>CM062816.1:1874423250-1875023250 GCA_031772625.1 Pinus tabuliformis
GACTTTTAGCTATTGTATATTGCAAGAACTTTGGATCGGGGTTTTTCAAATGTGAATGTTATAAAAATTGTGATGGATCCGATATTGCAATATACAATGTAAATTTTATATATATATATATATATATTTATATATATATATATGAATTTATTTTAATTAAATTAATTATATTTTATATAATAATTAATTTAAAATTTAATATTAAATATCAATTTTTCATTTTTCATTTTATTTTAATGAAATTATTTATAAAATTATCTAAACTACAACCACTCCAAAAATAAATAAAAAGAATAAAAATAACATTTTTAACCCAGACTAGATAAATGATGGGACTTCAAAGGAGTACCATTTTCAAACTAGTTGACCAAATGAGGCGAAACAAATGTCAATGGGAAGCTTATAAAAAATCGATTCTAACAAAGCAATCAAAATAAGAATACAAAGAAAATAAAAAATTAACAAAAGCGTAGGATAATCAACTTAATAAAAATCCTAAAAGGCATTTAGCCAAAAATTTATAGAAAGGATATCCATTATTTGAAGTGAACAAACCAAAAATGGTGGGGATTGTGTTTTACCACAACACTCATATATATAGAAACGAGGTCTTGTCATTTGTATTATCTAAGAATTGTTCATTTGTGTAATGTAAAGGAAGTTACCCCCTCAAATAGGCTTATTTCTAAGGCATTCATCTACATTTTCTATCTTTTTGTGAGTTGGTTTCATAACATTTGGTATCAAAGCTTTAGATTCTAAGATTTCGCTACTCCAAATAGGTCAATGTGGAATTTTCAGTATAATTATTTTTCTAAGATGTTTCAGAAGCTAAAAATAAAAGCCATTTGAAGCGAAATCGCGCTGAACCTTGGGTCCAAATTTTAGATCTTTTCTCACTATATGTTCAAAGATATGATCTGAGGAAGTTAGGGTTTCTCCAAGCTCCAGAATTTCATCTAAAATAGGTCATCGTGGAATTTTCACTATAATGTTGTTGATACAAAGTTTCAAAAATTAAAAGAAAAACCCATTTGGGAAGAAATCGATTTGAACCTCGGGTATGAATTTTAGATCTTGTATCGCTATATTTAGGAATATATGAGCTAAATAAATTAGTGTTTTGGAAGACGCCCAAATTACATCCTACATAGGTGACCTAGGGAAAATCATCATAACTATCTCTATGAGCATCAGATTGAAATTTCATAAGAAGTTACAGAAAGAGGAGGCACTGTAGTTTCGGCATATATTTTTCAGATCCAAAGGTCAAAACAGTGACACGTGGAACTTCATACAAGTTCACTATTCTGAAAAGGAATATAATCAAGTCGTCTTAGGAGATTGTGCATAACTCTTTCTTGTAGAATCCAATTTCGATCAGACTGGCGGCATTAGAAGGAGGGCGTAGAGGGCTACTACAAGTCGTGATTTCAGAACTGAAAGATCCGACATTACAGAGTTACAGTCGTTTCAATATTGAGCTCCTAAAATCAATAAAAACAAGATGAAGAAGTTTGATGGAAAGGATTCGGTAAATTGGATACTACAAATGGAGAAATATTTTGATCTACATGGTGTACCACTGTTACAAAAGGTAAGTATTACATCTAATTATTTAGAACCAAATCAATTTTTATGGTATAAAGGGCTTTGTTCTCATAAACCACTTATCATGTGGTCAATTTTCATGGAGGAAATGATAGCACATTATGAGGATACAAAGAGAAACACCTTCTTTAGCCAATTGATAAATATCAAACAAAAGGGTTTAATGGCAGAGCACATTGAGGACTTCCAAAAATTGAATATAAGGGTCAATGATATTCCAGAGAAGAAAATGGTGGATGCTTTCATAGGGCCTTTTAAGGATAACATTCAACACGAGGTTTGTCTTTGGGAACCGGATTCATTGGAGAAGGCATTCAGGTTGGAAAGAAAAGTGGAAAGAGAAATTATGGAAACAAGGAATCCCACCACTCATGACTATAATTATGGAAGTGTTTTTTCTCCTAGAATTCCATAACCTACAAGGTTTACACCACAACAATTGAAAGAAAAAAGAGAAAAAAGGCTTTGTTACAATTGTGATAGCAAATACACTAAAAGTCATAAGTGTGTTGAGAAGAAATTATTTTATATAGATTATGAAGAGGAGGAAGAAAAGGATCAAGAAACATCAAAATAAGAGGATATACACCAAGAACCAACCCTAGAGAAAGAATAATGAATTTGACCATATCTTGTAAACCATTGGTAAGAATTACCACTCCTCAAACTCTGAAGATAGAAGGAAATATCAAGAATAAAAAGGTTCAAGAAGTGAAAGATCACATCCGAGAAAGAAGAAATGAATCCAACCATATATTGCAATGCATTGGCCAAAATTACCACTCCTCAAACTATTAAGATAGAAGAACATATCAAGAAGAAAAATGTTCAAGAAGTGAAAGATCACATCGAGCATCAAGAAATGAATCCGACCATATCTTGTAATGCATTGGAAGAAATTACCACTCCTCAAACTCTCAAGATAGAAGGACATAACAAGAAGAAAAAGATTCAAGCAGTGAAAGATCACATCGAGCATCAAAAACAAATTCTCCAACTTTTAAAGGATAAAGCCACTTTGGTGTAGAATCGAATGAAACAATAGGCAGATCAACATCACAGTGAAAGAAATTTTGATATAGGCGATTGGGTATTTTTATGGCTACATCTCAAGCAAGATATTTATGAGAAGGAAATGTTTGCAATACTAATGCACTTAAGAAATCGAGACCCTACCTAATGGGAAGACATTTCAAGGTAAAAACATATCATGTTAGTCTTAAATACTTTTTAGAACAAAAATTATCTTCAGAAGAGCAGCAAAAATGGGTCACAAATATGTTAGGTTATGACTTTGAAATCATCTACAAAAAGGGGAAGTAAAATGTTGTTGCAGATTCACTCTCAAGAAAGGATGAGGATGTGGAAGCATTGCCTTGTGCTATTTCTATTATCCAACCAGATTGGATAAACAAAGCAAGGGATGAATGGAAGAAGGATGAAGAAGTCTGGCCACTCATTCAAACGTTGCAGAGGATCCAAGTTCAAACAATATTGCCAGAACTTGACAAGGAAGGAAAAATCATATTGGAACCTAGAGCAATCACAGAAACAAGAACCCGACAACTACGAAATCAATCAATTCTAGAGTATCTCATCAATTGGAACAACTTATCCGTTGAAAATTCCACGTGGGAGGAAAATAATTTTATACAAAAGCATCAAGAACTACTTAAGCATTGAGGACAACACTTTTTGAAGGAGAGGGGCATGTTAGGTCCCTATACTACTAGTGTAACCCCTTATTCTTATTAGTACAACCCCCTTATTATATTGTTGTGCCCATGTAGTCCCCATATTATTATTATTGTGCCCCATAGAAGCCCACTATTGTTATTATTGTGCTTTTACATTATTATTGTTATGTTGGCTCTAATTATATTATGACCCCTTAGACTCATATATATAGAAAGGAGGTCTTGTCATTTGTATCATCTAAGAATTGTTCATTTGTATAATGTAAAGGAGGTTTCCCCCTCGAAGAGGCTTATTTCTTAGGTGTTCATCTATCTTTTCTATATATTTTTGAGTTGGTTTCATAACATCACCTGCGCCCTCATGAACACCAAAGCTCCATGCAATTAACCAATTTTTTTGAAAACGACGTCACGTGCCCATGTGAGATTGACTTCGGTCAACTACCATTAGTGCACACGACCCCACACCACGTCAAATTCACTTGCACACTATTGACTACCGAAACTCCATTGAGTTAACCTGTTCTTTTGAAAAGGACGTCACGTGCCCATTTTTGTAAAAGGTTATAGTAGAATGTAATGTCGTGCATGTGAAATTGTCTTCGGTCAACTACCATTAATGCACACAGGCCCAACACCACGTAAAATTCACCTGCGTACTTCTGACCACTAAAACTCTGCGCAGTTAACCTGTTTTTCTGAAAATGATGTCACGTGCCCATTTTTGTAAAAGGTTTTAATAGAATGCAATGCCACCCACGTGAAATTGACTTCAGTCAACTACGATTATTTCACATGACCCCGCACCATGTAAAATTCACCTGTGCACTCTCGACCACTGAAACTCTGCGCAGTTAACTTGTTTCTTTTGAAAATGACATCACATGGTTGTTTTTGTAAAAGGTTTTAATAGAATGTAATGTCACCCACGTGAAATTGACTTCGGTCAACTACCATTAATGCACCTCACCCCACACCACGTAAAATTCACCGACACACTCTTGACCACCGAAACTCCACACTGTTAACCTGATTTTTTGAAAAGGGCATTATGTGCCCACTTTTGTAAAAGGTTTTATTAAAATGTAATGTCGTCCACATGAAATTGACTTTCGTTAACTACCATTAATGCACATGGCCCCATACCGCGTAAAATTCACCTGCACACTCTCAATCACCAAAAATCCATGAACTTAACCTGTTTTTGTGAAAAGGACATCATGTGCTCATTTTTGTAAAAGGTTTTAATAGAATGTAATGATGCCCACGTGAAATTGACTTCGGTCAACTGCGATTAATGCACACGACCCGACACAATGTAAAATTCACCTACGCACTCATGATCACTGAAACTCCACTTAGTTAACATGTTTTTTTGAAAAGGATGTCACATGCATGTTTTCATAAAAGGTTTTAATAGAATGTAATGCCGCCCACATCAAATTAACTTCGATCAAATACCATTAATGCACATAGACCCAAACCACGTAAAATTCACCTGTGAACTCCCGACTACTGAAACTCCACACAGTTAACCTGTTTTTTTGAAAACGACATCACATGCCCGTTTTTGTAAAAGGTTTTAATCGAATGTAATGCCACTTATGTGAAATTCATTTCAATCAACTAGTATTAAGAGACATGGTCCCACACCACATAAAATTCAGCTACGCACTCACGCTCACCAAAACTCCGCGCAGTTAACCTATTTTTTTTAAAAGGACATCACATGCCCATTTTTGTGAAAGGATTTAATAGAATATATTTCCACCCGTGTGAAATTGACTTCAGTCAACTACCATTAATCTACATGGCCCCACACCACGTAAAATTCACTTGCGCACTCCCAACCTCTGAAACTCCATGCAGTTAACCTGCTTTTTTGAAAAGGATGTCACGTGCCCGGTTTTTGTAAAATGTTTTAATAGAATGTAATGTCGCCCATGTGAAATTGACTTCGGTCAACTATCACTAATGCACATGGCCTCACACCACTTAAAATTCACCTAGGCACTCCTGACCACTGAAACTCCACGCAGTTAACTTGTGTTTTTGAAAATGACATCACCTGCCCATTTTTGTATTATGTTTTAAGAGAATGTAATGTTGTCCATGTGAAATTGACTTTGGTCAACTACCATTAATGCACACGGCCCCACACCACATTAAATTCACCTGCGCACTTCCAACCACCGAAATTTCGCGCAATTAACCTTTTTTATTGAAACAGATATCACCTGCCCGTTTTTGTAAAAGGTTTTAATAGAATATAATGCCGCCCACATGAAATTGACTTTGGTCAACTACCATAATGGACACGGCCCCACAGCACGTAAAATTTACTTGCGCAATCCCGATCATAGAAACTCTTCGTAGTTAACCTGTTTTTTTGAAAAGGACATCACGTGCCCATTTTTGTAAACGGTTTAATAGAATGTAATGTCACCCACATTAAATTGACTTTGGTCAACTACCCTTAATGGACACGACCCCACACTGTGTAAAATTCACCTGTGCCTTCCTGAAAACCAAAACTCCACGTCGTTAACTTGTTTTTTTGAAAAGGATGTCACGTGCTCATTTTTGTAAAATGTTTTAATAGAATGTAATGCCGCCCATGTAAAATTCACTTTGGTCAACTACCATTAATGCACATGACCTCACACCACATAAAATTCACCTTTGCTCTCCCGACCATCGAAACTCTGCGCAGTTTACCTATTTTTTTGAAAAGGACGTCACGTGCCCGTTTTTTTAAAATGCTTTAATAGAAAGTAATGTTGCCCACATGAAATTGACTTCAGTCAACTAACATTAATGCACGCAACCCCACACCATGTAAAATTCACCTCCGCACTCCTGACCATCCGAAACTCCACGTAGTTAACCTATTTTTCTGAAACAGACATTAAGTGCCTGTTTTTGTAAACGTTTTAATAGAATTTAATGTCACCCACATGAAATTGCCTTCGGCCAACTACCATTAATGCACACGGTCCCACACCACATAAAATTCACCTACACACTCCCGACCACTGAAACTCCATGCAGTTAATTTGTTTCTTTAAAAAGGATGCCACGCCCTTGTTTTGTAAACGGTTTTAATAGAATGTAATGCTGCCCACGTGAAATTGACTTCGGTCAACTACCATTAATGCACACGTCCCCACACCAAGTAAAATTCACCTGCACACTCACGACCAACGAAACTCTGCCTAGATAACCTATTTTTTTTAAAGGACGTCGCTTGCCTATTTTTGTAAAAGGCTTTAATAGAATGTAATGTCACCCACGTGAAATTGACTTCGGTCAACTCCCATTATTGCACACAGCCCCACACCCTGTAAAATTCACCTGCGCACTTCCGACCAACGAAACTCCACACAGTTAACTTTTTTTTTGAAAATGATGTCACGTGCCCATTTTTGTAAAAGGTTTCAATAGAATGTGATGCCACCCACGTGAAATTGACTTTGGTCAACTACCATTATTGTAGATGACCCCACACCATGTAAATTTCACCTGCGCACTCTCGACCACAAAACTCCACAAAGTTAACTGGTTTTTTGAAAAGGATGTCACGTTCTTGTTTTTGTAAAAGGTAAAAATAGAATGCAATGACGCCCACATGAAATTGACTTTGTTCAACTATCGTTAATGCACACGACCCCACACCACGTAAAATTTACCTACGCACTCCCGACAACCGAAACTCCATGCAATTAACTTATTTTTTTGAAAACTGGATGTCATGTGCTAGTTTTTGTAAAAGGATTTAATAGAATGTAATTCCACCCACGTGAAATTGACCTTGATCAACTACCATTAATGCAAACAGACCCACACCAAGTAAAACTCACCTATGCACTCATGACCACCAAAATTCCATGCAGTTAACCTTCTTTTTTGAAAAGGATGTCACGTGCCCATTTTTGTAAAATCTTTTAATAGAGTATAATTCCGCCCACGTGAAATTGACTTTGGTCAACTACCATTATTGCACATGGCCCCACACCATGTAAAATTCACCTACGCAATCCTGACCACCAAAACTCTGTGCAGTTAACCTATTTTTTGAAAAGGACATCATAGGACCCATTTATGCAAAAGGTAAAAATAGAATGTAATGTCACCCACGTGAAATTGACTTTGGTCAACTACCATTAATGCACATGGCCCCACACCATGTAAAATTCACCTATGCACTCCTGACCACCAAAACTCCAGGCAGTTAACTTGGTTTTTTGAAAAGGATGTCACGTGCCCATTTTTGTAAAAGATTTTAATATACTATAATGCCGCCCATGTGAAATTGACTCCAGTGAACTACCATTAATGCAAATGGCCCCACACCACGTAAAACTCACCCACCCACTCCCGACCATAAAAACTTCATGTAGTTAACTTGGTTTTTCGAAAAGGATGTCACATGCCTATTTTTGTAAAAGGTTTTAATAGAATGTAATGCCATACATCTGAATTTGACTTCGGTCAATTATCATTAATGCACATGGCCCCACACCACGTAAAATTCACCTGCGCACTTTCGACCACCAAAACTTCATGTAGTTAACCAACTTTTTTGAAAAGGACATCACATGCCCCTTTTTGTAAAATGTTTTAATAAAATGTAATGCCACCCAAGTGAAATAGACTTCGGTCAACTACCATTAATGCATATAGCCCCACACCATGCAAATTCACCTGAACACTCCCTTCCACTGAAACTCAGCGCAGTTAAACTTTTTGTTTTTAAAGGGACGTCACGTGCTCGTTTTTGTAAAAAGTTTTAATAGAATGCAATGTTGCCCACGTGAAATTGACTTTGGTCAACTTCCATTAATGCACACAGCCCCACACCATGTAAAATTCACCTGTGCACTCTTGACCACCAAAACACCATGCAGTGAACCTGGTTTTTTGAAAATCACGTCACGTGCCCATTTTTGTAAAAGGTTTTAATAGAATGTAATTTTGCCGATGTGAAATTGACTTCGGTTAACTACCATTAATGCACATGACCCCACACCACGTAAAACTCACTTGCATCCTGTCGACAACATAAACTCTGTGCAGTGAACCTGTTTTCTTTCAAAGGACATCACGTGCCCATTTTTGTAAAAGGCTTAAATATAATGTAATGTCATCTACCTTAAATTAACTTCAGTGAACTACCATTAATAAACACATCCCCACACCACATAAAATTTAGCTGCACACTCCCAACCACCGAAACTCCACGTAGTTAACCTATTTTTTTTCAAAAGGACGTCACATGCTCGTTTTTGTAAAAGGTTTTAATACAATGTAATGTTGCCCACGTGAAATTGACTATGGTTAACTACCATTAATTCACACGATACCACACCACGTAAAATGCACCTGCGCACTCTCGACAACTGAAAATTAACGCAATTAACCTATTTTTTTGAAACAGACATTACATGCCTATTTTGTAAAAGGTTTTAATAGACTGCAATGTTGCCCACGTGAAATAGAATTTGGTCAATTACCATTAATGTAGACAGCCCCACACCACATAAAATTCACCTATGAAATCTCGAAAACTGAAACTCTGCGCAGTTAACCTGTTTTTTTGAAAGGGACATCATGTGCCCTTTTCTTAATAGGTTTAATATAACGTAATGCGGCCCACATGAAATTAGCTTCGATCAAATACCATTAATGCACACTGCCCCACACCATGTAAATTTCACCTACATCCTCCGGACAATCGAAACTCCGAGCAGTGGACCCATTTTCTTGGAAAGGACGTCACGTGCTCATTTTTGTAAAAGGATTTAATAGAATGTAATGTCGCCCACGTGAAATTGACTTCGGTCAACTACCATTAAATGACACGGTCCCACACCACAAAAAATTCAACTTGACACTCCCGACCACCAAAACTCAATGCAATTAACCTAATTTTCTTAAAAGGATGTCACTTGCCCATTTTTCTAAAAGGTTTTAACACAATCTAGTGTCACCCATGTGAAATTGACTTCAGTAAACTACCATTAATGCACACCGCCCCACACCATGTAAAATTCACCTGCATACTCTCGACCACCAAAATCCACGCAATTAATCTAGTTTTTTGAAATGGACATCATGTGCTCGTTTTTGTAAAAGGTTTTAATAGAATGCAATGTCGCCCATGTGAAATTGACTTTGGTCAACCACCATTAATGCTTATGACCCCACACCATGTAAAATTCACCTACGCACTCCCGATCACCGAAACTCCGCGTAGTTGACTTGTTTCTTTGAAAAGGACGTCGTGTGTCCATTTTTTTAAACGGTTTTAATAGAATGTAATGTCACCCATGTGAAATTGACTTCGTTCAACTACCATTATTGCACATGACCTCACACCACGTAAAATTCGCCTGCGCACTCTCGACCACCGAAACTCTACGCAGTTAACCTTTTTTTTTTAGAAGGACGTCACATGCCCATTTTTATAAAAGGTTTTAATATAATGTAATTCTGCCCACATGAAATTGACTTTGGTCAACTACCATTAATGCTTATGACCCCATACCACGTAAAATTCACCTACGCACTCTCGACCACCGAAACTCCGCACAATTCACATGTTTCTCTGAAAAAGACGTCACGAGCCCATTTTTCTAAACGGTTTTTATAGAATGTAATGTCACCCATGTGAAATTGATTTCATTCAACTACCATTAATGCACATGACCTCACACCACGTAAAATTCACCTGCGCTCCCGACCACCGTGTTGGACACCTAATCCTCTAAGGGTTGGTGTGGAAGCTGAATAGACTAAGGAAGTCCAAGAGACCTTGGGATGTGGAACCCCACGGTCATACCATGTACTATAAATGTATATCATTTGTTAATAATAGAGGTACACTCATGTTTATCTTTAATATTCTGTTGCTGTCATGTGCATCTTTAACATGGTATCAGAGCAGGTGATCTTATGCCCTGCTCAAGTATGAGCCACTTGTTTATGTGAGCTTGTTGTTTTGTGGCCTTTCTATACATAGCAGTCCTGTACCTCTGTTTTAGACTACCATCTTTGTAAAATCTCTGTTGTCGAATGAGTTGGTCAAGAGTTAAACGTTATACCATACCCCAAATTTCGTGGACCGCCTTAATATGCTTTCCAGAATCTATCTGCATCGGTCAAAGCGCAGGTCTCAAATTAGTTTTATATAGAGTAACTCCTCTGACATTTCTATTCCTGTTATATATGTTCTTTCTCTGTGTGTTAATTGAAGTTCAAGTTTTATATGCTAAGTTATAGCATTACTCTTGCAGTAAATTTCGATTGTATTTATATATCCATTGAGATTATTGTGAGCACTATATCATCTGGTTCATAGATGCTCCAATCTGAGTTTGGTTTGGAATTGACTTGTGGTCTCGTCAAATTTAGGGCTCTGCCATTTAAGCCTATCTATCTATTACCTCTAAGGTAGCCTTGAATTTTTCCTCTGGTAATGGAAAGCATTCCTTCTGAATACCGAAGCATACCTACGCTTGAAAAGGCATCTTCAAAGTCTTGAATACTTTTGTGGTTCACTGTTCTATTCTATTTTGATTCATTCCAATTCCAATTCCAATGGCAGACGTGAATCACTAGCCATGCATTATAAGTAGAAACTCTAGTACATCATTGTTGTGTGTTTGAAGGTCAGTCCATTCAAATTTGACTAAGAATTTTATTCTCTACCCATTGTATTGAATGTTTGTGTTGACACATTGACCATAGCCCCAACTCGAACATCAAGTCACTGCCTAGAGGTGTTGTGCAAGAAGGGCGTTTGTGTGAACCAACGACAATCATCCTCAGCCTATGCACTGTCAGCTCCGTTGAAGCGAACGCCATTCATGGCTCTCCAAACCACTTGTCTAAATTGTGATTTGGCGTTGTGTGTCAACTTGACTTGTGGTGTTGTCTATCGGGCCTAATTATATCATTTCTCACTCCTCCATGGTATTATCTTGTTCACACTCTGGTCTCTACCACTTTGGTTCACACTCTGGTATCAGAGCTCCTCCATACCACGGCTCCAATGTAAACTAGCAGAAGTGTTAAATTTATAGTGAAACAGAGGAAAACCCACAATTTTGAGTCAAAAGCTGAAGGTGAGCAACAGTCGTCTAATCGATAGATTGACAGATCTAACGGTCATCGCTTGGAAAAGGCGCGCAGAAGATAGCCAGCAAAAAAGGTGGTCTTCACACAAGAAACAGTATTTCGAGGGCATAAAAATTGGTAAGCGGTAATCTCATGAGTCCGTCTGATTCCACTCACCACTCGACACGTAGGCACTAGACGAGAGAGAAAAACCGCCCATTTCGGACGGGTAATCATCACGCAAGTTTTCCTTCCAAAATCGCCGAAGACCGTCGGATCCTGTGAGTGCAGATCTACGACGGAGGATGGTCATGCAAGTTTGATTGATCGTGGAAAGGATATCAACCATTAGAGCGTGGGGTTGAAATCTACAATGGAGAATGAACTGATAAAATTAAACCTTGGGAACTGTGTGAAAGCTACGGATTGGTGAAAAGGTGAGTTTACGTGTATTCCGCTATTGGTTGATTGACTAGGTTCTTTGGGAATTAAAACACATATTCCTTGTATGTGGTGCTCCGTGGTCTTCATATATAAAGAATGCTGATATACATTATACCTCCATGGTCTCTGCTTCAAACTTTTGGTATCCATTGAATGCTGCTTCGTCCATCAAGCAAAGAAGCCAGATGCAAAGAAGGTTGCTCCAGGTTTTATACATTAATGTTGTCCAGATATATACGGTGTTGATAAGTTGAACGTTGTTGGTATAACACAGTTTGTAGAGATAGTATAATGTTGTCCATTGTATTGTTTCAACTGCGTTTCCATCATAATAACGTTGTCCGACATGATATAACACCTAAAGGCCAGCAGGGTTGACAAGTGGATGTAAAATATTTGAAGTTTCTTAACATTGGCACGAGCATTTTAATGTTGAGCATTAAGCATTGCATAAGGCAATCCCCTTGGTGTTGTATTATTCAAAATTGAGTGGGGACGATTGAAATTCCATGGCCTGGAACTATTGTATGCTGCTTTGAATGCATTGAAGGCTATTGTGCACGGGTGTTATATGGTGTATGGTAGATGAAATATAGAAGCTAATATCATTTCTTTTGGGGTCTCGTTATTGCTGGAAAAGAAGAGCCTGTGGGCTGCAAACCTGTCAAGCAAGACATTTTGTTAAGGTGACAATATTGGGCTTGCTGCGTAGAAATTGAGGGACAAGACATTGTGAAGTGAGAACATGAGTAGATATCAGTGCAAATTAATTCGTGTCGGCAAATTAGTTTTCTAAAACCATTATTATTTCTACAAGTTCATTTTTGGTCTGATTGTTTGGAAAATGGGTAAAAATGGGTAAGTATTAGAGTTGTTAAATACTGTAATACACTCCACAGTGCATGATACAATGAAAATCAGCAAGAACACTCTTTGTGATATTAAAACCTATCTGCAGTATACACAAGACAAGATAGAATTTTTGGAGCTTGAATATTAGCTACAACAAGAAGAATTAAAACAGAGGAGTCATCATTTTGAACCTATTTCTATTCAGAACAATGAAACAGACTTCCATAAGAAGCAAGTTGATTTAGATACAATGCCCAATAAAGCAACAAGGTTACATGCAGATGCATAAATTCAATCTACATTTCCCAAGCCCATCATCAGACCTTGGGAAGAACTTGTCCACAACAAGCACATAACAGGTCTTGGATATGACAAGGAGGTTTCCTTTAATATTCTAGATTACTCAAAGCCCATCCAGTTTCAGAGTGTTGGATTTCTTCATGATAGTTCACCTTCAGCTATTCCAGATTCTGCCCCTCTTCCACAGCAACAGATTGTGAAATGCCGACACTGTGACCGAGTTGGTCATCTGAAAGATCACTGTTTTGATCTTCATCCATGTAAGCACTGTCATAAAACCAGTCATTCTTCAAACATATGCTTCAGAAACAAACCTCCTACAAGAACAAAGATTCATCTTGGATGGATCGCTTCTTGCCAATGGGCATCAACAGCCAAGAAGATATTTCAATCATATGTCTGAACTTGTTCTAGAGTATTGAATAGTCTTGTAGTTGAGTTTTCTCCATCATCTCACCTTGTATCTGACATGGTGGGAAATGATGGTCATCTACAAGCTTCAAAGCCAAATCAAGGGAGCCTGAGCCATAACCTGCCATACCAGATTCAGAGTTGTAGCCAGAGACAAAGATGCCCCTGAGCATGCCTTCAGTTTGTGACACCTCTTCAAAGAATTGGGGACAGTTCCTCTAGCAGAAGACTTCAGATTCTTGCCAGTTTTGGAAGAGTTCCAGGAATTGCATTAAGCATTCCAGAGTTGTTGGTCATCCTTAAACCATCACAGGTTGAGACTTCCCTTTCTAGGTTGAAGTTCTCCCTTTTATGCGGGGTGAGACCTCCCTTTCATGGTTGAAGGTTTCCCTCTTCAAAACATCTGAAGCACTTCCTCTAGTAGAAGACTTGAGCTTCATGCCAGAATTGGAAGAGTTTTGGGAATTTCACTAAGCGTTCCAGTTTTGGTGGTCATCCTTAAACCACCACCCTTCATACCAACATTTCAGAGAGCACATTCAGCCTGGTGCTGCCATGCATTTTTGCACGTTTTGTATTACAACTCTCTTCTTGGACTCATACATAACCCTTCGGATTAAGGGGGGGAATGTTGGACACTTAATCCTCTAAGGGTTGGTGTGGAAGTCGAATAGACTAATGAAGTCCAAGAGACCTTGGGATGTGGAACCCAACGGCCACATGATGTACTATAAATGTATATCATTTGTTAGTAATAGAGGTACTCTCCTATTTATCTTTAATATTCTGTTACTGCCATGTGTGTGTTTAACACACCAAAACTCTGCGTAGTTAACCTTTTTTTTGGAAAAGGATGTCACATGCCCATTTTGTAATAGGTTTTAATAGAATGTAATGCCGCCCACGTGAAATTGACTTCGGTCAACTACCATTAATACGCATGGCCCCACACCACGTAAAATTCAATTGCGTACTCCCGACCACCGAAACTCCGCGCAGTCACCCTGTTTTTTTGAAAAGGACATCACGTGCCCATTTTTGTAAAAGGTTTTTATAGAATGTAATGCCGCCCATGTGAAATTGACTTTCATCAACTACCATTAATGCACACGGCCCATCACAATGTAAAATTCACCTGCGCACTCCCGACCACCGAAACTCTGCACAGTTAACCTGCTTTTTAGAAAATGACGTTACTTACCCGTTTTTGTAAAAGGTTTTAATAGAATGTAATGTCGCCCACATAAAATTGACTTCAGGCAACTACCATTAATTCACACGACCCCACACCACGTAAAATTCACCTGCGCATTCCCGACCAGTGAAAGTCTCCGCAGTTACCCTGTTTTTTTGAAAAGGACGTCACATACTCATCTTTGTAAAAGGTTTTATTAGAATGTAATGCCACCCATGTGAAATTGACTTCGGGCAACTACCATTAATGCACACAGCACCACACCACGTAAAATTCACCTGCGTAATCTCAACCACCGAAACTCCGTGCAATTAACCTATTTTTTTGAAAAGGATGTCATGTGCCGATTTTTGTAGAAGGTTTTAATAGAATGTAATGTTGCCCACATAAAATTGACTTTGGTCAACTACCATTAATGCACACGACCCCACACCATGTAAAATTCACCTACACACTCCCAACCACCAAAACTCCACATAGTTAACTTGTTTTTTTGAAAAGGACGTCATGTGCCTATTTTTGTAAAAGGTTTTAATAGAATGTAATGCCTCCCACGTGAAAATGACTTCGGTCAACTACAATTAATGCACACGGCCCCACACCACGTAAAATTCACCTGTGCACTCGCGACGACCAAAAATCCGTGTAGATAACCTTATTTTTTGAAAATGATGTCACGTGCCCATTTCTGTAAAAGGTTTTAATAGAATGTAATGTCGCGCATGTGAAATTGACTTTGGTCAACTACCATTATTGCATACAACTCCACACCACATGAAATTCACCTATGCACTTGTGATGACTAGAAATCTGCGCAGTTAACCTGCTTTTTTGAAAATGGTGTCACGTGCCTGTTTTTGTAAAAGCTTTTAATAAAATGTAATGTTGGCCAGGTGAAATTAGCTTCGGTCAACTATCATTAATGCACACAGCCCCAAACCACATAAAATTTACCTCCGCACTCTCAACCACCGAAACTTTGCGCAGTTTACCTGTTTTTTTTAAAAGGACATCACATGCCTATTCTTGTAAAAGGTTTTAATAGAATGTAAAGTTTCCTACATGAAATTGCCTTTTGTCAACTACCATTAATGCACATGGCCCCACACCACGTAAAATTCACCTGCGCACTCTTGACCATCGAAAATCCATGCAGTTAACCTATTTTTTTGAAAAGGACGTCGCATGGCCATTTTTGTAAAAGGTTTTAATAGAATGTAATGTTGCCCATGTGAAATCAACTTCGGTTAACTACCATTAATGCACACGGACCCATACCACGTAAAATTCACCTACGCACTCCCGACCATGAAAACTCTGCATAGTTAACTTGTTTGTTTGAAAAGGACATCACGTGCCCATTTTTGTAAAAGGTTTTAATAGAGTGTAATTCTGCCCACGTGAAATTGACGTCGATCAACTACCATTAATGCATATTTCCCCACACCACGTAAAAGTCACCTACGCACTCATGAGCACCGAAACATCACACAGTTAACTTCTTTTTTTGAAAAGGACGTCACGTGACCATTTTTGTAAAAGGTTTTAATAGAATGTAATGCCGCCCACATGAAATTTACTTCAGTAAACTACCATTAATGCACACGGCCCCACATCACGTAAATTCACTTGCGCACTCCCAACCACCGAAACTCCGCACATTTAACCTGTTTCTTTGAAAAGCAGTTCACATGCCCATTATTCTAAAACGTTTTAATAGAATGTAATGTCTCACAGGTGAAATTGACTTCGGTCAACTACCATTAATGTACATGGCCCCATACCACGTAAAATTCACCTGCGCACTCTCGACCACCGAAACTTTGCTCAGTTAACCTGTTTTTTTGAAAAGGACGTCACATGCTCGTTTTTGTAAAAGGTTCTAATAGAATGTAATGTTGCTGAGGTGAAATTGACTTCGGTCAACTACCATTAATGTACACAGCCCCACACCATGTGAAATTCTCTTGCGCACTCCCGACCATCGAAACTCCTCACAGTTAGACTATTTTTTTTAAAAGGATGTCATGTGCCCGTTTTTGTAAAAGGTTTTAATAGAATGTAATTCCACCCACATGAAATTGACTTCAGTCAACTACCATTAATGTGAACGACCTCACACCATGTAAAATTAATCTGTGCACTCCAAACCATCGAAACTCCACGCAGTTAGCCTGTTTTTTTTAAAGGGATGTCATGTGCCCGTTTTCGTAAAAGGTTTTAATATAATGTAATTCCTCCCACATGAATTGGACTTCGGTCAACTCCCATTAATGCACACGACCCCACACCACGTAAAAATCACTTAAGCACTCCCGACCACCGAAACTCCGCATAGTTAACTTTTTCTTTTGAAAAGGATGTGACTTTTTCTTTTTGTAAAACATTTTAATAGAATGTAATGCTGCCCATGTGAAATTTACTTCAGTCTACTACCATTAATGCACACGACCCCAAACCATGTAAAATTCACCTGTGCACTCTCGACCACTGAAACTTCGCACAATTAACTTGTTTTCTTGAAAAGGATGTCATGCGCCCATTTTTTTAAAAGGTTTTAATATAATGTAATTTCACCCACGTGAAATTGACTTCAGTCAACTACCATTAATGCACATGGCTCCACACCACATAAAATTCACCTGCGCATTACCGACCACTAAAACTTCGAGCAGTTAACATGTTCTTTTGGAAAGGATGTCACGTGCCCGTTTTTGTAAAAGGTTTTAATAGAATCTAATGCCACCCATGTGAAATTGACTTCAGTAAACTACCATTAATGCAGACTGCCCCCACCATGTAAAATTCACTTTCACACTCTTGATCACCGAATCTTCGCGCAATTTACCTGTTTTTTTGAAAAGGACGCGACGTGCCTATTTTTGTAAAAGGTTTTAATAGAATGTAATGTTGCCCACATGAAATTGAATTTAGTCAACTACCATTAACATACATGGCCCCACACCATGTAAAATTCACCTGCTCACTCCTGACCACCGAAACTCCGCACAGTTAATTTTTTTTTTTAAAAGGACGTCATGTGCCTGTTTTTGTAAAAGCTATTAATAGAATGTAATCTCGCCCATGTGAAATTGACTTCAGTCAACTACCATCAATGCATATAGCTCCACACCATGTAAAATTCACCTGCGCACTCCCGACCACGGAAACTCTGCGCAGTTACCTGTTTTTTTTAAAGGACGTCACATGCTCGTTTTTGTAAAAGGTTTTAATAGAATTCCGCTCACTTCAGTCAACTACCATTAATGCACACAACCCCACACCATGTAAAATTAAGCTGCGCACTCCCGACCACCGAAACTCCGTGCAGTTAACTTGTTTTTTTGAAAAGGACGTCATGTGCCTGTTTTTGTAAAAGATTTTGATAGAATGTATTTTCACCCGCGTGAAATGGACTTTGGTGAACTACCTTTAATGCACACGGCCCGATACAATGTAAAATTCACCTGTGAACTCACGACCATCGAAACTTCACGCGGTTAATCTGTTTTTTTTTAGGAATGGAAGTTAAACGATATTTGTGCAGTTTGTGCATTAACAAACTGCAAAATTTGCGCGGTCTTTGATTTGTGATTAACGAACTACAAATTTGCGCGGTCTTTGGTCTTTGGTTTGTGATTAACGAACTGCAAAATTTGTGTGGTCTTTAATGGTTCTACAAATTTGCAACGCAAATTTATAAAAGGAATTGTTGGCCTTCTTCTCTTGGCCCTCTTCTCATTGGCTCTGCAGGCACTAATCTTGTGATCCTACTTCAGCTCCAATACCAATTTGTTGGAAATGTAGAGGAGCTTAAACACCAATTCACACACAAAAATCACGAGTTGTGGCTCTTCTATTGATCACACAAAAAAAAAATCATTACAATGAACCCCGTGAAGGGTATTTAAGCTTTTCCAACTAGCGACTTGCCTAAAATATCTTGACATGCATCCACACACTTAATTCGACTATGATTTAACTCGACTTGACTGCACACTTCAATGCTTAACACTGAATTATTTTAACCAAATAAGTAGTAATTAGCTTATTTTAACATAAACTTGGGTAATTCATTATATTTGGATAGTGAAATTATCTGTATAGTTTTGGATTGGGATTTGAAAATTCTCAGACTAGAGCTTTTAGCTATTAAATCTAGTTAAATTTGTGCCATTGAATCATTGCATTATCTCTTTCTTATAAGTTGGTTGGAAATAATTCCAACTACCTCATTTAGTATATATATAAAAAAAGAGTCGTATTTAAGTTTGAAGTAATAAGAAAATTGTTTAATGTCTTACCACATTTTTAGTATGGGAGCTGTCTACGGAATTATTTCGGTGAAATTGATTTTCAAAATATTTACACTATCAAAAACTATCTCTTTCTTATAAGTTGGTTGGAAATAATTCCAACTGGCTCATTTAATATTAAAAAAAAAATAAATCTATAGTTTAATGTTTTACTACATTTTTAGTGTGGGAGTTGTCTACGGAGTTATTTCGGCTAAATTGATTTTCAAAATATTTACACTTATCAAAAACTATCTCTTTCTTATAGGTTGGTTGGAAATAATTCCAACTACCTCATTTAATATTAAAAAAATGGTATTTAAGGTTGAAGTAATAAGAAAATAGTTTAATGTTTTACCACATTTTTAGTATGGGAGTTGTCTACGGAATTATTTTGGTTAAATTGATTTTCAAAATATTTACATTATCAAAAACTATTGAGGCACCAAATTCTTGACATTTAATACATATTTTCAAAATTTTTATAGAGAGCTTAAAATAAATAATTGTTAGCTCCATTAAGTTTTGCACAATTGCTGCCTAAAATTAAGGAATTGCAGTCTTTCCTTAACTTATGGAAACCAACTGCAGTAGTTTCCTTAAGTTAAGAAAAGAAACTGTAATTACTAAATTTATTATTAGGAGCCACTATAGTGGTCTATCAGAGTTCTCTGCCTTGATTTGTGGACATCTAACACATAGCTATTAGAAGCTTGATGGAAAGTTAGCTATATGTTCATATGTTTGGTCCCCAAGCTCCTCTCTCAAGCCCCTTCAGTTTTACACCATTTAGCTGAGATAGCAGAGCTTGGAAGTGCCTTCAGAATTATTGTGTTCTTTTTCCTTTGCTTGGATAGAAGCTGGAGTGCTGAAGAAGAAGCAAGCAAGTGGACTGTGGCCATCATCAAAACATCACCAATCGCTGGAGGTAACTCGTATCCCTGGGTATTAAGATTTAATGATTCTTCGAATTTATTCCGCATGGAGAATTGTTGTTGAAACTGTAAATTTTCTTACAATAACTAATTACACCCGTAAAATTTTTTTATTAATTAAAAATAATCCCACTACTCAATTTAATATTTAATATTCATAATTACACCGGTACCAAAAACATTCCGTCTAACGCTGACGCAATAAGAAAACTATTGAAATTTTAACCACACTACCATTTTTCATCTTTACAAGATATCCCTAATGCAGACTCAATATTCCTCAAAATCATGAATAATATCAACGCGCATGTGGAAAGGTCATCTAATCGTATACGCGCAATTAATTATGTATTGTTAAATAGTGTACGTGCCAATATATGTGTAATCAGTATACGTGCAATTAATACGTAAAATGTGCACAACTTTGGCGATTCCTATTTTCGCCACAATTTTTTAATTAATGCCCCTGACATGCGGGGTATTAAGGAAATATAACGCGAGTTGTTTTTTTTCACCTCCAATTTTTTCAGCTCGCGTTATATTTCCCTAATGCCCCCGCATGTCAGGGGGCATTAATTAAATAATTGTGGCGAAAATAGGAATCGCCCACAACTTTATGTATTCTTAAATAGTTTATAATGGTCCAATGCAACAATACTTACATCTATTTGCCTTTTATTTATATTTTATATTTATATTTATATTTTTATGTGGTCAAGTTCGTAATAATTACTTTTTAGGTTGCAATTTGTTTTCAGAAGTTTTAAATAAAATAACTATTTATAGGGAGAAGAATATAGAAATTTATATATGGGATTTTTATTTTATTACAGAGTGTTTTTATTTTATTTAATATTTATTTTTTAGGTTTAATATTAAAATTGGTAGGGTTTAATTTTATTTATATAGTTGTTAATAGTAATAATAAAAAAATTATGATAATGTATAGAGAATTTTTTGGAAGAAATCACATTGAAGATTTTTGGTCGACGTGTTTCGAACCAACGAGTGTGATTTATCTTCATCTCTAGGACACGATGAAGAATCAGATCTAGGAAGAATGTTAAATAGGGAGACAGGTCAACCTAACAACTAGAAGTTAACAACCCAGGTGAATGTTTATTAATATTTAGATCATTTTTATTAATTTATTGAATATTTATTTTACTAAAAATATAAAGCCTTTAATGCCTATATTCAGTAATAGTTTTAAATTTACGAATAAAATAATCAAAGAATAACTAATCATAATTTTATTTCAATTATAATATAATATATTAATAAATTTTATATATATATATGGTTATTTAAATCAATACATATAACATAAATTAAAGTGTTTAATCTAAATACGAAGAATTAAAACTAAAACTAAAGTCTAGAGTTTTAGAAATATTTGACTCTTTTTATATATTAAGTAATGGTTTTAATTTATGAATGCAATAATCAAAGGTTAAAGATAATAATTAATCATATTTATAATGAACTATATTTATTTAAATTATAAAATATTAATCACTTATATGTTTAAAATAATATGATATACTAAGGTTATACAATATTTAATAAAAGGTTTATTTAATAAAAGGTATAATTTAAATATAAAGAAACCAAATTAATTATATATGAAAAATTGAAAATTGGGTTTTTTTTGAAATATTTGATTCTTCTTAATTTGTTTATATATAATAATGTAATCAAAGAATAAACTAATAATTAAGAATATATATATATATATATATTCCATTGTATAGTTAAAGTTTATCATTTAATAAAAAGGGGATTATAATATTACTAAAACAATAGTATAATTAAAAATAAAGCTGATAATTATATTATTAATAATAAAATATCGGCCATAATAATAATCCAAAAAAAATGGAGAAAACTAAGAGGAGAGTGCGGGAATTCAACAGTTGTTAATTTTCCAACAGTCATCTCTATTAATATTAGTAGAAGACCTCTCAATTTCAATGACTTCCCTAAATTTCCGATGGTGGAAATGCGGAATCCTAGCGAAAACCTTGGCTTCCTCAATGCATATATGATGCTTGGTGTTTTTTGCATGTTCAACCCAAGCTGATGATTTGGTCCTCCCGTGCTTGATATCGGCAGTGTGCTCCTTAATCCTGGTTAATAGAACGACCAGTTTCACCGATGTATGAGGTACCATAGGAACAAGTGATGATATAAACACCTTTCATATCCGTAGGGTTAACGCGGTCTTTAATGGACTTAAGGGAACTTCTAATGGTGCTGAGGGGTCTAAAGGTCAAGGGAATATTATGCTTCTTCAGGATTCTAGCAATATTGTCTATCGTCCCTTGGATGAAGGGAAGGTTGACTCTTAAACTGTGATCGATGGGTTCTTTCTTGACCCTGGGTGTATGGACCTGCGGTCCATGCGACGGACAGGGAGACTCCACTGTGCGAAGGACTTGTGTGAAATGTGAAATGAATGAACCAAGAGGCGAGTTTATATGATGTTGGGTGAGTTGAGAGGGCGGTCCCACGAGTTGGGCGGGCCGACCCTCCACTCGGGCGAAGGCAACATGTTGAACGAGTCGGCTTGGGCGTTGGGTGTGGGTCGGCTGGGTGACATAACCCGCCACTTGCCCGTATATATTGGAGGGTGTTTGGAGGCAAACGACCACCATTCGACCAACACGAGTTCGATTAAGGAGTTCTGCGTTTGCGGATGAACCCACATGACAGGTGGAACTCGTGTAGAAAAGTCGGGTAGAAAAGTCAGGTGAGAAACTTGGGTGAAAATCTCGTGTAGAAAAGTCGGGTGAGAAACTCGGGTGAAAAACTCATGCAGAAAAATCGGGCAAAAATTTCATGCAGGAAACTCGGGCGAGGTCGCAGGCAGAACTTGGGCAAGGTCGTTCAGGCAGGACTCGGGTGAGGTCGTTCAGGCAGGACTCGGGCGAGGTCATTCAGGTAGGACTCGGGTGAGGTCGTCGGGCAGGAAACTCAGGCGAGGTCGTTCAGGCGAACGAGGTGAAGTCGTTCGGGCGAGCTGGGTGAAGTCGTTTGGGCGAGCTGGGTGAGGTCATTCGGGGGAACCGGGTGAAGTCGTGTGGCGACCCAAGTGAAGTCGTGTGGTGACTCGGGTGAAGTTTTTCGGGTGAATGAGTTTGGGTGAACAGGTGGACGTGCGGATGGGGCGGCCGGGGGAGGGTGTGCCGTGCACGACGAAGTAAAGAATCATGCGGATGGGCAACTTGGGTAGGGTGCACCGTGCACGATGAAATGGTGGCAATGGTGAAGTGTTGAGGTTATGAACGAAGGTGTGACTTGTGCGGAGGCGCTAGTGTGTGGCGACTTGGTTACGACGAGGCACGCCCAAGTTGGGAAAACAACATGATCGTGCGACGAGGTGAATGAAGGGTTGGTGAGTCGTGCGGCGACCGTGCAGAGGCGCCGACGAGCTGTGCAACCAAGTTTGCCAAAGTTGGAAATTTGGCTAAGTGTAAATTTGGGGTTTCCCAAGATTTAACTTGTACTTATAAAAGAAGATTATATATATATATTGATTCCAGCAGACTCATATTGCAAGGAGTTGCCCCTCTCTTTATACTGTTGTGCATTGCTATTGTATAATGTTGTTTATGTGAATGTTATGAGCTTTCACTGTATAAAGGACAAAGATAATACTTGGTAAAGAAAATTAAACTATGTATGGAATGTTAAGCGTAGTCTACAATAGTAAGTATTGGTGACAAGAAAACAGTTGGTAGTGCCGCACCTCGCTATAGTGCGGTTGGAAGAGTACTGCCAGTGTAGGGGCATGACACTGGGACCTTTGCTCACTTTGAGGAAAGTTTTGATACCCTGCTACCTATTATAGTCATTTTGGACAAAAACATTTAGGAGAATGGATTTTTCGTTAGGAAAATTTTATGAGTCACAAGAATCTAGCAACTTGCTTGACACAGTACACATCTAAAGGGTTAATCAATTAAAATACTCTAAGATAATCATAATAATAATAATTAATATATTAATAAATAATAATTAAAATATTAATAATGATAATAATAGTGATGAATATATTAATAAAATAATAATAATTAATGATGATGATGGTGGTGGTTAACGTCCACTCCAACCAAACTTTGGTTTATTAGACCTAAAGAAATGAATTATTTAGTTTGATTTAAGATTTTACTACTGAGCTCACTATAATTTTGACATCTTAAAAGGCTAGGAAGGTCAGTATTGCAACAAAGATTAGCTCACTATAATTTTGACATCTTAAAAGGCTAGGAAGGTCAGCATTACAACAAAGATTTACTCGGGGTACTCTAAGAGGAAGTGATTTTCATCCTCGATGTTTATATTGTCACAGAGCTCACTATAATTTTGACATCTTAAAAGACTAGGAAGGTCAGTGTTGAACAAAGATTAGCTCACTATAATTTTGACATCTTAAAAGGCTAGGAAGGTCAGCATTGCAATAAAGATTTACTCGGGGAACTCTAAGAGGAAGTGATTTTCATCCTCGATGTTTATATTGTCACAGAGATGGCATAGCTTTTCCATCCATGGTGTTTTAGGAACTGCCCAAACACTCGTTTCACTATGGAGCTCATGAGAGTTCGTTCTAATCTTGGCTATATTAATTTTCTTCTTTGAGCTAGTTAAAACAGAGAGATATTTTTGATCTTCTAGGGTGGGGTTGATGACCTCCTTATAATATCTTAATTTTCTTTTAGCTACTAAATCTTTCTCACACCACATGTTTTCTTTGAACTTAGAAGTAACAATATTTTTAATGTTATTAATGTTTTGTAATGCAACATTCTCATCGATCTCCCAATAGTTTAACTAGGCCCTGATGTCTTTATACCAACGTCCTTTAAGTCTTAGGTGATTTTAGCTGAAATTTAAAGCTTGCTTTTAATTAAATAATATTTAACATATTAATGATGATGATAATATAAAATAAAAATAATAATAATAATAATAATAACTAACTATTAATATTTATGTTTTTGTTTATTGGTGTATTTCAACCATATTTATTAATGTGATTGTATATGTTATTAATTTATATAAATCTATCAATTTATTCTAACCACAATAGCATGTATTTAAATAAATATAATAACTTAATTTTTACTATGTATAAAAAGGAAACGAGTTCTGTAAAAAAAATTTACAATGGTCAAAAGGAGAAGCGGCCTCCATCTCTCCTATAAAAATGTACCTGTTGTCTTGAAATTAATATTTTATATATATATATATATATATAAAAGCAGCCTCCATCTCTTCTATATATATAGACACACACACGGTCTGTTGTGGAATTTAATATTTAATTTGCATTTTTGCTATGTTGTGTTTTTAAGGTATGTGTGGCCTTTATGCTTTAATGGGATAACGTGTCTTTGTAATTGCTTGTGTGCATGTCATTTGGCAGTGGTGGTTTCCTTTTCGTAGATGGATTAAAAATTGGACAAAATGGAACAAAATTAAAACGGCCCGATGGTCAAGGTGATTGAGATGTTGTGTTTACCAAACTGTGTTTTCTCTCTCTTTGAACGTAGGGTTTCTGGGAGTCTTGATGGTTAGCAGGCTTTCTGTAAGAAACAAAAAGTTGACAATTGATGTAAGAAGAATAAATGGCTTAACCAGCTATATAGTTTTCATATGCACAAGAGGGAGATCTAGTGACAGAATTTACTGCGTGGACGCCTCCGATTGAAATCGTACTAGGATAATTTTAGACATTATAATTTGTTAAAAAACAGTTATGAGGTGCGGATGGTATGGTCATCACAGTTCTCGGATGAGGAAGGTCTCAAATGTCTGATTTGGATCTATGAATGCCCAATTAGTTGAGTACCTAAATGACCTTCTCACATCAATATTATGTTGCAGGTATTACAGTTTCCTTGATCTCTGGAATTGTTTACAATGACACATGCTCGCTCTCGACAAGAAAAGGCCATTCCTTTCGAGATTCCCTTTCAGATGTTTCAGTATGTGCTTGGGTTTAAGTAGCCACGAAATATTATGGAAAGTTTACTTTTGTCCAAAGCTTCTTTCAGGAAGTTGTTACATACACCATCAGCCGTCATGAACGTAGTTCTTTGGTCTCTATGCCTAAGTGCTCTGGGTATAATCGTTATAACGTATTCATTAAAATGAAGCTTTTACTTAGAGGAAGTGAAGAGAGAATAGTATGATCCCATTACAAAATCCATTCATATGGCTCTGTGGGAGACCTAGCAAGTTTTTTCTAGGCGGTTAGGGTTGGACATTATATTTTGTTATGTTATTCGTCACTCTACCAATCAGTGTAGCTCTCCCTCAAGAGCATCTTCCTCTCCTTTCTCTATTCATTGCCACTTCATGCACCGCCAATGTGGCTTGGATATTCATTGCCACTCCTTGCACCGCCAATGTGGCTTGGAAAGTCATATTTTATGGCGATTTCGACAGCGTTTCTTTGATTTTCTGTTTTAGTTCTCTCTTCCTTTACACATCTCTAATGGTTTTAATGATGTAAGTGCGACTTCCTCACAAATTTTGCACTGATCTAGCCTTATTGTATGGTCGTATTCCACAAGTAAAGAGTTAATATTGTATGGTCGTATTCCACAACTAGAGTGTTAAAATTTGTGTTTCAGAATTTTCTGTAATTGTGGTCGTGTTCCCGTATTCGACTTGGCCCACATGCCATGTCCTGCCCGTCCTCGTCAGCCTGATTTTTTCTTTGTGCGCTACTCCTTCAATTGCCCGGGTAACAGACTATTGACACTCTATAAACCACATCACCCTCACATTTTTCCTATTTGTTGATTGCTACGTATGCCTGGTGCCTGCTCAACCCAGCTCTTCCTTGTGCACTTCTCCTTTGTTCTTCCGGGGAAGAACCTCTCCGACACGTCAACCCGACACCATCTCTTGCCTAATTCTTTTGACAAGAGTTCGAGATATGTTCCCCGACCTTCTTTAATTAACATACTCTTGTTGAAAGCTTAATAAAACTAAGTCTTCCCCTCTCCTAGTCCTCGGCTCTTTATACACTCTACGTGGTCCTTTTGTTCCTATCCCGACCCTCTGTTTGCAAGCTTCCCCTTTTGAATGTTCATGGTACTCGACTTCGTCTACAGGCTTACAGTTGCACTCCTCTTCTGATCCTTCATTATCTCCATCCTTTTGTTGCGCCTTTCATCTTTTCTATAGGTGGCTCAGTCGTACATTATTACCTCTACAATCTTTCTTTGTAATAGGCCTACGCTCCTCTTCAATCTGCTTCTGGATCATTGATTGTATTGTTTATCAATGATTATAGTCTTAATCATTCCGACTGTAGAAATAAATGGTTCATCCCTAATCCAAAAGGGTCCTGGTTTCCTTTGAATTAACTCTTGAAACACTCTCCCTCCTGAGCTTGTATGCTACCATCCTACAATATACTTGCATTCAATCATATCACAATAATAAAGAAGGTTGGGAACACAGATTCCAACACTCAAACAAACTGTTTCCTCTGTTAAAATACACAGATAATGTATAAAGACCTTTATGCTTTCTTGGCTTGATTTACAATGGATTGGCCATGTTTGGCCCTTTTGGACTACTTAGCCTCACTTTTCTAATTTTGCCTTTTCTCTCCACACTTCTACATCTTAATACATGCTATTTGGTTACATAATTATATAATGGGATTATGAACCATAATCAGTTTGGATCTACTAATTACCCAATAGATCTTTATTTCTAGATCATCTAGATCCGCTTATCTTCCAATAGATCTAACTAACCCTCCAACCTCTTTAACTATCTCAAATAATGTCAAGATCTCTCCTAAAAAGAAGATCTCTTTACAATATTCCTAACTCTCCTCACTTATATACAATTCTTCTAAAAACATAGGAAAATACTCCTAAATTAAATAATTTCACTCAATTAGGGAAACAACTCCCTTGGTAAATGAAAATCTTTAGGTCTAGTCAAAAATAGTTTTGACTTGGAGGTTAGATGTTCCCCCATCATACTCCCAAGGTGAAAATATTCATGGTATATTGAGCACTTGTTGATGAAAATCCTCCTGCATTCCAAATTTTGTAGATGATCATTTATTCTGTCATATAGTTGTAACTTTATGCTGCAGTTTTCCTCCTTTTTTGCTAATGTATATGCTGTAGTTTTCCTCCTTCTTTGCTAATGTATACTTGTTCAGTCAGGTGACATCTATTCTCAAACTTCCTTCTTTCTACAATATTCCTCCTCTGAGACACCTTCATCATCAACTTCCTCATTTCTTCAATATCTATGTCTAGTTGGTCCTCTAGCTAGTACCTACTATGCAAATCTATGTTGCTTTCTTGTTGAACTTTGCTACTAATATTCCTCATTGGTTTTTATTGCAACTTTCACTTTCTTCACCACTTGGCTTTGGATTATCCAGCCAATCCTCTAAAGCTCTCAACTCCACTGTGAAATCATTAACATTTCCCATGCTAGTCTTCGACTCTAATTCCTATATCATGGGACTTCCCATAGAATTATCTTCTTGAATAAATTACTCACCATCACCATCCTTCATGGAAACCTCCAATAATTGTCCATCTCTGACATCTGTAAACACATGCTTAAGTAGAAATCTCTCAATCTCAACTCTCTCCTTTGACAACTTAATTTCTTCATTAATTCGTGTAATCATGTCAATTGAGTGTTGTTCATTACTTGCAATCACATGAAAATCATTAGTTTAAAAAGAATAAGGATCCTTAGCCTCATTTAATGCCTCTATTAGCACATCCTCACGCTTATCTGAGCTAATCCAATAATTCATGAGGTTGTCAATAAATTTCTTCTCTGCATCGTTGGCTTCTTCTTCATCAATATACAAGCCATGTCCATAAACAATTAAATTATTCTTAGCTTCTCTGAGTTATTTCTTCACCTTATCATATATTCTTTGCCTCAACTCTTTCTGTAATGGAGGCCATCTCACCTTCTTCTGCTTCATTGTCCAACCATATCCCTCATTGTCCTAGCTTTCTTGTAGCAACTGCTTAAAATGATTGAGTTCTACCCCTAACTCAACCACCTCCTTTTCAAATTCCTCATCACTTGTTCTCTTTATGCTACTTGTCTTGGAATTCTTTCCTTTTTTACTATGACTTTCTTCTGAGCCCATCACATGACCATCAATAATCATCTCTACATTTTCTTCTTGTGAACTCTCCTTCTTCATCTGTGAGCTGCAACAAGCCTTCTTCATCTTGTAACAAATCTGTTAGTTGCCAAAGTAGCAAGTTCTCCTCTCGGTATCCTTCTCTTCTCTTTCTCTTGATAATTGTACCCATACTCACTATGAAACTACCTTTTGGAAACTTCTACCCAAACTATATTGTCAAAAGGTTTCTTCTTCTCGTTCTCTACAGGAGAACCTCTTTTTCTCCCTTATTATACAACACATCTACTCCTCAACTTTCAAAGTTGTCAGGATTTTGCAATTTCATTTTTTCAACTCCCTCTTCTTCTTTATTGTCTTTGCTTTAGCAATTCCATCTTTCTATTGGGTTTTGTCACAATTTCTCATTCTAAGAACTTTGCTTTCTGTATGGTTGCTACCTACAAACACAAATACTTATGAACAATGTAAACATAAAAAATGAATACTTGTCCAGATATTCTTCAAGACATTATTTTTTTAACAATCCTATGCAAATCGCCTCTATATTTTCCTCATAAATTCATCTCTATATGTTCTCGCATTTAAGAGAATTTCAACCTGCTCTAATATTTGCAACTTAGGTTCTCCACATTGCTTCCAAAATCAACTTAAAAAATAAAAAACCTTTAGACCTAGAATTTATATATACAAATAGATTACAGTCAATTAATTAATTAAAACCCTAATATTTACCAAATTATTCAGATTATGGCTGAGTAAAGCTCTTATATTATGCCTTTTCATAATCCATATATATACTCTCAAGATTAGCACCCGGATACATCATTAATATCTTCTTAAATCTATTGACCCCATCATGATGGACTCACTTGGTAGCTTGAAATGTTGGGTTCATAAAACTCTATAACAGGTCATTCCTCCATTATCAAAAATCAAATTCCTATTCAATTTCTATTCTCCTAAAACAAATATCTTCCAATTTAAAGAGTAAAATTAAACTTACTCTACATCTTGAAGAATGTTATTGTTATTCCTGTAATCATCTATCCTCTTCTAAAATATAAAAATTTAAAACAATGTCTAAATCTACCTCTTTCCCTTGTCCTACACAGGATTTCTACCTTATGTTGTCATTGTTGTCGCTTTTAGGACCATTGCTGCCTCTGGAGAAGTGTTCAAATTCCTTGCGATACTGGATGAGTCATTGAGTCTGGAGGCATTGTAGTTGTACCTCCAAGGATCCTCATGTGGCCAACGAAATGCCCCACTGATCAACAGAAAGTAAACTCTCGTACAATGGTCCTTCCAAATAATGTGGGGATCATGCAAATTAAATTCCTTGGTGTCGAACTAGAATTTCACTATGTCCTTAGCCTTGGAAACTGCAACTTTCAAGTTCTTAATCTCGTATAATCTGATCCACAAAGGAAGAGTGGGCCATGGCACTTTCTTCTTCCTATGTAACAAGCCTGTAGTGAGGTGGTATGATACTTATTGCATGATCAGTTTGTTAGTGGCATACCTTGGTCAGAAATGTGGAGGCTTCTCTCTGCCAAATACTCTAATGAAGGTGCCACCTGGTGAGGCATGCCAATATGAAATGTCTACTATTGCCTCCATTGATTCTTGAGACATGCAAGGTGGATCTTGTTGAAATATAAGATTGTATAGTAGGATGATAAAGTGGTCAGTTAGCCTTGCCATTATTTGTCGATAATTGATGTCTCTTGTGGTGTCCATGTCCAGTTCATGTCATGGAACTCCTGTTATGTGCAAATTGCATCCATTATAATGTGTACATATAGAACCTTTCTCGCTCATCCTTGGGAAGGTTTCGAGCCTTAGCCACATGGGACTTCAATGCTTGAAACAACATATTTGACCAATTGAATGGCCTCCCATCACTTACCAACTAGTCTAGTAATACTTCCCACCCTTTAGGGAAGGTTTCTATGCTCTCTTGAACTTTTTTTCCAGCAAGAAAATATGATCAAGAACTGGTAATCCTTCCTAAGCGACATTGTCTTGTACACATGGGTGGGTGTCCATCTAAACTTTGATTTATCTTTCACCCAGCCATTGGCAATGTCTGTTTTGTTTACATAGCTATGGGTGGCATAGAAGAGTGAGTCTATGCGCTTCACTGACTCACCCAAGTGATACATCTGCTGAAATTATTCCGCCCTGAAGGTGGCAAGCTTCTGCCCACTCGCACTGCTTAATGTCATAGTCTGTTCATCCATATGTGAGACAACATAGCTGATGATGTCTGCACATGGGAAGTCAAGCTACCTACAAGCAACCTTGTATAACCCTAATTGTCGAATACTAAGATAGACCTTATAATCCTCTAAATATGCCTCAAATTCCTTTGCAAAAGTGTCTTTGATCTGTTTCCATGTCAGTGTTGTTCCCTTCTCTATAAACAACTTAGTATTAGTATACGCTAGTAAATCAACTAATGTCTGCATAAATGATGCCCCATTACTACTCTCGGTGGTTTCCTTTGATGCAACTCTCTTAGATGCCATAATAACTGTGACTGTTGGAGATATTCTCAACAACTATTGTACCTGTGGGACATAGAGGACACTCATGGCAAGAAAATGTCAGTTTAAAAGCAAAACAACTTCAAGGAAATTTCAAGCAACAAGACAGGCACTAGATGTGAGGGATTGCACAATTTTCTTGATAGGGGTGACTTGCACACTGTGGGAAATACACAATGTGTAGTCCCAACAACAAATGTGGAAGCGCAATGACTGGAACTACACAATGTCCATCTCATCCTAGGCAAAGGCCTAGCAGAGACTACACATTGCGCAATCTCAATGGCCAAGCAAGGAGGTTGGATCCTGGAACTGCATAGTGCATAGATGGAGCCAGGTTAGGTTGTGCTCTGCACAATTCCAAATGCCAAGCTTGTGGCTTAACCCTCAAGATTGCGTCGTTCCAACTGTGCAAAGTGAGACCTGGTTAAGGGAAACCCAAATCTGCCCAAGGGAAGTGTTAAAAACTAGCAAATTTGAGCGATAATGTGAAGCTGAGTGTAAATATGACTAATTGTGGATGATTGCACATGAATCAAGTGCAACAATTGATTAAACAAAAGGAAAACGTAGTATGTGAGGAGAGATTCCGCAATGGCATCCGTTGGTGCAAAAATAGGAAAACGCATGCGACATTTGGGAAAGGAAATCTATAACTTGAAAAAACATTTCTAAAAGTAAAAAAAAGTTAAATCTCTAGCAACCATGCAAAGACACAAGTGAAACAACACTCACACAAGCAAAACAATAAAAAGCGATAGGAAAAGTGGAAAAAGACGACAAAAGAAAAACTCACCGAGAAAAGTGACGACGATTGCATTGAAGGCTCTTTGATCTCCTCGGGAATTATAGAGCTCCACGATCGAGTGTGCAAATGAGCTCTAACAGAATCGATTAAATAGATTTGGGAAAATTAGGGTTTATGATTCGCATGCCTAAAATTGAGGAAAAGGTGACACTTGGCGGATGTTTCTAAAAACAGTGTAAGTGCCTCCTTTAGGATGTCAAAAATAGATCCCTATTTTTTAGGGATGTTTTTTTCTTTTTTTCTTTTTCTAGAGAAACTTGCATGCACACTATCGGGAAAGACATCACAGTTCTAGGAACTAGGTAACCTTTCGGCTCTATTCACTGCTCAGTTTCTGAGCTTAGTGTGGGTTGCATAATTTTTGGGTTGCCCCCTCATGGATACACATTTTTTGAGCTCAAGGGTCACTAGCAATCAACACTATGCAACTCCCAAGAGAAAGGCTAGTTTCCCTCAAGAATTGCGTAGTTTCTAGGGCAAACCCAAACTACTGTGGGACCAAGTGAGGAGATCAACTCATGAGCTATAAAATAAACTAACTAAGCAAACACAATAAAAAATGAAAAGGCTAAGTCTTATTTGAAGCATGAATACTTGGATCAGTGTGAGATGAGCTACTATGGTTAAGAAGGATGCTCCAAAATCGAAGCATAGGAAAAATTTTGGAGGGTGGTTGTAGCTTCTACAACATTGTTGACACACTCGTAGAACTCCATCTTTGTATGTGGACCTTGTCTCATGCAAAGCGATTCTGAATCTTCTGGAAGTATTTTCCAGTTCTTTGATTATAATAGCTTCTTCGCTTAGCCGGAGTTAAATATGTAGTCCCTACCATTCTATTCATTGGAAGCACACATACCAATCCAAGTCAGACTGAGTTGTTTCGATTGGGGATGAGGGGTATATAGATGCACAAGTAAAATAGTATGTCAGAGTTTTAGTTTCATTTCTAGTGTTTCTCTGTTATCAGTAGGCCTAGATAGTACGCCAATAGAGTCACTTCAGGGACACATGTATTGCTCCGCTACCAGTGAGCTTGGACAGTACTCTGATAGAGTTACTTTCTTCACCTCTCTGCATAGGAAGCCTTTCCCTTCATTCTCCCTTTATTTCATTTTCATTTTTTTTCATTTTCATTTGTTCAAAGAACTGTGCACATGCACTTTTTTATTTCATGAGTTGGAAGACGGATCCCAACTTATTGAAAGCATAAGAGTTTGTCCCTTCAGAGAAGGATATTTATATATACCTCTAACATACTTGTTAAGGTTCCCCCCTCTCCTTACTCTACTTGGCTTAGTTGACAAGGGTTAACCCAAAGTAGAAAACCAATTGAGTAAGCAGTTCTAGTTAAAAGTATAACCATCATGATTTCACTATGACTCTCTCTAAAAGGAATGCATTTTTCCATTAGGGTATCATTGACTAAAATAAATTAAATATTCACTTAAAGAGAGGGAATAAACATATAACCAAGTGTTGATAGTTGTACAAGTTCCTCTTGAACTTCACCGTGCTTGTCTAAGAAACCAAACACAATTTCATGAAAAAACTAACCTACTCCTACAAAAGAAAACAAATAAAGGAAAGAATCAGAGTAAATCAAAACAAAGTAAAGAAAATAAAGAAGAAAAACAAGAAAATAAAACAACTACTCCTACTCCTAACATAAGAAAAACATAGGCCAACTCACGTGAAGGGATACCACCAATGCAGCCATCAACGCTTAGGCTCGCCCATGTAGGCAAGAGTATGCATGTCAAGAAAGATATGCAAGCAAACCAACCAACAAGAAAGATAAGACAATACAAACCAAAACGTTTGAGGCTTGAATGAACCTACATAAAAGTAAAAATGAAAAGCGCATGAAAGGCACTCTGTAGATGTACCATGGTGTCCTAACACATTGTGAGTCGAAGACAAGCAGGTACCCACTTTTGAGCTTGGAAAATGACCAAACATGAAGAAAGAATAAAATTTTCACTTTGCAAAAGTGTTTGCTATGTATGACTCCTCCAATGATTGAGTGACAAGATTGTGTGATATAAATGGACGATGTGAAATTGGTAAGATAGATTAATTTTCAACGTGAACAACAGAGTGATGAGGAGCCTAGAGAGATTCAATACATTTCTGATCAGAATTAGAATTGATCTAAAGGCTACAAGAACCTGACATAACCATCAGCTCGGGTTGAAGTTCCTCGAAAACTTAGGGAGATTCCAATTCATCAGAAGATGGTTCATCAAAGACCGATGGATTAGAAATATCGACAGTGGAAGAATCAGAATCATGATTAAATGAGTGAATGAAAAGATCATGACAACCACAATCAGAAAGTTCAAGATCATGAATAGGGGCATGCTCATGATCTAATGAATCATAAATACAAGATGATGGAAAATGAGAAATTTAACCCTCTATGTTTCCGAAAAGGTAGGATGAGCGATTGGTAGGATCAGGGAAGATAGGTTTGTCCTCTTCACATTCAAATGAAAAACTAATATTGCACCTGTTCTGCGAATGATCAAAAGTAGAAACATCCAAAAATTAATTTTCACAAGATGGAACAGAAATGACAGAATCGTGGAAGATGTCAGGATAACTCGGAAGAGGTGAAAATGAAAGGAGGTCATCCTTCACCATAGATTCTTGTTTAGACTCCCACACATACTCATCCAAAATGATATGACAAGTTGGTTGTCCAACACTAACTCCATCTAGAACTTAATCCTCATGAACATCACAAGAGAGATTTGAGACATATGAACACAACACACTGGAATCTGGAGGATCAAAGGGACCAAAGAATGGAGGATGAGGAGATAACACCTCATGAAAACCATCAGAGCCACAATCCAACTCTGCGCATAAATTTTTAGTAAGTGGCATAGGAGTAGATGATGGTAGATCAACAGGTGAATTCTCAACTTCTCCCACCTCGACCAGTGGATCTAGATCTGTTTGACGAGAAGGGGACGATGGGTCACTTGGCAGAACAACCTTGTCCATCATACATTTAGAATATCCAACACTAAGGTGTGTTGGGAGAGGTTCGAAAGATTCTAACTCGTGGATTTTCAAAAATTTGAACAAGATATTGAAATATTCCAGTTTAAAAATTCCCAATCAACTTCATATTTAATAAATTCAAAATAGTGATGAATAAAACGTTCGTGAAAATATTGACGAGATTCATGAGGTGTTTTTCACAATTTATTTTTTTTCTATTAAGGGCTTTATGATCATAAAGAATGAAAAAATGACATGATTCACCAACAAATTGTTTGAAAGAGTGTATGGAGGTTGCAGGAAATGTGTGACACCATTACTTTCCATGGCTTTCAGACGTGAAAGAAAACAATTCACAATAAACATCCTTAGAATGGATGTCATGCCTATCATAGAAACTGAGAAAAGAAACTGCGTGCCTCAGCAAGGTTATTCCAGCCTCTCCATTGAACATAAATTTAGACAAGTCATTTAAAATGCTTGCCAGGAGTTTAAAATTTGCAGAGTTAGAAAAACATGATGGGGTTATGATTTTGTGAGAAGTCATCAGATGTGTGCAGAAATTCAAAATGGAATTCAAGGGCTCAGTTTGTCCTCTAGCCCTCCTTATAGCACCAAAAATGTTAACGGTGCTGGACCCACCAACATTGATGGGATCTCCCCGATATGAAGTCCCAACTAGACTTCACACCATTTGGCATAGGAGTCCCAACAGTGGGTGGTAATGTAATTCCTTGACCATGGAAACACACAGAGGAAAGTATGATAACTTTGGGTAAGAGGAAGTGTGTCACCCTGCAGAGATTCAAATGTGATACATGAAGGTTCCAACACACGAAGGGAAAAGGAAGTGCGCCCCTTGGAAGCCTGTAATAGTATGCATATTGAAAGGGACACACGGGAGAAATGACATCATAAGCTAAAATGTAGAATAGTCCACAAATTAAAGTGATGATTTCATCCAACAACACGCATTCAACAAGATTCGTAAAAATGCAAACAAAATAGTTCATAAGCATATGTGTGAGTTAAATAACATGCATTCAAATACAACAAGAACAACCCTTTTGTATTAACAACACATGCATGAAAGCCTATTGACTTTGATTTTATATTATAAGTGAAAGTTCCATCCATACATATATCATTGACGACCACTAGTCCCAATAGTGGAATGTTAAGTCAAGAACACCTGCTCCTCCAAAGAAGTATACTCACTCTATGCTATGGAGAAGCCAAGGCTCTTCATAATACCTCTAAGCTCTTTCTAAGCCTAAGCCTAGCCAAAATCTTGGCTCCCAAAATCATGTTCTATGTGTTATGAGGTTCTATTTATAACAAGAGGGGGGTGAATCTTCAACTCCCTTTTGTGACCTTTAGACTACCCTCGTGACTTTGCAAATTCTTTAAAAAATGACACATTACATTACATGGCGACTTTCATATTCCAATATTGACACTTGGAATTTCACTTACAACATAACAGATAATATCAAATTTTCCACTTGTACCGATATAAGAAAAAATAGGGTAGATACAGCCTAACAAGACACAACACTATGAGTTTGGAGTTTGGAGGAAGTCCAGCTTAACAACCTCCACTTACTGCTTCTCGGTCACATATTGGTGCGAAGCTTGGTAATGTGTGATGGGGTCCCCAAACTTATTAACTATGTCTTGCTGGAAGCAAACTCTACCCTCCATGACATCCAGGTACATTGTCTTGGAACCTATGTCCAAATCGTTCTGAAGCATGAGCAGCATTGTCTTGACTTTGATAGTATCATCAATGAACCTATGCATGTTGTGTGCATTCAACTCCAAGTCTTCCTTGGTGGCTTCTTGTCTTAGCCGCTCCAAGTAGTCTTCAACCTCCTGTCGGACTTGGTTCTTGGATTTAGCTTTGGTGAGGTATCTGATTAATGGGATCTAGTGTGTTCTCACCAAGATATCCAAACTACTATACAACTGAACATATGAGGCCCGTGTGCTACCAATAAATGAGGTGATATGCTCGTTTTTCTGAATCAACATTCAAACCTTCGCTTTCTCCATCTCTACATGTGGCTTCATTTTCTTCACTAAATCAAGCAGGGCCCCTTTGAAACACATTTTCCACTCTTGTACATAGAGGATGGCAACATGTATGTTTTTGAGAGTTTTAACAAACTCCTTGCTATGCTACTATAGGCCATGCAAATGGACCACTTCTTTATGCATGATGACAAATCTGTCATAGTTCTTTAGCATGGTTTCTCCAAGTGATGATACTTCAGTAAGTTTCGCTGTTCTCATCTCCCCAAATGCAGAAACTACACTCTACGCTGCTGCTTGGAGTTGTTCTACCTCTTGCCTGGAAACCTGCAAGTTCTTTTCTAGTTGCTCATTCTTGGTTGTCAGATACTGAACATTTCAGCTTGTTACTCCTACACTGGCCAAGCTGGATTTGGAAATGTCTGTTGTATGCTTCCTGGTGTCCAAAATTATCACCCTTTCTTTGATGAATGTAGGTGATTCATGATCATTCTAGAAAGTGCTTCCTTTGTGCCTATATAATCCTCTTCTGGAACTCATAAAATGATAGATTGTACCAATCCATAACCGGATCATCATCAAGGAGAACAAAATCTCCTTGCTCGCTTGGGGTTGGCTCTACTATTGGAGGTGGTGGAGACTAAGGGATGACCTGTGCTACTCTTAGCATCAGGTCAACATCTTCATGCTACTGCTTCTATTGCAACTCCATGTTTGTCACTTGAATCAATTTCTCAATCTTCTAACCAAGCTCACGATCCTGCATTTATTCACCTTCCTCCTCACCTGCTGATTGTTTCAGCTCTTCAATCTGTATCGACACTATTTACTCAGTCGTCGCGCCTTTTCTTTGTTAGTCTTCCTGCTTCTGCTTTTATTCTTGTTTTCTCCTCCTCATCTCTTATTCTTCCTTCAACTTCTTCTCCGTCTCCTGCAACTTTAATTCTTCTTCCTACAACCTCTGCTTTTCTCTCCTCCTCTGCTCTACTCTCTTCATCCATTTCTCCCTCTTTGCCTCCACTTCCAAATTTTCCTTTGCGATAATAAGATAAGCCTTAATTTTGCATCTTTTCTCTCCCTCTGGACTATCAACAATCTTCCTCTTTCCCTTGTCCTGCATGGGATTGTTGCCTTTTATTGCTATTGTTGTTGCTTCTTGAATTACTATTGTTTTTGGAGCATTCTTCAAAGTTCTTGTTATACTAACTGGCTCATTGAGTCTGGAGGCATTGTAGCAGTACCTCCAAGGATGCTCCTCTAGCCAATGAAATGCCCTGCTCATCCATGAAAAGTAAACTCTTGTACATTGGTCCTTGCAAATAATGTGGGGATCATACGGATTAAAATCTCTTGTGCTGAACTCAAATTTCACTATGCCCTTAGCCTCAGAATCTGCAAATTTGGAGTTCTTACTCTTGTATAATTCGATCCGCTAAGGAAGAGTGGGCTATGAAACTTTCTTATTCCTATGTAGTGCTGATGACAACCCTGTAGTGAGGTGCTATGATACTTCTTGCATGATCACTTTGTCAGTGGAATACCTTGGTAACACATGCAAGGCTTCTGTCCACCAAACACTCTGATGAAGGTGCCACCTGATGATGCATACCAATCTGCAATGTCTATTATCGCCTACATTTCTTCTCCCGACATGCAAGGTGTATCTTGTTCAAGTATAAGTTTGTATAACGGGATGGTAAAGTGGTTAGTTAGCCTTTCCATTACTCCTCAATAAGTGCAATCAGAAAGAAACGTGCAATAGATGTTCATGGTAGTCTCTCATGGTTTCCATGTCTAGTTCATGCCAGGGAAATGTTGTTGTGCAAATATTGCATCCAGTAAGTCTACGGACATATAGAACCTTGCTTGCTCATCCTTGGGCAGTTTCCGAGCCTTAGCCACATGGGATTTCAATTGTTGAGTCAAGAGATCAGCCTAGTTGAATGGCCTCCCATCACTTACCAGCTAGTCCAGTAAGACTGCCCACTCTTTAGGAAAGGTTTATGTGCTCTCTTGACCATATATTTTGCAAGCAAAGATGATCAAGAACTGGTAAGCCTTCCTGAGTGACTTGGTCTTGTACACGTGGGTGGGTGTCTGTCTTAACCTTGATGGCTCTCTCACTGAGAACTTGACAATGTCTCTCATGTTTACATAGTTACCGATCCTCTAAAAAATCCTCAAAGTCCTTTGCAAAAGTGTTTTTGATCTGTTACCATGTTGGTGTTGTTCCCTTCTCTATAAACAACTGAGTATCGGCATGCACTGGTAAATCAATTGATGTCTACTCGACTGCTTCCCCTGTACTTCTCTTGGTGGTTTCCTTTGTTGAATCTCTCTCATATGCCATGTTAAATGTGACTGTTGGAGAGATGCTCAAATTTTTTTATACTTGTGGGACAGAGAGGACACTCATGGAAAACAAATGTTAGTTTAGAAGCGAAACAACTTCAAGGAAAATTCAAACAGCAAGCTGGTCACTAGATGTGAGGGATTGCATATTTTTTCTTGACACAAGTGACTAGTTAACTGTGGGAAATATGCAATGTGGAGTCCCAACAATGAACATGGAAGATTGATGACTGGAATTGCACAATGCAGAGTTCAGCTTGGGCAAAGGCCTGGGAGAGACTGTTCATTGCACAGTCTTAGTGGCCAAGATGGGATGTTGGCTCCTGAAACTCTTTAGTGTGTATTTGTAGCCAACTTAGGTTATTATCTGTACATTTCTAAAGAACTAGCTTGTGGCTTGTGCCTCCAGATTGTGCAGTGCCAGTTGTGCAAAGTGAGATATAGCCAAGGGAAACCTAGATCTGCCCAAGGGAAGTGTGAAAAACTAGAAGATCTAGGAGATAGTGTGAATCTGAGTGTAAATATGACTAAGTGTGGATGAATTCATGTGAATCAAGTGTAGAAATTCATTAAATGGAAGGAAAATGAAGTATGTGAGGGGAGTAGCCGTAACAACATATGTTGGTGCAAAAACAGGAAAACTCCTACAACACTTGAGAAATGAAATCTATAACTTAAAAAAACACTTCTACAAGTTAAAAAAAATTTAAAACTCCAGCAACCATGTAGAGAAACAAGTGAAACAACACTTGCACAAACCAAACAACAAAAAGCAACAAAAAAAGTGGCAAAAGACGACAAAAGAAAAACTCACCTAGAAAAGTGACAATGATCACACAAAAGGCTCCTTGATCTCCTTGGGAATGCTAGAGCTCCAAGATCAAGTGTGAAAATAGATTTGTGAAAATTAGGGTTTATGACATGCATCCCTAAAATCAAGGAAAAAAACAACAATTGGCGGAAGTTTCTAAAAATAGTGCAAGTACCTCCTTCGGGATGCTAAAAATAGATCCCTATTTTTTAGGGATTCTTTTTTATTTTTCTTTTTCTGGGGAAACTTTCCATGCATACTGCCAGGAAAGACAACACAGTTCCAGGAACTGGGCAACTTTCCGGCTTACTGCACTGCATAGTTTCTGAGCTTAGTGTGGGTTACGCAATTTCTAGGCTCAATACTAGGATTCCACCTCATGATTGCATATTTTATGAGGTCAAGGATCACTAGGAGTTAGGACTACACAATTTCTGAGAGAAAGGCTAGTTGCCCTCAAGAATTGCGCGATTTCTGGGGCAAGCCAAGAACTTCTGTGGGACCAAGTGAGGAGATCAACTTGTGAGTTAGAAAAAAAACTAAGTAAGCGAACAAAAGGAAAAATGAAAAAAACAAGTCTCAATCGAAGCATGAATACCTAGATTAGTGTGCGATGAGCTATTGTTTTTAAGATGGGAGGCTCCAAAATCGAAGCATAGGAAAAATTTTGGAGGGTGGTTGTAGATGCTACAACACATTATCTTCTTGCAAAAATTAGGCACCATCACCATCCTTCATGGGACCTTTCCATAATTGTCCATATTTGACATCTGTAAAAACATTCATAAGTAGAAATCCCCCAATCTCATCTCTCTCCTTTCACAACTTCATTTCTTCATTAATTTGTGTAATCATGTCAATTGAGTGTTATTCATTACCTACAATTACATGAAAATCACTAGTTTAAAAACATAAGGCTCCTTAACCTCATTTAATGCCTATGATAGCACATCCTCATGCTTATCTGAGCTAATCCAATAGTTGATCAGGTTGTCAACAAATTTCTTCTCCACATTGTTGGCTTCTTCTTCATCAATATACAAGTCATGTCCATAAACAATTATATTATACTCAGCTTCTCTGAGTTGTTCCTTGAACTTCTCATAATTTTTTTTCCTAAACTATTTATGTAATGGAGGCCATATCACCTTCTTCTATTTCATTGTCCAGCCATATCTCTGATCGTCCTAGCTTTCTTGTAGCAGCTGCTTAAAATGATTGAGTTCTACCCTTAACTCAACCACCTCCTTTTCAAATTCCTCATGACTTGTTCTATTTATGCTAATTTTCTTGGAATTCTTTCCTCTTTTACTATGACTCTCTTCTAAACCCATCACATGACCATGAATAGTCATCTTTAAATTTTCTACTTGTGAACTCTCCTTCTTCATATGTGAACTGCAACAAGCCTTCTTCATCTTGTAACAAATTTGTTACTTCCCACAGTACCAAGTTCTCCTCTTTGTTTCCTTCTCTTCACTTTCTCTTAATAATTCTATCGACACTCACTATGGAGCTACTTTTCAAAAACTTCTACCCAGCCTCTATTGTTAGAAGTTTTCTTCTTGTTTTTTGCAATAGAACCTCCTTTTATCCCTTATTATAGAGCACATTTGCTCCTCAACTTTCAAAGTTTTAAGGATTTTGCAATTTCATTTGCTCACCTCTCTCTTCTCCTTTATTGTCCTTGCTTTATAAATTCCATATTTCTATTGGGTTTTGTCATAATTTCTCCTTCTCAGAGCTTTACTTTCTATATGGTTTCTACTTGCAAGCACAAATACTTATGAATAGTGTCAACAAAAAAATGAATACTTATCAAGATATTCTTCAAGACCATATTTTTTGACAATCCTCTACACATTTCCTGTATCACTTCATCATATATTCCTCTGTATATGTTCTCACATTTAAGAGAATTTCAACCTACTCCAATATTTGCCACTTAGGTTCTCGAAATTTCTTCCAAAATTTAAATTAATGTCCAAACCAAATGATGGTGAGCTTAAAACTAGCTATGCCCATTAATCTAGCCTAAGAACCCATAGTTCCCATGTCTTGGTTAAAAGGTACTTCCTTTACGCAATTTTGGGATATAATTCACCTTTTAGAAGATTTTTTAAAATTAGGTGCGAGGAGCTGCAAGGGTACTACACAACCATCAGATTCAAGTCTTGTTCAAATATAGCCACTAAATCCAAAATTGTATATACAAATGTGTGCCCCAACCATAAACATAACCACCATGGAAAAAATCTTTTATAAACCAAGGGCATTGGAGAAATTAAATTTAAAGCCCTTACTGTCCCCGTAGCTTTTTTGTAATAGTTACCTTACGACCGTGGCATATAACCTCAGAATTATACCCTCATTCTTTTCGTTATGTGCACACCTTTAAACCTTCCAAAATGGCTCAACAATTACATCATATGTGCATGTCCCACTCTCTCTATATTTTCATTGGCCATTCATTTGCCATTCGTTTCTCGCCTTTCCCCATGAGCCTGGATCTATGTCATCCTGGACTTCCTCAACAGTTCCCTGAAGAGATACTTCTAGGATTTCCCTTTCAGGATTATGTAAACAAATGCGCATGCCATGAATCCACTTGCCTTGCTTTACAATCGTGTTCCCGTACTCAACTTGGAACACACACCACATTCGTTCAGTCTTTTATTTGTGCACTACTCCTTCAATCGCCTAGGTAATAGACTTCGGGTAATGGAAATGTTTTAATCTCCATTTTTTGATGAACTTCTAAAGCTTTATTAACTACATAACCCCAACGCTTCTCCTCTTGGTCAATTGCCACATCCTCCTGATGCCTGGTTAACCCGACTCCTTCTTGTGTTCTCCTCCTTTATTCTTCTAGGGAAGAACTTGTGGGACATTGTTATATGGAATTTGCATCTACAGATAAACAAATTTTCCCTAAGTGGGTAGCTATACTTAGAACAACAGAAAGAAAGTAGTTTAACCTTTTCTTATAGTAGATAGATGAGATGAAGGGACTTTCTTGTAGTCTTATGCTTCCTTGATCCCATTTGAATTGCTCCCATCAATCCCACTTGAACTGAATCCGCTCAATAGGTACTTGTGTCAACAGAAACATAAACAACAATGATCAAATAATACATGATTATTGGCTTGAGGGGGCCTAACCCAGGTTAAGAGTTAATTAGCTAAACAAATCCCTACACTACTGGCCCTTTTGGCATCAGCCCACGGAGTGTAGACCAAAGTCTCACTCGAAGCAGTATGGGGGGATGTTGGAACCAAGTTTCTACACCCTAAGATGGTTGTGATGTCATTTTATTCCCTTTATCCATGCCTTCACGCAAGTTTCTTTGCTCTAGGGCTTGCAAGACGAGCCCTTTATCCTAGCCTTCAATACCTCCATGAAAGTATATGATCAACCTTCGCGTAGCCCTAACCTGCTGCTCAGATACTTTCACGCTATTATGGCAGTGTGCCTTATAAATTCCCCAATTAATCTAAGTCACTTTCTTATCTTATCAAACAATTATAGTTAATGTCACGTAAATAAATATTCATAATTGTGTTCAATTATTCAATGTAATTGCGGTCATTCGTGCACCATATAAGCACAATAAAGGAAATTCATACATAAAATATCCAAATGCATCAGCAGATCAAAGACAAAGAAATTGTAGAATATCTCTCTTTATTAACATCTTCCAAGTGTTTACAAACTCTATTTACCTTGCGAACATAGCTGGAGGGGTCCAGGAACTCAGTTGTGGACTTCTACCCTAGGCCTCTATGCACTCAGCTGCAGGGCCTCTACCTACGTTACAACCCAAGACTTAGACTTCTTACTCCAGAGCTACGACTCTCTTACATGTTGTGTCTCTAAAAATACTTAGAGCTTAGCTCTTTTTATATAATGCCATGGTCCGTGGACCATGGGTAGATCTCTTACAGCTGACTTTACTTTACGAAACTAAGGGCGGACTACCCTTTATGATACATAATACCTTCACACTCCGTGACCATAAAATGCGGAGTTTTTACATTTTTATTTCAAAATTTGACTCAAACATGGGCTTTTAGCCCCAAAACTGCCCTTGGGGGATCCCGCTCCCAACAATCCCCCAACAAAAACATCATGACTTGCCTTTGAGTCACTCGATAGGTGCGGAGATCTTTGCACGAAGTCCATCCAGCTCATCCCGTATGACCGCTACCTAAGTCGTGCACTGAGCTACCACCTGCTTCACATCTTCCACAGTCTTCTCAGTCGCTGCTCCTGTGCTATCAGCCTGAAGCTTTTGTTGTGTCACTTTCTGAGTCGCAAGCTTGCCTTCAATATTTTTTGTGACTGCGTAAGCTTCCTCCAGCTAGGGCTTTAGCCGCGCCTTCAGTACTGCTTCCTTGTGCAGTGCTGCGTCCACCTTTTCCTTCAGCTGCTTGGCCTCCTCCAACTTGGCTAGCTTCTGTGTCAGCCTGATGGTACCCATTGTGCCCTTAACTTCATTGTAGCACTGTTGTAGCTCGTGCACTTCCATCTCTAACCTCTATACATTTGGGTCCTCCTGCAAGGTTGTTTGGACCTCAAGTGATTGCTCGAACAACTACATGCAGTCTGCTACTACACTTTCCACTCCCGCGACTGCCTCTATGACAGTGGTCAACCAGTGTTCCTTTATTTCTGGTGGTGTGGAGGGCTGGGCCCTCAGTTGTAGCTTAGAAATTTGTATGTTCAACTCTAGTTGAACCCACGCCATCTCCATTCGAGTGTTGTGCACCCCTCTGGCCAACTTCCGGATGCGGACCTCGACTGGCTCTTCCTCTGGAATGGCCACCTCTAAGACCATTCTGCATACCTCCTTAATGACCTGCATGATCTTCTTGCTATGGTTAGTCACCTCGGTCTCAGTGGCGATGGTAGCATTTCTCTGTAGGGCCATCTGTTCATTGTTGATCCCCTGTTTGCTGATCACTTGGAGGGCGCAGTGCTCATAGGCTCTCAATTCTAAAATTACTCCATCCTGCAAGAGGTGGAGTGCTTCACGTGGAAGCACTGCCAGGTTCACCCCAACTCCCTTCAAGGCACTGATAGTGGGCCTGTCAGCCTCATTTTCCATGGTCAATGATCCATCCAGCAGCACTATCTTATTGGAAGCCTTCGGGCGCAGCATATCGGGAGCCTCTAAAGTGTTGATGGCTAAGCTAGTAGACACCGTACCAGCCTACGACACGTGGGTCTACAACTCCTGCAACCCGGTATGGATAACCCCTGCTATGATTTGCTGCTACTATTCAAATTGCTGTAGTGCCTCCACGGTGACATCTCTAACAGTGTCACCGATATCAATTAAGTCGCCGTCCGTCAATGTGATAGGGTCTAGCGAGGTCTTGGTCGCCTTAGATTTCTTTCTAGGCCCTCCTTTCTCCAGCTCTCTTGGGCGCTTAATGCGAGCAGACGTCTGCTGAGGGTACGCGTCGTGGTGTTATGTGTCTTCCTCTTCTGTTGCAGGCGAAGGTGACCGTGTGCCTTCATTAGAGCCATGCTTTGTTTCACCTAGTTTCTTACCTGCCTGCTTTTCTGCATGTTCTGCTTGGGCCTTCTCAGTAGCCTCCTTTTTCCTCTTCTCAACTAGCTGCGTCATCTTCATCTTGGCCTCCTCCTCCTTCTTCTGCGCAGCGGACTTTCTTCCACCCACAGCCAAGTCCATGGTAGTGCGCCACTCCACTGGCCATTGATCAAGCACCGCATCGATGGCATCATTTGTGGCCAGGTATGGCAAGTCATACCACTTCTACGCGGGGTCCTTCTACACCCTGATCAATACTCAATGGAAATCATCTTTAAAATCAGCATAGCTCTACAGGTTAGCATATATCGTCAGTGACAATCCCAGCTTGCGATTGATATCCATCCTGATATTCATCTCCATCAAGATCTAGAAGATCTTGTGGTCCCGAACTCATTGCACATCCTTGGTCGCCCACAACGAAGCATACTTCGCTGCTTCAGGGAGGTTTGGTGTGACTGAAGGGAATTGGCTCTCCTCTGGTAGCTCCCACGCTACCAGCACAATCGATAGCAGAAGCCTTGCATAGTGGAATGTATTGCTTTGCTCTTGTGCTTCACAACAATTCACCAGGAACTCTCCGCGAAGGTAGTCCAACCAGTTAAACTGGACTCCTCTCGTGCACTACTGTGCGAGTGTGACAATAGGCACCAACACCTCATTGATGTGGCACTTTCGCATCACCTTCCCTGCAAGGATTTGCGTTGCTACCTTCACAGCGGGGTTGTAGATGCTAGAGATAGCGTACTCATGCAACTTCTTCACCAGCTTGAATTTTTCCTTCATTGACTTTGTAAGGGCCTGTTCGCCACCCTTCTTGCCAAAGATCATCGCTGGATTCTCGCTTGTATACGGTAGGTGCATTATCTGGTGAATCAACATATCTGTGATGGGTATCGTCTCCTCCAACAACAGACACCCATCATGCACCAAGAAAAATAGCTACTTGATGACCAAAACTATCATCGGGGTGCGATTATAATGCAGCACCCAAAGCAAGTTGAGTAATCCTTCCTTCTCTACTCCTTTGAGCCACCTCCGTGGCTCCAACATGGTCATTCCTGAGTTTGTGTCTATGATGCGGTGCATCAGCTACTCGGTTGCCAGGTGCGGGAATTTCTTGTGGTTCGCCAAGTCCCAGTCATCAAGCTTCAGTATCAGCACTTGGGCTAAGCGTGGACCATCGAAAGCAATTTCATCTGGTAGTAGAGGGATTTGTAGGGGAGTCTTACTCTCATCAATGTACTTTGGTACCTTGGACTTAGGCTTGCATGGAGGGACATACGCCGGAAAATACGTAATAGGGTCTGCACCTTGGGTTTCAACCTACTCTACTTCAACCCCCACATCCTCATCATCCATCGGGATGTCTTCGATGTCCTCCTCCTCTGCCTCTAAGTTTATGGCCTTGCCCTTCTCCTATGCAGTGGGTTTTTGTGGGTTTCGCCTTGGCGAGGCGCACATCGGTATGGCAGGCTGCTTTCCCTTCTTGTCCTTCATAGTCTCCTTGGTTGGGGTTGGCTTCGGTCTCAGCATTCTCAGGGATTTAGGGACCTCTGTCAATACTTCGACAACCTTTGGTGCAACTTCTTTAGCCTCTATATCAATTTCCTACATATTCTCCTCATTTGCCACTTCTTTCGTGTCCATAGCTTCTATGCATGTTGACATGACGCTATTCACTAGTTCCCATGTCTCCTTTGGAAATTGTTCAAACGCAGGACTCACTATCAGATCTTGAAAGATTTCACAGTTCATGTGCACCTGAGAGCGCAATAATTCAATTCTCAAAATGCTAAGAGTTTTTCACTGGGCAGTCACTTGTAATTTATAGGGAATTTCGAATTCAAATCCAACCATTCCCCCCAAAATCGGTTCATTAATGTCGGATTGGCGGCAAATTTTCAAGGATCTAAGCCATAAATTTTGTCTTAAATGCCCACCGCCCGCTCCATTTGGCCTCACTTGCCGTATTTTCATGAACAATTACTTTAACAGTCACTTTCTAGCCAACCTGTGTGATTTCTACCTGGGTATCGCAGCTCCCTCCGCGTTGCCGCAGACCCAGTGACACTCCCTTGCTTCGCACCATCTTCTAATCGTGCAGCTCCCCAACCCGGGAAGTGTAGTTTATAGTCCCACGCCTCCTTTCAGCTGCCTAGAGTGCTAAGACTAAGCTACCTTCATTTAGTCACATGGCCAGGCTGTCGGTGTATGGGTTCAGGTGACTGCCATTCACCTTTCTTGAGAAGGGTTCTCCATTCAGTTTGGCCAGTTGTACCGCTCCTTCGTCAGTAATATCCTTAATAACATAGGGCCCTAACTAGTCCATCCTGAACTTCCTTGGAAATTTATCAAACTTACTATCATATAACAAAACCAGGTCATTTACCTTAAATGTGCGTAGCTTGACGTGTCGATCATGCCATGCCTTTTTGCGCTGCTCTTGGACTTGCTAGTGAAATCCATCTAAAAATCTCTCTTCTTCAAGCTCATCCAACTGTGCGAACCTCTCCTCTAGGGCTCTGTGATTTGTCATACCTGTTGGGTGAAACTATGTTCGTTTAATTCCGTTGTAGTACTTACCCAAATATTTAATTTGTCAATCTGAGGTCCGTAGACTTACGAGACACATGCACTATATATGCAAGACTGAAGTGGAACTAATCTAATCTAATCTAAATTACTGAAATCAAATTAAAGCATTGAAACACTAACTAGGAAAGCAGGAAATTGCATAAAAGAAAAGTAATACAACATGTGAAGAAGTGAATGGCAAACAACAGATATGAGCTCATAACAATAAAACTATGTCAAATTATATTACAATAACTAAATTACAAATCATGAAAGAATCAAAGTTAATCTCCATTCTCTATTATTCCTTATTCCAATGAAGAGAGAGCACTCTCTTATATACATGAGGAAGATAACCTTTCCATAATTACATATCCAATATTCTCTCAAGCACTCTCAACTAGTTTCCCGTTATTACAAGATATCATCGCACAAATCTCTCAAACATGATCCCACAAATCTCTCACATATCTTGGATAAGATATGTCTCCATGATTTTCTCCTTAGGATAAGATATGCCTCCATGATTTTCTCCTTAGAAAAAGGCTTGCATAATTATCTCCTTGATATGGTGGAGGAGATATTAATTCTTCACATATTTCCTACACATCACAAAACTCACATATTCTTGAGATATATAAAAATATGTACATTTTCTAATAATGAATCATAAATTCACTTATAATACAAAAATGAATAAAATGGAAAATAGGAAGGTGAAACCCAAATGTATGTATGAAAGTGATATGATAACAGGTTAATGGGATGATGAAATGTAAGGAATAGTGAAGAAAACGGTGGATGAAAATATGACATTTCTGAGTCCCAACATCCTCCCCAACTGAGCTTGTTGCATGTCCTCATGCAACCATGCATGGGTATCTTTTAAGAACATTTGGCATATTGAACTTTGGCTTTACATGATGATGTCTTAAATGTTTCCAGGATATGTGAGAGACATTAGTAACAATTTACATTTTCTTATGGTTGGTTCTTGTGTGACAACCATGAATATGGTTGCTTCTTGTGTGACAACCATGAATACAAAGAATGTTGGTTCTTGTGTTAACAACATTCATTTCATTTTCTGTTCTCTTTTCTTCAATAATGTAAACACTCACTGGAAATCATAATGTGCATAAGAAAGCCCTTTTGTAATATTAATGAAGCATGCCAATATTGCGTATGAAACAAAGTGCAACAAAGTATCATTGGAAAATAAATGTTGGTGAATGGTAAATGGAGTGATAGTGGTGAAGAAATGGAGTCATGGAAGTGAATATGTAGTGAATGTAGTTCTCCCCCCCTCAACTGAATTGGTTGCATGTCCGCATGCAACTTAACATGGCGCATGAAAGGAAATGTAGCATGGTGAGGGAATTTTCCAAAATATTCAAGTTAGCATATAAGGAATTGCATGATTAAAGATTAGAAAACAACATACCTCTACTTACCCAAGAATGATGAAGTATGCAATAGGAATGTAGCTGCTGCTGCTGCTGCTGGATCGGGAAAATGTGACTGATGTAACTGGATCCTGGAGAATGAAGGAATCTGAACTGCTGATGTTGAATCATGGAAAAGATAAAAGCTGAAAGTGGTACTGTGGTACTCTCATAGATCAGAATGCATACTGTTGTAACTGCTGAGGGAGTCATGAAAAAGTGTATAGTCTTCACCCACTACAAACCTGATGGTACAATTCTAAACATGCGAATGAATGTGTCGATGTCGAGCATGAATAGAAATCATTGGATTACCGGCCATTGATGTATGCCGTTAACCAATGCGAGGCAACTCACCATTGATGTCAATGAGTGCCAAGGTATCGGAGTACATCTTGTGAAGTGCGAATGGATGTGTCGAGGTTGAGCCACTTGCAAGATCTGATGATCAAGGGACATTGATGTATTCCCATGATCGCCAGCAAGAGAGCTTGCCATTAAGGCATGCAAGCCTCTAGGTACTCAAAATGAACTCTAGTCTATTTCCCAGATAAGGTGCTGATGTCGATGGGGCAAGACTTGTAGAAAGGTGGGCCTTAAGGAATCCCACATCAGTCAACACGAGTTTGTACAAAAAGATTTGGTAGGACTATAAATGGAAAGAACTCACGGACAAGCAGTGTGGATCAGCATGGCTAGGAAATCAAGGTAATGTGATCATGGAAAGGGAATGAGTTTTATTCAGAAGGCAAACTAGAAGGAAAAACTAAACTGAAAAGGATAAATGGATGTATGCGATTCAGAAAAATAGGCGTGCATGAAGTCATGAAAGATAAGGAAATGGAAGATGGGCTGCAACACAAGGATGGTCTAGGCGTTTGGAAAAACAAAGGGAGTAATCATGACGCAAAAGGATTTTTGTGTAGTGGAAAATGTCATGATATGTGCAGTGAAGAATTTGTTCCGTCAAGCGTCCAATGATGCATGTTTCATTGTGATTTTGAAAAAAAATCACTTTGCAGACTCTGAAAAACTTAACACCATTCCTGCATAAAAATTGTCACCTTTGTGTGCCATCTCCATCGATCATTCCTGTATGAAGTGACTTAAAAACAAATTAGCGCATTTTCAAGAATTTACAAAATGTCCATTTTTTTTAATTATTTTCCGAAATAACTCTAATTGTGGATGAAAAAGGTGTCGCATCGTAATGTTGAGCTTTCTGCATAAGCTTCTCGTTGTCCTACACATAACACCAATCTCATTTCATTTGTTAGTATATGCATCCTAACTTTTGTCCATAAATTCACAAAAAAAATCCAACATACTTTGATTCCCCCCCAACTAAAATTATTGCATGTCCCCATGCAATTGACTCAAATACTTTTTCGAAATGTTTTTATTGTTTTGCACGAAAATTGATTTAAAACATTTGAAAATGCTTTTGTATTTCTTAGGGAACAAGTATTATGAATGAATGAGGGCAATTTTTTTTATTAATTTTTTTCATTTTATATAGATATATATTTATTATTTATTATTTATTATTTATTATTATTATTATTATATATATATATATATATATATTTTTTTTTTAAAATAAAAATTTCCAACTATATTAATGTACTCCAACCCATACACTTACATAGATAGAAAGTTCCCACTATATTAAAAACAATAATCAGTGTACTCCAAACCATGCACTCACTAGATATGCGCAACTTTGTCTTCGACCGTGGGTCATACAAAATTAGAATTGATACATGGCTATGATTTTACCCTCACAGGAATCAGTGGCAATGGTTACCAGAAGCGCACACTGATTTTGGGATGGATATAGGTGTCGCCCCCAGGATTTGTAAAACAATCGAAGAGAGGGATTTGATGATGTTTGCGAAGACATATAAACTGAGACCCGTGATGGCAGTAGAGAGCTTTTGCATGAAATGCACCACCACTACCTCATTCTTCATCATACACAATCGTTTTTAAGCAGAAAGCAGAGGCCCGTGAGCCTTCAGCGGGCCCGCTGACTGGCATAAAACTGTCACTCTCTCTGCACAATTATCTATGTCATTTCTTTCGTGCTTTAGAGGCTTTCCAAACATTTCCAGCAACACCCAGAATCATGACCACAACTAACTAGAACAAAAAGATTGCACCAGTTAACTTGTCAATCATTGCATCTACAGCTGTAAGTTTGGGTTCTGAAAGAGGAGAATTTTAGAAAGGCAGGGGATTGACTTCCGATCACATGACTTCGGGGGAATTTTCAGTTGTTTTGGTTGAAATCCCAGTAATTGGAATGCTGCCAGCAGTGCCTGCTCATCGACGGTCCTGTTCGACTCCTGCCTCCCGAAAGAGGGAATCTCCTTTCCAACAATAAATATAAATTTTCCTGCTCAATTTGTGGTGGACTGAAACTCTCCTGTGTAAATTTGTGGAGTTGTGGGTTCGAATCTTCTTTCCGACAATATATATATAAATTTTCCTGCTCAATTTGTGGACTGAAGCCCTACTGTGTAAATTTGTGGAGTTTTATTCAAATTACAGGAACGCAGGCCAGCAGGAGGCAATTCGTTTGGAGGCGTGATTGACGATGATTTACAATTGTAAAGGTCACTATAACTTTCTGTAAAGTTGTAAAATATCGAAGGGCGTTTGGTGGAGTTAAGTTCGACCGGAGCTTTCACGAATAGTGTGCGTTGGATCGAATGCCCATTCTGACAATAAATATACGTTTTCCCACCCAATATGTGGGCTGAAGTCGACTGTGAAAATCTGTAGAGTTTTATTCAAATTACAGTTATGCTAAGCGCTCTCAGCAGAGTGTAAATTGGTCCCGTTGCATCAGTGTTCTCATAGGGAAAAGCCAGGTTCTTCCTATTGCGAAAAGCATCTTCCAAGTTCAGTTGGGCATGGCGGAAAGATTAGCGATAGACACATCTCATCAGAAATTTTGAACAGGCTTTTGAGAAATACATGTTCAGGAAAAGACAGGATCCATTTGTGTCGGGCTACAGATCTATTGCGTGAATTCATGAATGTTTGTCTTTATCAATCAAATTCGAAAGCCAGAATCCTGGATTGGATAATTGAAGAGGTGTCAAAAGACCGAAAAGCTGCAAAAGCATTGTTGGCAATTGGTTGGAAAGGAAAAACTCGGGAAACATCTGGGCATTGAAGAAGGACAAAATAGTTTCACAGCGATAGTTCCATGGGTTCCTGAGATAAAGGCGGAATTTCCATTTGGCCGAGTACCAATAGTTGATGCATCAAATCAGATAAGGTTCTGGACATGATTTTTATGAGGATGCGATGGCAGTTTCGGCTCCATTGGTCTTTTACCGTGCTCGTGCAAAGCCCTGAAAATAGAGAATAGAAAATTCGAATCCCGAAGCGTCAAAGCCTTAGATTCAGATAAATACAAAAGACAGATCGTGTGTCACCAAAGGTCCTGCTGTAAAGATTTACATGTTCAGAGGGGATTGACAGACTAATATTGTTATCTTATTTTACCTGAGTTAAACGTCTGGATTCGTGGTGGTGCTCTCTACCCGGCATGACCGCATTACTAAAAGGTCTCAAGATGTTCAACATATTGCGCGAATAATGTAAAAGTTCAGTGCACGAATTGGAATTGGTTTCACCCACTTTTAACCTTTTCATCGTTTATGTTGAGGAACACGTATATGTGGACAGATAGAGATCGCTATGCCGGTAAATAAATTTGGACACACAGGTGACACTCAATTATATGTGTTTCTTTGAATTATTTAATAGGGAGGAAGTAACTCAAGATATAGATTGATTGAATGATGATGAAAAGAAAGTACTGATCCGAGTTATGAATAATGACTGCATGCATGATGGTGGCGACAGGGACTAAAATTTCAATAGATTATTAATTTATATGTAGAACATATGTGAAGTGATAGTGGTATAAGATCAAGATTTTCTCAGTGAGAGTCATGTGGCATCTGGGGACGAATTCATCAATTAGAAGTCCTTCTCAGAATCAGAATTTTCACGCAGATCAATTGATCAGGACACGACTCTCAGGAAGAGATGAACTGATTGTCAAGATGTTCAAGAATACTTTCCAGTCCGGTTTTCTTTCAATCCTCTACAGCCTTGGGAGCAAACCATTGCAAATATGGGACAAAGAAGTTGTAAATAGACATATTAAATGGTTACAAGATGAGGATATTCCATACATGAGTGCGCTGGTTGACTGTTTTATTTTTTATTTTTTATTATTTTTATTTTTTATTTTTTTATTTTTATTATTAATAGTCTAGAAAATGGAATTAATCCTATCTTTAAAAACAAAAATGGTTAGTTTTAAATTTTCTTTTTAACAAATGGACACAAAGATTTGCATATTGAAAGATATTTTTGATGAAGCATATTGCAAAACATTTATTTATTCCTGAAATTGGTCTCCTAAATCATCCCTATTTTCTGATCCTCAAGATTGTACAAAGACGCAGGAGGAGAGTATACTTATTCTAAGAAAAACTGAAACCTATTTTCTGATCCTCGAGATCGTACAAAGACGCAGGAGGAGAGCATACTTATTCTAGGTAAAAGCAGAACTAAAAATGAAAGCAAAAACTAAAACTGAAAGCCTACCTACTCTATACTAATTAAAATTTACAAATTAGTTACGTGTAGTTAAACTTCCAATGAAGCCATTCACGTAGCATTGACAACAATAGATTCGGTAGCAAGTTTTCAAATGATGGATGAAAATATTTGACAGTGAATGAATCTAGTTGCTGTAACTGCAAATCAACTAAAAAATTAAAAAATGAATCTAATATAGTACTTACCTGGAACCATTGTTCGATGAAGCTTTGATAGGCACAGTTTCTCTCACTCAGATCATGCTGCAACTCCTGTTCTTCTTCTCCGATCTGCTGCTCTTCTTCCTCGATCTCTTGTTCTAATTATTGTTCGCCATCAGATACGCAAGATTCTTCAGATGTTGATATTTCTTGGGGAGTAGTTGAACTTTCAATTTTTGTCAAGATCTCCTTTTCCAGGGAAGAGGAGATTCCGACTTCTGCAAGGATCTGAGTCAGTAGTTCCAAGCTGACACTCATTATAAAACCATGTTGAAAGAGAAAAGCAAATAAAAATCAGCACACTAAAAATTGAATTAAAAACAAAAGGACCACATAAATAATCTTGAATTCAATACTCGATTAAACCCTCTTACAAGGACTGCTAATTAATTGAGTAATCAAATGCTTCAATTATAACCATGAACCATGAATTCATCAAACACTCTTCACAGTTGAGAAAATCAAACACACTTGCAGAAATCAAAATTCACACTTGCATAAATGTAAACACACCCTACATGCCCCGATCCATAAGAGGTCGAGCCCATTACGGTATCTCGAATGCGATGCGTAGGCTGTTCCCCACGTCTTACCGCCTTAACACCTCGGAGTTAGGAACATGTCTAAACACACTTGCATAAAAAATCAAACTAAACTTCAATCCATCGTGCCTCCCCGGCAAGGGTGCCAAAATGTTGGGTGAAACTATGTTCGTTTAATTCCGTTGTAGTACTTACCCAACTATTTAATTTGTCAATCCGAGGTCCGTAGACTTACGAGACACATGCACTATATATGCAGGACTGAAGTGGAACTAATCTAATCTAATCTAAATTACTGAAATCAAATTAAAGCATTGAAACACTAACTAGGAAAGCAGGAAATTTCATAAAAGAAAAGAAATACAACATGTGAAGAAGTGAATGGCAAACAACATATATGAGCTCATAACAATAAAACTATGTCAAATTATATTACAATAACTAAATTACAAATCATGAAAGAATCAAAGTTAATCTCCATTCTCTATTATTCCTTATTCCAATGAAGAGAGAGCACTCTCTTATATACATGAGGAAGATAACCCTTCCATAATTACATATCCAATATTCTCTCAAGCACTCTCAACCAGTTTCCCATTATTACAAGATATCATCGCACAAATCTCTCAAACATGATCCCACAAATCTCTCACATATCTTGGATAAGATATGTCTCCATGATTTTCTCCTTAGGATAAGATATGCCTCCATGATTTTCTCCTTAGAAAAAGGCTTGCATAATTATCTCCTTGATATGGTGGAGGAGATATTAATTCTTCACATATTTCCTACGCATCACAAAACTCACATATTCTTGAGATATATAAAAATATGTACATTTTCTAATAATTAATCATAAATTCACTTATAATACAAAAATGAATAAAATGGAAAATAGGAAGGTGAAACCCAAATGTATGTATGAAAGTGATATGATAACAGGTTAATGGGATGATGAAATGTAAGGAATAGTGAAGAAAACGGTGGATGAAAATATGACATTTCTGAGTCCCAACAATACCTATGAGCGTTTTTATGCATAGACTAGGCACATTGTATTCCATATGCATTACCGCCTCAACCCCATGGACGAGCCTAAAGGGTGTTTTTCCAGTCAACTTCTTCCATGTTATTCGATAAGCCCATAATACTGCAGGTATGTGTACGTCCCAATCACTTCGGTGAGTATTAAAAATCTTGGTCAACGCATTTTCAAGCACATTGTTGAATGCTTCCACCATCCCATTAGCCTGTGGGTGATAAGGTGTGCTCTTTTGGTGGTATACCTAAAATTCATCCGTTAGTGCGCTGATCGTCTCATTCAGGAAGTGCATACCATGATCACTCATCAAGATCTTTGGATGGCCAAATCGCATCAGTACATGCTAAAATAGGAACTTCGTAGTGGTAGCGCCTGTGTAATCCTTCATAGGTTGTGCCTCTGCCCAACGAGTCAAATACTTCGTCACAGTGATAATGTACCTTGCTCCTATCTTTCCTTGTGGTTGAATGGGTCCTACAAAATCTACCACCCATTTCTCAAAGGGTTGCAATGTCATCTGAGGATTCAAAGGCATCTCATCCCTCTGCAATGGTCTGCCAATCCTTTGACACACATCGCATGCCTTGCGATATGCTTTTGAGTCCCAATGAAGGGTTGGCCACCACAACCTTGCGCATAGAATCTTCTGTGCAGTCACTCTCCCTACATAGTGTCCTCCCGCGGTGCCCGCATGAGTGTTCGAGAGGATGCTTCTTCTTTCGAACTTAGGTACATACCATCACAATATCTCATCAGTCCCCATCATGTACAGATGCCCAGCAATGACAAAGAAATCTACCGTGCACACCACTAATTCCTTTTTTTGCTAGACAGTGTATCCTTTCGATGCAATACTTGTCGTTAGGAAATGTACTATATCCTCAAAATGACCATCCGCGACGCGTACTGCAAATAGCTGCGCATCAGACAATCCTTCTTCCAAGTTAGTGGGTTCCTCCCCTATTTTGATGCGCGAAAGATGGTCTGGTCATGAATTGAGTCGTCCAGGCTTCACAACAACTTGAAAATCGTACTCCTGGAACAATAAGATCCACCTACAGATTACACAATGAATTAGACACAATGAACTTGCACAAAGGCAATGCTAACCTCTATCATCGGATAACTCTCTGAACCAGCTTTCCAACGCCGCTTACGATTTTCAAATCCGACTCCGGATGCTCCCAAAACATTGAAAACAAAACAACCTATGTCCTCCAAAGCCTGCAAACAAAAACCCAAAATCACCAATATCCTCTTAATTGAGCAAAACTGCCTTTTATAGGTTTGCAGATGCATAAAAACCTCCTTTGGCTGAAAACATGATAAATTTTGTTAGTTGTTTAATCTCGGTCCTATTTCCTTGAGCCACTTAGGCTAGCTCCATGGTGGTCGAACTGATGTTTTCCAACAAAACTCAAACAAAACTCAAAAATACCATAGTCTTCCCCCCGAACCGCTGGCGGTTAACAATCGACACACTAAATAGTTGGTTTCCATGTTCCTAGGTTGCTGACTGCCACCTGCGCGGTTTCTTTCGGAGGTTCCAGTAGCCAGCACTCACATGCGATAACCCTGCGTTGTTTTGAAGACTGGTGGTTATGGTGATGGTGGCGGTCAACTAGCTGCATTCACATGACTCTGATCCCGCTACGGTTACCACTGATGGTTTAGATAACCACAGTTGCTCTGATATCCGCTCAACTGCTAGATTGCAAATTGTTTAACTCTCATAACCTGCACGGTTAACTCCCGAAACTTTGATCACATGATCCCGCTGTGGTTTAGAGAGCCCACACGGTTAGGCTATGTTTTTTAATTGTTTTTGTTTATTTATAGTGTTTAAACATTGAAAATAGGCTGAGATCTTATTCAAAGGGTGGAAATTTATTTAAATACATAGGTTAATGTATTAGGGTGGGGGTTTTTAGCATGGGTTAGGATTTAGGATTAGGTTTAGCATAGGATTTGATTTGATACATGGTTTTAGGCATGAATTTGATTAGGGTTTAGGTATTTGTAGAACATGGTTAGGATTTAGGCATAGGTTTTGATCTTAGGAATAGGTTTAGGATTAAGTCATTAGGACTGAGATGTTGAATTTAGGGTTTTTGGTCTAGAATTAAAAAACCCTTTTTACATCTTTCGTCACAATGTGACATAAACCCATACACAATGATAAACCCATGCACATCGTTGACTCTGACTATCTTTGCAATGACAACCTAGAGGATGATTCTATGCCACTAACAACATTGATGTCGACACATCAAACCTGCAAATTCGAATGACAAAACACATGTCGTCGACCAAAATTTGGGGAACTGTCGATGAACTCAAGTTGACAACCAGGCGCTAAACCATCTTTATTGAATGCCATGAAATCATAACATTACCTGAACAACCTAATCATAATCAACACTGTCGATCTGTCGAAGCTGAACTGAAGTGACAACGACATTGAACGACACCCATGAACACTGATGATGACACTTTGAACATTTGTACAATTGGATCGATGGATCCTCCTGGATCATTCCTCTCCACTTGAAAGCTTTTGGACCACAAACGTTAACTGATCAATTAGTCGATGAGGGTAGAACTCCCTCTTTTTCCACCTTGACCCGACGATGTACCAATGCATTTGATCAATCACCTCCAAGTGATGACCTCGATGGTGCTGACCATCATACCTTTTGATTCAGTGCCCTGTTTCTTCCATTCGCAGTATGAACAACTTGCGACGATGGGAAAACAACCTATTATCACCATGGCAATTATATTCTTTCCAGAAAGAATCATGAGTTAATGATTCAAAAACATCTTTAAAAACAACATTTGTAGAACTTTGTTCAATACATCTGATGGGTATTAACAAACTACTTTATGGAATAACTGAAATATTCAAAGACTCCTTTGATTTTGACTTCACATCAATTACTTGACTTGATTTACTTTCCTGTTGACTGATTACTAAGTGAACTTGCTGCACAGAACTCATCTAGCTGTGATGTAAAGACTGTTGCAACTTAGTTTGATTTTGAAAGTATCTAAGTAATTGTTTATTTACTTGAATCATTACTTCTTCGTCTATTAACTGATATCTCCATTGACTAACACTTTCAATTAATGCATTAGTTTTCAAATCATGATAAGGAAAATTTAAATCTGCTTTCAAAAATGCTTTGTCATGAAAACTTATAAACTTCCTCTCCACTTGAAAAGAGGCTTCATTACTTTTCAAAGCATGAAATGATGATGCAATACCAAATAAATGCAACACTGACTTTCCCCAATACTAACCTACACCCGTGAAACTGAAAATAAACATACCATCTGAATCAAGTCTCTGATTAGACTCACATGTACCATTCCCTGCAATACACTACTGATGATGATAGTTTCTAGAATTCAATTGAATAAATGAATTGAGATTCATTATGTCTTTAAGAAGATTTTCATAGGCATTAAATGTATCTGATGTTGCTTATCCTGTTTGTGAATAAGATTTCTTGGAAAAGAATTAACCACCTTGACCAATTGATCTATAAACTAAATCTCGCATCTTGAACAATCATCCTTATGTTGTTCCTTAATAAAAATGAGCACATATTTACTTGAACTTATTAACTACTTAACTTGATTTGTAACAATTAAATCCAAGTTTGATTTGACTTTATGTGCCCTAACAAAAAATTCAACCCCTTCTTTCTTTAGGTGATATTTATGTTCTCTTTTGTAAAACACTGCATCTCTATCATAAAGATAAGGACTTCCTAAGACAACTCCACATATGTCTACTGGGACCACATCCGACTACACTTCATCAATGTACTTATATGTAATTTCAAATTTTAACCGACACTGCTTTGTGACATGTATCTGAGTTGATTTATTAATCCAACCTAATGGGTATGGTCTTGGATGATTCCGTGTCTCCAATCCCAATTGATTAACTATATGTTCAGATATTAAATTTTCTTGTGATCCACTGTCAAACATTGTGTCAATATTTGTATGCTTAGAATTTATCCTTATGTGGAAGAGTTCAACTCTTTTATCCTCATGTGGAGGATTTATGTTTGAAGAAGATACATTAGTTTTCAAACTTGAACTAGTATCAGAAGTTTTACCTGTCGTAACCATGGCGGTTATCCTCCTTTCATCACTTGAATATGAACCTAGATCTTGTTGGACTTCTACAATGGCCTTCTTTTCATCCTTCACCTTAAGGAACTTTTTGGGCTTAAGCTTTGGATGAAGTTTCGAGCACTTTGATTCATCATGAACGATTCTCTGGCAATGAGAACAAGTAGGTCTTTCCTTCTAAACAGTCGCTGATTTCTTTCTCTTCGAAATGTTCTTCCCCTTACTATCACTGGAATCTCTGGTTTCGAACTCTTTGGATGACTGAGATGAAAACTTGAATGGTCTACCACTTGATTCAATATGTATGGCCTAAACATACACCTAATCAAAATCATTAGGATTAAACATCAATAAGGTATGCTGCACATATGAATGTAAACTGCCAATGTATTTTAACAAAGTTTCACGTGTATCCAATGAAATACCAAGCACCAATGCTTTCTTCCTGAACTCCTGAGTAAACTCCTAAACACTCTTCCCTTTACCTTGCCTCAAATGTTACCAATCAATAAAAACTTGTTGCATGTATCTTAAAGGATAGAAATGTTTCCTAAGAGCTTTCAAAAACTTACCATGAAGAGATGACTTTTCCTTTACGCTTTACATCTAGTTGAGTTTTGCTTTCCCACCAGATTAAAGTTGTTCCCCCCATTCTAAGTGTGGCTAACTGAATTTTAGTTTTATCTCTAGAAATTTTCTAAATGTGACAATACACTTCTAACTGCTTTATCCAGTTATCTAGCTTTTTAGGATTCATTTTGCCATCATAAATAGGTAACTCAAATTTAACATCAAGTTTCAAAAGAGATGTTTTCTTAGGTTTCTTTTCCATTTCATATTCTTCATTAGAAGAAGAAGAGGAAGAATAGGATGATGGAGATGATGGAGGTGAAGGTGGTTTATCATTCTTCCCTTTACCTTTGTCCTTCTTCAATGACATTGTGATCCAAATGGATCCTAGAAAACCCTCTAAGTCTTCAAACATTTAAAACTATCGCAAAAGAAGAACCTGTTAAAAAGTCGGATTACACTATCGGGAGGCAAAAACATGAAGAAATCAGTGAAATAAGGCTTATCGGAGGCTTAAAACAACTTTGCATTGGAGCCGTCGGATCTGGCCGATCAATAGTCTAGATCTGATCGGCATATCGCATTGGCGATGGCAAGTAGAGGCAATCGGGGGCTATCACATGATAGTTGCGATCGCGATCAGTGTGGATCAACGAGGACCGTCAATCAAGCGTGTAGATCAATGGCCCAAGTTAACGCACAATATCACAATCAGAAAATATAGAGGAGTGATTACAAACGGCCTGGGGTATGTGCGATATGCGATTGCGATCAATTGCATCGCAACATCGCATCGAAACATTACAATGGAGTGGGGCCAATATAAATATGATTCACGATAGCCGGACCTGATGAAAATATAGATGATATTATATATATTTTGAGATCCGGAAAACAAGGTTTTCCTTTGTATTTTGCATTTTCATTAAATAAACGAAATACAAAGGAAAAAGTGCCGATGTGATGAAACCAGACCCGAAAGGGTTTATTAATGCTATTATATATGATTTCAAGTCCGATAAAGCCATTTTACGGGGTTTTTCAATGTTTTAATGTATTTTTAAATACAAAGGGAAATCACGATATAAGCGGGATTTCGGGCGGGCCAAAGGTGGTAAGTGGTTTGGGTCGGGCTCCGCCCGATCCCATACACTAGCTGCCACATGTCCAGGCTAAGGAGAGAGAAAACCACCCTTATCGGATGGTTAACCCCCATACGGAAGAGCCGCCTGAAATGAACCATAGCTGTTGGATCTGGATCTCCTAGATCAATGGTGGAGATGCGATGTTGATATACCAGTGGACCCGATAGGAGTTATAAGGCAGAATGTATAACATTTCAAATCCGATAAGCAATAGTTTGGAGGATTTTCACAGTTTTTAATGTATTTCTTTATGAACACAAAGAATGCTATTTCTAGGGATTTCAAAGGCCCGATGAACCATTCCATTACAAAATAGGTGGCCACCATCCCTGAAAGCGTTTAGCAATGATTGCTAACGCTCAGAGGGGGATTTGAGCAGACAAAGGTAGTGAAGCCAGAGAACTTGAGAAGGAGATATGAACAGACATCGCTGATTGGCTTTAAAGCCACAGACAGAGAGCAAACAGAAATGGGCAGTACTAAGACAGAGCAAAGACAGAGACAGAGAGTGATAGAGAGAGTCTGTGTACTAAGAGAGGCTTTAGGGGTTCAAGAAAAAGTCTTGTTGTTGTATTTTTTGTGTGTTGAGACTCAAATTGAGCTCATACTTTTGTAAAACTCTGTTTTTGAAGACACAATAGAGAGGTCACAAGTGAAGGCTAGACTAGGAGATGTAGCCTAGGAGTGTTGGGTGAACTCCTTATTAAACTTGTTGTGTTTATGTGTGTTGTATATTATGTTCTTTAACTGCTTCATTATCTATGTATTTCACAATCTTATCGATCCATTGCACAAAGTAACATAGGAAAATCCATGCACATGAGTCTGTAATACCTTAATAATTGTCTAAGATCTCATCATCAGATCAAGTGGTATCAGAGCTTTAGGTTTGCTAAGGTTAGACAAGCTTGTGCTGGATTGCTGAATGCTAACTAGATCAAAGCTCAAATTAGGAGAAGGTGAACTGGTTGAGACTAACCCAGAAATAGGAAGAGTCTATCCTAGGAGGAAAATGGTAGAAGAAATTCCCTTGGAATTAGATTCTCAGTTCATGGACAGTTTCATGACCATGAGAGCCATGGTATAAGAGATGTATCAAGAATTTAAGAAAGGTTGAGGTGAAGATAATTCAACCTCCAAACAAGACAAAGGAACAGATGAACCTCTTCTAGATGGCCATTCAGAAGGCAAAGGGAAAGGGAAAGAGCCTCCTCTATCAACACCTCCTTCTAGCCCTTTGATTAAATTAGATGTAAAATTTGATTTGCCAATATATGACGGAGAATTAAATGTAGAAAATCTAGATAACTAGATTAGACAGATTGATGTATATTGCAGGGTGTAGAACATCGATTCAAAAATGAGAAAGATTCAATTGGCCAGCCTTCGCCTTGGAGGAACTACCCTAGTGTGGTGGGAAGGCGGGACACAAGCTGATTTGAAGAAACATGGTAAAATTCTTTCTACCTGGAGTGAATTTGTTTCTGCCATTAAAAGAAAATTCTGTCCACTAGCTTATATGCAGCAAGCAATGATGAGTTGGCAAACTCTTCGCAAATTAAAGGGGCAAAGTGTACAAAGCTATACCCAAGAATTTAGAAAAAGAGCTTTAATTCTAGGAATTTATCTAGACTCATCAAAAACTTTGCTGAAGTATATAGGTGGTCTACATAGCTATTTGAGGCACACCATTCTCATGTTTAACCCTACTAGCATAGATGAGGTATCAGTTCAAGCTACACATCTGGAGGCTAGAGGCAAGAATGTGAACCCAGATATTGGGGGATCATCAAAACCCATTGCAAGCAAGAACAAGGAAAAGAGGAAGCAAAAATGGAAAGAGAGGAAGGAAAACGCTGTACATAAACACAAACCTTCATGCACTCACTGCAAGAAGGATGGACATGATGATGAACATTGTTGGTCTTTGCATCTGGAGTTGAAACCCAAGAAGTTCGATGGCAAGAAGAAGAAGACTGCTACTACTATTCAAAAAGATTTGGGGTCAGACTCAGGTGATGAAACAATAGTCACAACCACAGGTATAAAAGGTAAAAATTCTGAAGCATCTACTAGTAATTCTGCACAATCTATTGATAATGAAGAAAATGAGAGGAAAAGACATGTGATTTTTCATATTAGAGTTATTTCCAAGCATCAAAAGATTGATACTTTATTTGATAGTGGATCACAAGTAAACTTGATTTCGAAAGCAATTGTAAAGAAGTTGGGACTACTAACCACACCTCACAAGAAGCCATATCCATTAGGTTGGGTATGTGATAAAGCAAAGCTACAAGTGACTATAAACTTAGGTTTGCTTTCGGGTCAACTTTTATAGATGAGGTTGAGTTAGATATAGTTCCCCTGGATATATTGTGGATAGTCTTTACTTGTATGATAGAAAAGCCATTTTCTATAGAACTGAAAATAAGTATCAACTCACAAAGATGGAATATAATATATTGTAAGAGCTCATCAGCTCAAAAATAACTACACTCTCATTAACTCAGGGTAGATGAAAAGAATTGTAAATTCATGCAAGAAATTTTTACTAATGGTTGTAAAGGAAAATACCCCTGATAAAACCAATGCATTTGAAGGCTGTGATGCTAAACAAAAAGCTTATTTAGAAAAATTTGTTTCAAAATATGATATCCTATTTCAAGAACCTAAAGGTTTGCCACCCAAAAGGAAAATTGTACATGATATTCATTTGCAGCAAGATGCTCCATTGCCTAACATTGGAATGTACAGGTTATCCACTTTAGAGAATGCAGAGATCAAGAAGAAGGTACAGGAGCTACTCGACAAAGGGTTCATAAGGCCAAGCACATCACCATGTGGATCTCCAATTGTCTTAGTGAGAAAGAAAGATGGCTCGTGGAGGATGTGCATTGAGTACAGAGCACTGAATAAAATAACGATCAAGAATCGTTATCCTCTTCCTCACATAGATGATCTATTAGATCAGCTGAAAGAAGTTGTTTACTTTTCCAAGTTAGACTTGTGTAGTGGCTACCATCAATTCAGAGTTGCAGAACAAGATGCATGGAAGACTACTTTCAAAACAAAGCAAGGGTTGTATGAATGGCTAGTTATGCCTTTTGGCTTATCTAATGCTCCTTCCACTTTCATGAGAGTTATGAATGATGTACTCGGACATTTTATTGATGATGTTGTAATTGTATATTTAAATTACATTCTTGTTGTCAGTAAAACATGGGAAGAACATTTGAAGCATGTAAAGCAGAGTCTAGATGTTTTGAAAAAAGAAAATCTCTATGTTAAGTTATCAAAATGTGAATTTGGAAAAACATATTTGAATTATTTGGGTCATATTGTAGGGGGTCGTGGATTGAAGATAGATCCCTCTAAGGTTGAAGTCATTGTGAATTGGCCTAAACCCAAATATGCTATAGAAGTTAGGAGCTTCCTAGGAGTAGCACAATATTGGAGAAAGTTTATTGCTAAAATTTCCTTGATTGCAACTCCCTTACATGCTTTGACAGGATTGAACAAGGTGTTTCAGTGGGGAGGAAAAAAACAGAAAGCCTTCGACACCTTGGAAGAAAAAATTAGTACAACACCAGTACTAGAATTGCCAGATCTTCAAAGACCATTCAAGATTGAAACAGATGCCAGTGACTATGCCATGGGAGCAGTGTTGATGCAACACGGTAAACCCATATGTTATCATTTCGAGACATTTAATTCTGCAGTAGTTAATTATCCCACATATGATAAATAATTGTATGCATTAGTGTAGAGAGTGAAAAAGTGGAAACATTGCCTAATGGGCAAAGAAACAGTTATACATACTGATCACCAACCACTTCAATATTTTCACTCACAAACTAAATTGCAGCAATCAAGACACAATAGGTGGATGGGGTTTCTACAACAATTTCATCTTGTCATCATATATAAGAAAGGCATACACAATAAGGTTGCAAATATGTTATCCAGACAAATCATAAATGCATCTACTATACTTAAGCATAATTCAGTAATGCATGAAAGCTACATTGAACAATATGCTCAAGATGTAGATTTTAAAGATGTATATGAAACTTTAAGTCATGGAAAACAAGTAGAAAAATTGGACTATCATGTTAAGGACCAACTCTTGTATCATTTGGGAAAGTTATGCATTCCTCAAACCGAAAGAGTTAACATAATTCGAGAAGCACATACTTCTATAATATCAGGTCATTTTGGTGTAAGTAAAATAGTTGCACAGCTGCAAAGGTTCTGTTATTGGCCAAGAATGCGTGAAACAGTTTCTATATATATTAAAGGGTGCACCATGTGTGCTAAAAGCAAGCCCAGCAATAGAAAACTAGGCTTGTACATTCCACTTCCAGTTCCTTCTCATCCTTGGGAAAGTGTTTCCATGGACTTTGTTGGGGGACTGCCAAAATCTAGAAAAGGTCATTACTACTTATATGTTATTGTGGATAAGTTTAGCAAAATGTGTATTTTAATACCTTGTAATAAGCAAATTACAGCTGAACAAATAGAAAAGTTGTTCTTTTAGCATGTATGGGTTCATTTTGGGTTACCCACTTCCATTGTATCTGATTGAGATTCCCGATTTGTTGGGAAGTTTTGGTCAAGTCTATGGGAGTTAATGGACACCAGATTGAAGAAGAGCACATCATTTCATCCATAGAAATATGGTCAAACAGAGGTGGTCAACAGGACAGTGATCCAGTTGCTCAAGGGCTATTGCAGCAAGCATCCCAAGCTTTGGGATGAACATTTATGTTATGTGCAACATGCTTACAACCATGCGAAGAACTCTTCTACAAAGAGATCTGCTTTTGAGACTTTTTTGGTTTTACACCAAGGTCTCCCTTGGATTTTGTCTTTAGTAAAGACATAGCAGTTGATGGATCTAGTGATGTGGACAAAGTAACCAAGTTCATTGAACAGATCCAAGAAATTCACTAGGCAGTGCAGGAATAGCTGGAAAGAAGCCAGGCCAAGTACAAGGCAAGGCATGATAAGCATCAAATTGAGCATAGCTTCCAAGTTGGTGATCAAGTCTGGCTGTACATCAGCAAAGACAGAACGCAAGGTGAAGGTAAGAAGCTAAAGCCAATAAGGTATGGGCCTTTCAAGACACTTGAGAAAATTCATGAGAATGCTTTTCGCCTTGATTTGCCAGCTTACATGCACATCTATTCAGTAGTTAATGTAGAGAACTTGAGACCATTTGAACATTCATTGATTGAAGATCCTGAAGAGAAAAGTAAGTTGCCTTTTGTTGATGATTTGTTGCCTGAGTATCTCAATGAGTTACAGGGAGATATAGTTCTAGACAAGAAGGTGAGAACTATGCGCAGAGGGGATGTTGAGTACCTTAGAATCAGACTCAAAGGTTCAAAACCAGGCAGTGCAAGATGGATAGAGGTTGGGCAAGTGAGGAAGCTATATCCTTACTTGATTAATGCTTAAAAATAAACTTTTGGTGGTCCAAAAGCCTTTTCAGTGGGAAGGCGTGATCCAAATGGATCCTAGAAAACCCTCTAAGTCTTCAAACATTCAAAACTATCACAAAAGAAGAACCTATTAAAAAGTCGGATTACACTATCAGGAGGCGAAAACATGAAGAAATCAGTGAAATAACGCTTATCAAAGGCTTAAAACAACTTTGCATCAGAGCCGTCGGATCTGGCCGATTAACAGTCTAGATCCAATCGACATATTGCATCAGTGATGGCGAGTGGAGGCAATCTAGGGCTATCACATGACAGTTGAGATCACGATCAGTGCAGGTCAATGAGGACCATCGATCAAGCGTGCAGATCGATGGCCCAGGTTAACGTGCAATATCGCAATCGACAAATATAGAGGAGCGATTACAAACGGCCCGAGCTATGTGCGATATGCGATTGTGATTAATCACATCGCAACATCGCATCAGAACATTACAATGGACCAGCACTGATATAAATATTATTCGCGATATCTGGACCCGATGAAAATATAGATGATATTATATATACTTTGAGATCTACAAAACAGGGTTTTCCTTTGTATTATGCATTTTTGTTAAATAAACGAAATACAAAGGAAAAAGCATCGATGCGATAAAACTAGACCAAAAAGGGTTTATTAATGCTATTATACATGATTTCAAGTTCGATAAAGCCATTTTACAGTGTTTTTTAATGTTTTAATGTATTTTTAAATACAAAGGGAAATCACGATATAAGCAGGATTTCGGGTGGGCCAAAGGCAGTAAGTGGTTTGGGTTGGGCTCCGCCCGATCCCATACAGTGGATGCCACGTGTCTAGGCTAAGGAGAGAGAAACCCACCCTTATCAAATGGTTAACCCCTGTACAGAAGAGCCACCCAAAATGAACCACAGCTGTTGGATCTAAATCTCCCAGATCAATGGTGGAGATGCGATGTTGATAAACCGGTGGACTCGATAGGAGTTATAAGGCAGAATGTATAAAATTTCAAATCTGATAAGCAATAGTTTGGCGGAATTTCACAGTTTTTAATTTATTTCTATGTGAACGTAGAGAACGCTGTTTTCGGGGATTTCAAAGGCCCGATGACCCATTCTGTTCTAGAACAGGTGGCCACCATCCCTGAACGCATTTAGCAATGATTGCTAACGCTCAGAGGGGGATCTGAGTAGACAGAGGCTGGGAAGCTAGAGAGCCCGAGAAGGAGAAATGAATAGATAATGCTGATTGTATTTAAAGCCATAGACAGAGAGCAAACAGAGATGGGCAGTACTGAGACAGAGCAAAGACAGAGATAGAGAGTGATAGAGAGAGTCTGTGTACTCAGAGAGGCTTGAGGGGTTCAAGAAAAACTCTTGTTGTTGTATCTGTTGTGTGTTGAGACTCAAATTGAGCTCATACTTTTGTAAAAATCTATTTTTGAAGACATAATAGAGAGGTCACCACTGAAGGCTGGACCAGGAGACGTAGCCCAGGAGTGTTGGGTGAACTCCTTATTAAACTTGTTGTGTTTATGTGTGTTGTCTATTATGTTCTTTAACTGCTTCATTGTCTATGTATTTTGCAATCTTATCGATCCATTGCACAAAGTAACATAGGCAAATCCATGCACATGAGTCTGTAATACCTTAATAATTGTCTAAGATCTCATCATCAGATCACTTTGAAGAAGAAGCTTCATCTCTCGCCTTCATGTCTTCGTATAATTCTCCCAAAATCTGCTACATAGTTAAGAATGCATGCTCCAATTGTTCCTCACTCATCTTTGTTTCAGTGTTTTCACCTATATAAGGTCCTAAAATGGTCGATTTATGAAGGACTCATCGCTTTCCAATCTCTAGATCGATCTGCTCAAGGATTCCTTCTCCTCGTTGCAACTTAGACCTGGTTAACATTCAATGGCACATTCTACAAATGCAACATGCTTTGATACCAAATTATATGATCTGAAATGAACATATACTAAAAACTAATGTAGAATTAATTATCCATTAATGAGTTGAATGTTAACTGAAAGCACGGAAATCGAGGTAAATTGCTTGAACATAACACTTCACGAAAGCTAATAAACCATGATTAAGATGCAAAACAGAAGTGAAATTAGTGAAAACGTAGTGATAATAGACAACAAGATTGATTATAGATTTCGTCCCTGATGAATTACATCTCTGGGTCCGCTTTCAAGATGGGTGACTGTTTTTATTAGGAGTGAGAAGGAGGAAGTCGATTACACAGTTAATTAGATAGAATGAACTTGCACATAGTCAATTCTAACCTCTATCATCAAATATCTCTCTGAACCATCTTTCCAACGCCACTTACGGTTTCCAAATCCGACTCCAGATGCTCCCGAAACATTGAAAACAAAACAGCCTATGTCCTCCAAAACCTGCATACAAAAATCCAAAACCACCAATATCCTCTTAATTGAGCAAAACTACCTTTTATAGGCTTGCAGATGCATAAAAACCTCCTTTTTTTGAAAACATGATGAATTTGGTTAGTTGTTTAATCTCGGTCCTGTTGCCTTGAGCCACTTAGGCTAGCTCCATGGTGGTCGAATTAATGTTTTCCAACAAAACTCAAACAAAACCCAAAAATACCATAGTCTTCCCCCCGAATCATTAGCGGTTAACAATAGGTGAGTTGAACAATTGGTTTCCATGTGACTAGGTCACTGACTACCACTTGTGCGGTTTCTTTTGGCTGTTCTAGTAGCCAGCACTCACATGCGATAACTTTGTGTGGTTTTGAAGACTAGCGGTTACAGTGATAGTGGCGGTCAACTGGTTGCATTCACATGACTCTGATCCCGCTGCAGTTACCACTAATGGTTTAGATAATCACAGTTGTTTTGACCTCCACTGACATGCTAGACCATAAAGCTTTTAACTCTCATAACCCGCACGGTTAACTCCCGAAACTTTCATCACATGATCCCACTGCGATTTAGAGACCCCGTGTGGTTAGGCTGTGTTTTTTAATTGTTTTTGTTTACTTACAATGTTTAAACATTGAAAATAGGTTGAGAGCTTATTCAAAGGGTGGAAATGTATTTAAATACATAGGTTAATGTATTAGGGTGAGGGTTTTTAGCATGGTTTAGGATTTAGGATTAGGTTTAGCATGGGATTTCATTTGATACATGGTTTTAGGCATGAATTTGATTAGGGTTTAGGTATTTGTAGAACATGGTTAGGATTTAGGCATAGGTTTTGATCTTAGGAATAGGTTTAGGATTAAGTCATTAGGACCGAGATGTTGAATTTAGGGTTTTCGGTCTAGAATTAAAAAACCCTTTTTACATATTTCGTCACAATGTGACATAAACCCATATGCGACGATAAACCCACGCACATCGTTGACTCTGACTATCTTTGCAACGACAACTTGGATGATGATTCTATGCCACTGACGACATTGATGTCGACACATCAAACCTGCAAAGTTGAACGACAAAGAACATGTCATCGACCAAACCTTGGGGAACTGTCGATGAACTCAAGTCGACAACCAGGCGCTAAACCATCTTCGCTGAATGCCATGAAACCATAACATTACCTGAACAACCTGATTATAACAAAACTGTCGATCTATCGAAGCTGAATTGAAACGACGACGACACTGAACGACACCCATGAACACTGATGATGACACTTTGAATGTCTATACAATTGGATCGATGGATCCTCCTGGATCACCAAGCCCTCTCCGCCAGCTTGTGTCAATACTACTCCCAACGTGATACATGACGTGTCGATATGTACATGAAACTCTTTCTTCCAATCCGGGAAGACTAGAATTAGCGCGGTGACCTTCTTTTCTTTCAATATATCCAAGCTCTTCTTGCAGTCATCATTCCAGTAGAATATGACTGATTCTTCAACAACTTCTCCATAGGCACAGTGATCTGGGTATAGATTTTGATAAACTTTCTGTAATATCCCATATGTCCCAGAGTAGCATGTGGCTCCTTCACACTCCGCATTGCTTCCAAGTTTAGTATCACCACGATCTTCGCATGGTCTACCATCAGTCGTTGTCTCCAAACCACACCCCAATAGGTTTCCAAAAGGAACACAAAAAAGAAACTTCTTGAGGTTGAGCGCGATATAGTATCTTTGATAGGTATCCAACATTAGGCGCAAGCTTGCTACATGGTGTTTAACCAGCCCAAACACAGTCCAGTCATCAAAATATACCTCTAGGAACTTATGAATAAATTCCTTGAATGCAGCAACAACTATGAGCGAGAATATCGCAGGCGCATTCTTCAATCCAACGACATCACAGTGTACTGAAAACAACCCTACTCAGTTGCGAAGGTTATCTTGCTCCTATCCTCAAGTGCGATTTTGATCTGGTGGTACCCAGAGAACCCATCAGTGAAGGAATATGCTTTCTAGCCACCTACATTATCCAACACTTCATCAGTGAACGGAGTCAGGAAAGGATCATGTACACAAGCATCATTCAACTTTATGAGATCCACGCATATCCTTATTTCATTCTTCTGCTTCTTTTCCTGTACCACTATTGGACTTACCCAGTCAGATTCTTCCACAGGCTCAATGATGCCTGCCACGAGCATCTTGTCCAACTCTAAGCGTACCTTTTCCTTATATTTCAGATTGAGACAGTAAGGCCTTTGCTTAATCGGCTTTGCGTTGGGTTTCAATGTAATCTTCATCATTCCTAGGTTCTCGATTATCCCTTTCAGATCCGTAAACTTGGTGGGGAATAAATCCTGGCATTGACAGAGGAATTCAGTGACCTTATCCACCATCCCGTTGTCCCAATAGTCTTCGATATTCGCGAATTTGGGTTTTCCTCCATACCAATGTTTACTTGTTTTATTTTCAATGATGCGGTTATATCAGGGTTCTCAATATGCAGTCCTTGAACCTCACGGTGACCTTCTGTTTCTGGAATGTTAATCTTCTGCAGATCCTCATCCTCTTCTTCAGTAGTTACATTATAACATTCTAGCACATGACTCAGCTGAGTAGCCCATTCAGGCTGAATCAAGTCTAAAGGATCCTGCGGTATCCTAAAGATTGCTGCTTTCACTTCTTGTAGTGCTTCATCAATACTATCAAACCCGTCCTCAAAACTGAATGTCATCATGAATCCCTCGTGCAGGATACCCCATTTGACCGTCCCATGGAAATGCTTGATTTCTATATACCAGTTCATCGGGACAATATCCAGGGTGTGACTGGACAAGTGCACCCATTCAGGTTGGGGCTTTTCTCCATAAACCTGGGTCCATTTGGCCAAATGTGCACACAGATCATCCTGCCCATCATATTTGTCTGTCATTCACATCTTCAGCTTCCCAAAGCAAGTTCTCATCATTTTCCTGCATTCGCGCCAATCATAAAAAATTCCCTTCTGTGTATCCCACCATCTTACGGTTGTAGCACGCAGTGCCCAGTCCATTGCCTGGAAGCGCTTCTTTTCTGGTACCTCCCTTTCAAATGCATCCAAAAAGATATCTACCTCATTCAGAACATCATAAGTAGGCAGATTTCTTACCTCTGAGGACACACAAAGAAACGATTGGGTCATCATGTTGCAGTTCAGCGTAGTCACTTCATGTAACTGATTCTGTCGGCGCTCTAACTCTTCATCAGTGTCTGAGGTGCAGGAACTCTCACGATCCCATGTAATCTGTCCATCCATGGTGGGATTCACCCAATCTTGATCTCATATACAATCCAAATCATCGCCACTCTCATAATCGCAGACTGGTTTCGTATAGCTGTTGGGTCCCTATAATACTAGTGATTACCCCATTACTATTGTAGTTGTACCCCTTATTAATATTGTTGTGCCCCTATTGTCCCCATATTGTTATTATTGTGCCCCATAGAATCCCTCTCTTGTTATTTTTGTGGCTTTATATTATTATTATTAGGTCCGCTGGGTTATATTGTGACTCCTTAGACTCCTATATATAGAAAGGAGGTTTTGTCATTTGAATCATCCAAGAATTGTTCATTTATGTAATATAAAGGAGGTTTCCCCCTCCAAGAGGTTGAATTTTAAGGCGTTGATCTATCTTTTCTATCTTTTTCTTGATCTGGTTTCATAACATTTGGTATCAGAGCTTTGGATTCTAGGGTTTCGCTGCTCCAAACAGGTCATCGTGGAATTTTTGCTATAACATTTTTTCTGTGACATTTCAGAAGCTAAAAAAAAAACCTATTTGAGAAGACACCATGCTGAAGCTTGGGTCCGAATGTCAGAGTTTTTCGTGCTATCTTTGCGGAGATATGATCTAAGGAAGTTGGTATTTTTGCAGATTCCTGAATTACATTCCAAACAGGTGACCTGGGGAAAATCATCATAACTCTCTCTGAGCATTGGATTGAAATTATGTAAGAAGGTACATAAATAGGACAGAATGTAGTTTCTTGTATATATTTTTCAGAGCCAAAGGTCAAAACAGGGACACATGGCATGTCATACAAGTTTGCTCTGCTGAATTAGTCTATAATCGGGTCACTATGGGAGATTTGGCATAACTCTTCATTGGAGAATGCAATTGGGGTTAGAATAGTGGAATTGGAAAGAGGAAACAGAGAGCTACCACAGGTTGCAATTTTAGAATTGGATGATCTGAAATCACAGAGATACATCAGAGGCAATATCGAGCTCCTACAAAGTGAAAAAAGGTGTGTAGATTTTTTAAATTTTTTCTTAAGCTTGGTTTGAAAAATTATTTTGAAGGAATTCAAAGGGCATAGTAGAGCATTAGTATCGGTAACTGATGCCCCGAGGAAAGAAAATGCAAACACCTATTAAGCAATCTGAAAGCTCTAGCATGACTCATGAAGAAGAGGATATACTCCAGGAACAAAGCCTAGATGAAGAACAAATGAATCCAACCATATCTTGTAATGCATTGGCAGGAATTACCACTCCTCAAACCATCAAGATAGAAGGAAAAATCAAGAAGAAAAAGGTAATAGTGTTGATTGATTCAGGAAGTACCCACAATTTTATTCATTGTAAGGTAGCAAAAGAATTGAATTGCTTCTTATATCCAGCACCAGAGTGTCAAGTGATGGTTGCAAATGGAGGAACAATAAATTGCTCTGGAAAGTGCCATAATATCAAGCTATCCATGGGAGAATATGTATTGACTATCCCAATGCTTTCCATTCCAATGGGAGGTGCTGATGTTGTATTAGGAGTCCAATGGCTACAATCCTTGGGTACAATAGCTTTTAATTTTCAAGAACTTTTCATGAATTTTCTATGGAAGGAAAGGAAGTTGAATTAAGGGGTATTGCAGGGAAACCGGGAAAGATAATTAGCTCGAGCGATATGAAAAAGCTTCTAAAAAAGGAACAAAAAGGTGTAATTGCACAATTATGTTTGATAGATGTTTCCACATTGGAATCATCTATTTCTCCAGATCTCCAAAAAGTCTTGGACAATCATTACAAGGTATTTGAGACTCCCAAAGGTCTCCCACCTATTCGTGATCATGATCATGCTATTCATCTGATTCCAGGAAGTGTTCCTCCAAACATCAGGCCGTACAGATATCCCTATGCCCAAAAGAGTGAAATTGAATGTATGGTTGCAGAAATGCTAGAGGCTGGTATAATTCAACCGAGTCAAATTTCTTTCTCTACTCCAGTAGTATTGGTGCACAAGGATGGATCATGGCGCATGTGTTCGGATTATAGGGAGCTCAACAAGCTCACTATTAAAGATAAGTTTCCCATTCCTATCATTGATGAATTACTGGATGAATTGCATGATCAATTTACTTCACCAAGTTGGATCTTCGTTCAAGATATCATCAAATCAGAATGAAGACTGAAGACATTCCGAAAACATTATTTAGAACTCATGAGGGTCATTATGAATTTTTGGTCATGCCTTTTGGCCTTACCAATGCACCCTCAACATTTCAAGGTTTGATGAATTCAATTTTCAAACCATTCCTTAGAAAATTTTTGTTAGTATTTTTTGATGATATACTAATCCACAGCAAGTCTTGGAAGGATCATGTTGAATATGTTGACAGGGTGCGACAACTATTAGAGGAGAAACAATTATATGCAAAAAGATCCAAATGTTTCTTTGGAGTACAAGAGGTGGAATATCTGGGTCATATTGTATCTCATGAAGGAGTTAAGGTAGACCCTAGCAAAATTAAAGCCATTAAGGAATGGAAAACCCCACATCCATAAAGCATCTGCGAGGATTTCTCGGGTTGACAGGGTATTATCACAAGTTTGTTAAGAATTATGGGAGAATAGCAGCACCTCTAACAACACTATTGAAGAAAGATGCATTTTCATGGACTCCAGAAGCAACAAAGGCCTTTGAACATCTTAAAGAGGCAATGTGCCAAGCACCTGTCTTAGCTACACCAGACTTCACAAAAACCTTTATTATGGAATGTGATGCTTCAGGAAATGGAATTGGTGCTGTTTTAATGCAAGATGAAAGACCCATTGCTTTTGAAAGTCGTCCAATCAAGGGAAAGTTTTTACACAAAGCTATTTATGAGAAGGAAATGTTGGCAATACTCCATGCACTAAAGAAATGGTGACCCTACCTAATGGGAAGACACTTCAAGGTAAAAACGGATCATGATAGCCTTAAATACTTTTTAGAACAAAGATTATCCTCTGAAGAGCAACAAAAGTGGGTCACAAAGATGTTGGGTTATGACTTTGAAATCATCTACAAAAAAGGGAAGCAAAATGTGGTGGCAGATGCACTCTCAAGAAAGGATGAGGATGTGGAAGCATTGTTGTGTGCCATTTCTATTATCCAACCAGATTGGATAAACGAAGCAAGGGAGGAATGGAAGAATGACGAAGAAGTGTGGGCACTTATTCGAAAGTTACAACAAGATTCTAGTACGTCAGATACATTTAGCTGGAAAAATGATTCGTTATGGTACAAAGATCGCTTATACCTCTGTAAGAATTCCCAGCTAAAACAAAAGATTCTTATGGAATTGCACACTTCTCCCTTAGGAGGGCACTCGGGATTTTTAAAAACTTACCACAGGGTTAAGATGGAATTTTTTTGGGATGCCTTAAATCAGATATTCAAAATTTTGTGGTGGAATTTTTGGTTTGCCAACAAAATAAAGTTGAAACAATTAAGACACCGGGTCTATTACAACCTTTATCCATTCCAAGCCAACGTTGGGAGGAGGTTTGAATGGATTTTATCATAGGTTTAACCAAGTCTGAGGGAAAGAGTGTCATCATGGTGGTAGTTGATAGACTTACCAAGTATGCACACTTTTGTGCATTATCACATCCATTTAAAGCCAGTACAGTTTCTATTGTATTTATGGAAACAATTCAGAAGCTACATGGAAACCCAAAGATTATTGTAAGTGACAAAGATCCCATTTTCACTGGAAATTTTTGGACATAATTATTTTCTTGTCTTGGTACTCAGTTAGCTCATAGCTCATCTTATCATCCTCAATCTGATGGGCAAACTGAGATAGTAAACAAATGTTTGGAAGGATATCTTCGTTGCTTTGTATCTGATAAAAAGACACAATGGGTCAAATGGTTACCTCTGGCTGAATGGTGGTATAACACTTCCTTCCATACAACAAAAAAAATGACCCCATTTATGGCACTTTATGGGTATCAGCCACCATCCATCACATCATATTTAAGAGAAAATTCTAAGGTTCAAGCATTGGAACATCACATCGAACATCAACAACAAGTCCTCCAACTCTTAAAGGATAACCTCGTGTTGGCATAGAATAGAATGAAACAACAGGCAGATCAACATCGCAGCGAAAGAAGCTTTGATGTAGGTGATTGGGTATTCCTACGGCTACAACCATATAAGCAAATGTCCCTCAAGAAAGCTAAGAAGGATAATAAATTATCACCAAAGTATTATGGTCCGTACAAGGTGTTGCAAAATATTGGATGCAAAGCCTCTACCTACCCTAAAACCCAAGACTTAGACTTCTTACTCGAGAGCTACAACTCTCTTACATGTTGTGTCTCTAAAACTACTTAGAGCTTAGCTCTTTTTATACAATCCCATGGTCCGCGGACCATGAGTAGATCTCTTACAACCGACTTTACATTACAAAACTAAGGGGGGACTACCCTTTATAATACATAATACCTTTGCGCTCCATGACCATAAAATGTGGAGTCTTTACATTTTTATTACAAAATTTGACTCAAACATGGGCTTTTAGCCCCAAAATTGTCCTTGGGGGATCTCGCTCCCAACAATGATCTATCTACTATAAACCAACGGAATCGAAGACATTGAAACACATAATCATCATAGATATGAACAAGATTATGAGAAAAGGAATAAACTCTTTATTAATGTAGAAGGAAGAGTTTCACCCAATACAGTTCAATCCCGTGCCACTCCTCCAGCTTTAGTCCAACCCTCGCCACATCAAAAGCACACCAATCCAATAGCATAACATTGCTTGACATGAACTCAATTCTCAAACCAACATAATTTCCTTACAAACTTCAGATTCTAGCCCTTTTGATTACTATGATGAGTGCTCAATTTATAGGAAATGGAGGTGGTTTTGTCATAAATGAGGGTATTGAATGGCCTTCCAAACTTGGAGTTAGTTTCCATGGAGGAAGGGATGAAAGGATAGGAGGTTAATGGATCCTTAGCCTATCTAATTTCAAGCTCATATGAGGAGATAAGAGATGGGATCCTTCTTGAATGATTTAGAATCAAGGAATATTCCCAGAACCCTATGCAAATTTCACTCAATCTCGCCCAGCATAGGTCAAAGAGGGAGTAAGTGCACTACAGTGTAGGCCATAATGGGCCTCCATACTCTACAGCGTAGTTATCCCTGACCAAGGCTGCGCTGGTGTCCCAAGGAGGCATTTCAGCAAGGCTTTATGTCAGGAAACTTTCATGGAAGGAAGCATTCAATGTGATGACTTTTCTAGGGCATGTAACAACTGAATTAGGGTTTGATGAGCCCTAATTGTACTGATTTGAATGCCGGGAGTGATGTGCCCAAATAGAGCTGTAACAATTTCAACCTAAAGCATGAAGTCGAAAATGATAATGTCAAGTAATATGCTTGAAGATGTGACAGAGACAATCTGAAGCGGATGGTGACCTGCATCGATTACAATACATAACATCATGATATTTTGAATTTTTCATGAATTTCTGAGGGAAGGCATACCCATACTCTGCATATAAACTTTTCATTACATGTATATAGATAGTCGTCTATAGATATAGACCCATGATAGGATGACCATCCATGTAAAGCCATCGTACAGATGATTTAGTACTCTCATGAAATCACAGCCCGAATGGATGAAACTAGATCTGGGGTCTTCTATCTCATCTAATCATTTGCTCAAGTACGAGTTTAACCATGTGAATATATGATATGAAGTCGAACATGGGAAGACACCGTCTAATTACCAACCAATGATGTAAGCCGTTAACAGACACGAGAGAGATCACCAATAATGATAATGATTCTCAAGGTACTACAGTACATTCTGCATGGTGTGAATAAATGTTTTGATGTCGAACACCATACAAAGTCCTTCGGTCGAAGGCCAATGATGTCAACCTGTCACTGGAAGTGAGAAACTTTCCATTAATGTATGCAAGCCCCAAGGTACTAGAAGGGTGTTTCTAAGTAAAATTCTTGGATAATGTGCTAATGTCGATAAGAAGCGACTCATCGTAGGAGGGCCTTGATGTATCCCCCATCAACGACACGAAATGAGTGTAATGATTTTGGAGACGGAATGTGACTGACGACACAAGGTTCAAGAATGGTGGTCATGAAAATGAAGATTTATAAGTATTGTAAAGGATGAGTTTTACTGAGTGACTTCTCTTGAACATGTCGGCAACACTAAATGAATTGGAAACATTGACCCAAAACAAAGTGATGGATTGTGTGATATACCATAGGTATGGTAACCATCAAGTAGATAACCCAACCCAAATAGTCACAGAGATGAAGTGAAAGTGTCATGTTCAAGAGAGACTTGCTACCATAAAGTGATTTATCCCTTTTCCCATTTTCCCCAGTCATTGTTTACTAGTACTTCTTTTTTTTTTTAGCAAGCTTGAGAAGGATAACATATTCTTGTAGTATAATTCCACCCTTCAGGTGAATCCATCACTATGTGATGTTTTAATGAGCCTAGCAAAAGTGAAACTCGGTCTTGTCATGATGGACAAGCTTGTCGCTATTTGATGTTTTAACGAGTTTAACGACAATGAGAACTCAGTGCTTTTCATGTTTAGAGAGTTTGAAAAGGGACAAAAAGAAAACTCCACAAGTTATTTTTCATAAATTTGTCTCTCAAGTCTGTAAAAGCATAAAATAATACAAGGAAGGGCCTATTGACCATTTTTTATCAACGTATTCCTTTTTTGTAAATAATCCATCTCAGTCCGGAAAAGGGTTAAACTTATACTGAGTAGATGTCGTTTCCAATCCGTTAACGAGCTGAAAAGGAAAAGTGCTCAACAATATTTTCATATTTCAAGATTCTAAAAAGAGCTTAAAGAGGACTCCACTTAGAGGAACAAGTGGTGTCTAGGATAGAAACTGGTTTCGGTGATGTTGGAACTGCTCAAAACATGTAATGGTCAAGGGGTTGGCTAATAAGACCACTCACTTCAACTGTTCCTCAAAAAGGGTAAAAGAACCAAGTGAAAGCGTATGATCGGCCAAGTAGATAATGACGATGGAAGTAGAAAAACTAAGGCTCATCTGACGGAAGAGGTTGATAGAATCTCAATCACAAGGGTTAAAATGGAGATGGGTTCATTTTTACACAAGCTTGAACCATAGGAACTATGCTTGGATTCAGTTTCACGTTCACACAAGCTTGAAATGAAAAACTATGCTTGGATTCAGTTTCACGTTCACACAAGCTTGAAATGAAAAACTATGCTTGGATTGGTTTACATGATCCCAACATGATGACTCGATTCTAGGTGCATGCCCCCAAAGCTTCATTACATTCACCTAAGTAGACTACTCATGGCTATCAGGTGGATGGAATGAAGGTTCATTTACAAGATCAAGTGAAAGACTCGACTAGGATTTTACGAGATCTAATCAAAGACTCGATTTGGAACTTTGCTCCAAGGGACCTTGTTTCATTTTTTAATGAGTTTGACACAAGACAAGGAACACTGCTCAGATTCCTTGTTTCATTTTTTAACGAGCTTGACACAAGACAAGGAACTATGCTTTGAGACCTGTTTCATTTTTTAATGAGGTTGATACAGTAAAAGAACTATCCTCATATTACTTGTTTCATTTTTAAATGAGGTTGACACAAGACCAGGAACTATCCTCATACCCTTTGTTTCATTTTTTAACGAGGTTGACACAAGACCAGGAACTATCCTCATATTCCTTGTTTCATTTTTTAATGAGCTTGACACAAGACAAGGAACTATCCTCATACCCTTTCTCACGACCCATAAGAGGTCATGAATTCCAACATGTTCTCATCAGATGGGAGAACAATGCTCTGGAATGTTGGGTTGTGTTATATTCTTTCCACAACTAGACCACGTAGTTAACTGGGTGGTTAGAGGGGGGGCAGAGACCCCCATTCATTGTGATGATTGCGTAGCGAGGGAAGTCATATGGGGTTTGAGGGGTACAGGTAACCCCACTCTATGGGGTCCGGGGCAGCGCCCCAGAAAATTTTGGTTTTGGACCCTATGTTAGGTTGGGCGGACCTACCTATGGTTTTGTGCATGTTTTTCGCTCATGGTTGTGGACGCGATGGTTTTTGGTCCATGGTTTTGGACGCGATGGTTTTCGGTCCATGGTATTGGATGCTTCGGCATGTATAAATATGTATTGTAACATTGAGAGGAACATAATGAAAAATCAAGCTGGTAGTCCCAATTTTGGGATCCAGGGGAAAATCTTTGTGTATATGTGTTTTATGTGTTATACTCTCACATTGTTTATTTTCTATGTTTTAGAATTCATATGTAGGTAATTTTTGTATGGGGTTAAAACCTACATTTGGTATCAAAGCTATTTTGGCTTCAAAGGGACACCTTTGTTGTTGAGGGGTTTCACTCGGGCCTGTGGTAGACCTTGTTCAGTGGGAGATCTGTGAGATTGATTCTAGTGGTGAAAGAGGATGGCGAGCAGTGGAAAGATAGAGATCAAAAAATTTAATGGTTAGAGTTTTGAGTTGTAGAAACACAAGATGGAGGATTTGTTGGTGGATAAAGATCAGTGGATCGTGGTAGATCCGGGTACTAAACCAGTAGGAGTGTCTGATGAAGAATGGAAGAAGTTGGATCGGAAGGCAAAGAGCACAATAAAATTGTGTGTCTCAGATTCAATATTGTTGAATGTATCAGGGGAAGCTATGGTGAAGGCTTTGTGGGACAAGTTAGGAACTTTGTACGAATCTAAGTCTCTGGTGAATAAATTGTTCCTGCGGAAAAAGCTGTATAACCTGGGGATGAAAGATAGAGATTCGGTGACAGAGCATCTGAATGCATTTAATACTGTGGTAAGTCAGTTAGCATCTATTGATATTAAAATTTCATATGAAGATAAGTGCATCATTTTGTTATGTTCTCTACCAGATTCGTTGGATAGTCTGGTTATTGCAATATGTAGCAATGCAACTGCCTTACAGTTTGATGAAATAGTCTCATCCTTGTTGACGGAGGAGATGAGATGAAAAACTATGGAGAGCCAGAATGGTGATGCCTTGTCTGTACAAGGACGATCCCAGAACAGGAACAAATATAAGTCATCAAGTGGGAGATCTAAATCTAGAGGTAGATCTAAATCTCCAAGAAAACATGTAAAGGTGGTGTGATAGAAATGCGGAAAGGAAGGGCACTATAAAAGGGATTGTAAATCTAAATCTCTTGATAAAGGAAAGGGATCTGATGATGCTCCCTTATGCAGAGGCGAAAACCACCTCAAATGAAGGTGGAGATGTGTACTTGGCTTCTTCAAGTACACATGTAAATCATGAGGCATGGTTGATTGACTCAGGTGCATCCTTTCAATTCACTCCCCATAGAGAGTGGTTCTACAAGTATGAGAAATATGATGGTGGTGATGTCTTGTTGGGGGATGACAGGAAGGTTAGAATCGTTGGTTGTGGAAAAGTAAAGTTGAATTTGCAAGGTGGAAGGGTTAGAACACTTCCGGGTGTTTTGTATATTCCTGCATTAGCCAGAAATTTGATTCCTGTAAGCAAGTTGGATGATGCAGGTGTAAAAACATTGTTCAAGAAGGATACCTGTAAGATGGTTCGGGGGGCATTGGTATTGATGTGGGGACTTCGAATTGGAACTCTGTACAAGCTGCAAGGTAGCACTGTTTTTGATGGGTGGAACAATTCCGTGGTTCCTAAAAGTGGAGTAGAAAATCTAGTGGTCTTTGGAGAGAATACCATGATGTGGCATCAAAGGCTTGGACATATTGGAGAGAAGGGCCTTCAAATACTTCATGGTAAAGGTATGGTAGAAGGTATGAGTAATAGCTGTCTAGAATTTGATTTCTGTGAAAACTGTGTATATGGGAAGTAGAATCGGGTGAGTTTCCCCTCTAGTGGTAAGAGGGTGAAACAGATATTAGAGCTTGTGCATAGTGATGTGTTTGGACCTGTGAAGGTTCCATCACTGGGTAAGTCTGTGTACTATGTATCATTTATAGATGACTTCTCAAGGAATACATGGACATATTTCCTTAAGAAGAAATCTGAAGTCTTTGATAGGTTTAAAGAATTCAAGGCTCTGGTGGAAAACTAGACAAAGAAGAAGATAAAGGTGTTGAGGACAGATAATGGTGGAGAGTTTTGTAGTAACGAATTTGAAGAATTCTATAAGAAGTGTGGTATAGCACAGCAGAAGACTACTCCATATACACCTCAGCAAAATGGGGTTGCAGAAAGAGTGAACAAGGCGTTGATGGAAATGGCAAGAAGCATGCTCAGTGGTGCCGGGTTAGGACAGGAATTCTGGGCAGAGGCGATGGAGACAGCATGTTACCTAGTCAACAGATCACCTTCATCAGTGTTGGAGGATAAAACTCCATAAGAGGTATGGACTGGTAAGAAACCCTCTCTTTCACATCTAAGGGTATTTGGATGTGATGCATATGTACATGTTCCAAAGGAGAAATGAACCAAGTTGGATATTAAATCTGAAAAGTGCATCTTTATTGGGTATAAGGATGGTTTAAAGGGTTATAAGCTTTGGAACACAGAAACAAGGAAGGTTGCGTACAGCCGAGATGTGGTTTTCAAAGAGGTGAAAGATGTTATTAAACATGAAGTCCAACCAAAGGAACCTGAGAAGATAGAGTTTGAGCTAAAGGAGGAAGAATCAGAATCTACAGTAGAGGAGGAATCAGAAGATGAAGAACCACAAACTCCGGGTGTGAGAAGATCAGTTCAAGAAAGAAGGCAACCAGAAAGGTATAGTCCATCTGCTTTCTATTCAAATTTTGCTTTATCTATTACTGATGATGATCCCAGAACTGTGAAGGAAGTAGTAGATTCAGAGGATTGAAAACTCTAGAAAGAGGCCATGGTTGATGAAATGGCATCTTTGTACAAAAACGAGGCTTGGGATCTAGTGGAGTTGCCGGCTGGAAGGAAACCCATTGGTAGCAAATGGGTGTTCAAGAAGAAGACAAATGCAGAAGGAAAGGTGGAAAAATACAAAGCTCGGTTGGTAGCAAAAGGTTATTCCCAGGTTCCGGGAATTGATTTTGGTGATATTTTTTCTCCTATTGCCAAGGTAACTTCTATTAGATTACTTTTATCTGTTGTTGCTGCTTTTGATTTTGAGGTAGAACAGATGGATGTGAAGACAACATTTCTTCACGGGGATCTAGAAGAGGAGATCTACATGAAGCAACCTGAAGGCTTTGCGGTGAAGGGTAAGAAAGAACTAGTATGTAAGTTAAAGAAGTCTCTGTATGGGTTAAAAGAGTCACCAAGGATGTGGTATCAAAAATTTGATACATTTGTACGGGGACTTGGCTTCAACAGAAGCAAAGTAGATCACTGTGTGTATTTTAAATTCATTTTTGACCGTGTTATTTATCTGGTCCTGTATGTGGATGATATGTTGCTAGTTGGAAATGACAAAGAAATTATCCAGGATTTGAAGGCCCATTTGTCCTCCAAATTCGAAATGAAAGATCTTGGTGCTGCAAACTATATTTTGGACATGGAAATTAAAAGAGATTGAACAAAGAGGAAGCTTTGGTTAAACTAGAGGAAGTATGTCGAGACAATATTGCAGAAGTTTAATATGCAGGATAGTAAACCAGTGAAGGTTCCTATTCCTATAGTTGCAAAGTTATCTGCTGAACAGTGTCCCAAGACACAAGAAGAGGAAGAGGACATGTCTCGTGTTCCATATGCAAGTGCAGTCGGTAGCCTGATGTATGTGATGGTCTGTACTAGACTAGATATTGCACATGTAGTGGGAGTATTATGCAGTTTTATGTCAAAACCAAGGAAGGAGCACTGGATAGCAGTGAAGCGGGTTTTTAGGTATTTGTGTGGCACTAGTGATTATGGTTTGTGCTACTAAGGAAGACCAGGATTGGACAAAGTGTTGGATATTCGTGGATTTGTTGATGTAGACTGGGCTGGAGATCTAGATCAGAGAAGATTTACAAGTGGGTATGTGTTTAACCTATTTGGAGGTGCAGTCAGTTGGATGAGTAAGAAACAATCTCTAGTTGCACTATCAACTACAGAGGCAGAATACATGGCAGCCACTCATGCAAGCAAGGAAGCAGTTTGGTTGCAGAGATTGTGTTCAAGTATGGGGTTAGTACAGGGAGCTATAAGGATAGACTGTGACATCAAAAGTGCAATTTTCTTGGCAAAGAACCCTGCATATCATTCAAATACAAAGCACATTGATGTTCAGTATCACTTTGTGAGGGATATGATAGAAGACAAAAAGGTGTTGCTGGTAAAGGTGGACACTTTGAAGAATACTGCAGATGCCTTGACAAAATCTGTGAGCTCTCAGAAGTTCTCTTCGTGTAGAGAAACAATGGGTGTTGTAAGGCTGGATAAATGACTAAGCTCTCTTGTGGCCCCTGTGGAAAGAAAACAACAAGTGGGACAATGTTGGGTTATGTTATATTCTTTCCACGATTAGCCCATGTAGTTAACTGGGGGGTAAGACGGGGGGCAAAGCGCCCCCTTCGTTGTGCTGATTGCATAGCGAGGGGAGTCATAGGGGTTTGAGGGGTACAGGTAACCCCACTCTATGGGGTCTGGGGCAGTGCCCCAGAAAATTTTGGTTTTGGACCCTATGCTAGGTTGGGTGGACTTACCTATGGTTTTGTGCATGTTTTTTGCACATGGTTTTGGACGCGATGGTTTTTGGTCCGTGGTTTTTGACGCGATGGTTTTCAGTCCATGGTATTGGATGCTTTGGTATGTATAAATATGTATTGTAACATTGAAAGGAACATAATGAAAAATCAAGCTGGTAGTCCCAGTTTTGGGATCCAAGGGAAATCTCTGTGTATATGTGTTTTATGTGTTATGCTCTCGCATTGTTTATTTTCTGTGTTTTAGAATTCGTATGCAAGTAATTTTTGTATGGGGTTAAAACCTACATGGAAGGGATACGTGGCATGGAATCCATTAGAGAGATTTGGTTCGAATGCCCACAGTACATAATGCACAACATCATGAAATTGATCATCAGTTGATGTAGGCATGGAATTGGTTGCCACATAATTGACCTGTGGTGGGGAAGATACCATTGGGACAAAAGGACCATTTAGGGAAGATGGTTGATTGGAAGCCATATTTGGACCGAGAAATGAAAGTTGGTCAATGGTGACAATTCTGACTTCATGCGGGAAACACATCACTTGAAAGAGTGTTGAAACAATAGCTCCCATGTCATAAACATAGTTGCACCCAAGAAGTAAAATGTAATCGAAAGGGCTTAGGAATACCATCACATTGAGATAAACAATTTTTCCTCCCAAAGTAATAGGCAATTGAGGAAGGATCCCTAATGGTTGACTGGTTCCTATGTTAAAAGCCAACAGATTCTGAGTAACAGGCACAAGTGGCGGTGAACCGAGCGCCTTCCAAGTAGTGGAGGAAAGGATACTCACAAATGCACCATCATCTATAATAGTGCCATATATAATCATATTATAAACTTGTATTATGATCTAGAAAGGCACATAAGAAGGAAGACGGCATCCTGCCAGCCGATTCCAATCAAAGGAAGTGACCAGACTACTTGGAGGGGGTACCGTAAGAATCGGAGAATTAACCCCTTGAGTTATGAGAATAGGAGGATTTTCCTCTTGCCTTGATGGAACATGAGGGTTTCCTCCAAGCTCATTAGGATCTGAAGAAATGAAAAGAACTTGAGTGGTATTATACTTACTCTCTACGGGAAAGGTACGGTTAACTGAAGGTGAAATCGCGTCAACTATTTCCTCGACCTATGATTGGTCAGGTATAGACTCATGGGATTCACATTCAGATAGAGTGGGTTTGACCGACGGTTGATTTGGGTCAGTCACTTCATCAACTAGTAAAGAATTTGTTATATGGAATTTGCATCTACGGATAAACACATTTTCCCTAAGTGGGTAGCTACACTTAGAACAACAGAAATAGAAACAACAACGATCAAATCATACATGATCTATCTACTATAAACCAATGGAATCGAAGACATTGAAACACATAATAATCATAGACATGAACAAGAATATGAGAAAAGGAATAAATTCTTTATTAATGTAGAAGGAAGTGTTTCACCCAATACAGTTCGATCCTGTGCCACTCCTCCAGCTTCAGTCCAACCCTTGCCACATCAAAATCACACCAATCTAGCAGCATAACATTGCTTGACATGAACTCAATTATCAAACCAACATAATTTCCTTACAAACTTCAAATTCTAGCCCCCTTTGATCACTATGATGAGTGCTTAATTTATAGGAAATGTAGGTGGTTTTGTCATAAATGAGTGTATTGAATGGCCTTCCAAACTTGGAGTTAGTTTCCATGGAGCAAGGGATGAGAGGATAGGAGGTTAATGGATCCTTAGCCTATCCAATTTCGAGCTCATAGGAGGAGATAAGAGATGGGATCCTTCTAGAATGATCTAGAATCAAGGAATATTCCCAGAACCCTATGAAAATTTCACTCAATCTCACCCAACACAGGTCAAAGAGGGCCTAAGTGCACTGTAGTGCAGGCCAGAATGGGCTTGCCTACTCTACAGTGTAGTTACCCCTGACCAAGGCTACGCTGGTGTCCTAAGGAGGCATTTCAGCAAGGCTTCAGGCCAGGAAACTTTCATGGAAGGAAGCATTCAATGTGATGACTTTTCTAGGGCATGTAACAACTAAATTAGGGTTTTATGAGCCCTAATTGTACTGATCTGAATGTTGGGAGTGATGTTCCCAAATAGAACTATAATAGTCATGTTAGCTCGTTGCTATCTATTGATAGATTCTTCTAATAGGAATTCAAGTTTTGTTCCCCTAACTTCATTAATTAGCATACTCTTGGTGAAGGCTTAATAAAACTAAGTCTTCCCCTCTCTTGGTCCTCAGCTATTAATATTCTCTACTCAGCCATTTTGTTTCAATCTCGACCTTGTATTTGCAAGATTGCCAGTTTACTTTTTATTGCTACTCAGCTTCGACCACACACTTACACTTGCACTCCTCCTATGATACTTCATTATATTTGGATCTACATGCTTTAGTTACACCATTGATCTTTTTTGTATCTAGTTATACCACGGCTTATTACCTCTACAATCTCTCTTTGTAATAAGGCTACACTCCTCTTCAATCAGCCTCTGGATTTATCAATGGTTATAGTTATAATCATTCTAATCGTAGAAATTAATGGTTCCTCCCTATTCCAAAGGGTCTTGGTTTCCTCTAAATTAACCTTGTTATGAATTCTTGAAAAACTGTCCCTCCTGAGCTTGTATGTTACAATCCTGCAATATACACACATTCAATCATATCACAATAGCAAACAAGGCTAGCTGCAAATATTCCAATACTCGAATATAGTTTTTCCTCTATTAAAATGCACAGATAATGCACAACTACCTTTATGCTCTCTTGGCCTAATTTACAATGGATTGACCACTTTTGACCCTTTTGGTCCACTTGGCCTCACCTCTCTACTTTTGACTCTCCTCTCCACACTTCTACATCTCAATACATGCTTTTTGTTTACATAGTTATACAAATGGGATTCTGAACCATAATCAATTCATATCCATTAATTACTTAACAAATCCCTATTTTTCTATCCTTTAGATCCAGATATCTTCCAAGAGATCTGAATAGCCATCAAACCTCTCTAACTCTCTCAAATAGTCTTTATATATCTCTTAAAGAGTAGATCTTCTTACAACATTCCCCACTGTCATCACTTATATACAATTCTTCTAAAAACACAGGAAAATATGTTTAAATTAAATAATTTCACTCAATCAAGGAACCAACTCTCTTGGTAAATGAAAACCCATAGGTCTAGTCAAAAAGAGGTTTGACATGGAATTTAGATTATCCTACATAATTGTTTCATAGATATAGATATTCTCCATCATGTAACCCACATGGAATAAATAACTCAATACACTTCTACGGGAGTATAGAGATATCTTCAAGGACCAGATAGAAGTACCAAAATTCCTTTTATTTGCTTAATTTAGCTTTGAATTTCTATAAGTGATTGTATTTACCTTGTTTCTAGTTAATTTTTTATATAATTTTATCTTTTTTGTTTGTAAGTGAGGTTCTCTATGCTCATAGGAGGCTGGAATAGGTGTTTTGGTGTGTAGGTGGGATTTAGAGTCCAGATTTTGAAATCAAGCTCTAATACCAAGTGTAAGGCTTAATTTGGGATTCAAAACATAATACTATTCCTACCATATAAATAAAAAAGTTAGTATATTTAAAAACATATTTCAATGTACATAATTCATGATTAATTTTATTTAACTTAACCATAAAGAGGAAAATACACGGTTAAGGTAAATTGTCTAGGGTGTTCCTCCTACAATCACCACACTGAATATGCCACCGTACCAATTACTAAATTCTATCCAGCTTCTTAGTCTAGGGAGCCTTAATAGGTTCCCTACCCGTTCGAGCCTGAGTCCAAGCTAGAGTCATAGTGTCTTTGAGATCTTCATGTTGGTGCCCAACACCAAATCATCCATTATCTATGATAACTAAAATCTCTCGTACCCCAAAGTACCAAAACCCACTCCTCATGTCCCCTCTGAGTTTCCCCTAAAGCTAACGGAAAAAATACCACTGGGGCACTCCTTCTATAGGGGTTTATCCTCCTCCCTAATCCCCATAGCCTTCCCCTTCTTTACTGCCACCAACCTTCATTCATTATCTCAAGCCATTCCCACCTATCATCATATCCTCAAATTAATTTCTTGGGATAATATTAGGACTCAAAGATAATAAAATATTAAAATAATAAAACAATAAACATAAGTAATAAAAAAATAATAATTTCTTAATGTTAGAAAAATGAAAATGGATTGGTCAGAATCATAATTAATCTAATATTAATTTAATCATAATAATTATGAATCATTAGTTATTTGATAATATTGATTAAGGGTTAATCATTTAATTAACCAATAATGGAGCTTAATTATCAATCAAACTTAAAAATTATCATATAATACTGATGTATCATTGCAAGGTGTAGGTATTTAGCTATGATACACATACATCATACATGTACTAATAATTCTTATAAGAATCAATCACAAAAGTCAATCACTTAGTAGGAAGGTTAATAACTTAATATAATATAATATGATCAAAAAATGGGAACTCCCAGAATGGATGGATGAAGAATCAACCAACCATTTTAATGATTCAAGAAACCAAATGTAGCATGTGAGAAGATAATCTTGATAGCTACTATATGTTGGAAGGGATATGAACCTGTTGCTATTATTTAACAAGGAAAAACAAGAGGAGTGGCTATTATATGAAATTGTTGGCATTATGATTCAAGTGTTGTCCTTGATGGCAACTCACTCAGAGGTTGGTACAGATGCTCAGAAGTTGGTACAGGAGATGGCAACTTAATCAGAAGACAGATCCTAGTACAACTTGCCAAGGAAGTTCATACACGCAGGTTTGTTAAGACCAAGTCGCGTGTACACGCAGGTTGGCTTCAGAAAAAGCGCGTGTATGTGGAAAAGTACCTTTGGTCCATGGCGGTTAGTCCTTGGAAGTTGTGCCTATGGTTTCGGACCATTATGTCTCGACGGACGTGTTGATCCCTAGTTTCGAGGTTGATGGTATTGTGTTTCTATGGTTTTGGCTCTTGGTATTGAACAAGGCCTAAGGCTATATAAGGAGAAGATCACTAGGCAAAGTAGTATGGATTGTGGGTGTCTGACGCAGTGAGAAGATCTGGTATTGTTGGTTATCTGTTCGGGACGCTTGGCAAGGGTCGGATCTGACAGCAAAGGCAGAAGTAATCATTTCTAGATCTGCACGCGGGTTGCCTTTGGAGAAAGCGCGTATACACGCGGTTTTGGTACAGTGAAGTAGCGTATGCATGATAAGTGTTAATATTTCAGGTTGCTGCTGATTCTGGTGGTTGTTGCAGAGTTCTAGATTCTGGTTTGGGTTCTGTGTTCTTGATGACAGGGTTTCAGTGATTAGGTATTGGGTTGTTTAATGAATTATGATGCAAGTATAAGTTGATGATTGTATTGCGGTAATGTTTGCTTTGTACTCTTGGATCCAGTATGAAAATATATGAAACGTGGTCCCTGAAGGTTGTAGGGTCAGCACCTACGTACTAGTAAATGGATCAGCTAGTACAAGAGCTGAGGAGGTTGTAGCTCCCTTCCAAAAGTAGTTGGAAAACGAGAGAGGGTTGTAGCCCTCTGCAGGTTGTAGCCTGCGTGCTGGTAAAGGACTGCACCAGTACATTGTAAAAGAAGTTTCTCATTAAAGAAGAAAGAGACAAATTGCAGCAGGTGGTTTTCACCCACATTGGGTTTCCACCTTATATCATGGTGTTCATGTGTGTGGCTTTTGTGTGATGATCTATTCTGTTATACTGCATCTGTTTACTGTTAATATGCTTAATAATATCCTGATGCATTTACTGAAGATAAGATTAACTGAATCATAAGATCTCTGCATATACGCTAGTTGCTTTAGACACAGTCGCGTGTACACGCGGGTTCACTTAACTGAAGTCGCGTATATGTTTCTGAGTATGAAATTGAAAAGTTTTATCTGATCTGATAATACTGATTCACCCCCCCCTCTCAGTATTATTTCCAACAGAAATTCTAAAAATATATAGATTATGGATATGTTTGCCTCCTATATAATAATAGCCATGAAAGCCTATAAGGCCAAACGACATGTGCTTCTTACCCAATGTTTATGGACCTACTTTACAAAAATAAAATATAAATTTTTAAGGTCCCCCAACAATATACAACCCCTAATAGGGACAAAAACATGGATTTTAGGAGGATATTTCAGCTTAATTAAATCTCTACAAGAAAACAGAGAAGGAATTAGGGTCTTGTAAGGAGAGGCTATAATGTTTGAAAAAACGATGAAAACGTTAATATTCTAGATATGAATACCATAAATGGAGTATTCACTTGGACTAACAGAAGACGAGGCACTCAAGAGTTAGTTTCAAGCCTAGAAATATCCTTAGTCATAGAAATCCTAATGGAATAGGAAATTTTCATTGAAGATTCAGCCCTCCCATGTGGAGGTTCATATCACTAGCTAATCATTCTAGAGTTGGACATCAAAACAAGACCCAAAAATAATCCTTTTAGATTTTTAATTTTTTTTCTTTCTCACCCAAATTTATGAGGTAAACAACATCGAAGGTCATGCAATGTACAAAATATAGCAATAACTCAAATATCTTAAAATTTAGCTCCAAAAATGGAACAATGAAGATTTTGGGATCATCTTTCAAGCCAAATGAGAACACGAGGAAAAAAAAAGAGTTAGCTACAATAGGATGAAGTTCAATTAGGAATATAAGATTAATAAATCAAAGAAGAATCTAATCCGCTTACACCACTAGAGGATAATACGAAATAGGAATAGGTTTTGTGGAAATATAAATCACTGTCATATGACTAAAGGACGGGGAAAGGAGGTATGGTTCCTTCTTCCAAGCCTTATCAACATTTAGTTTGTTAGAGATTTGATTAACTAGATAAAAGATTTAGTTTCCTCTAATTACATTTTAGTGTTGTTGAATGGATCCCCCACAAGGTGCTTCTACCCATCTAGAGGATCTCACCAAGGAGATCATTTTTCTCCCTTTTCTTTATTCTTGTAATGGAAGGTCTTAGGTGAGATCTTAAGGTAGCAATTACAACTAAGAAAGTGAAGGGGATACTATTTTTTAGGGAATATCTACCTATTTCCCATCAATGACTAGTGGAAGATAGTTTGTGTATGGGTATATCAAATAGGTCCATATCTATTCACAAGGTTTTAATGAATCCATGAAAGTATTAGGTATAGATATTAACCAATCTAAATCTCATATTTTATTCTTTAACACTCTTTTAGGGTAGAAATACATTGTTATATTTCTTGGGTGCAAGTGATGCAAGATTCCATCAAATTCCTTAGGAGCCCCACTAGTGGACAACTTCTTAAAACAAACCCTTGATTTGAGTTGTTAATAAAAATGAATGGAAAACTTTCCAAGTGGATATTCTATTCTCTTAATGTAGATCAACTTGTTCTTCTAAAATAAATCATTCAATCTCTTGAGTCCTATATTTTTTTCTACAATGATAGTTACCAACTCCATTGTAAACTCCCTTTGAAACATTCAAGATTATTTCTCTTAAAAAAATATCAAAAGAAAAATGATGAACATTAGTTGCCTAAGACGACAATTCCTCTTTTTTCTATAAATTATAACATTCTTTATCCACTATAATATATTACAAAAAGCATCAACATATTCTTTTTATTTAATATTTTTAAACATTTAAAACTTTAAATAACATTAAAATTAAAAAAAAAAAAAAAATCATTTTTACGCATTTACAGTATTTTCAAATTCTTTATAAGAAGAAATTTTTCGGTAATAATCATATGAAGGAATATTTGTCGACGCGTTTCGAACCAACCAGTGTCGTTCATCGTTAGGAAAAGATGAAAAATCAAATCATGGCAATGGGTTAAATAGATAGACAAATCCTTCCAATGGCTATAAAGAAACAACTACTTTTGATTGGGTCAAAAAAATAGGTGAAGAATTAATTTAATCATAATTTAAATAATTAAGTCAAATGTATATCAATAGATATTATTATTATTTTTTTTTTCTTACATAAATTTGAAAATATTTTAGACTAAACTAAGAAAATTAATATTTTAATTATAAGTTAAATAATTAAATATATATAAATATGTATAAATTAAAATCCTAGATTCCCAAACTAACTATTGACTTGACTAAGAATTAGGAGAAATTAATTTCCTTAGTTAATAAAATAAGTCATATATATATATATATATATATATATATATATATATATATATATATATGGGGTGAAGTAATATAACACTAAAAATCGACTAGGGATAATTATCAAAATGAGAGAAACTTATTCTTATTACAAAGCTTGAGAAAATTGACCAAATTATAAATACCTAAGTTAAAGGTAGAATATAAAATAAATTAAGATCCATAAAAATATAATATATAAAAATATAAAATATTAAGTGAAGAATTAATTTAATCATAATTTAAATAATTAAGTCAAATGTATATCAATAGATATTAATATTATTATTTTTTTCTTACATAAATTTGAAAATATTTTAGATTAAACTAAGAAAATTAATATTTTAATTATAAGTTAAATAATTAAATATATATAAATACGTATAAATTAAAATCCTAGATTCCCAAACTAACTATTGACTTAACTAAGAATTAGGAGAAATTAATTTCCTTAGTTAATGAAATAAGTCATATATCTATATATATATATATATATATATATATATGGGGTGAAGTAATATAACACTAAAAATCGACTAGGGATAATTATCAAAATGAGGGAAACTTATTCTTATTACAAAGCTTGAGAAAATCGACTAAATTATAAATACCTAAGTTAAAGGTAGAATATAAAATAAATTAAGATCCATAAAAATATAATATATAAAAATATAAAATATAAAAAAGTAAAAGGGAAACAAAGAGGAATGAATAAACCTAAGGGGGAGAAAATAGAAGAAACCAAAATCAAGTAAAAAAACGGAAAATGAAGGAAATCGACAAAACCACTAGACCAAGAAGGAGAAAGACTAAGAGGAAAGGGTCGGGATCCAACAACTACTAATTTTCCATTTGTCATCCATGTTTAGATTACTCGATATCTTCTCAATTTCAATGGCTTCCCTAAACTTACGGTGATGAAAATGAGAAATATTCGCAATAACGTTAGCCTCCTCAATGCATATATGATGCTTGGTCTTCTCAACATGTTCAGCCAAGGCTGAAGAGCTTGATGTCAGCTGTGTGTTCCTTCATCCTCTGATTTATAGACCAACAAGTTTCACCGATGTATGAGGTTCCACAAGAACACGAGATAACATAAACACCTTTCATATCCATTGGGTTCACTGGGCCTTTAACATATTTTAAGGAACCTCTAATGGTGTTGAGGGGTTTAAAGGTTGAGGGAAAATTATGCTTCCTCAGGATTCTCACAATCTTGTCTGTGGTCCCTTGGTTGAAAGGGAAATGAACCCCTGAATTACGATCACTACAGAGTTTCTTAACTTTAGGACCTTTGCTAGCTTTGAGGAAAGCTTTAAGACCTTGTTGCCTACTATATCCATTATTAAGAAAGACATTAATGAGATGGGTTTTCTCTTTGGAAAGGTGGTCTTTGTCAAAAATCCTCATTGCACGTGTAGCTAACGTGTTGAGCACATCTAGCTTTTGAGCGGGGAAATGATGGGATTTGGCATGAATACATTGCTTAGTATGAGTTTTCTTCCAAAATACCTCATGGGAGAATGAGCCATCATCCTTCCTCGAAATGCGGATATCAAGCAAAGGTAGGAAACCATTAACTTCTTGCTCCATGGTAAAATTTATGGAGTTAAACTTAAGATGTTGGAAAAATAGATCTAACTTTTCTTGACTGTGCGGCCATATGGCGAAGGTGTCATCCAAAAATCTTTTCCAAAGCTTGGGCTGAAATCGAGCTGAGGCCAAAGCTTTGGATTCAAAATATTCCATAAACAAATTAGCAACAATAGGGGACAAGGAGAGCCTATGACTACACCAAAGGTTTGTTGATAGAACTCACATTCAAAACAGAAAAAAGTAAACTTAAAATAGATCTCAACTAATTTAGTAGTGTCGAGATTAGTGAGGTGATAGATTAACTCATTTAGGAAGATTCTCCGAAGAAAAAAAACTTTGACAAAATTCTCTTCATTCCTCACGCAAAAAGGCATTTCTATTTCTCGTTACATTGAATCCAATACCATATTTAACAGACTCGTGTATATTAGAAAAGTATTTAAACATAATATATAAGATCACTTTATTCACGGACATATTTCTTAAATACTAATAAACAAGAATAAAACACTATTTATTGATAAAAGCATCCTTTCCAGAAGTAAATATTGGGTTTGCTGATGTGTGAATTGTCATGCACAAATTAGAGGCTTTTGTTGTACACATTCACCGTAATTATAACAAGCACTCTAAGAAAATAATAGATTTTGATGGTTTCATAATGATCGTAGATTTAATGTAAGAGTCAAATGAGTTGTTATTTTTTTCAAATTTCGTTACATCATTAATGATATATGTATAATAGTATTTATTTACATCTTCTATCTCTTTTTCTAATAAGAAGAAAGAAAAATATGGCACCATTGAAAAGTGAAAACTACAACAAACCAAATATCATAACATCAAAACCAACACGCGTATTGCGTCATTTGAAATAAAAAATGGTTGAATTTAAAATATTTTGACAGTGAAACCCTTCGTCATAGCCTGATGGAGTTAATGTGTCATGACAAAACTATAAAGTTAATAAAGTTGTAACTATAAAGTTGATAAAGTTCTTGACTGGTGCACTATTAGTGTGGTGGTTTTTATTTAAATCTGAAAGAACAAGTGTGACAAGGTTTCTATAATATATATTCATTTGAAAGAAGTTTGGTAATGTTTAGGGAATAAACACAATTGTTAGACTTTTCTTTTTAGTTTTATTTTAATGAAACAGGATTTTAATATAAAGTTTGAAGAACGCATTTAAGGACAATTGCTTTTATATTATTTTCCTTTCTTAAAAACAAGTGGTGGTTAGGAAAGGTTTTTTCTGCCATTACATTATGCTATTTTAATGGATATTACTTTTTATCACAAATGTGGAAGAACATAGGTTTGTTTTTACATTAAAGGTAAAGAATAAAATAATTGATAAAAGAAGTGGTTTGGTAAGGCTTTTGTTGCAATTTCTTTATATTATTTTAATGGATATTACTTTTCATAAAAAAAAATTATGGAAGAACATAGGTTTGTTTTTATATTAAAAGTAAAAATAAAAAAAAATGATATATTCATTTTTGTTGATATTTATTTTGAAGAAAAAATATCTAAATAGTTGATACTTTTTTTTTTGGTTATCTTAGGTTTCTTTTATTTGTGTGAGTTGTTTTTAAATATATATTTATATATATGAATGAGATGAATTATCTTGCCATCTATATATTTAAAATAAAATTATCTTTTCCCACTTACGGGTAATTAAGGTACCTTGTTTTGTTTGGTGCATTATATTGTAGTGGTTTATTTTATAACCTTAAGTTGGTTGTAATAAACACAATATTAACTAGTTATGATGGGACACAATGGTTTTTTATATAGACATGTTAGAAATCAATAATTGGAAAATACAACATTATTTATGTGTAAAATTATATAAGGAATACAATTTAGAGCACAAAATTAGAACAAGAGAGTAGACTCGGTGTCAAAGCCGTGGGTTTCTAAGCAGCTAAGTGCATGGCCTAAGCTAGAGGATGTGGGAATCCCTCCTATAACAATGTAGTTGTTGGTGACAATAAACTATCCAATCGGGACACCAACCTAGAATTTGCAAAAATTACTTCTCACTTGTCAAAATCAACTAGAGAAGCCAATAAATCTAAACAAAACCAACTCAAATCACAAGCATGGTGAAAAAATCTAGGGAAATTCTTTCCAAAGGCATTAGTTCATCTAATGTTTAAGGTTAAATAAAATAAAATAGTAGATTATATCCCATATATGTAGGATCATGCCCTAATTTGGAAGTTCATACGGATTTAGCCTTCTTAAAAAGAACTAACACTACGGATCCAAAAAAAATGGAAGCCAAAAGGCTAGATGAAGCTTGAGACAGGGGTTGAAGTTATTTTTCATGGTGATATTTGGTAATTTGGAGGATAAAATGCACATCTTTGATGACATATCATGTTTTTACAATTAAGTCCATAAAAAAAAGAAGATTTCAAGGAAGCGTTTATTTACATCTCAAGGTATTCCATGCCATGGAAATATAGGAAAAAGGGACATTGGAGGAATGGGTAATGTGCTAGGATGTTTTGTGAACATATTAGATGTCATAAAGTGAGGAAGATACATCTCTTATGCAAGATTTTATATATGTAGAAACATAGCGGAACCACTATAGGAATCGATCGAAATCTACTACCATGACTCACTCTAAAAGAAAACCCTAGATTATGAGCACATCCTGTTTAGATGTATGATAGTAATGGGAAAGGGTTCCCTTTATTGACTGTTGGATGTAGAAGGAATACAATAGATCAATTAAAGACACTTGAAGAGAATTATTTGAGCAATGGTGCTAAAAAATCCTCAACAAGGAGGTTCATTTCCTCAATATCTTTGCAAGCTTCATCTCTCTCTCAAAGAAGTATGAAGACTCTCTCAATGGTGAAATCCTCTTCTCAATTAAATGCTAAATTGCTTAGGGAGAAAATTTGGAAGCATAACAATGCTTTGCTTCTTCTTGTTTCTTGGCTCTCCTAGAAATTGTATTTATAGAGTTTCTTAGACACTCCTCCTCCCCTTAGCTCATAAATGTGGTGGTTCACCTCATAAATGAGATGAGAGCTACTAGTTCCTTGCCTTTCAGGATTTTGGGGGCTCAAGGCTCAAATATGCGAACCCATCATGCCAAGATTTGGAGTGCTTTTCAAGAAAGTTCATGACCCAAGGTGTTGAATGGACATTTTGGTGACTGTGTGACTATCGATGAAACAACCATGTGATTGTTAATTTCTAGTAATGGTGCACTTGCGTGATCCAATTTTTTAACTTGAACTTTAAGAAAGATTTTGATTTTTTGGTGTCCATGATGCTTCTAGCTGGAAATGTCACCCTTCTATGTGTTGTTCACTGACTTTGAGTGTCTCTTAGTGTGTACAAATGAGTGTAAAATTTCAATATGATAACAATTCCCCCCTGATGTATAAGGTTAGGAACAAGTGTATAATTGAAATTCATAATGTTTTGCAAATCTAGCTGAGAGTCTTAACAATTTTTTGAGAGATAGAGTAACTTGTAGTGGAGATGTGTAGCGAAAATCATTGATTGAGAATTAAGGATAACCATGCTCTGAAGAATTATGAGATAAAAAATGTCTATACAAGGCGGGCATGTCCCATGCTCATTATGATGACTAGTGACTAAATATTACAATCATATAGGAAATGTTCTTGTCAAGTTAACATTGATGTGGATGACATGTTGATGGCTAATGATGATAACTTCTTATGCCATCAATGGTGCTTCTGAAAAATAAAATGGACTAGGTACCCCCATGCATCAAAAGTGAAGAACTGCAGAGTGAGGTGCTCATGGATGCATTGATCTTTGAATGTAGGTGCTTCCCATGCATAAAAATGTAAGCATTGTTGAATGAGGTGCTAAGAGATGCACGAGTCTTTAACTAAATGAGAGAACTACAATGGTCACAACATATGATAATACCTTGACATGAAAAACTAATTCTAATGTTGAATATCAGGGAGACAGATGACATCAATGGGTGATAGTGACTCCCATTATGCCACTCGAGGATGTCCCGTAAGGGGGGGAGCACCCAAGGTACTGCTTCGCTCTTGGATGATGGGTGTTGAATTCGACATGAAACAAGCATCAACCACCCAGAATAATGATTTGGGGAATCAAGATGAAGGGTAAAGATGAGTATAATATGGTGGTTAAAAAAGGCATGATAATGAGAGCTGACAATATTAGTGGATATAGAAAACTGATCGAGGTTGGAGCTATAATGTAAGTGGCGATAGTCAAAGCAATTCTTCTAGGGGGGAATATCCCTAGAGTTAGTAGGTCATCCAGGTTAGGTATAAGCATGTTCTAACTGGCATAATGAATGATCAATGAATGGTGTGGTGATAAGCGAGCTCCAACCAAGGGCGACTAAGGACTGTTGTTGGGTACAAGACACAAAAATATGGGTGGGAAACCTTTTCCTAAAAAAAATTGTACACTTGCCAAAATAATGTAAAAAGTGGTTTGGGATGTACAAACACAGAGACGGGTTCCCCAAGAAAATGATGACATTCTTGATGATGCAGGTAGGGTCTTTTGCTGAGAGTGGGGGCCACATTGGTTTGTCTTGGTGCTAGGTTGATGAGGAGAATGAAGTGACACAAATGGGTTATTCCTTCTAGAGGGATGGTAGGCCAAATGTAGAACACGAGGGTGCATTCAACCTGATTTGACAAACAAATAAATGGGGCGACCCAGGATTGGGGTTGGTAAGAAATAAGTAAAGAAGAGGAGAATGAGGTTGATATTCAAGACATGCGAATGAGATGGATCTCGGGCCTGAGTAAATGGTTGTGGATCCCAATAGTGTGTGGGGATCTATAAAATGGGGTGATCCATGAAAAGGGAGGTACTATCAACTGACATGGATGTTTACCAGGTGCAAAGGAATGTGGTGGTAAACGTGGTTGAGATGATGGAGCTTATGGCGCATTTTAGAGAAATAATGTCATGATAAGAAAAGCTTTGTAGGAAGCCTATCATGTTGGGTGCAAAATGATACCTTAACTGTCGATGACCACCGGGGGACTGATTTTGATGGGAAACTATTGATATACTTGCAACTTCAACAACTAATAACCCAAGTGAAAACATCTTGATGAAAACATATATAGGTTGAAATCTTCTAAACAAGATGAATCGAAGAACATGGAAAGGTGCACCTGAGAGGTATTATGAAATGTAAAATGAACCCAAAAATGAGTATGTAGTGAAAATGAAATGAAGGATACCATGATGAAGATGATGTTACCCTAATCATAATGTCATTAAGGATTTTGTGAAAGGAGGTCATGAGCTCCTTAACGAGCCATAGGAAGTTGAAACAGACAATAATATATAGGGTGAAGTTGGCCATATGCCACCTCATTTGTACTTGCTGAAGTGGACTGCAAAGCTGGGTCCATGCTCTATTTTCTTCTGTTGCAGTCATCCTGTACATCTAGGTAGTGCATGAGAACAACCAAGTAAGAGGCCATAACCTGTAATTTGTGAATTTGGTAGCTTAGCTACATGGTGGCCTGTACAAATCATTTTTAGGTGAAATTTTGAAATCCATGTGGGAGACTAAGGAACTATTATGCTATGGTGCGCAGATAATAGAAAAAGAAACCATGTGATGGGGCATTTGAGGGGGAAACAATCACACGACCTCCATGCCAAGGATTGTGTGACTAGGGGAAAAGGATATGCACATCTTTATGAAGAAAAATCATGTGGCTTGCACATCTGCGCGAGAAACAAATGTGCTGCCAAGGGGCTGACATCCTCACGGGGAAATGATTGACAGTCACATGGGTGCATGACTATATGATAAATAGTCACACGACACCACACGCCTGTTTGAAGAACATGCACAAAACCATGTGCTTGTTATTAAAACAGGCATGCGGGCTAACAAAGAGGAAAAATTTAATCCTATGAGGATAATTTTTTTATTTTCTTGATTCTTTTCAGTAGGATGGGTATGACATGGAGGGATGATGATTGGGATCATAGCTAGATAGTTGTGGTAGGTGATGCTCATGCGAGGGCCCTGATTAATATATGGGGGATACTGAAGTTTGTTTAGAGCCTCTTACTCAGATCACAGGAGGACTTATTGCACTTTGTTATTGGAAGATGAAAGTCAGAGTGAGAGGGCTTCAACATCCAGGGTCAAGATTTGAAATTCACTGCAAAGGTGGATGTGTACTTTGTGACTAGATTGCTATCACAGGGAGAGTGACTACGGGATCCATCGCCTCAAGGTCAGGTAAGCCTAGGGTTTTGGCACATGTTCACTATGAGCCATGCCCTTAGCAGCATGGGTGCCTTGACATTAATGTGGTCCTAGATGTAGCTAAGCAAGTAGCACTGGCTATTATTTTACGAACGGTGGGGTTAGCATTACCACATCGCTTTTCAGGGCCTCAGCTGGCTGTTGTGTGGAGGATCTAGGGAGGAGCTTTCTTTAACTAGGTAGGCTTCCTCTATAGGATGACAATGACACAACTCACACAGGTTCACCATGGTGAGTCATAGAGTTTATAGTATGGTAGTGTCATCTGCAACCTTTTATATGATACGGTTGTGTTGTTGTTCCTAGTAGTATTGGTGCCGATAGGGTCCCCTAGGGAGCTCCAGATCAAGTAGTGGGGATCAATGATTCCCCATGCAAGCGAGGGAGAGGTGGGGAAGTAATAGACACCCATGGTGGAGGGTTGGTGGGATTCCAACCCTCAGATGATTCTAGAATTCCCACATAATGTGTGGATTTCCAAGGAGATCCAGAGATGGGATTACCCCCAAGCGATGAATGGGGCCCAATAGGTATGTGTTTTGTGTGTTCTGCATATGCACTTATTTAAATGTATTTATGATGTATATTTATGTCTATACTGATACAATGTATGTTTGGTTGTAGATGTGGGACCTATTAGATGCCTATTAGCTCATTTGGTGGGTAACAATCCTCATCGTCCAGGCAGAGCTGGTACGACAGGAATGCCACGGTGGCGGAGGGATGACAGAGTATAGGATGACCTTAAGAGACTAGATAGGAGGTGACATCTAGAGATCCATGACCCCTCTAGAGAGGGGGAGATCTCTTCTCTTTTCTCAGAGATGGAGAGACTACGGGAGCATGCTGACGTGACAGAGGCTGGAGCAGAGGTTGCTGAGGCATGAGCAAGGCTTTCCCATGATGCATGGGATCGTGCGATTGCCCTACGACAGAGGATTATTGAGGTGGGATGGGTTATGTTGTATGAGACCATGATGGATAGGGTTATGGGTTAGGATAGAGTGAGGTGTCCTCTCCTTCGATAGCTTGTTGTGGTGGTGTCGACCGCACTCCCTATTCTGGTTCTATCACCATGTGAGGCCAGGTGCCCTCACACAGGGGGTGATGGGGGTGTTGTACCACAACCCTAGATGTACTTAGGTATGCATGTAACAAGGGAGGCACCCATTATGAGGATGATCCCCTTTTTATGACTCGATTTTTCTTGGCGATGGCCAGCAGATGTATTTTTTTTGATATATATATATATATATCTATATCTATATATATATATATATATATATATATAGATATATATATATAGATATATATATATAGATATATATATATAGATATATATATATAGCGAGAGAGAGAGAGAGAGAGAGAGAGAGAGAGAGAGAGAGAGAGAGAGAGAGAGAGAGAGAGAGAGAGAGAGAGAGAGAGAGAGAGAGAGAGAGAGAGAGAGAGAGAGAGAGAGAGAGATACAAGATCATGATTTTTTGCGGCTCTCCATGATCTTGCATCTATGCTTATTCTTTTATACATGTGATTTACATTTTGAATTTATTGGATGGATATGATGTTTATGAATTATGTGTCTCGATGATGATATATATGTGATACATGTCAGTCTAGGATTTGATTAGCTATGCGGTCTACTACATGATTTTTATCTCTTGGTATATGTGAAAATGTGATATGATCAAAACCATGAGCTAACCTTTGTGCATGCAGGTATTTCCGAAAAAGGAAAGGGTCACGAACTTTGAAGGTTCTGTTCAACTACAATATAAGAAGCTAAGAATCAAGGAACACATGTAGATTATAGATACCTAGATGGGAGGCATCAACCAAGAGGCTTATGACAACATCATATTCAACTTGATTGTTAGTGGTTGTCTTGATAGAAATCCCATTCTAGTGGAATGGTGTTAGGTTAGGAGAGTATATGGCTCAGGCTATTGCAACAAGGTTTTTGCGACCATCGAGAGGCACCATCAGTGAACCTGTGAACATAGGCTAGTGAATGATCTATCTGCAACAAATAATGAGGGATTGATTTTAGTATACATTTGTGATTAGTTGATCATCATTGACGTATGTCATGGTGCATACATTTCCATTCTAGGTTTGTTTTGAATGTTATGGATAGAATTTTGAGGTAGAGCCTATTGATGGGATTTTTGATTCAAGTCCCATCAAGCTCTGCTAACATGTATTCACCCTTGAGGAGATAATGTTTAACAATGTATGGTCCCTTCCACAGTGTCTCAAACTTCATCAATCCTAAATCTTATTGGAAACATCATAACAAAGGATTAACTCCTCTTCAATAAATGATTGAGGGGTGAAATTACAGTCAAAGGAGGCTTTAGTCCTCTTTTGGTGGGCTTCATTATGTTGGAGTAATTCCCTCTTACTTTCTTTGATGTGTTTCAACTGTACTTCTGTTTTCTCTAAAGGTGATGTGTCTAGGAGGAGTTCTATGGTTGAGTGTAAGGTAGGGATCTTGTACTCAATGGGGAGAACATATTCAACGCCATATACCAATTAGAAGGGTGAAATCCCTATAGATGATTTTAAAATTGTGTGGTACACCCATAAGGCTAAGAATACCACATGGTTCTAGTTGGTTTGGTGTTTGTTCATCATACGTCGTAACATTGTTTTAAGTACTTCATTAATGGCTTCTACCTGTCCGTTGGATTAGGGGTAGTAAGGGGAAGAAAACTCACAAGAAAAACCAAGGTGTTGGGATATTTCCTAAAATATCTCATTCTTGAAATGTTTTCCATGATCCAAGACCAACTCCTTAGGAACATCGAACAGTGTTATGACCTTGTTAAAGAAAAATCGGGTGGGGGTTTCTATGGTGTTATTATAAAGAGGCATGGCTTTAGCACAACCTTTTGAAATAGTTAATGATAACCACAATGTTCTTATGGCTGAGAGAGGATGGAGGATTGCAAGTCATGAAGTCAATGCCCCATTTTCAAAAAGGGCCTTTATTGGCTTAGGGGGCCTTGACCCAGGTTCATAGTTAGTTGCACCAAACAAATCCCTACACCACTGGCCCTTTCGGCATTAATCCGCGATGCGTGGACTGAAGTCTCACCTGAAGCATTATGGGGGGATGATGGAACCATGTTTTCGCACCCAGAGATTAGTGTGATGTCCTTCTGTGACCTAGATATGCCTTCACACATATCTCTAATCCCTTATGTCTTTTCGTTGTACTTCCTTTAATCGACCTCTAAACCTTTGCGAAGATTTATGATTGGATTTTGTGGACACTAAATAGGAAAATTAGCTACTTACACACACCCTAGATTACCTTTAGATCAATTTTCACCTAGATCTACCTAAGTTTTTAATAGTTTTAAGAGAAAGTGTTAGGATATTCGCATAATCACTTAACATTAATTGATCTTCGGTAATGTGTTAGAAAGTATTAGGATCTTCGCATAATCAACTAACATTGATAATAATATGGATCAAGTAAAATCACGCATCAACGCATCATTATTTCATAAAGACATCATTCATCACATCATATATTGCAATAACAGAAGTAATGTGGTAAAACATAGGAATTTTTGTAACAATCTTCTTTATTGATCTTCATTATAAGTTTACAGACTCAATACTTCCTGTGCACTCAGGTGCAAGGGTCCACGCACTAAGTTGCGAACATTACTCTAGGTCTCTGTGCACTCAACCGCAGAGCCTTTTCCTCCTCTAAGACTTCTATCCCTATGCTAGAATTCTTCGTTTGTACCCATAGACAAAATTAGTTCACTTGCCTTATACTCTCTAAGACACACCTATTTATACAATCTCATGGTCCGCGGACCATGGGTAGATCTTCAAAAATCCAACTCAAGCTTACATACAGGAGAGTAAAACCGTTTTTTGACTCTTAACTAGCTACGTGCTCTGTGACCATAATTTACGGAGACTTTGCATATTTTTACATCAAAACATGGGATTTTTGCCCGAAAACTGACCCTATCCCAACAGCCTGCAACGATGACTAGGTGAAGGGGAGAATTTTGCGTTCAAATCTTGTAAGTGTGTCGCTGGAAATACTCACATCGCTTAGTTTCTTGAATATAGTTGTGAAACAAAGTGGGCCAAAAAAAAAAGGCACACAGGATATTTTGCGAAGTGGCCATCCCAAATAGATTTCCACCGCAGCTCCACCGTGAAAATCATATAAGACTTTCTCAGCTTTCTCTAAAGTAAGACATCATTGGAGATTGGTATCAATGCCTCGTCGATAGAGCATGTCGCCCATGAGAAGGTACTTAGGGGCTTCATGGTGAATGCATTGTTGATAATCACGATTAAGATGAGGGTTGAACTTTTGAGTTATAAGAAAGAGAATGTCATCTATACCAGGGGTCATCCATAGATATGAAGAACAAATGTTCATAAGGGAAATAATAATTGACAGGGGTCCCATGGTTCTCAGTAGGGAGATTTGAGATGAATTTTATAAGGATTAGTGCCTTCTTGCTTTTGGGGGAAGAAAACTATAGGTCGAATTCTTACAGGATAATTACCCATCAGTCATATTTGTGCTCATGGGGTTGATATTTTCTATTATAGTGGTGGTCCGTAAGATGATATAATGCCAAAGCTTTGCACAAAGTCTACTAGGGTTAAGTTTGACTTTTTTGTTCACTCATACTTCAAAGCAGGCACAAAGAGGTTCTTGCTGATGTAATAGATAACATGTTCTCCATTATCAGGTCCTTCTTGGACTAATATCCCAACAATGGCCACTTCAGATGCTGATAGGTAATGGGTATAGTCCTTAGCGTGGCCAGGAGAGATAATCAATGGAGCTTGAGACAATGCATCTTTTAGGGCTTCAAACGATTTTTGGGGCTATTCATCCCACTGGAATGGGATGTCCTAACGAAGCAGGTGTAAGAAGCCCCACGCAAAGGTGGCGTAGTCGGGAACAAAGCAGTGTAACAAATTGGCCTTACCCTGTAAGATTTCCAACTTATTTAAATTTTGTGGAGGTGGCATTTCCTTGATGGCCTGGACCTTCAGAGGGAAAAATTTAATACATTTTTAGGAAACAATGAATCCTAGTGCTCTTCCTGCATTGATGCAAAATACACACTTGAGGGTGTCGAGTGTAGGTTATATTTTTGACATCTCTTAAACACTAGGAAGATCCTCCAAATGATCTGAGCATTTTTTGGATAGCAGTGTGAGGTCGTCCAAATAGGCTAGAATGAGATGAGCTAAATCATGGAAGATATAATTCATGGCCCACTAGAAGGTGGCCCTAACGTTTTTAAGGCCTAAGGGCATGACCTAGCAAGTGAATATACTCCAAGGGGTTGTGAAGGTTGTTTTATACTGATATGTATGGCAAATGTGGATCTGATTACACCTTGAGAAGCCATCCATTAAGGACAAAGCTTCGTTACTAACACATGCATCGATAACTTGTTTAATGAAGAGTGTAGAGTAATTTTCCTTGGGACATGCTTTGCTTAGATCCCCTAAAATCAGTACAGACGCAAAATGTGCCCTATTTTTTCATGATGGGTACAAGATTAGAAATACAAGAGGTTTAAGGGATAGTGAAAATGAACCCATCTTTGTGAAGGCTTGTCAATTTCCTGCTTGATCACTTCTGCTTTAAACAGATGGAGCTGATGTTGCTTTTTCCTAATTGGTAGGCATCAGGCCATGTGTCAATATGGTGCTCCATGATGGTAGGACTAATGCATGACGCTTTCAAGTAATCCTAGGCAAAGATTTCCCAATATTATTGAAAAAGGGCTTTGTATGAGGCCAACTCTTCTAGAGAGAATGATACCCCCTAGTGATATTTCTTCGACTATGCTAGGTTTGGTTCAAATACCTGCCTTAATAGTGGGTGAGATATTTGACATGTTCCCCTCCTCAAATGTGTCTGGTGCTGGGATGGGATTTTTAAACCAATATACCTACCATGATGGGAGGAAATCCTTGAATTCTATTATGAAAATGTCATGAATAGGTTCATCAATAGGTGTAAACACGTTTTTAGGTAGAAATAATGAACTGTGATGCATGGCATCCCACGAACATTCATGTTCCATCATGGCCTCAAGAATATATTCATCTAAGTGAAAAATATTATCCAACGGTGAAGTGGTTTATGTGAGGTCGTGAGGATGAGGTTGAGCCCTAGCTGTGTTGGTAGAGAAGCAAGAAAACGATTTGGTGGTTGATGCTATAAGACCCAACGAATTTGACAATGTGAAGATTTTATGGGTTTGCATAGGCGGCGAAGGTTCCACCATTATGGTGGGTTTAGCTATCTCGACACCAAGGAATGTTGAGTAGACAAGACAAATTAGGGTTCCTATGGAAAAGGAAATGAATCTTATGTGATGATACACGTTGTCAACACTAGGTGGTGGAAGAATTTCTATAATGGCAGATTGATGGTGAGTGGAGAAGGTTTCCACGATAACGTTGGCATTTTAGGAGCCAGTGCATCTTCCTCCATGGGAGGATGGTTTTCATGGATTTGGTGAACTAGTAGATGTCGTATGCTAAGTTTCCCAAATGTTTGTAATATAGGACATATCTTAGCGATATCAGATTCATTGGTACAATTATTGCACACAGGACTAGTATGGATGTAATGAATGGTGTAGGTATCAGTACCTCCTAGAATGCGAGATTATGATGCATGGTTAGTGTGATGAGATGGAGCATGCATGTGTGTTGGACACCTCTGGATCTCTGGATCTTAGTATCAACATTGGTACAAGGATGTGTGCCCCCAATGCTAGTTTGTCGAATGCTACTCTAAATGGTTGAAAACGTGGAAGATATTGGAAATTATGCATATGATGCACTTGGGAGTAGATGTCAAAATGATTGTGTGAGCGTCTAGCTTGATTTGAGTGAGCTAGTCTAGGAATGTAGACCAATAAGAGAAAGACGTCTTCAATTTTCCTCAATTATTGACATTAATTAATCAAGTGGCTTGGTTTGTATAACAGGGTGCATGTGTGGGGAAGCTTTGGCAATATTTTGAGAGGTCGTTTTTCCATTCTTCTAGGAATTGACCAAGGGTGGGAGGTAGAATGGCGATTGGCACATGGTTGAACTGTATGCGGTGGTTTTTCCTAAAACCCACAAAATATGGTTTTGGATCCATCATCTATCACTGGCGTGGTCGGAAGTGATGGAGCGACAATATTGGCTTGAGAGAGTGCCTCCAATGCATCTTGATACTGAGGGATTTCAAGGTAGTGATGAGTGTAATTCTTGTACTCTACACATATAGCGCATGCATGATTGGTGTTTAGTGCCTTATTGCATGTTGGTGTGGTATTCTCTTTGGCGGGTGGACATGGGGCCATAGGCATTTTTGGGGCATGCAGAAGAGCTTTTAACTGCTCTAACTCAGGGCACATGTTGGTAGGGTGCCCGACTACTTCACAGAAAGCACAAGGTGGTAGTGCCGATGATGAGGAAGAGTTTGAGGCTTCCACCTTACTTCCTTTTTGCTTATTCCTCTTGTTGGCACTTGCTGGTGTCAATGTAAGCATGGCACGTTTCTGGTTGGTTTCCTGAGGAGGGGCTATAAGAATAATGCTTGTCAAGGTGATATCTGAGTTTGCTAAAATGGACTGATGGGCTAGATACTAGACAGGTATCGTGAGAACCATATTTGGAAATGTGAGTGTTGTTATTACTTAGTGCAAGACAAAACTAGGTGGGGAGTATAAGAAAGGTGTATGGGTGATATCATAGGGCAGGAACGTAGAATTAGCAGTTGTAGCACTGGGGGTGTCTCAAACTAGTTTTTGATTTTGAGGGTTGTTTGATGAACTCATCATGCACACTAGGGTTGTTGTAGCTACAAGGGAAGCCTTGAACAAACATGGGTCTCCAGGATATGTACTAAGGAGAGTTGATGGCTTGAATAGCCCTCGTTTGTGTTCAATAAAGTTTGTGATTAACTCTGGGGAAGTTCCTATAAAAGGTAACACACCATAAGGGGTGTTAGATGTATTTTTCTCGTAGTACATGATTTAGTCAATTGTAATGATCTTTCCATCACAAGGGAACATCATAATCCTACATACTGAAGATGAAACTACAGTCTTGCATACATGTAGTTGCGGCCTATAAAGATATTGTAATCCAATTGGGTATCAAAGATTTCTATGTCTATGAGCACAATTTTATCGGCGACTTGCACTGGGACATCCTAGAATAGGATAATATGGGAAGAAGGGCACCCATCGTATGCTTTGAGAGTTATGTTTGATAGTTTGTGGTCAGGAGATCCTAGTTTCTGCCAAACTGATTTGTACATAACACATGTGGATGCTGACTCATCAACTATGTAGCGATGTATGTTGATGTTATGAATTGTGACTGGAATTTGGAAGGTGACTATCGATGGAAGATGTCGAGTGGTGTTATCCAATTTGAAAGCCATCAAACGAGAATCAATAGGGTTGATTGTGCCTAACATGGAAAGTAGGGTTTTTTGTTGAGTTGTGCATGTCTGTAAAACTTTTAATGCTGACATAGCAAATGGAGACTAAGCTAAGTCATCAACTATGTCGTAGCTTTCAACAACCTTTGAGTTATGGCATGTTCGATGTAGAGGCCCTTTAGCCATATGTGGGATGGTTTCTATAAGGGGTCAAGAAATCGTCAAAGGTGTTGTAGGTGCTAAACTAGTCATGGTGGATGGGTTGGTCTCTAGTGGATTTTCGTAGTCTTTGTTTCACGTTTATAGGATAACTTCTTCCCCTACCATGTAAATGTCATGATTTGAGGTGTTCTTGGAATTTACTTTAGCAGGGTTCTGATGCTGCAGCTGGGAGGGTTCACGCTGGGTATTTACCACTCCTTGGTGGGGGAAAGGGTTCTACATTACTACAGTTTGTTGGCTCTTTCCCCCTTGTGCTCTGGTATCTTTCATCCTCTTCAACTAATGGAGTTTAGGGAAATGATGGGTATAATGGCCATATTCCTTGCAAATAGCACAAGCATGTTAGTCCGTATAATAGTATTCTTGTTTTTCTATTATCAGTTATTATTGTTCTTACCCTGATTTTGATACCAATTGGGGCTGCCCCCAACCTGTGTACACAGAGGGTTTTGTTGATTATTTCCCTCATGTCCAGGTTCCCCTTTTGTTTGTTCTTTCCTTTTTTCTTAGCGGCATTAGGTTGGTTTTCCTTGTTCAACTGTTCAGACGACTGTTGTTGTTGAGGGAAAGATGTTGAACGAAATTCACCCCAACATTAGGGTAAGATTGCAGTTATTAAATTGGGGTGTTGGAAAGGGAAAATAGGGATTCCCTTATCCTTGGTTGGCATATGAGCTGTGGGAGGATATTGACCACCTTGCATGGGAGGGTATTGGAAACCCTGCATGAGAGGGTATTGGTTGACTTGCATAGCGAGATTCTGATTGCAGGAAAAAACAAATTTAAAAAAAGGTTAAAAAAAAGTGTGTCCCTTTGGGCCTCGGCGAGGAAATCTAATTGCTGGAAAAAGATTTCCCCTCCCAGGGCCATGGGGCTGGGCAGTGGAGTCTAATTCCTAGAATCAGACTCCACTGCCCAGGGTCATGGGGTTGGGGGGGACTGGATAGGGGAGTATGATTCCTAGAATCAGACCCCCCCGTCCAGGGTCAGGCGGTGGGGGAGGGGGGTTGGGGGAGGGGTTGTGGGGGTGGGTTTGGCACATGCAACTTCCACCCCCACCCAACCTCGCCCAACGACCCTGGGTGGATGCTACTGCCACCCCCACCCAACCCTGCCCAACAGCCCAAGGCGGGGAACCAATTTTTTTTTTTTTTCTAAGTTTACTTTTTAATTAATTAATTAAATTTGTTTTTTTAACTTTTTTAATTTGTTTTTTTATAAATCTATTTGATTCTTTTATTTATTTATTTTCAATTCTTTTAAATTCTTTTGTCATTTTTAATTTAATTTTAATACATTGTAATTATTTTAATTTAATTTTAATTTTTTTAAATATGCCTTTTTTCTTTTAAATTTTTATTTAATTACTTTTTTTATTGTTTTTAATTTTTTAATTTTAATGTTTTTATTATTTTTTTATATTCTAAATTTTCAATGTTTTTTTTAATTGTATTTTTTTTGTTTTTTATTTTTATTTTCCAGGATTTTGTTTTTGTTTAATTTTTTTTTTTTTTTTTTAAATGGTATTTTTTTACCTAAAATTTTATCTAAATAATTTTTTTTCGTAAAAAAACTTCAAATGTCATCATCTTTTGATATCAAATTCATAAAAGTTTCATAAAATTTTCCATTTTTCCAACTTTTTTTATTCAATTTTTCATAATTTTTTCTATTTAGCACGTCATTTTTATTGAAAAGGTCCTAAAATATGTATTTTTTAATTATATCTATATGTAAAATGTATATTTTTTAGTGACAATTATTTTAAGTGTATTGAAGTATTAATTAAGGATATATAAATATATAAAAGATCCCAACCTCAAAATATAAGTGTTATTTATTTATTTATTTATTTTGTTTTGCAAAAAAAAAAAAATCACTATACAAAAACATTACAAAGAAAAACAAAAGAAACATGTTTAGAAACCTTTAAAAAACAAACATCTTAAGATGAGAAACAAGAAGAAGAATAATACACCTTGAAAAAAGGTTAAATAGCTAACATTTAAAAAGGAAATTGTGTGTACTTAGATGTAAGAAAATGTAAAGTGTAAAATATATGCCTTTAAAAAAATGTTGATGCTTTTCAAAATCCACATGACAATCACTATCATTTAAAATAATTAGCCACACTTAATACATTAGAAAATTTAATGTGTCAAAAATAAGCCCTCTAGAAAAAGAGATTGAGGTTGCATCGACACTTTTCAAAATCAACATGAAAATCACTAACATTTAAAAAAAATGTTCATGATACATAAGAAAATTTAAAGTGTCAAAAATATACTAAAAAAAAAAAGGTGTATTCTGAATCAACACTTTTCAAAATCGGATGACTTTTTTCTACCTTAAAAAAATGGGTACTCGGTACATTTCTCATTTCAAAGTTTACATTGTTTGGATTAAAATCTCCAATCTTGAACCTTCACAGATAGGGAATTGGAAAATGGTGAGAAAAGCCATAGCAAGAGAGACAAAGGTTACATGGGAACCTGAGGTTTCTTCTATATAACATTTCGTTGCTGGCCATGTGAGGGTATGCTCAAACCTATTTAAGTGAATGGTGTCATCAATGATGATGTTGGATGAGCACCACAGATGAAAAGTCATAACACAGTTTCTTGGGTCTTCCCCTTATTTCCCTTCGAATTTTGGAATATCTGAAGGTAACTTTGTAGGCATGGGTGGCCAATTCTAGCCATGTGAGATGGGGTTGTTGGTTAACTTTCTCAAATCTAGAAGATTTAATAAAGCTAGAAACAAGAGTTTGTTATTGTTTGTCATCACAAAATGATTTTGAACAACAACATTCAAAGGAGTTCCCTACGTGGAAGTGTGAGAGGGGTTACCTTGATGGGAACCATCTGGGTTCTTGTTTCAACTACGTTTGGATCCCAATCCATGATAGCGGGTGTGGGGGGCTTGCCTCCCCACTATTGCTGCCTAGGGGGTCTAGGGGAAGCGCCCTCGAAGCTAAAAATAGATAAAAAAATGCCTTGTAAAATATTGTAATTTCATAGTGAATTTTTGTTGTAAAAGTGATGTTTAATTTCGGGTTTTTTACCCTAGAAGGAAATACCTCAGTTTATATGAGGGAATTGTATTATGAATGTGTGTTATTATTCTGAGAGAGAAAGAGTGAGGATACTGCGTGAGAATGAAGAGGAAATTATAATGGATTTTTTGTAGGTTTTGTCTGTTCATTTGGCTGGATAATATAAAAGGAAGGACTGACTATTTCTCCATGGACATAGCCCAAATTTCATGAACCATGTATATTTGTATCTCTCTTGCTCTATGCATTTATGTATTTTTGTTTCCACAATATTTTGTGTATTTGATTGCTTCGTTAATTAATTTCTAACAACTATTATCAGAGCCCAAGGTCTATTTGGCTAATAAATTTGTAGGAAAGGGATTCATAGGAAATAAGGGTTTGTGGGTCGAGGTGGAGCAATGGCAGAAGATGGTAGGTTTAGGGTCGATAAATTTAACGACCAAAATTACCAGATGTGGAATATGTAGATGGTAGATTATTTGTATCAGAAACATCTATACCTACCATTGAGCAAAAAAGGAAAGAATCCGATAGTATGAAAAACGGAGAAAGAGATATTCTTGGTAGAAACGCACTAGGAATAATACAGTTGTTTTTTGCAGCACCGGTGGCATTCAAGATTTCAAAGAAAACAACAATAGAAGGTTTAATGATGACATTGACCAAACTATATGAAAAACCCTCGAACTCAAATAATGTATTTCTTATGAAGCATCTATTTAATGTGAAGATGTGAGAAGGTGGATCTATTGCTAATCATTTAAACAAATTTAACATGGTTAATAGTCAGTTAAGTTCTATAGGGGTAAATTTTGATGATGAAGTTAGGGCTTTATTATTTCTATGCTAATTTCCAAAAAGTTGGAATGGCTTAGTTATGGCTATTAGTAACTCTGTCTCTGGATCTAGTACGTTAATTTTTTATGATGTTGTTGATGCCATCCTTAGCAAGGAAATGCAATGGAAAAGCTCTGGTGAGACATCAGGTAATGCTTTGATTGCAGAAAGTAAGGGAAGAAAAATGGAAAGAGGAGGGATCCTAGGAAATCATAGTAAGTCAAGAATACGCAGGCTTGAATCCAAATCAAGGATAGTGTGTTGGAAATATGAGAAGAAAGCACACCAGAAGAAATACTGCAAATCTCGGAAGTGAAAAGAAGGAAATGGACAAAAAGAGAACAATCATGAAGAGAATGTGATAGGTGATGTGTTGGAAGATGTCTTGATTATTTCATTGGAGAATATTATTAATGCTTTGGTGGTAGATTCAAGGGACTCATTCCATGCCACACCTGACAGGAAACATTTTCACGATTATGTTCAAGGAGATTTTGGATAGGTTCGTCTAGGTGATGACAAACCTTGTAAAATAATTGGAATGGGTAAGGTTTTTATAAAGAAACAAAATAGAAACCAATAACTATTGAAGGAGGTAATATATGTTTCAGGTCTGAAGAAAAATATAATTTCAATGGGGCAGTGAGGTGGTGAAGGCTGTGTAACTACATTCACAGACAAAACCTGGAAGGTCACTAAAGGAGCCCTAGTAATAACAAAAAGGAGAAAGATTGGTATGTTGTATTTAGGTAATGGTATTTCTAATTCTATTAATTCATAAAAATCCGCAGGAGAAGATATGTAATTGTGACGTCATACACTCAGGCACATGAGCGAGAAGGCGATACAAATTATTCACTCAAGATATTTGTTGCTAGGTTTGAAGCATGTTTATTTGGATCTATGAGAAAATTGTGTTTATGGAAAAAAAAAGAGAGTCAGATTGATCAGAGTTGGGAAGGAAAAAAAGAGTGAAAATTTAGAGCTTCTAGATACAGTTGTAAGGGGACTTTCTCATGTATCATCTCTCAATCGCTCTTGATATTATGTTACTTTTATTGATGATGCAAATGGTAAAACCTGAATTTATTGTATTCAAAATAAATCTGATGTATTTGATACTTTATAGAAATGGGAAGCTTTGGTTGAGAATGAGACAGGAAAGAAGTTGAGGTGTTTTACATCAAAAAATGGAGGTGAATACTGCAACAAAGAGTTTGATAACTATTTTTTATAGCATCAAATTGGCAGAGAGAAAAGAGTTCAAGGAACACCACAGGAAAATGGTTTGTTAGAAAGCATGAACTAGACAATCATGGAGCATGCAAGGTGCATGAGATTTCATGCAGGATTGCCCTTACAATTTTGGGAAGATGTTGTAGATATCATTGTTTATCGAATAAATAGAGGGCATTCAAGGTCCTTGGATGGTGGTATTCCGAAGGTGGCATGGATAGGTAAAAATGTAAATTACTCATTTTTAAATACTTTCATTTGTGATGCCTTTTTCCACATTAATAAATAAAATAGAACGAAGCTTGAGGTAAAATCAAAGAAATCTACCTTTAATGGATATGTTGTTAATAATTTTGATGATCGCTTATATGACAATGAAAATCACAAAATAATTAGGAGTAGAGATGCCATATTCAATGAAAAGGTCTTGTATATGGATCAAATGTAGGGAAAGAAACAGGAAAAGGAAAACAAAGAATACATAATGCTTGTTCAAATCAAATAAAAAGTAAAGGTGCTTGAAAATTTTAATGAACAACAACCACAACAATAAGAACAACCACAACAACAACAAGCACCTCAAACACCTGGAAGTGGTGTTAGAGGATCTATTAGGATAAGTAGACCCCCTGAACGATACTCTGCTTCATTATATTATGTATTTTTGACTGATTCTAGTGAACTAGAAAGATATGAAGAATCAATGCAAGTATAAACCAAGAAGTAGTGGGAGAAATCCATGGAAGAAGAGATTGACTCATTGATGCATAAATAGAGTTTGGACTTAGTTAAGTTTCCCGCAGGTAAAACATCATTACAGAATAAATGGGATTATAGGTTGAAGGAAGAAGATGGAGGAAAAGAGAGGTATAAGGCTAGACTTGCAGTGAAGGGGTTTGGACAAAATAAATGTATAGACTTTGATGAAAAATTTTCTCCTATTGTTAAAATGACTTCAATCATAATTATTTTAAGTTTAGTGGTAAAAAAATATTTCCATCTTGAGAAGTTAGATCTAAAGAAAGCCTTTTTCCATGGGGATTTAGTGGAATAAATATATATGTAGTAGTCATAAGGTATGAGGTCAAAGGGAAGGATAAATTAGTGTGAAAATTGAGGAAGAGGTTTTATGGCTTAAATCATACTCCAAGGTAGTGGTATGTAAAATTTGACAGGTTTATGTCTGAACAAGGTTATATTAGATGTCACTTTGACCATTGTGTTTATTTTAAAGGGAAAAATGATGGTAGCTATATTATATTTTTATTGTATGTAGATGACATGCTTGTTTCACGGTCTGACGTGTAGGAAATAAATGTGCACAAAATAAAATTGGAAAATTAATTTGCAATGAAGGATTGAGTGTTGCAAAACAAATCCTTGGTATGAGAATAACTACAGACATGAAAAATTGCAAATTAACATTGTCTTAGAGTGAGTACATAGAAAAGGTGTTGGAAATATTTAATATGCATAATGCAAAACTAGTTAGTACACCTTTGGATGGCCATTTCAATATGAGGAAGGAGATTTGTCCCAAGACATAGGAAGAGATGGATTATATGTCTAAAGTTCCATATGCATTAGTAGTTGGAAGCTTAATTTATGCAATGGTATGCACAAGGCTTGATATTGCACATGCAGTGGGAGTTGTAAGCAGTTATATGGACAATCTAGGAAAAGAGAATTAGATGGAAGTGAAGTGGATTCTCAGGTATTTGAGAGGTCCCACAAATAAAGAATTATTATTTTGTGGTTCAAACAATTCTTTATAGGGATATGTTGATGCATATATGTCAAGTGATAGAGATAATAGGAGGAGCACAACAGGGTATGTGTTTACTGTATGTGGAACAACTGTCAGTTGGTTTTTAAAATTGTAAAACATTGTTGCACTTTCAACAATGGAAGTAGAGTATGTTGTTGTTACAGAGGCTAGTAAAGAAATGATTTGGTTACAAAGGTTTATGGATGAGTTGGGTAAGAAGTAGGAGATGAGAAGGCTATATAGTGACAACCAAAGTGTCATTCATTGTGCAAAGAATTAAACCTTTCATTCTAAGATTAAACATATGAAACTCACGTATCATTTCATACAGTTAGTTTTGAATGATGGATAGTTGAAGCTGGAAAAGATACACACTAGACAAAATCCTGTAGATATGTTGACAATGGTTGTAATGAGGGAGAAATTGAGTTGATGCTCAGTTTCAATTGGCCTTAAAGAATGACGATGAAGATGAGAAAAAATCACATCCAAAGTGGAAGCATTCTCCAACAATTGAAGTAGTGATGGACTTGATATAATCAGTCCCCGAGTGGGATATGGTTGGATGTGGAGCGTAATTATCCTCATGATTGAGAGGTCTTGTTTTAACTACATTTGGAACCCAATCCCCAACAGGGGGTTGTGGGGGGACTTACGCCCCGCATTATTTCTACCTGGGGGGTCTAGGGGGAGAAGATTACTTGTTTGGATCCCCGCCCCCTCTGCCCCGTTGGCGAGGGTTCGGCGGCATCGTCCCTTAGCTAAAAATAGATGAAAATTTTCCTTGTAAAATATTGTAAGTTTGTAGTCAATCTCGGTCGTTCATTAGGCGCATGATCTGGTGGTAGACATTATGTTTAATTTAGGTTTTTTTTCCCTCGAAGGTAACCCCTCAGTTTATGTGAGGGAATTGTATTGCAAATGTGTATTATTATTCTTAGTGAGAAAGAGAGAGGAGACAATGTGAGAGAGAAAAGAAAATTACAACAGATCTGCTATAGATTGTATCTCTTCATTTTGATGGATAATATAAAAGGAAGGATTGGTTGTTTCTATGTGGACGTAGCCCAAATTGCGTGAACCATGTATATCTATGTCTCTCTTGTTCTATGCATTTTTGTATTTGTGTTTTCGAAATATTTTGTGGGTTTCATTTCTCCATTAATTAATATCTAACAAGGTGGTGTGTGGGCTCCCCTAAGGGGTAGCTTGTGGAGACCCCTAAGGGGTCATGAAAGGGTTACTTTGAGGGGTATGGGTCATAATCAAAGTTTCACGAATAAATGATGATCCTATAACAGTGGATATGTGGTGTCTTCTATGCCTAAATGGTGAGAGACCGAGAATGCCTTCTGATAATAAGGGGAGATTTTGAAAATGCCTAAAGCGATGGGGAATCGTGGGGTCCCCTATCGTGTAAAATGTGTGTTACTTTCATTGATTATGGAAGGGGGTATATATCAAAGAAAAATCACATGCATAAAACAAAGTGAAAAATAAGTGGTTAATTTTCCTTTAAGCTACTCTATGTGATAAATAAAACAAGAAAAATGATTTTTTGTTTGTTTCTGCATATGATAAAATATCCTATGAAGACCTATTCATCGTTACCACTCCCAAAGTAACTAGATCTTGCAAATATATTTTTTATAATAGGCATTGGGGCTATGCTCTAATTTTGGCCACTAAGATACCTTCATACCATGTGAGAATTCAAGTATTTAACTTCTTGGTAATCAGTTACTAGTACCGAGCACTATACAGTTTGTGTAGCCCCGTATAGTACTACACACAGTGGACCTAAGTTGAACCCCCTTTGAATCGGGTGTTTGACATGCCCAGATAGTCTTTTCTATGCGATGATGAAGGATTTGAAGCACCCTAAAAGTCAACTTCTATGTTTCTAAAATTTAGAATGACCATGGATGCTTGTGGGATGCCTAGCCCTAATGGTCCTAACCTAAAATGTAAATTCTTTTATGGTTGTTCTGGGAAAATGTAGTTGATTCAAGTTATGGTTTCTTTTAGGAGTCTTGCTTCACTTATAGTGTGAGAATGTAAGCAAAAATAAATTAAGTACAAAAATATCTAGAAACTGGACTCCCTTTTGTATAAAGTTTATACATACTTAGTGTGTGTTTTGTAAGGTTTGTGAAAGTGGCAAAGTGAACATACAAAGTGTGATAATATGTGGATATTTGATGATCCTTTACAATATCCTCTAATTACACTAAGTTCTGAATTTTCCGTGAATGAAAAATAAATAATATGTGGATAGTGGGCCACTTACTCTTTTTCTATTACACTATGTGTGCCTAAAGGGAGATGTAAAACTCAAGTACTTTAAGAAAGCTTTCATATGCAAGCCCAAGATCCTCTAAAAAATGCAAGGGAAGCAGGGGTTACTTACTTTATTTAGGAACCCTGGTCCTAGTCCCAAAAACTAATGAAATAAAATTTCTTTGGTTCTTAAGAAGATATGTGGATAATGGGCCACTTACTCTTTTACTAATTAAGCTTTGTGAATTGTGAAAAAATAGCAAAATAAATTGAAAATTATGTGTGGACTGTGGACACTTACTTTTTCCCTTAATTAAGGTATGTGAGAAATGCAATTTAAAAGCAAATATTATGTAACTACTCTACTAATAATGATTAATAAAGAAACTAGGCAATTTGAACTAATTGGACAAAGTGTGCAGAGGTGAAGGAAATTCACTAAAGGCTACCAATCCCCTAGGAAATAAAAATTACAATGGCTTTTTATGCTCTATGTAAATGAAACAGGTTTTTCTATGCATAGGATTTGTCTGTGATAAAAGGCATGTGACCTGTAGAAAAAATTGAACAATCAAGTTTTTCGACCGAAAATTGGTCCAAGAGGTCCTGCAAAAATTCTAGGGAGGTGATAGAAGCACAATGAAATGAAAAATGCAGAGAGAAGGTCATGCAAAAATAACCCTTAGTTCAAGGAAAGGCAATTAGTGGAGTCACCATCTTGTGGTAGTGTTTTTGTTAATATGGAGTACCAAATACACCTTCCTTGGAGTTGGTTTTCCCTACAGGAAGATCACAAGAAATTGGTTGTTGTTAGTGGACAAACATGGGTAAACAAAGCATTGTAAGTAGTGAAAAAAATGCATATATCAACTTCAAACTAAAAACTAAGAAATAAACACATAAATAATGCCCAAATGAGAAAACATATGAAGAAAGTAATGGAAAAGCGTTCCCTTTATTGACTGTTGAATGTAGAAGGAATACAATAGATCAATTATTTAAGACACTTCAAGATAATTATTTCAGCAATAGTGCTAGAAAATCCTCAACAAGGAGGTTTCTTTCCTCATTCTCTTTTTTCTCTGAAAGAATTATGAAGACTCTTTCAATGGTGAAATCCTCTCCTCATTGAAATGGTATATTTCTTAGGGAGAAATTTTAGAAGCATAAAAATTCTTTTTTTGTTCTTATTTCTTGGCTATCTTAGAACATGTATTTGTAGAGTTTCTTGGACACTCCTCCTCCCATTGGCTTATCATTATGGTGGTTCACCTCATAAATGAGATGAGAGTTACCAATTCCGTGCCTTAAAGGCTTCTTGGGGATTAAGGCTTGAACTTGTTAGCCCGTCATGTCAATATTTGGAGTCTTGCTCAAGAAAGATTCTGGCCCGAGGTACTAATTGGACATTTTCACTACCATGCAACTATCAAAGAAAGAACCATGCGACCTCTAATTTCTGATAATGGTTCACTTGTGTAATCCAATTTTTTAACTTAAACTTAATAAAGATTTTGATTCTTTGGTGTCCATGGTTTTTCGATCTGGAAATGTCACCCTTGTATGTGCTAATCACTGACTTTGAGTGTCTCATCATGCATACAGATGAGTGTGCAGTTCCATATGATAAAATTTTTCCCTTTGAGACTAAAAATAACTATCTTAGCCTTCATATTCTCTAAATAATCATGTAGATTGAAGAACTTATTCATCCCAATCATCCAGGATTATACATATTTTGGTTTCTTCAACTCTCCATCAAAGGTAGGAGGCTTGGCTTTCTTAAACTCATATAATAAGTACTACTTATCACTTCTACTGAAAGGATGATAATAGTGATGACTATGATATCTATTTGAACCACAACTAGAATAGAACCTGTTATCACTCTAATAATTCCTTTGAAGTAATAAGAGGGAAAAACCAAAGGTAATCACTATCCGCTTTTGGAGATCAAGACCTAGCCTTCCTGATGCTCAGAGAGGGCTCTCTCTTTAAAGTTTAACTTTGTTTTAGTTAAGATGTTTTAGGCTAGCTATGATTGTTCAAGGGGTGTTTGATTTTGTTTGAAATTGGGTGATGGGATCTCTTAAATAAATGGATAAATTGATGTCTTTCAGACCATTGGGCTATGGAGTCAACTGATAAGGAAGAAAGACTGGATAAAATCACTAAAGGGGATGTTCCAAGGACAGGATAGCAGTGTATTTCAAATATTTGAGATAGAGGGGTGGAAAGGTTTCACTCGGGGTGAGAGACCAGTTAAGGGTTCTCAGATGTAGATAACGAATGAGGAAGGCAGGGGTAATCAAAATCAAAGTGCAGTTAAGAATCCTTTAACCTAGATTATTTATGAAATCAATCTAAACCAAAGAGCAATTAAGAATTCTTTAATTTTAATATTAGAAGAAAACATTCAAATGCTTAACTGTTAAAATAGAGTGTGATTTAAACAAGTTCTGAAATATTATTCCAGTTATAGCATTTAGATTGAAACACATATAAGATTATGAATAACTTTGAGAAAATGAAAAAAAACATGAAAATACTTGTCTAAAATTCGCTCAACACATGAATCCTTGGAACAGTCTGATCTTTATTAATCAATCTAGCTTGCTGGCTCATCAACTGATACAATAACCTTCTGGTTCTTCTTGATCAAAAAGTCTATAGAAATGTCTAATAGAATCCACCCTACATACTTCGAATTGTGAAGTATTTATACAAAAGTTTATTACAAAATATCTCAAACTGATTTGAGATTTAATCTAGGAAATAAAAATATCTTCTTGCAAGAAGATAGAGACAACTATTGAACTGCTTCATGCTGTCCCTTTTATTTTGGTACTGCTGGTTTTTATGGTTTTATTTTTAGCCCTTTATGCTACTTTTTTGTTTGATCTTTCACGCTGGAAGCTTCATTTACTTTTAGCCTTTCATCTGATACACTTTGACACTGATACACTTTGACTCTGCTGATCTGTCTTCATCTACCTTGTTGTTTTACTTTCACTGTACATTAGCTTTCTTACTGCATATTTCTACAGTAAATCAGTGAATTTCTTGTTAGGCCCCTATACTACTAGCGTAACCCCTTATTGTTATTAGTACAACCCCTTTATTATATTGTTGTGCCCATGTAGTCCCCATATTGTTACTATTATGCCCCATAGAAGCCCACTATTGTCATTATTGTGCCCTTACATTATTATTGTTATGTCAGCTCTAATTATATTATGACCCCTTAGACTCCTATATATAGAAAGGAGGTCTTGTCATTTGTATCATCCAAGAATTGTTCATTTTTGTAATGTAAAGGAGGTGCCCCCTTGAAGAGGGTGAATTCTAAGGCTTTGATCTATCTTTTCTATCTTTTTGTGAGCTGGTTTCATAACATTTGGTATCAGAGCTTTGGATTCTAGGGTTTTCTCTGCTCCAAGCAGGTCATCGTGGAATTTTCACTATATATATTTTTTTTTCAATGTTTCATAAGCTAAAAGAAATACCCATTTTAGCAGAAATTGCACTGAAGCTCGCATCTTAATTTCAGATCTTGTCTTGCTATATTTCCGGATATATGATTTGAGCAAGTTAGGGGTTTTTCAGACTCCCAAATTACATATTAAACAAGTGACCTTTGGAAAATCATCATAATTTTCTCTTTGAGCATCAGATTGAAATTTCGTAAGAAGTTACAGAAATAGGACGGACTATAGTTTCCTTTTTATAGTTTTCAGATTTGAAGGTCAAAACAGTGACACGTGGCACTTCATACAAGTTCGCTCTTCTGAAAAGGTATATAATCAGGTCATCTTGGGAGATTGTGCATAACTCTTTCTTGGAGAATCCAATTTCGATCAGACCGGTGGCATTGGAAAGAGGACGCAGAGGGCTACTGCAAGTCGTGATTTCAGAACTGTAAAATCCGAAATTACAGAGTTACAGTCGTTTCAATATTGAGCTCCTAAAATCAAGAAAAGGCAATATGAGGAAGTTTGATGGCAAGGATCCAGTAAATTGGATACTACAAATGGAGAAATATTTTGATGTACATGGCATACCAATGTTACAAAAGGTACGTATTGAATCTAATTATTTAGAACAAGATCAATTTTTATGGTATAAAGGTCTTTGTTCTCATAAACCACTTGTTACGTGGTGAATTTTCACGGAGGAAATGATAGCACATTATGAGGATACAAAGAGAAACACCTTCTTTAGCCAATTGATAAATCTAAAAAAAAAGTGCTCAATGGTAGAGCACATTGAGGACTTTCAAAAATTGAATATAAGGGTAAATGATATTCCAGAGAAGCAAAGGATTGATGTCTTCATAGGTACGTTAAAGGATAACATTCAACATGAGGTTCGTCTTTGGGAACCTAATTCACTGGAAAAGGCATTCAGGTGGGCAATAAAAATTGAAAGCGAAATTATGGAAAGAAGGAATCCTACCACTCATGACTACAATTATAGAAGTTTTTTTTCTCCTAGCCTTCCACAACCTAGAAGGTTTACACCGCAACAATTGGAAGAAAAAAGAGAAAAAGGGCTTTGTTACAATTATGATAGCAAATGTGCTAAAGGTCATAAGTGTGCTGAAAAGAAATTGTTTTACATAGATTATCAAGAGGAGGAAGAAAAGGATCAAGAAATATCAAAGGAAGAGGATATACACCAAGAACCAATCCCATAGAAAGAAGAAATGTATCTGACCATATCTTGTAAAGCATTGGAAATAATTACCACTCCTCAAACTCTCAAGATAGAAGGACATATCAAGAAGAAAAAGGTTCAAGAAGTGAAATATCACATAGAGAAAGAAGAAATGAATCCAACCATATCTTGTAATGCATTGGTTGGAATTACCACTCCTCAAACTATCAAGATAGAAGGACATATCAAGAAGAAAAATGTTCAAAAAGTGAAAGATCACATTGAGTATCAAGAAATGAATTCGACCATATCTTGTAAAGCATTGGAAGAAATTACCACTCCTCAAACTCTCAAGATAGAAGGACATATCAAGAAGAAAAAGGTTCAAACAATGAAAGATCACATCGAGCATCGACAACAATTCTCCAACTTTTAAAGGATAATGCCACTTTGGTGCAGAATCGAATGAAACAACAGGTGAATCAACATCGTAGTGAAAAAAGTTTTGATGTAGGTGATTGGGAATTTTTACGGCTAAATCTCAAGAAATCTATTATGAGAAGGAAATGTTGGCAATACTACATGCACTTAAGAAATGGTTACCTTACCCAATGGGAAGACGCTTCAAGGTAAAAATGGATCATGATAGTCTTAAATACTTTTTAGAACAAGTATTATCTTTAGAAGAACAGAAAAAATGGGTCACAAATATGTTGGGTTATGACTTTGACATCATATACAAAAAAGGGAAGCAAAATTTTGTTGCAGATGCACTCTCAAGAAAGGATGAGGATGTGGAAGCATTGTTTTGTGCTATTTCTATTATCCAACCAGATTGGATAAACAAAGCAAGGGATGAATGGAAGAAGGGAGAAGAAGTGTGGCCACTCATTCAAAAGTTGCAGAAGATCCCAATTCAAACAATATTACTAGAACTTGAAGAGGAAGGAAAAATCATATTGGAACTTGGAGCAGTCAAAAACAAGAACCCGACAGCTATGAAATCAATCAATTTCAGAGTATCTCATCAAGTGGAAGAACTTACCTGTTGAAGATTCCACATGGGAGGACAATAATTTTATACAAAAGCATCAAGAACTACTGAAGTGTCAAGGACAACAATTTTTTAAGGAGAGGGGCATGTTAGGCCCCTATACTACTAGTGTAACCCCTTATTGTTATTAGTACAACCCCCTTATTATATTGTTGTACCCATGTAGTCCCCATATTGTTACTATTGTGCCCCATAGAAGCCCACTATTGTTATTATTGTGCCCTTATATTATTAATGTTATGTCGGCTCTGATTATATTAAGACCCCTTAGACTCCTATATATAGAAAGGAGGCCTTGCCTTTTGTATCATCCAATAATTGTTCATTTGTGTAATGTAAAGGAGGTTGCCCCCTCGAAGAGGTTGAATTCTAAGGCGTTGATCTATCTTTTCTATTTTTTTGTGAGTTGGTTTCATAACATTTCTCCCATGCTTCAGCATTAGGTAATTGGATTTTTAGTATCCTCCTATATATTTCATCTGCCTCGATGTATTTGGAAAAAGTAGGCTTATTGATAAACAAGTGTTTTACCTCATGTTGGAGGTAAAACAAGTTTTCAAATGTCTATTAGAGTACTTTGCTTATTGGTAATGCCTTCATTGATGATGTATTGACCTGATCCTTTGCTAGTTCTCTGATTTTCTTGTTGTAATCCTCTTGTGTCATGAGCTTGTTATTAATCACTAAGGGACTGGGTAATCCATTTTCTCTCAAAATTTGAAACTTAGCCATAAATCTATCTACGGCTATCTGCATATTTTGACACTTATCCTCTAAGTTTTGCATTAAGTTCCTCTTGGAGAGGACCTTTCTAACCTCCAAAATTGTCTCTGCTCTGTCTTCTATCTCCAATTCCTAAAGCTCATACTTATTCTTACTGTTAAGGAAGTGGATAATTCTCGTAGCCTCTTCTGGCATTTCTCCCAATTCTTCTTTTACTATTTGGATGGCCTCTGTAGCCATCTTTATTAACTCTATCTACTCAAAAATCACCTGAATAGATGACCAAGTATCATTGATAGAGTTAATGATATTGGCCCATAATAGTTCCTTAGCCTGTCCAGGGGGTTATTTCATTGTTAGGTCCTTTTCCATGGCTTTCAATCTCTCACTGATCTTGGCAGCTTTTTGCACTTCTTCTTTGTGCATGATTTTGGAAAGAGTGTAATCAGTTTCCAAGCTTGTCACCTTTTCTTTGAGCTTATTCATCTGTGTTTCCTGCGTGGACATTTCTTCCATAATTTTAACCAACTTTGCTACTTCTTCACCTGATGTACCTGCTTCTTATGTAGATTTTGTGGAAACTGGTTGGGTTGTGGCCATATGAGCTGTGGGAGCCAATGAGGCTACCAATGTGGAAGGAACAATCGTGGTCACTATTGGGATGACATTCACTGAGCTAGCTCCAATATCAGTTTGCTTTAATTGGAATAGGCTATCCAATTCCTTTTCTGTCTCCCTCAACTGATCATTTAGTTTAAGGAACTCAGTCTTCCAAAGACTTGATTCTGGTGTCTTTGGCCTGTGAGGAGGTCTTTTCCAATTGATACTGGGTTGAAATGTTGTTCAATGAATTTTGAAACTTATGGGTAGCTATGGATTTTCCTGTAAGGGTGGACTAAATAATTTCTCTAGCCTATTTGTGAAATTCAATTTGGTCAATAGGATGAATATCCCTTGCCAATACCTCAAAATCAATCTTCTTGAAGTCTGCTGATGTCTTTAGTTGTTGTACAGTTGGCTTTATGAAGGACATTTGCATATTTCCTTCCTTGATGTCGAAAGCTGACATCAACTTGGCTTGATTGGTAGGTGTAAGCTTGAGATACTGTGCATAAGACTGTGTCTTCAGTTTCTCATTTCTCATTTTGATTTCTTTGAACCTTCCTTAATGTCCCTATCTTTAACAACAGGCCTCCTAAATGAGGAGACTTCTACACTGAGCTTCCTTTGTAACATTTGAGTCTGTGATGCAGATGGCTCCTGTGTTCCTCCAGATGGAGTTGTTCCCTTGCTTATGTCTAACTTAGTATTAGTTATTTTTGTTGAGCCTTCTGTGCCTTCCTGTTTTGAAATAGGATTGAGCCTTGGACTTTTTCTCTGGTTGGTTTCTGTTGAGGCCCCGAAAATCGGGTCGACAACAAGGGGGATACCCACCCGGTCCAGACCTTGTTTGGCAACTCCTTATCCGTTTGGTATAGCGGGTCCGACTGGGGATAATGGGACCAATTTCCCAATCTAAGGGTGTGTGTGTGTGTAGAGTTGGATGTTGTTGATCTAAGAGTTCTAATCTAAGCTACTTTAATCTAATTATATGATATTGTAATCTAATGAAAACAGCACATCTAATCTATGATAACCCGGGATGTATTTTTTCTATTATGCGATCTAAAGAGATTTCGAATAATAACTGGTAATAAAGATCATTCAGCTATCATAAGAATGGAAATCAATTAAGATGAACCACTTTGCATAAAGAGTTAGGAAAAACAGTTGTGAACAGCATATCGCATAATAAGTTATTCATATATCAAACATAAATAAATGAGTCCACCATACAAAAGTGCCAAATGGTAACTCAAACATTCATGCAATAACATATAAACAACTAAAACTATATATCACTTTAAGAATATAAGCAGGAATGGCCAAGAGATAAAAGTACCATTTATGACTGGTCCTACTCATAAGCTTCAAGCAACAATGATTTATCTCCACTTGTTCTAATATCTACCAAGAGTACAGAAGTGCAACATCAGTAGCAGATATCAAATGCAAACATTAATAAACCTTGATCCATTCATTCATCAAAACCTCCTCTGAGGGTGCAAAAGTGCATGTTCTAAGGACAAGTTTTTGAGAAATTTCTGGACCCTTATCTAAATGCCTGAGAAGGGTTTAAATAATGCTAACTAAATAACTTAATTACACAAATTTTGGATACGGTTTAAATGACCGCCCTTTATCTAAGAAAATTTATTTCTAAAAATTGAATCTAATTCCTAACTGTTTCTGTATTTGCTCCTTAGTGCTGCGAGCATGTAACATTTTTCTGGGAAGAGTCGGCTGGTCATCTTCTGCTTTTGCTTGAGCTACGAAAATAGAAATAGCAAGCACTGGCACCACTTTTTAGTAAACTAGAATATATTTTTGGGAATCATCTTCTGGTTGGGCGAATTTACTGCGTGTATACTTGGTAACAACCCAAATTCCTCTTAAATTGCCTCTGTTTTTACTATCTTGGTTTCCGGACTCATGGATGACTAAGAAAGTTAGGGACTTTGCTTTCTGAATAATTTTCTTAGCTAATCGCGCATCAAAATCCGCCTCTGTTCTTTGATCCGGGCCTTTCTGGTGCGTTTTCAGCCGTTAGCGCTTTTTCCTTTACCAGGCATAAGCTTCAGAATTTTGTAAACATGCTGCTTTTGTGAGCTTTTGGCCTTGAGTGTCGAATCACCTATTGATATCAGCATCTGTTCAGTAATACTCTGAAATCTGCATTTCTGTTGCATGCGGTATCCGTTTATGAGGGCATCTCTTCTCTGTTCTCCGAGCATTGACGCTTTCCCTTTTTCCTTAGATGTTTCCTGCATATTGCTTCATGTTGTTCCCTGTTTTTTATTCCTGCAGTTCACACAAAGGAAAAGAGTAATGATAATAAATTTTGACATGAAAGCTTTAAGCTCTACGAATGTATAAAATCATGACACCCACAGTGAACTGACTCTTCGAAAAACACAAAATTGTCCTTCATGAATACTTTGGCGTACATTCATTAATCTTCTTTAAGGCGCGCGCCCAATTTTTGGTTTAGGGACAACTTTTCTTGAATGCTGAGCCGAGGAGAATTTGCGATGGGTGATTTCTGCGACTCATATCGCATCATCACGTTTATCACATTATCAAGATGTGTCATCGCAGAGTTTCCTGATCAGTTTGGCGCAGAATCGCGCAGATTGCAGGATCGAAAGATCGCAGATTGTAGCATCACAAGATCGCAGATCGCAACATCGCTGCAATTTGTTAAGTTATTTGTGTGCTATTTATGCGACGTTGTGATATGCGATGTCGCATATCGGCCATCGAAGATTTCTTAAGATTTTCATTTATGGACGCTTCTTAATGTATGCGATGCGATGAATTTCGCGCCGCTTCTTCGCAGTTTCTTATTGTGCTCATAAAGAAATGTTTCACTCTTCTCCGTGCGATGTATTTTTGAGGAGTATAATACAAAATTTTTTATAAAATTTTTTGGATTTTTTACTAAGGGTCCCCACTTCTTTAGTGTTATTGCTAATACTAAAGAAGGAGGGGGGTTGTTGGTGGTCACAACAATGGCGATTCACTTGGAAGAACCAGTTATCTCTGCTTTTCTATTGAATTCTTTAAACTTCCAAAACAGAAAAATTTTCATAAATCTAAACTTTGTTATGGACAGATAGAGTACATTATGCCTTATTCTATCAATGATATTTTGTTTCAACCTCTTTCTATTCTAATTGTTTGCTTCCTCAGGCTTGTCCTTGTATCTACATCAGCCATTACTTGGTCTTGTAAAGATAAAATAAAGTCTTCTCTGTGTGCTAGCTTTAAAATATGCTCGTTTGTCGTAGGTAGAGCCACTGCTGCCAGCAGGCGTCCATAGCCTCGACAGGGTTACCTGTTTACCCAACAATGATCCTTTATCCTGTTTAAGGTTATCTACAACCCTCAAAGAAAAATCCATATTGACACTTTTTCCTTTTTTATTCTTAAAGAACAATGTCTTGGTTTGGTAGCCAAATTATGACACAGTCATTCACTTGATTTACACTTTTGCTGAACAAGCTGGCTCGTGATGAGACCCCTTGTCTTTTGATTTCAACAATCTTGAGTCATTGCCCTGTTTTGATGGACAGTGTTTGGCAAAGTCAGCAAAGTTATAATATCTGTGATCATGATAAGCCGACTCGTTATGAGACCTCTTATTCTTTGAGATATAGTGTTTCTTGGATTGTCCCTCTGAATGCTGTGATTTTCTTTAACAGGGAGGATATCATTGTTTTCCTTAAGAAAGCTCTGGACGACAATAATAGAGTTTGAAAATAGCAGTTTTACAGAGAATCTTTATTTTGTTATTGATACCTTTCATTGTGCTGATATAAAACAATTCCTTCGCTAAAGGTTGCTTTCATCAAATTTATTGAAGTTAAAAACAAAAATATCATATCTAGGCTAAAGCTTTTAACTGTATCTGTCAATAATAAAGATCAGATTTTCAAAAATTTTCTATTTATACAAGCGAAAAGTTCAAAATCTGAAAGAGAATTGGTGTCTTTTTGCGAATACCGATGGTAACCATTAACAATTGGTTTTATTATAAAAAAGAAAATAAAAACAAAACTATTTTACAAAACAGAAGAATAATCTTCTATGGAAAATATATTTTAAGGATTTGACCATTAACAGGCAAAGAATCCCTTCTACCTGCTAGATCCTGTAAGGCAAACGTTGATGGACCTATGACTTCAACAATCTGAAAAGGACCAAGCCACATCTTTTTAAATTTTGTATGTTTGCCCTTTTCTTCATGAGCCTTATCCCATTTTAAAACTAAATCTCCCATCTGAAATTTTTTTCTGGTCATTATGTTTGAATCAAAAGAGGATTTTATTAGCGCTTGATGATGAGCATGGGTTCTCTTAGCTTGTTCTCGTTGCTCTTCTAATTTGATTATTTCCATTTGTCTTAGTTGTATGGAGGAAGTAGGTACTTCATCAATGTATTGTATTAAAGACAAAGAGGGAATGACTAAGTGAGTTGGAAGAACCACTTCTTTCCCATAAACTAAATTAAAGGGGGAAGTGCCGATCGAAGCTTTTTTTGTTATTCTATCTGCCCATAAAGCGTTTACCAAAGCTTTATGCCAATTCTTTTGGTTCTGGTCAACTGTTCTTTTAATAATCCTGATTAGGTTTTTATTTGTTGACTTAGCTAACCCATTACCGTGCGGACAGTAATTGGCCGAATATTTTAGTTTGAACCCTCTTTTAAGTGCAAACTCAGTCATTGCATTTCCAGAAAAGTATGATGCATTATCAAACATTAAAGCTGTTGGCAATCCAAACCTAGTGATTATAAATTGATCTATGAATTCGATAATATTTTCAGAATTAGCCGTCTTGAGACGAACTGCCTCTACCCATTTAGTAAAATAATCTGTTGCCGTGAGGATGTATCTATGCTGCTTAGAAGAGTGAGGAACGATCTCACCTATTATGTCCAAGCCCCACTGGCTGAATGGTTGCTCGATGTTTACCGGTTGTAGTGGCAGGGACGGCTTCTTTTGTCTTCCAGCAGTAGTTTGGCAAACTTGACATTTCCTCACGTAACTGTGTGAATCTTTGAACAGCGTAGGCCAGTAATATCCTGCACGTAAAATTTTATGCGCAGTAGCATCTCCAGCATAGTGTCTGCCTGCTGGTCCATCGTGGAGTTCCTGCAAAACTTTTTCGGCTTTAGTTTTTTCAAGACATCTAAGAAGAACAGAATCATAATTCTTTCTAAAAAGAATATCATTTATGAGTTGATATTGTTTAGCTTTCAATCTCAAAGCTCTTTTCTTAGTGTGATCTAGGTGTAAAGGAGCATACCCGTTCTTAAGATAATAAATGATATCAACATACAATGATTCTGCATCGTTTAGGCTTACCTCATACATTTGTACCTCTTCGGATGAAATTTCAGGGAATTGCGATGCTCCAGCCAAAATTTTGCAGAAGCCTTGACCTCTTACAATGTTTGCTAGTTTAATCTCAAGATCGTATTCCTGTAAAGCAGTGATCCAATTTTCTCTTTTCTCGCCCATATCTTTCTATACTAGAAGATTTCTTACCGCTGGAAACGGTACTATGATCTTAGTATGGGTTTTGAGTAAGAAAGGTCTGAAATATTTGACCGCTTTGAAAATAGCATAGGCCTATTTTTCTACGTCTGAATAATTGAGTTCAGCACCTTGTAAATTTGAGCTAAAAAATGCAATTGGAGCTTCCGCTTTTTCTTGATTTGCTTGAGTTAGAATCGCAGCATATGATTTCTCTGAGGCAAATGTGTACAAAACAAAAGATTCTGAAAAATTCGGGGTTGCTAAAGATGGAGCATTAATAATAGCTTGTTTGATCAGGTTGAATCCTTCATGTTTATCTTGACCCCATTTGAAAGTTGAATTCTTTTTAATCATGGTTTACAAAGGAGACACAATTCGTGAAAAATCTGGGACAAATCTCTTTACAAAATTGATTTGACCAAGGAAAGATTGCATGGCTTTTTTGTTATGAGGTAGGGATATTTCAGAGATTTCTTTGATTCTGTCAGGATCAATGTGAATATCGGATTTTGACACTATGAATCCTAGAAGTTTTCCTTCACTTAATGCGAAAAAAGATTTCTTTGGGTTAAGTGAAATCCCATACCTTAAACATCGTTGAAAAATTTGTTTTAAATCTTTGAGATGGTCGCTCCGCTTCTTGGAGTACACTGTTATATCATCCAGATAAATCACTACAGATTTATTGACTAAACCCTTAAATGCGATGTCCATGGCTCTTTGAAATGTAGCACCGGAATTAATCAAACCAAATGGCATCTTCCGATATGCGTATGTGCCCCATTTAGTTCTGAATGTGGTTTTCAACTGATCATTGGGATGTACCAGCACTTGATTATATCCTAAAAATCCGTCCAAGAAAGACATCAGTTCTGAGCCAGCTACTGCCTGTAATATCTGTTCCATAGGTGGAAGAGGAAAATTGTCTTTTTGACAGGCTTTGTTAAGATTCTGAAAATCGATATAGATTCTAATATCTCTGTTTTTCTTTCTAACGGGTACCATATTGGAGACCCATTTGGAATGTCTGACGGGGAAAATTATTCTGGCTTTTAATAACTCATTTAGCTCAGTTTTTATCTGATTTTCTAAATTAGGGTGGATCTTTCTCAGTTTCTGTCAGACAGGTTTTTCGTTGTCAATCATAGGAATAGTATGTTGAATGATAGAAGTGTCGTACGTCTTCAGCTCATCGTAATTCCAGGCAAAAACATTTTTATATTGTCTCAAAAGATGAATATACGCTAGTTTTTCTTCAGGGGCTAGGCCTATGCCTATATTAACGTTTTGTGATTTATCATCGGTTCCTAGGTTTACTAATTCGTAGTTTAGAGTTGGACTGTAGAGCTTTGAATTGGTAGACCTTTTAAACCGGATTTTAAAATCGTATAAGTCTTCTAACTTAACCACCGATTTAGGTATAGCATTATCAGTGCTATTTTGTTGTGTTTGTCGATCGTGATGGTCTTCATCAATTATGTGATTGGAGTAGGATCCTTCAGAAGTGAGGAAATTTACAATATCAGGATCGTCATTGAATACTCTCCAATTTGTAATGTTGTCAGGGATGGACGGTCTAAAGATTAATTCTATTGAGAATCTATCTGGACTAAAGTCTTCGGAGGGAATAAGCCTAGAGGCTACGTTAGCCAAAAGGTCTGCGCTCGCGTTTTGGAGTCTCGGGATTGAAGAAATATTAAATGCTATGAAATGCTCAGTCAGATCTTGTACTAAAGATTGATAGTGCTTTAAATGACCTGATAGGCAATGCATAATGTTACGTACCTGTTTGACGATAATCTCAGAGTCTCCAAAGACCTGAAGATACTTGATGTTTAACCTGATTGCTTTGTATAGGCTTTGCACCAAGGCCTCATATTCTGCTGTATTGTTTGTGCAATTGAATTCGAGTCTGCACGTAAGCATGGTCTTGTTTCCTTTTGGAATAATCAGAACGCATCCTACTCCTGCTCCTTCGTTAGATTTAGAGCCATAGAAATATAATTTCCAAAACAAAGATGTATTTACAGGTTCATCTACAAAATTAACGCACTTTGAACTATCAATTTGGGAAAAATTTTCGACTTGGGACAAAACTGAATTTTCTAAGTAAGGTGATGTGTGAGCATTGAAATTACCGAGAAAAGAATCTACCGAGTAATTGCCTATAATACTGTTGTTATACGATACTGCTTCATTTTCTCCCTCTAATTCCATTACTATGTACTTCTAGTGTAACTCTCGTTCAACCTTTATCTGATTCGGTTTACCATTGTAGGGTAACCACATGTGCGACCAGTCGGTTGCAAAGTATCCATGGAGTTTCTCAGACCAATCTCTGCTAAGAATTAAGCCATAGAATTCTGGGATATCAGCCACAAGAATGTCAATAACTTGACATACCTTCGGGTTGGATGACAATCTTATGGTTACTTGATTAATTTCACCAACCACTTCGACTTGAGATCGATCAAGCTGAACTATGCGCACTGCGGATTTTTGTGGTTGAACATTTAACTTAGCACATATTGATCTGGGTAAAATATTCGATGAAGCACCGGAATCTACCAAAAAATTGTGCACATTTTTGTTGAAAATCTCGTAAGTGAGAAGAAATGGGGGAGTGTGAGATCTTGATCTTCCTCCAATCAAGGTGATATCATTTGGATCAATATTATTGATCGCGTTAGTTGGAGGTCTTCCCATGTTATGGGAAGCTTGAGAGAGTACATCGACAGGCAAAGGTACAATAGGCACAACATGTAATTCTTTCATCATTATCTTCTGTTGATGCTTCAATTTGCTCAATTCATAAAGGGTAATATTAGCCCTAGTCTTTTTCATGTCATCGATAATATTGTACTCCATTTCATCCGACACTATCAGTGTTTTCGATGGAGTTGTTTGATCTGCTCGGACTGGGCTAGATTGAGTCGCTTTAGTAGTTGTTTTCTTTGTTGCAACTTTATCTTTTGTTGTAGGGCTTGCGCTCTTCTGCTTAGGGGTAGTTTAGGGAGGATCAAGCTGATTTTTGCTTCGTGTGCTAACCGGAAATACTTCTTGATCTTCTTCTTGTGGGAGGATGAAATCCCACATTCCTTGTAAATCCACAACTTCTTCGTCATCAGTTTGCCCTTCAGTGGCACTTTCTTCTTCTTCCTCTTCCTCAGTTTCAGCATTGGAGATGGCATTGGGTGGTTTTGCATCCGTTGAAGGACCTCTTTTAAAAGCTCTGTAGGGCTTTCTTGAAGAAGTTTCTGCTACTTGTTTTTTTATGTCAACCATCTCATTAAACATGGTCTTTAATACTTTCTGCAATCCTTCCAAATCGAAAGGGTCTTTTGTTTGCTTCTTCTTAGAGTCTTCCTTGAAGGTGACTTTTTTAGACTTTCGTTCCTCTATCGCGGATCTCTTTTCCAGGGCTATTACATGTTTCTTTACTGCTATTGCCTCTATCATATTTTCAACTAAGGTTGTTTTATTTGCTCTATCCATCAAGATTGCTATGTTTGATGGTAAAGCAGTAATATACCATTCACATCGTACTTCTTCGCTGGGTTGGCAAGCAGTGGGAATTTTGTTGAGAATTTTATTGAACCGTAAATCGAAATCTTTGATAGGTTCTTTAGCTTGGGCCTTAAGATTGGATAGGTCATTGATTAACGTTGCCATTGATCTGTCATCACCAAAATTGATAAGGAATTGATTCTGGAAGATATCCCAACTTGTGATAGACCCAGAGGGTAATGAAAAATATGATGACCCAGCTGTCCCTTGCAGTGTATAGGGAAAAAGCCGAACAACAGTGTCTTCGTTAGTAACTCCGTTGAGGTTGATAGAAAGCATGAAATTGTTTATGTGTTCTTCTGCTAGCATACCCACTTCTGGATTGAATTTGGGCAGCCATTTCTCAGGGTGGGCCAGTATTTGACTCAAGGGCGCAGGCATTAAGACTGCCCCAGGGTTGTTACATGGAGACTGGGCCATCGCTGAGCTGCTAGTAGAGAAAAGTGCAGGAGATGATCTCTGTGGCTGGGAAGATGAGGATACTACGATCGTGGATGATTGAAGAGGGGTTGTGGTAGACGGATGGATGATGGTTTGGAATGGAGGTGTGGGTGGTTGACTTCGCTGTGAGGTAGTTGAAATGAGCGATGTAGATGAAAGAGTCTCACTGTCAGACTCTTGTGATGATTTCCTCACTCTTTTCCTGGTGGGAAGAGGCAACTTAGTTGGCTGGATGCCAAATTTTTCACTCTTTAACCTGGTTAGGGGATTAGCAGGATTGTATTGCGAAGTCACACTGCTTTGAGATTTATCAGACCTTTAAGGAGAAATGGAAAATCCCTGAAGTTTGTGAATCAGAGATTCGACTCCAGGAGGTTTAATGGTAGACTGGTCTGAAATATCACGGTGTGTAGCAGCAATTGATACTCGAGCGACTTCTGATTCTGGATTTAAATATACTGGAGAAGTCGGGGGAGATGATAAGGGTGATTTACTCTCAGAATGGTATTTTGATTTTGATTTAAGTGCCATTCATAGTTCAGGCCCTCCTTCTAGTGCCAAATATGTTGAGGCCCCGAAAATTGGGTTGACAACAAGGGGGATACCCACCCGGTCCGGACCTTGGTTGGCAGCTCCTTATCCATTTGGTATAGCGGGTCCGACTGGGGATAATGGGAAAAGTTTCCCAATCTAAGGGTGTGTGTGTGTGCAGAGTTGGATGTTGCTGATCTAAGAGTTCTAATCTAAGCTACTTTAATCTAATTCTATGATATTGTAATCTAATGAAAACAACACATCTAATTTATGCTAACCCGGGATGTATTTCTTCTATTATGTGATCTAAAGAGATTTCGAATAATAACTGGTAATAAAGATCATTCAGCTATCATAAGAATGGAAATCAATTAAGATGAACCACTTTGCATAAAAAGTTAGGCAAAACAGTTGTTAACAGCATATCGCATAATAAATTATTCATATATCAAACATAAATAAATGACTCCATCGTACAAAAGTGCCAAATGGCAACTCAAACATTCATGCAATAACATATAAACAACTAAAACTGTATATCACTTTAAGAATATAAGCAGGAATGGCCAAGAGATAAAAGTACCATTTATGACTGGTCCTACTCATAAGCTTCAAGAGACAATGATTTATCTCCACTTGTTCTAATATCTACCAAGAGTACAGAAGTGCAACATCAGTAGCAAATATCAAATGCAAACATTAATAAACCTTGATCCATTCATTCATCAAAACCTCCTCTGAGGGTGCGAAAGTGCATGTTCTGAGGACAAGTTTTTGACAAATTTCTGGACCCTTCTCTAAATGCCTGAGAAGGGTTTAAATACTACTAACTAAATAACTTAATTACACAAATTTCAGATATGGTTTAAATGACCGCACTTTATCTAAGCAAACTTATTTCTAAAAATTGAATCTAATTCCTAACTATTTCTGTATTTGCTCCTTAGTGCTGCGAGCATGTAACATTTTTCTGGGAAGAGTCGGCTGGTCGTCTTCTGCTTTTGCTTGAGCTACGAAAATAGAAATAGCAAGCACTGGCACCACTTTTTAGTAAACTAGAAGATATTTTTGGGAATCATCTTCTGGTTGGGCAAATTTACTGTGTGTATACTTGGTAACAACCCAAATTCCTCTTAAACTGCCTCTGTTTTTGCTATCTCGGTTTTCGGACTCATGGATGACTAAGAAAGTTAGGGACTTTTCTTTCTGAACAATTTTCTTAGCTAATCACGCATCAAAAACCGCCTCCGTTCTTTGATCCAGGCCTTTCTGGTGCGTTTTCCGCCTTTAGTGCTTTTTCCTTTACCAGGCATAAGCTTCAAAATTTTGTAAACATGCTGCTTTTGTGAGCTTTTGACCTTGAGTGTCGAATCGCCTATTGATATCAGCATCTGTTCAGTAATACTTTGAAATCTGTGTTTCTGTTGCATGCGGTATCCGTTTATGAGGGCATCTCTTCTCTGTTCTCCGAGCATTGACGCTTTCCCTTTTTCCTTAGATGTTTCCTGTACATTGCTTCATGTTGTTCCCTGTTTTTTATTCCTGCAGTTCACGCAAAGGAAAAGAGTAATGATAATAAATTTTGACATGAAAGCTTTAAGCTCTATGAATGTATAAAATCATGACACCCACAGTGAACTGACTCTTCGAAAAACACAAAACTGTACTTCATGAATACTTTGGCGTACATTCATTAATCTTCTTTAAGGCGCGCGCCCAATTTTTGGTTTAGGGACAACTTTTCTTGAATGCTGAGCCGAGGAGAATTTGCGATGGGTGATTTCTGCAACTCGTATCGCATCATCATGTTTATCGCATTATCAAGATGTGTCATCGTAGAGTTTCCTGATCAGTTTGGCGCAGAATCGCGCAGATCGCAGGATCGGAAGATCACAGACCGGAGCATCGCAAGATCGCAGATCGCAGCATCGCTGCAATTTGTTAAGTTATTTGTGTGCTGTTTATGCGACGTTGCGATATGCGATGTCGCATATCGACCATCGGAGATTTCTTAAGATTTTCATTTATGGGCGCTTCTTAATGTATGCGATGCGATGAATTTCACGCCACTTCTTTGCTATTTCTTATTGTGCTCATAAAGAAATGTTTCACTCTTCTCCGTGTGATGTATTTTTGAGGAGTATAATACAAAAAATTTTATAAATTTTTTTGGATTTTTTACTAAGGGTCCCCACTTCTTTAGTGTTATTGCTAATACTAAAGAAGGAGGGGGGTTGTTGGTGGTCACAACAACTTCATACTACACATTGGAAGTGTCCATACCTGAACTGGAGGCTTCCTCTCTGTTTCTCTTGGGATTCTTTTCCTCATTCTGAGGAGTTTTCAAAATAGAAGGGGTAATCATGGTTCCTTCTTGCTCTGGTACCTACAGGAATGAGTTTTCATCAAGCTGTCTCTCTAGATCGAACACGGTATTTTCAACATCTTTCTTTGTATTATCCCTGTATATCATGGTTATAATTTGCTTGCCCCTTTCAGAGAAAATTGCAGAAACATATGGAGGGGCATCTTTAGGAATGTGCTGCTCTTCTACAATGAAAGTCTGGAATATTTGGGCCAGTTTTGATGAACTTAATTTGGTGTACTAGTCTAACAAATCCCCAATTGAGAGTGGGGTCAGGTTTGGACCTGGTTGGAATTGTAACATCTCATTGATTCACTTAGCTGTGATAGTAAACAAGAATTTCTAGTCAGGGGACATTATAGCTCTCTGACTGGGAATATAATAGCCATGGCACATATGGAAAATCTCAGGAAAGATATGTACTTGTGGAAACTAGTATTTGGGAAAATTGGAGTCCTAAAGGCCAATGTAACTAGAATGGTTCAGATATCTGTCTTTACTCAAACAATGAAGTTTGAGCAGGACTTCATATGCACTTCTGTCTCTGATTTGAAAATCCTTGTCTGCTAGGGGGAGGTGGTCAAGGTCCAAATGGGAAGTTGTGATAGGTCAGGCATCCATGGCGACGGGGGTAGCCATAATTAAGTTCTTGTGGATTTGAATTTGGCAATACATGTTTATTTAAAGGTTTTGAAGGAAACTGGAAGCTTTCAGAAGGGTTTGGGCACACAATTTAATTTTTAAAGTAATTTCAATTAATTTTACTTAATTAAAACACTTTAAAGACTGAACATTTTCAAATTTGAAAGGGTGTCTAATAATTTGTTTTCAAATACCTGGAATTTGGGTGAATTGACTTTAAATTCGATGTTCTCGATAACTGCAAAAGTTTGAATGGCTCTGGTATAGTTTGTGAGGTTGATTGGGGTCTTTGCAGCTTCTTCAAGAATGGAATTTGAGGTCAATTGCTGAATTCAACGTTTGCAAGTGTCGCAATGGTTTACAAATAAAATAAGTGGAAAAAGACAAAATAGGGTTTCTCGGCCTTTTTATTGAGCAACGGTCACTTTTTGGCAGGTAATTTTACACATGAACAATGGGCGGTTTTTTGGGTTGAGTGAGGAGGCGGTTTCCCAAGCCATCGCACCACTTTCATGGAGGAGGCGGTATTTAGGAGGGGTCACCCAATCTATGCTAGCGCTTGACACGTAGTAGAGATGGGGCCAAGAAAAACCACTTTATCGAGCAGGTAACGGTCAGACATCGGGTGAACCCAATATGGCTGTGGATTGTTGGATGTGGATGCTGATGATCAGATGACAATCGGGTGAGGGTTGTGCGCAGGTGATATGAGCATAGGTTTCAGGGGGCCCAGGTATTTAATATTTGGCAGTTTGGGATTAATTAGGAGTTAATCTTGGGATTAAACGATTGGGTGAGGCTTAATGATGGGATTATTTCAGCATTACTGTGAAGTGGTGAATTAAGTTGGTTTTGTCGGGAATGTGGGGGAAAAGTATAGTTCATAACTAAACTAAGGGTTGGGGTATTATGTAGGGGATTTAATTATATACGGGAAAAGGTATATTGGGAACTATAGTACTATGTTAAAAATTAATATGAAATGAAATGAGCGGAGTGAACATACCACTAAGCATAATGTATCATTTGTGCATTTTATTCACATACACTTTATACTTAGGATAAAACCTTTTTGTGGGTTTTTTGAATGAAATGGAATTTTAACTTAGGGTTGTTTACTTTTCATAGGAAAATGGAGTTTAACCTTAGGAAAAGGGGTTTTATTAGGGTAATGAAGGGAAGTGAATTTTTATGATGGGAATTCTAACACTTGATGTCCGTAAGTCATTAAGCTGAGGGTCCGGTCCCACCAAAAGTTAGAGAAATGCTCTTAGCCTTATGACCTGAAGGATTTTCAGTACTAAAACTTACTTGTGGATGGGGAAATTAGTAAGTAAAGGGATGAAATGAATGAGGGGGAGTTAATTAAAAAACCTTTCAAACCATTATTTTTGCTTTCTTAACTTCTCATGCACGTTTGAAAGATATGACTAAGCATGACAAATGTGGTTTTATCCAATCAAATTTATGCTTCAGCAACCTTTCTTCTACTTACCCTTTATTTGGTAAATTTGGGTGCATTTAGGCTAGCACACCCTTATCATTCACTTTTCTTTTGAAAAGTAAACTATGTAATTCTAACCTTATATCATCCAAGGGCTTAGATTAAACTGATGAGCTCCTTTTATTTTCTCTACCTATCTAATGATCTGCCAAGATTAGACTGTTTGGTCAGATTTTATTCTCTAACTATAAAGAAAAAATTCAAAGCATGAAATAGTCAAGATTAAGAAGTTTGAATACCATGGGTTGTGGAATGTATGACAAGTTGCACACAACCATTATTTAAGACAATAAAGTAGTAAAATAGTAGTGGCATTTAGACTTGCACACTTGCATGATCTGTTTTTGTTTTTGGGGTTCATATATTTTCATTTCTTGATCTTTTCTTATTCTTTTTGTCCTTTGATATTTCTTTTAGGACATACCCTCTTTACATTTTTTAAATTTTTAATATGGAAATTTTTTTCAGAAAGCAAAGGTATGTACAATATTACAAGGCTTAAACTTAGCCAATTCAAAATTATGAATCCTATCGCTATAGGACTCTAACTGTGGCTCCACATGGGGATGGAATTTCCTAGTGAAATATCAATTACTCTAAAGATTAGTAGCCTTTGAATTGTGGCTGAAGTTACCTTGAAAAGGCTCCTTCTGTGAATCTACATTATTGATACTTATGATAGTAAATATTTCAAAGCTTAGGGCCTTCTCTCCAGGCTTCAACTTCAAAGGATTACCATCCAATCCAATCTACACTTTGCAATGTTATGTACAATGATGGAAACTAAAGTGAACTACTGTAAGTCAGTAGAAAAGTAGTGCTTCAGCATCCTACCATTAACAGGTCCTCCTGGTAGGTCTGATCCATCTATGTTTCTCAAGAAAAAGGAATTGTTTCCTCTGTAGCCAAAAATGATATAAGGCCCCTGGAAAATCAAATTTTCCATTCTTGCCTTTATCTTCACTCCTTGAATCCAACTTTAGGACTTTGTCTCCTATGTGAAAATCATCTTCTTTAATCTTTTCATCAAAGAATTTCTTGATTTTTTCCTGGATTATCTGTGATTTTACATATACCTCTTCCCTCATTTGCTGCAGGTGTATAGTTTGGTTTATTCTTCTCTGAATGTCATTCAGTTCTGCCTATAATTCCTGAAGGATTTATATGACTGGTACTCCCAAGGATGATGGGAAAACTACATCCATCCCATAAACCAGCCGATAGGGTGATGTTCCAATGGACTTCTTAGTAGTTAGTCTATCTACCCATAAGGCATTGACTAACTTCTTGTTCCATGTCTTTTTATTATGCTCCAGTAACGTTTTGATAATATTGACCAGGCTTTTATTGGATGACTCTGCTAGTCCATTACCTTGAGGGTAATAGGCTGTGGAATGGCCAAGGCTGATATGGTACTTGCTATAGAAATCTATCATTCTTTTGGACTTAAAGGCTGCTACATTATCAGTAACGAGCTTCTGGGGACATCCAAATCTTGAAAGGATATTACTCTCTAGGAAGGTGATTATGATAGTGTTTGTGGCTTTCCTAGAAGGTATGACCTCTATCCATTTGGTAAAATAATTTATGGCTATTAGAATCCACTTATGCTGAGCTTAGGATGGGAGGTGTACTTCTCTAATCAAGTCTAACCCCCATTGCTGAAATGACATCTCAGTAGAAATTAGTTTAAGAGGCAAGGGTAAAAGTTTCCTCTTTCCCTAAAAAATCTGGCATTTGTGACAGGAGGTCACATGCTTTTTGAAATCTGCAAACAATGTAGGCTAATAGAAACCAGCCCTTAGAATCTTGTCAGTAGTACTCTTCCAGTACAAGTGTCCTCCATAGTCCCCTGCATGAAATTCTTGCAAAATCACGTCAGCTTCATCCTTTAATAAACATGTTAAGATAATACCATTATTGTCCTTCCAAAACAATGCATTATCTATAACACAATATCTTAATGACTTCATTTTTAAGAATCTAGCTTTAGTTCTTGTCAGTCCAGGAGGAGCTTGTAAATTTAGTAATACAAATGTAATATCTGCATACCATGGTGAATCAGTAAAAGGTTCACTTATCTATGGAGTTGCCATCTCCTCCTGATCATCCAAAGCACTAATGAAGTTGATATCAAGGGCCTGACAGTTCGATTCAGCCATGAGTTTGGCTAAAACTTGGCCTTTGATGAGCTTGGTGGGTTTTATCTCTATGTCATATTCCAATATTGTGGCAATCCACTTGCCCCTTTTTCCTTCAGGCCCGTTTTGAGTCAAAATGTCCTTAACTACAAAATTTGGAACATAAGCAATGATGTGAGAGTACAGGATGTATATTATGAAATATTTGATAGCTTTAACCAAAGCTAATGCCTGTTTTTCCATGATATTGTATTTAAGTGTGGAATCCTTTAAGGATTTACTAAAGAATGCTATTGGTTGTTCATATCCTTGATTGTTTTTTTGCAACAAGATTGCTGCAATGGTGTGTTCTAAAGCAAAAGAAAAAATAATAAAATCTTTGCTAAAGTCAGGACTAATTAGGACTAGAGTCTTGGTTAATGCTTCCTTAATAGCTTCAAAGGATTGTTTGGCCTCCAATGTCCATTTAATTGATGAATCCTTTCTTAGCATGTTATTTAATTCCCTAATTAATTCTGCTAGATTTGAGATGAATCTCCTAGGAAAGTTAATCTTACCTAGAAATGATTGTATCTCTTTTATGTTTCGGGGATGGGAAATGGTCAAAATGGCTTCTATTCTAGCAGGGTATATCCTAATCCCATCTTTAGATATGATGTGTCCTAATAACTTTCCCTCTTCAAGACTGAAAAGTGTCTTTTTAGGATTTAAAGAAATCCCAAATTTCCTGCATTTGATAAATACTCTTCTGAGGTGGTCTAAGTGCTCATTGTCAGATTTAGAGAAAATTATAATGTCATCCTGGTATACTACTAAGAAATGATGGATTTCTTTGGAAAAAGCTATATCCATAGCTCTCTGAAATGTGGCACCTGCATTCATTAATCCAAAGGGCATCTTCAAATACATGAAGGTACCCCAAGGAGTAGTAAACACAATTTTGGGTTGGTCCTCAGGTTGGACTAATATCTGGTTATAGCTAGATAATCCATCTAACGGTGAAATCCTAGATGAGCCCACTACCCTTTGCAATATATGGTTCATTTTCAGTAAGGGGTAGTTGTGTTTTAAAGAAACCTTGTTCAAGTTTCTAAAATCTACACAAAGTCTAATTTCACCTGTCTTTTTCCTAGTTGTAACTAAGTTTGAAATCCAATCTGAGCATCTAATGGGTGCTATTATTTGGGCATCAAACATCCTTTTAACCTCTTTTTCTATGGATGGCATAAGAACTGGGTTTATCCTTATAAGTTTCTATTTGAAAGGTTTATGATCTTCTTTTAGAGGTATTTTGTGTTGGATTATACTAGTGTCATAAGATTTTAAGTCTTCATAGCTCCATGAAAATACATCTTGGAACTCTTTAAATAGATTTATATATTTTACCTTTTCCTCTGGGGGCAAGGCTTTAGATATCTTGATGAGCTTTGGATTATCTTTAGTTCCTATATTAACTTCTTCTATGTCAGCTCTTAGAGGTTCCATCTTGGGATTTCTAGCTACATCATTAGAGTCAAACAAATCCTCTAAAGGTACTAATCCTTTAGGCAAAAAATTATCTTTCAAATTAAGAATCTTAGGATCATCATCCATTATTTCATCTATCTCTACATTCTCTAAACTATCTATTTCTACTTTAGTAAATTTAGTTGGTTCATGTACATCAAAAATATTTACATCTAAGCTATTTTCTATATTATTATCTATTGTACAGTCAGTATCTATCTTACAGTTCCGAAATTCACCTTCATTGTTCATGAAATCATAGATCTGAGAGTCCTGGGAAAAGATTTGCCAATACTTAAGGTTATATGGTATAACAGGACTGTGTTTGACTTCTGCAGTGTATTGGTGGTTTGGTTGAAATGGCAATTTACAAGTACTAGCAAATGTAGCCCAACTGTGGGCCTGCATGTTTTGTTTTCTGGGAATGGCAGCAAAGTTTGATTCCAGGAGGTCCTTGACCAAGTCTGAAATAGTATCCATATATTTACCAAGCCCAGGGTTGTTTACAAAATATTCACCACTGATCTATTTCATAATAAACTCTGAGCCTCCCATGAAAAAAACTCTTTTGGCTCCCAATTTCGTAACCAATTATAACCCTAGAATCATGGCTTCATATTTGGCCACGTTATTGGTACATTTGAAGTTCAATCTAAAAGCATGTCCCTCAGCATGGTTATTTTCCATATTATGGATCTAGACTCCTGCATGAGACCCTAACCTATTTACAGACCCATCAAAGTCTAAATGCCAAAGTGACTCATGGAATATGTTCTCACTGTCATTTGTTCTGTACTTAAGGTATTTGGCTATAATTTCCTTTTTATCAGTTTCTGTATTGTATAAGATGAAGGAGTCCATATCTGAGTGCATGGAGTATATGGGAAATTTTTTGGGCTTCTCCTCACTGCTAACCATGTACTTCATCAATGTCTCCCTATATAATTTTTTTGGTTGGCCAAAAATAGATATGGTGGCATAAGAAATATCCAATTGCAAAGATCCCTAAAGTTTTTCTCCCCATGAGCGAGATAGTATCATTCCATATTCTGGTGGGATATCTGCGACTACAATGTCCATCAAAATGCTCTTTGCAGGGCACTGGACAAGAGTCACACATAATTCTTTGATTAAGCCAAGGAATTTAACCTCACTGGAGTCAAAAGAAAATAAATCCTTATAAGGCCTGGTAATATCTAGGTTCAATCTTTCGATTATTGCTTTTGGCATGAGATTGTGGGATGCTCCTAAGTCCAACATAGCATTATGCAAAATTTTATCATGAATATTTAGGCTGATGTAAAACGGAGGAACTCCCCCTTGCTGATGAATTCCATTGGCCTCAGGGCCAAACAACAATTCAGGCTGGTCATCATTTAAATTAACAGAATCCTTTCCCTCTTCTATGTTCAAAGTCTCAGTTATCTATGACCTATAAGTTTCATTCTTTACCAGTTTGGTCAAGGGAACTGATATCTTTAATTTAGCTATTTCATTTTTAATATTGAAAGGGAATTGAGGTTTGTTTGTTTGATTTAGATCTTCCTTAATGTGTGCAGTTTGAGTGTCGTTATCCTGTTTCTCAGTGGTAGGCATTTTAGTCTGTGTTTCTATTGTTTTGCCTTGATTTCCTTTATTTTGATTAATTTTAGTAATTGGCTTTCTTTGGGTTTCATTGGAGGTTATATCTACAATCCTAGGGGTTGAAGTTTTAGGTGTTCCCCTAGGGATAATTTGCAATACTTTTTTAATTGGAGCTTCTTTTATTATCTTAGTCCGAGTTTGGATGGATATTTTTAATGGGACTCTCGTTATTCTTCTTACTTCTCAAGCTATGTTATTTATGTACCCTCATACATAGTTGATTCATTACTTTGCTTAAAATCAAAAGATTCAGCAAATTCTAACTGTAACTGTCGAAGCATATATAACTCCTATTCTTCTTGTGTAAGAAAAACAGTGTCTTCCTCTGTGGTTTCTGTCAGTTAATCTTGGTATCATCCTCTGCTTTTTGGTTTTGTGATTCCTCAACATAGTTTTCTTGGAAGGGGGGCCTAATCTGTTGGTCTGGTGTAGCTTTTTTTGTAGTATTAGGGTTCTTCCTAAAATTTAGGTTTCTTGTTGGGGGTTGTTGTTGTTGATTCTCCCATTGATTTTCCTATCCATTATTATTTCTAAACTTTTAGCTAAAACATCTACTTTTCCATCTAAAGTTGAAGCTTCTTCTTTAAATACAACTTTCTTTTCATTCCTCATTCGTGCTTTTTTAACTAACAAGTTGGCTTCTACACTGACAACATTACTTTGCATTTGTTCAAGGTTTCAGGATTTCTCTCCCTTAGCTGGTATGACATATCAACATCAAAACCATCAGGGAACTTAATTAATGCTAGGTTAGGTGGGGGCTTAATGTTGGCTGGAATTGCATTATAAATATTATTAAACCTAGTGCAATAGTCCTGAATTGACTTGTTGGGAGCTCTCCTAATATTTTCATATTCATAAAGTATTTGCAATGGGTTCTTCTTTCTTTCCCATCTATCAATGAATAACCTTTGAAAATTTGCTAGGTTTGGAATGTGGTTGGTAGGAAAGGCTTTAAACAAATTCTTGACATCACTAGTTAAAGTTTGGACAAATAATCTCATCTGGACATCTGCCTCATCTATTTCATGCAATTCAAAAGATTTAGACAACTTGTTTACAAATTGCTGGGCAGTGTAATGACCAGTAGCATCAAACAAGAAATCTTACTCTGATAATCTGCAGGCATGGCATGAAGTTTGGCAGGTAAAACACGAGGAGCATATCTGTTTTCCATTGTTGTGATTCTGGTTTGACTAGGGGGTAAAGTTGAGGTGGTTGAAGAAGGGCTTGAAACTGATGGAGGTGAACTAGATGACGATGGAGATGATTGATTAATAATTGATTTAGGTGATTGAATTGTGGTAGATACAATTGATGAAGTTATGGTAAAGGAAGGTGGATTTACAGTGAGTGATGATTGTGAAGAAATTTGAGATGCAACATCAATAATGGCAGCTATCTATACAGATTACTGAAGATAAGCACTATATATATTACTAATCAATGTAGAGGTCTAGGCTTCTAACTTGTTGAAAGAATCTAAGACAAATTTATCAAAATCTAGATGAATAACCCTTTTTTATTCAATGAGTTGAGTAAACTCAGTGTCTAAAACTATTTCATGGATATCATTCCAAGATTTGGTTCTAAATAGTGAGAGGTCAAATGACAAATCAAAAGGGACTTCTTCTAAAGTTGAAAACTCCTCAGGGAGTGAATTGGCTCTGTCTAGCTGGCTACTATTGGCTTAAGTTTCTTCGTTTTTTGGCTTCCTTAGAATTTTGTCTTGGTCATCCACTATAGTCACAGGGTTTGGATCTGGGTTAGCCCTAGTGTAGTGAATCTTGTTAGGAGCCAGAATTTTAAGTTTTTAAACTATTTTTATGAAATTTTCTGAAAAATTACTTCGGGTAATGACCTTAAGGGGATGAAGATTTGATTGAAGATTTCCTTAAAAATTTTATGAGACTGAGGATCGAAGTCCCCAATATGGTCGCCAGAAATGTTATCACTCTGATAATTCCTTTGAAGTAATAAGAAGGAAAAACCAAAGGTAACTACTATCCACTTTTGGAGATCAGGACCTAGCCTTCCTGATGCTCAGAGAGGGCTCTCTCTTTAAAGTTTAACTTTGTTTTAGTTAAGATGTTTTAGGTTAGCTATGATTTTTCAAGGGGTGTTTGATTTTGTTTGAATTTTGGTGGTGGGATCTCTTAAACAGATGGATAAATTGATGTATTTCAGACCATTGGGCTATGGAGTCAACTGATAAGGAAGCAAGACTGGATAAAATCACTAAAGGGGATGTTCCAAGGGCAAGATAGCAGAGTGTATTTTAGATATTTGAGACAGAGGGGTGGAAAGGTTTCACTCGGGGTGAGAGAGAAGTTAAGAGTTCTCAGACCCGGATAATGAATGAGGAAGGTAGGGGTAATCGAAATCAAAGGGCTGTTAAGAATCCTTTAACTTGGATTATTTATGAAATTAATCTAAACCAAAGAGAAATTAATAATTTTTTAATTTAAATATCAGAAGAAAACATTCAAATGCTTAATTGTTAAAACATAGTGTGATTTAAGCAAGTTCTGAAATATTATTCCAGTTATAGCATTTAGATTGAAACACATATAAGATTTGAATAACTTTGAGAAAATGACAAAACGCATGAAAATACTTGTCTGAAATTCGCTCAACACATGAATCCTTTGAATAGTCTGATCTTTATTAATCAATCCATCTTGTTGGCTCATCAATTGATACAATAACCTTCTGGTTCTTCTTGATCAAAAAGTCTATAGAAATGTCTATTAGAATCCACCCTACATACTTTGAATTGTGAAGTATGTATACAAAAGTTTATTACAAAATATCTCAAACTGATTTGAGATTTAATCTAGGATATAAAAATATCTTCTTGCAAGAAGATAGAGATAACTATTGAATTGTTTCATGCTGTCCCTTTTATTTTGGTACTGCTAGCTTTTATGGCATGATTTTTAGCCCTTTATGCTACTTTCTTGTTTGATCTTTCACGCTGGAAGCTTCATTTAATTTTAGCCTTTCATCTGATACACTTTGACACTCATACACTTTGACTCTATTGATCTGTCTTCATCCTTTTACCATGCTATTTTACTTTCACTTTACATTAACTTTTTTACTGCATATTTCTATAGTAAATCAGTTAATTTCTCCCATGCTTCAACATTAGGTAATTGAATTTTTAGCATCCTCCTATATATTTCATCTGCCTTGGTGTATTTGGCAAAAGTAGGCTTATTGATAAACAAGTGTTTTACCTCATGCTGGAGGTAAAACAAGTTTTCAAATGTCTGGTAGAGTACTTTGCCTGTTGGAAATGCCTTCATTGATGTTGTATTGACCTGATCTTTTGCTAGTTCTCTAATTTTCTTGTTGTAATCCTCCCGTGTCATGAGCTTGTCATTAATCACTAAGGGACTGGGTAATCCCTTTTCTCTCAAAACTTGAGACTTAGCCATAAATTTTTCTACAAGTATTTACATATTTTGACACTTATCCTCTAATTTTTGCATTAAGTCCCTCTTGGAGAGGACCTTTCTAACCTCCAAAGTTGTCTATGTTCTGTCTTCTATCTCCAATTCTTCAAGCTCATACTTATTCTTACTGTTAAGGAAGTGGATAATTCTGGTAGCCTCTTCTGGAATTTCTCCCAATTCTTCTTTTACTCTTTGGATGGCCTCTGTAGCCATCTTTATTAACTCTGTCTGCTCAAAAATCACCTGAATCGATGGCTAAATATCATTGACAAAGTAAATGATATTGGCCTATAGTAGTTCCTCAACCTGTCCAAGGGGTTCTTTTAGTGTTAGGTCCTTTTCCATGGCTTTCAATCTCTCACTCATCTTGGCATCTTTTTGCACTTCTTCTTTGTGCATGATTTTGGCAAGCTTGTAATCAATTTCCAAGCTTTTCACCTTTTATTCATCTCTATTGCCTGTATGGACATTTCTTCCATAGCTTTAACCAACTTTGTTACTTCTTCACCTGATGTACCTGCTACTGATGTAGAATTCTGTGGAGACTGTGTTGTGGCCATAGTAGCTGTGGGAGCTAATGAGGCTGCCAATGTGGAAGAAACAACCGTGGTAACTATTGGGATGACATTCACTAAGCTAGTTCCAATATCATTTTGCTTTAATTGGATTAGGCTATCCAATTCCTTTTCTGTCTCCCTCAACTGATAATTTAGTTTAAGGAACTCAGTCTTCCAAAGACTTGCTTCTGGTGTCTTTGGCCTGTGAGGAGGCCTTTTACAATTGATACTAGGCTGAAATGTTGTTCAATGAATTCTGCAACTGATGGGTAGCTATGGGTTTTCCTGTAAGGGTGGAGTAAATTATTTCTCCAGCCAGTTTTTGAAATTCAATTTTGTCAATGGGATGAATATCCCTTGCCAATACCTCAAAATCAATCTTCTTGAAGTCTGCTAATGTCCTTGGTTGTTGTACAGTTGGCTTTATGAAGGACATTTACATCTTTCCTTCCTTGATGTAAAATGCTGACATCAACCTGGTTTGATTGGTAGGTGTAAGCTTGAGATACTGTGCATAACACTGTGCCTTCAGTTTCTCATTTCTCATTTTGATTTCTTTGAACCTGTCCTTAATGTCCCTATCTTTATCAGCAGGCTTACTAAATGAGGAGACTTCTACACTAAGCTGCCTTTCTAACATTTGAGTCTGTGATGCAGATGGCTCCTGTGTTCCTCCATATGGAGTTGTGCCCTTGCTCATGTCTAACTCAATATTAGTTATTTTTGTTGAGCCTTCTGTGTCTTCCTATTCCGAAATAGGAATGAGCCTTGGCCTTTTGCTCTGGCTGGCTTCATACTGCACATTTGAAGTGTCCATACCTGAACTAAAGGCTCCCTCTATCTTCCTCTTGGGATTTGTTTCCTCATTCTAAGGAGTCCAAAAAATAGTAGGGGTACTCATGGTTCCTTCTTGCTTCGGTACCTGCAGGAATGAGTTTTCATCAAGCTCTCTCTCTAGATCAAACAAGGTATTTTAAACATCTACCTTTGCACTATCCCTGTCTATGAGAGTGTTTTCCAACCACTCAGATTGATTGGAATATCTCTCTATCTCTAGTATGGTATGATGAATGTAAGGTCCAAATTTAACCTTTTGTCTAATTTTGGTCATAAATCCTTGAGGGTCATACCTCCACATGAAACTATTCTAAAACTTCATTTGTTGCATAATTTGATCTGCTTCCTTCCCTACTTCTCTAGAATTGCAAATGAAAGGGCCTAACTGATTTTTTACCTTGAACTGAGTTCTTTTCTTGGCTGATACAAAATTGACTTCATCAGAGTTCATTATCTACCTATAATACTCTAGAGAAAATAACCTCATGGGGAGGTATTTGGGAAATTTGTATGGGGAAAGCTAGCAACCATAGATTCTTATCTCAGTGTGGTTTTGGTAAAGGTACCAATATACCACCTTACTTTGCTTGGACAATTGGAGCACTCTTTTGATTTCTTGACTTATCCTGGGTGGAGGGTTTCCTGTCATCATGGTCATGACTGGATGGACAAAAGAAAATGAAATCTGAATAGGTGTATACTTGTGGAATAATGGTGTCCAAAATATGACAGACCTGGGTTGGTCTTTAGTATCGAAATTCTGGATGGTGAAGGGAAATTTGTCTGATTGATAATACAAAATCACATGGTATAGTACATATGATTACTTGAATACTCTTTCATTGTGCATTCTGGTAAATTGTTCATGCATCCTCTCAGCTATGAACTAGGCATAATTGTACAAAGTAGCAGGAAGCTTTCCTGGGGTGAAAATGGACATGAAGGCTAGGATGAGCTCATCAACGAATTCATCAGTGGTACAGCCCAGAATACATGATATCATGGTTATAATTTGCTTTCACCTTTCAGAGAAAATGACAGAAACATAAGGAGGGGCATCTTTAGGAATGTGATGCTCTTCTACAATGAAACTCCAGAATATTTGGGACAGTTTTGATGGACTCAATTTGGTGTATTGGTTTAACAAATCCCCAATTGAGAGTCGGTTCAGGTTTGACGTGGTTGGACTTGTAACATCTCATTGATTGACTCAGCTGTGATAGTAAACAAGACTTTTGGGTTAGGGGACATTATAGCTCTCTGACTGGGAATATAACAGGCATGGCACATATGGACAATCTCAAGAAAGATATGTATTTGTGGAAACTAGTATTTGGGCAAATTGGAGTCCCAAAGGCCAATGTCATCAGAATGGTTCAGATATCTGTCTTTACATAAACAATGAATTTTGAGCAGGACTTCATATGCACTTGTGTGTCTGATTTGAAAATCCTTGTCCTCTAGGGGAAGGTGGTCAAGGTCCAAATAGGGAGTTGTGATAGGTCTGACATCCATGGTGATGGGGGTAGCCATAATTCAGTTCTTGTGGATTTGAATTTGGCAATATAGGTTTATTCAGAGGTTTTGAAGGAAACTAGAAGCTTTTAGAAGGGTTTGGGCACACAATTTAATTTTTAAAGTAATTTCAGTTAATTTTACTTAATTAAAACACTTTAAAGACTAAAAGTTTTCAAATTTGAAACGGTGTCTGGTAATTTGTTTTCAAATACCTGAAATTTGGGTGAATTGACTTTAAATTTGGTGTTCTCGGAACTACAGAAGTTTGAATGGCTCTAGTACAAGCTAAGAGGTTGATTCGGGTCTCTGCACCTTCTTCAGGAATGGTATTTGAGATCAATTGGTGAATTCAGCGTTTGTGGGTGTCACAATGGTTTGCATAGGTTTGCAAAGAAAATAAGTGAAAAAAAGAATAAATAGGGTTTTTCGGCCTTTTTATTGAGCAACGATCACTTTTTGGCGAGTAATTTTACACATGAATAGTGGGTGGTTTTTTGGGTTGAACGGGGAGGACGCTTCCCAAGCCATCACACCACTTTCATGGAGGAGGCGGTATTTAGGAGGGGTCACCCCATCTATGTTAGCACTTGACACATAGCAGAGATGGGGCTAGGCAAAACCACTTTGTCAGGCAAGTAACGGTTGGACTGTTGGGCCTTCAAATTGTCATTCACTTCCATCACATTTTCACTTATATTTCCATATTGTCACCTTCACTCCACCTCTATTTCATTACATTTACCTCCATTTCATTACATTTACCTTACCATTATCATTATTGGGTCACATTATGTTTTTCCAAACTTGATTAATTCTTAGCTTTTTAAATTGAATTTATGGTTAAAAATTAGAAAATAATGTGCATATGCTTATACCTAACAAGTGGGATGAGATTGTTGACATGTGTAGGTCAAAAGGAAGCTTCTAAAAGACCCTTATGTGGTCTCCCAAAACCAAATTCGAATTTGAGTGGAGAAGATCATGGGATCATGAGGATATGTGTCTCATTTCCTATTTGTATTGAAACTCTAAGAAAACATGTGTCTTATCATTTCCTATTTTGATTGTAACTCTAGAGATATGGGGAGAGATTCATGGACTCTCATTAATGAGATAACTTCTCATCTTTTTGTATAAATAGGGGAAGTTTTCTCCTATCATTTTCATGTGTAAAATTGGAGTTATGCTCAAGCTTTGAATACAGAATTAGATTGTGGCACCATACTCATGAATGTTCCTTCATTTTGACTTGGTTTTGCTTACCTATGGAGCATCTCGATTTACCATCTCTCACACGTTTAGATGAGCTACCTAAAATGTGTGAGATTTAATTGCTTTTATAGATTAAAGTTCATTTTCTTTATTAGTATTAGTTTTAGAATGACTGTGTAATCTTTGTTTTTCTAGAAACATTTCAATAGGAAAGATTTATTTATTTTCCAATTGGATTAAGTTTTTTTTTTTTTTTCCAAGGAAAAAAACGAACTTTTTTATAAGAAATAAAAAAGTTACAAAGCATATGAGTTAACATTCAGCAAAAAAGCTGCCTGATAAGGAGCCAAGACTCCTCTGATAAAGTTCATCAGCACCCCTAAGAGCACTAACAAAATCTCCTGTACTCGGCCTGAACAACCACAACCAAGAAAAAGAAGCTGAAGCCCACAGTGTCTCCTGGGTATCCTTTCATGAGGAAAACAACCCAGAAAAAACCATATAGTAACCAGATCACAATCCGCTCTATCAAACCAGAGCATAACAGTATATAAGAGGAAATAAAAAGACCAAAGTTGACGTATGCCACCGATATCATATGAAACACAGATTATCTAGTGCATATAGATGGAAACCAAAAAATATTATAAGTTTGGAGGGAGATCCGACACACGGATCTGATCCTAAACATGTTCTGTTACTCTCCAAGAGCCCACAGCTTGCTGCAGGCCTTCTTTAGATAGTCGATCCGCCTCCTCATTGTACTCCCTGTAGATGTGGTCAATAGAAAAGACATTAAACCGCTGTTTTAACATTTGAATTTCTTCTAGTAAAGGCATCAACATATAGTGCTGGCATCTATGCTTCCCATTAACCCAGTTAACAACATTCATTGAATCTCCAAAAATCTGAACTGTGAGAATATTTTTGTGAAAGAGCCAACAAAGGAGCAGCTTTAAAGCAGTGAGTTCAGCAAAATTGTTTGTTCCCCTCCCTATTCCCACTGAGGCCTTTAGAGAGTGAGAATCGCTAAGATGTATGCACACCCCAGCACCCGTGTAATCGTTTTGAGCTGCCCCGTCAAAGAAAGCCCATGGTATCCCATCTCTGATACGAGGTTCCTTCCGCGGGACAAGATTTGCAGGTTCTTCCTTTACAGGAATGCTTTCAAGGATGGCACTGCTTTGAATGGCAATAGCAGCCACCGGGGTCGACGAGCCTCTAAAAATGCTACGATTCCTTGCAATCCAAATACCCCAGCAAATGATGGGGGGTAAATTCCTCAGATTCCTCTCTTGAAAGTGATTCCACCAATATTCCCAGGCTGAGGCCAAACACTCTCCCTCCCATCTTAATTTTATATTTATGAGCCTTTCCACTTCATTCCAAACCTGTTTTGTAAAGGGGCAAGATAGGAAAAGATGGGAAATGGATTCGGAGTCAACAAAACACAGGGGGCATCTTCCAGGACCCTGCTTAAACCGGCCTTGAAGAATTTCCCAAGTAGGAATCTTACGATTTAAGGCACACCAAAAAAAGATTCTAGCCTTTTTAGGACATTTAAGTTTGAACAATGGCTTTGACCACCAAACAGGAGGGTTCCAGCCTTTATTCTTCATCAAGAAACTGTAGCCAGCCTTTGGAGAATATAGCCCTGTCTCTGCATGAGCCCAAACCAGAGAATCCGGCCTATCCTTTTGTTGTTGGGAAAACTATCCAATACGGAATGACCCTATCCCACTCTAAGGGTGATAGTACCCCAGCAACAACCGAATGCAAAGCTATTCAAGATTACTTGTTTATGAGATGTAAGAGAGGGGAGAAAGAGATCCACTAACCGTAGTCTTCCGCTAATGTTTGATCCAATCTTCTCTCTTTGCTGCTTGCTCCCAGCTCCTTGCTCTTTCACTGGCCCAGCTACACAAAGATCCTGCAAAAGCACAAGAAAGGGAAACTACAAGAAGCATACATCCACAATTGATTCAAGGATTAGAATAAATCAAATATACAAGCATCAATACGCCACAAAGACACATGCATATAGAAGAACCTCAAATGCTTTATTAATGGAAGAAGTAAAGTTCTGAGAGTGTTACAACCATGAGAGGCCCAATCCAGCAACACCTCCCAGCAGAAAGAAATCTCCCCTTCACCTCCTTCAAAGAAATCACCCAATAGTTCTATACTCAAACCAACAGCACTTCCTTACATTCACAAGATTCCAGCCCCCCTAGACCTCATGAGAGAGCTCTATATATAGGAGATTTGGAGAAAGGATGAGTCAGCTTGAGCTTGGCATGAAGCTGACTAGTGTCCTCTCCCACTTCAATTATACTTCAGTTCTTGAGTCCACTTGGAGTTTCTTGCTTCCACTTGGAGATCTAGATCCTCTTACTCATCACAAGGCGAATTCCCTGATCCAAGTGTCATTTTGGAAGCTTCCTGGGTATTTGACACCTTGCAGAATGACTGTGCCACTTGGCCAATCTCGCCCAACGCAGGTAGCCTTCATTGCTTTTGACATTCAGCGTAGGTACAGAGTGGAGCAGTTGACATTCAGCGCAGATGCTCAGTGGAGCAGCTGACATGATCCAGAATTAGCTTGTTTTTGAGTGTTTTCAGGTGGAGAACTGATTTTCAGTGCTGTGGTTTGCTGACCTTGTTCCTCTAGGGGTAGGAACAACATGTTTAGGGACTTTGGATCCCTCAGATTATCGACATTTCATGCTTCATGCTGTTAGGCACAAAAATGTCTATAACAGTTGCCCCCTAAAGTATGAGGTCGTTTATCGGGTGAAATGCTTTATCAGGAGGATCTGAAGTTCATTCAATCGCTGAGAAGTGCCCTGTAATAAATACAATACAATACATTATTTTTTCATTCTGCTTTCATGATCTAGCTGAGGCAGGCATTCCCATGCTCAGCTTTATAAATTCATTTTGGTACATATAACAGACGATCGTTTGATGGTAGACTAATAATTCTCTACTGAAATTATCATCCTTTGAGTAGGATGATCATCTGCTGTAATGATGTACATATCAAATGTCTTTATATTTCCTGAATATATATCGCAGCCCGGATGGATGAAACTAGATCCGGGGTCTTCAAAACTCGTTCGATCTTCACTCTAAGTACAAGTCGATCCATGTGAGAATTGCGCTGAAGTCGAACATGGAAAGACATCGCTTGATTACCGGTCAATAATGTAAACCGTTAACAAGCGCGAGAGGAATCACCAATAATGATGATGACCCTCAAGGTACTGCAGTACAATTCACGTGGTGTGAATAAAGGACTTGGCGTCGAACACCACGCAAAATCTTCTGGTCGAAGGTCATTGATGTATACCTGTCGCCGGAAGTGAGAAACTTGCCATTGAGGCATGCAAGCTTCAAAGTACTCGGGGGGTTTGTCCCTAGATCAACTTCTTGGATAATGAGCTGAAGTCGACAAGAAGCGATCCGTCAAAGGAGGTCCTTAATGAATCCCACATCAGTGACACGGAACGGAGCTAATGATTTTAGTGGAGGTGAAAACAATCTGTGAAATATGATTTAGGGTGGCGATCATGGGTGGATGAAGGATAATGTATGGCAGTGGATGGGACGCGGTTGACTCTTTCTGAACAACATCTCTTGAACATATAACGACACTGATGTGATGGATCGGTAGCATTACCCCAAATGTGGATGGTTTGGCGAGGACCATGGTGATGAGACCGGTGAATGAAAACAACCCAACCCGATGTGATACGGAGGACAAAGTGTCATGTTCAAGAGCGACTTGCTACCATTAAAGCTTTGAGGTTCTCCCAATTTTTCCCCAGTCATTTCTGACCAGTACCTCTTTATTTTTTTCAAGCTTGAGGAGGATAACATATGCTTGTTCTATAACCTGCCCTTCGGGCAAGCCCATCGCTATGTTTTAACGAGCCTAGCGATAGGGAAACTCGTTCTCGTCTAAAGACAAGTTTGTCGCTATTTAATCATTTTAACGAGTCTAACGACAAGGAAAACTCGGTCCTTTTCAATTTTAGAGAGTCTAAAAAGGTACAGAAAGTTAACTCCAAAATTCCTTTTTCGTCATCTAATCCCTTAAGTCCGAAAAAGTATAAAACAATACAGAAGGGATGAGTTTTCGATGATTTTAACGAGCCGAATAAAACAAGTGCTTGACCTTTTTGTGCAATAATCCCTCAGGTCCAAAAAGATTAAAATATAGAGGAGGGATAGCTCTTCCGATCAATTTAACGAGCTGGAAGGCCAAAACTCGGCAAACTTTTCATATTTTACGAGTCAGATGAAAAGAGCTCAAAGAAGACTCGTCTTTTGAGGAACGAGTGATAAACAGGGATAGTAGCAGATTCCAGGTACAGGTTGGAATTTTCCAATCACGGCAGTGTCACAAGGATGGCTATGTGAGATCACTCTTCGCAGATGTTCCTCAAAATGGGTAAACAATCATATGGAGGTGAACGATTGGCCAAATGGAATGGAGGTGGCAGGTGCAAAACACGACCAAGGCTTTTTATGGCTAATAATTTTACGATCACGAATGGTTATTTACCGATACTGGGTTCATTTTTTAACGAGCTTAAACTTGCTCAAAAGCTTATGTTTATTTTTTAACGAGCATGAACTATGACGCTAAAACTGCTCGGATCTCGCTTTTCTATTTTTTAACGAGCATAAATTCCGCGGTAAAACTGCTCGAAATACCAGTCATAAGATAAGAAATGTCTCTTGTGAGATAGCTATTTTTTATGGAGCTTTATCTCACGAAGCTATGCTCCTCATATCCTTTCTTTATGCAAGTTTGGAAACGGCTAATCCTACGAGTTTAAAGGGTTAGACCTACAGGTTTAAAGGGAGGACCTAAAAATTTAAAAAAATAAATAGTCGTCCCTTGCTTGCACTCCAAAAGGTTGCATGCCCCCAGGTGTAAGGTATAATTTCAAGGCTGCCCCTACTTATCCGATAAAACATTTGTTTTAAAGGGTGAGGCTTGCCTCTTTCTGGTTACCCAAAGATGGTTTTATTTGCTGCCGCAAATCAATCTCTTTCTTCGGCAATGTCTACCGAAATAGACAAGGGTGAATGACTCTTTGTCAAACAAGTAACCTTGACAAAAGAATTCTGTTCTAGAACAACCCCTCTTCCATCCACGGACGGGGTACGGACTAGTCACATTCTTTCGCGGAAATTCTACCTTATACCCAAGGTTTCCTCTGCCCGAAGTAGACCAGGATGCATGCCCCCTGGGTCCCAGTCCCATCTTTCCGAATCACTCGCACTCATCGGGAAGGAGGACTGGGGGTGGAGACATTTCTTGGGTGAATAGACCATTCAGGGTTGGTATATGACTATTTGCGATGCGTGATCCCGGAAATGAAAGTTGGTCTACGAGCTTGACCATTCTTCCTTCGTGTGGAAAACACATTACTCTAAAGAGTGAGGAGACTATAGCTCCCATGCAATATATATAGTCTCATCCAAGGAGTAGGTTATAATCCAAGGGTCCTTGAACAACCATCACGTTCAATTGAACGGTCTTCCCTTTCAATGTAACAGGTACATTGGGGAGGATCCCTAATAGTCGACTGGTTCCTTTATCAAAACCTGAGAGATTTCTTATCTCAGGTAAAAGCTCCGGGGAACCCAGTTCTTTCCAAGCAATAGAGGAAAGGATACTCACAGATGCCCCTTCATCAATGATATTCCAGCCATTACCATTCTGTAAATTTGGACTATGATTCTGAATGGTATACTGGCTAGTAACCGGGGTCTGCCTAGTTGGTTCCAATCAAAGGACACAGCCAGGTTGCTTGGTGGTGGGACCGAATATACGGCCGGATATGACCTTGATGATGTTCCTTCCTGCGATAAAGGAATGGGCACATTGCCCTGACGCTCATCAGAGTCGGTGCTGATGAAAAGAATCTGGATGGTGTCATCCTTATTCTCTTCAGTGAGGGTGTCATTTGAAGATGAACCTTCAATGACGGTGTCATTTGAAGATGAAACCTCTGAAGGCGGAACCGGGTCAACTGCCGTATCGACCTTTAGACTTTCCTCTGGTCTGGATTCAGTAGGTTCATTTTCAATGACTGACGCTTCAGCCGACCACTTGAGCGGGCCATCTGTATTTTCAACCAACGAAGGACTTGGCACGAGTTTTTTGTATCCAGGAGGAAGCATTACTGGTGAAACCGAACGATCTTCCAAAACTCTCTTCGCTTCGTCTAAGAAGGGACAACGGTGGATGGCGTGATCGCCTTCACACAGTTTGCAGGGGGATCTTGCTCCCCCTCTTTGTCTTGAACCTTCACTTTCGCTGGTTGACGGTAAGCAATCAACATGGCTATCAGAGGTTGATGCTCCCGAATTGTGCAAACGAGGGGACCAGTCCTTTAGTATCCGAGGAATACAGGGACAATCTCTATGGAAGTGGTCTCCTCTACATATGACACATGGCGATTTAGGCCCGGTCTGTGCTGTGTGTGGATTTTTGTCAGATGTCTTTTGCTTGCCCCCAGTCGCCTTAGGCTCCTTCTTCTTCTTCTCTCTCTTCTTCTTCTCCTTCTTCTCCATGGGAGCTTGGCTTTTGCCGGCTCTACCTTGCGAAGACGAAGGATTGGAGGAAGAGTTATAGGAAGTGGAAGGCTGGTGGGCATCTCTAGACTCATCTAACTGTTGACTCGACTGTTCAGGAATCATGGTGGTTTGAACTACATTGGTTGAGAATAACCAAATAGGCAGGCCAATTGTCAGTCCTGGAAGCGACAATGTGGCCATGTGGGGCGCACCAACTTCTCCCCAAGAGGAGAAAGGACTAGGATTTCCATCATGTGGAATTCCTTGGTTAGGGCATTCCATGTTCTCAACCTAAGATCAACGCGGGAATAGGAGGTGATTATGTTCCGTTTAAAATAAATTTTATAACGACGCTTAGACACAACTTGCTTTTTCACTTTTTAAGAGTCGAGAAAAAGCTAAAGATGACTCTAGTCTCCTTCGATGTTTTAACGAGCCTGAAGTGACAAATGCTCGGATGGACTTTTTCAGTTATAGAGTTTGAAAAAGGCCAAAAGGAACTGCTCTGGAGTTCTAGGCAGAGGGTGTGCCAAACTTTTCGCAAAACCACAGAATACGTTTTACGGTACGAGTGGTCGATCTTCGTGAATGTTGTGTTCACTGCATTGCGATCAGTAGGGCGGCCGACACGGTTTCCTATTGGATAAAGGCTTTATTCCTATAGGGGTCTCCCAATATATACGCGATGGTACGTGGGAGCACAAGTCCGTATTGATACTTATCGCTTCACCGTGGAGGAATCACCCAACCACTCAACGCTAAGATATCACGTTTAACGACGCCGAAACACGTCTCTAGCTTAGACCTCTATGTGTTTGCGTTATGTTTCAATGCGTTGTTATGTAAATTCAATTTATTTTAAGGTTGATCTTGTTTAGCAGTTTGCCTTTATGGATCACCACGAGATGTATAATAACACTCCTGAATGCAGTCTAAGATGATAAGCAAGCTTTTCAATCTTTCAACTTTGAAAATCTTAACTACTGAGGGAAAAGAAAGACAACATCTTTTCACACAGATCATGGAGCACACACTAATGCACTTTTTCCTAAATCAACATGCAAACTGTCATAATGCACATGCACAATGCAAGTATTTCTTTTCTCTTTCTTAATGTTGGCGTAATGCAAAAAGAAAGCTGTTGTATAATTTTGAATTCAATTTCAAGTGAAAGCAAACAAGCTTGTCCAAAATCAAAAGACACCTTAAGATTTACTTGTTTCGACACTAGAAATATATAAATTCAAACCATATGACGGAAGCAAAAGCTCAATCAGCTATGAACAGCAAGCAAACTAACTCTTAAGATCAAAACGACACTTTATCACAGGTCTAGATCTAAGAGGCCACAGCAAGACTAGTTCACTTTCGTTATGGGAAACTGTAAATGATACAAGAAATACACAAAGAACAAACATAGTTTCTTTATACAACCGAGGTGGAATAGTGGCAAGGAAAGTTGGTTTCAGATAGGCACATTGACTGGTAACAGGCAGCAAAACAAGAGTGAAAACAGGGCAAGAAACAACAGGAAACCCCAGTAGCACAAAGCAAGACTGGTCCAGCGCAGGTGGGACACTGTCTGTTTGACCTTCAGCGCAGGTAGCCCCTTCGGGAACTGCGCTGAAATGCAGACAGCCTTTGTACAACCTGCACTAAAGAATGAAACTTTCGTTTCTCTTGGTTTTCGGGTCACAGATTGCTAAAAAATTCACAGTTTTTGCTCAAATCAGAAGCTATCAGTCAAGGACACACTAAGGGATGACAAGGAGGATGAAAAGCTATCACTAAGAGCTTATTAGAGTCCTTGTGGATCAGCTCTTCAAATCATAAACTTTCCCAGAAACTGAGCTAGAGTAGCTGCCCTCTACTTTGTATTTGGAGGATCCAAATACAGTTCGATTCGGTACTCCCTTTGTTTATGAAATGAATAGCAAAAACACAAACAACCAACAAGATACGCTCCCCAGTGGAGTCGCCAATTTGTTGTTGGGAAAAGTATCCAATACGGAATGACTCTATCCCACTATAAGGGTGATAGTACCTCAGCAACAACCGAATGCAAAGCTATTCAAGATTACTTCTTTATGAGATGTAAGAGAGGGGAGAAAGAGATCCACTAACCGTAGTCTTCCGCTAATGTTTGATCCAATCTTCTCTCTTTGCTGCTTGCTCCCAGCTCCTTGCTCTTTCACTGGCCCAGCTACACAAAGATCCTGCAAAAGCACAAGAAAGGGAAACTACAAGAAGCATACATCCACAATTGATTCAAGGATTAGAATAAATCAAATATACAAGCATCAATACGCCACAAAGACACATGCATATAGAAGAACCTCAAATGCTTTATTAATGGAAGAAGTAAAGTTCTGAGAGTGTTACAACCATGAGAGGCCCAATCCAGCAACACCTCCCAGCAGAAAGAAATCTCCTCTTCACCTCCTTCAAAGCAATCACCCAATAGTTCTATACTCAAACCAACAACACTTCCTTACATTCACAAGATTCCAGCCCCCCTAGACCTCATGAGAGAGCTCTATATATAGGAGATTTGGAGAAAGGATGAGTCAGCTTGAGCTTGGCATGAAGCTGACTAGTGTCCTCTCCCACTTCAGTTATACTTCAGTTCTTGAGTCCACTTGGAGTTTCTTGCTTCCACTTGGAGATCTAGATCCTCTTACTCATCACAAGGCGAATTCCCTGATCCAAGTGTCATTTTGGAAGCTTCCTGGGCATTTGACACCTTGCAGAATGACTGTGCCACTTGGCCAATCTCGCCCAGCGCAGGTAGCCTTCATTTCTTTTGACATTCAGTGCAGGTACAGAGTGGAGCAGTTGACATTCAGCGCAGATGCTCAGTGAAGCAGCTGACATGATCCAGAATTAGCTTGTTTTTGAGTGTTTTCAGGTGGAGAACTGATTTTCAGTGCTGTGGTTTGCTGACCTTGTTCCTCTAGGGGTAGGAACAACATGTTTAGGGACTTTGGATCCCTCAGATTATCGACATTTCATGCTTCATGCTGTTAGGCACAAAAATGTCTATAACACCTTTATTCTTACATTGGATCTTCTAAGCTCCTGAATGAATAGCTGCCATTCATTCCTCCAGACGGGATCTATTCCTAGATCGACTTCAGACTTCCAAGCCTGCCCCCATATAGATGACTGCTCCATATTTGCAATCTGCCTTAAGTTTCTAATTCCAATATCGTCCAGGTGAGTGAGCATTCCAGGAGAAAGAGCAAAACCCTCACTACACCCCACCCACGGGTCCCTACCGATCCTCAAATTCTCACCATTTCCGACCCGCCAAGCCAGCCCTTGTTCAATTACCTTAAAAGCCTCAGAAGTGGCTTTCCAGATGACAGAACAGTTTCTTCCTTTTTTGTTTGGCGTTCTAATCCAATCTTCGAGTGGGGTAGGGTCAATGTACTTTCTCTTAACTACCTTCGTCCAGAGATTCTCCATGGAGATGATTCTCCATCCTGATTTAGCTGCTAAGGCTAGGCTAAAGTCAGTGGGACTTTTCAATCCCCATCCACCCCATTCTTTTGGTCTTGCGATCTTGTCCCATGCCACCCATGGAAGAACTGAATCCTCTTTTGACCCAGACCACAGAAACCTACTGCAGATCTGCTTTATTTTGTGAAGAATCCCTTTTGGGATCCAGGTCAATGCTGCCCAAAAAACCGGAATAGCCTGAAGGACTGAATTTACCAAAGTAAGTCTTCCTGCTCTAGAAAGCCACTTGAAACTCCAATGGGATATTTTTTGTTCAATCTTCGCAATTAGCCAATTCCAGTCTTGCTTTCTGTAAGATGATGGTTTAAGCCAAAAACCAAGATATTTGAACGGCTGCTCCATATTACAGGTTCCAAAAGGCAAGTGAGCAGCAATCACAGTCTCCTCCTGTCTATTGAAGCCCTCGAAAATTAGTTGAGACTTTCTCTCATTTATTTGAAGCCCTGTAGCTTTCAGGAACTGATCAAGAATGCGCTTAATCTCTAATATTTCATTTAAGTTCCCATTTGAAAACAAAAGAATATCATCGACAAAGAGCAGATGAGTAATGAACAGATTAACAGCAACTTCCAAACCTTTTACCAAACCTGAGCTTTTTGCCTTTGCAATAAGCCTGCTCAAGCCTTCAGCAGCAAGAAGGAATAGCAGGGGAGAAAGCGGACACCCTTGTCGCAGCCCTCTTTGACTTTTAAAGAATTGAGAAGCAGCTCCATTTATCAGGACAACAAAATTTACATTTGTGATACATCCCATGATCCAATTTATGAAGCCCACCTGGAACCCCAGGTGTGTCAAGAGAAGCTTTAGATACATCCAACTGACCCTGTCATATGCTTTAGATAGGTCTATTTTGAGCACTGCCCCTTTTTTGTTTGCTTGCCTGATACTGTGGATAGTTTCTTGAGCTACCCCTATAGCTTCATGAATTTGGCGCCCATCCAAGAAACCAAATTGTTCCTTTGAAATACAGCAAGATAAAAAGGGTTTCAGGCGAACTGCAATGATCTTTGCTATAATCTTGTAAATGGTATTGCACAGAGAGATAGGCCTAAAATCTTCAAAAGATCCAGGGTCTTCTTTTTTTGGAATAAGAGCTATGAAAGTTGCATTGAACGGGCCATAGATTTCTCCTTTCACTCTAGATTCCTCCACCACTTCAGTAATTTCTGCCCCGATAGATTCAAAAAAATGTGTAAATAGTTCTATGGTCCATCCATCGGGTCCTGGACTTTTATCTTTTGCCATAGACTTTATTACACTTTCTACTTCTTCCTTTGTCACTTCTCTAAAAAGATCTTCAGCTTCTTCCTCCTCCACAAAACGAGGAAAAGCCTGGGCAGTTCTGATGATTTCAGGCAGTGAGATCCCCCCAGGATCGGAGAATAGAGATTGGAAGTGATTCTTTCCCATAGAGGACAGACCTTCAAATGATGTGGCCTCCCTGCCTTCAGAATCCCTCAGCTTCTAGATAGTGTTTGCATTCCTCCGCCCTTTTGCATAATTATGAAAAAAAATTGTGTTTTCATCCCCTGCTTTCAACCAGATAGCTCTGCTTTTCAATCTCCACTCCTCTTCTCTATCCAATAAGATTTTCGCTTTTCTCTTTTCTAGAGCCAGGATTCTTTCTTTCGATTCCTGGGATGCATAAGCATCCGCCTCTGGGTCTTCAAGGGCCCCCAGAGCCTCATCAATGCTGACTAGCTCTTCAATTTGTTTTTTCCTTCTAGCTGAAGCCCATTCAATAGCAGCTTTCTTAAGTCTCTTAAGATTATCCATGAATCGAGCTGCTTTATTCTCCGAAAGCTCCGAGCCCGCATGTCTCCAGGTTTCATTGAAAAGTTTTATGAAAGATTCCTCCTGAAGCCAAGAGGCATTAAATTTGAAAGGAGCAGCCGGTTTTGAAGGGGGCTTTGAGAATTCCAGCAGGATGGGAAAGTGGTCTGAGTTTCCACCTTCACCCACCCATTGCCGGAATAGGGGAATATTGGACGCCAACCTTTCATTGATAAGAAACCGATCCAATCTTTTCGCAATCCTATCATCCCCCGTTCTTCTGTTCCTCCATGTTGGTTTTGCTTTAATGATATTGACATCTATCAGATGATGAGAAAGGAGGGCATTAGAGAAGAAATCAGTCAGGGGATCCTCCCTCGCAAGAGGCCCCCAAGCTTCAGCGATCCCCATAGAAAAATTTAGGTCTCCCCCAATTATTAGATTTTTATCTTTAAACAGTGCTTTTGAAAGGAGATCATTCCAAAAAGAAACCCTTCCCTGACAAGGGCCGTAAACATTAACGATCAACAAAGGGATATCAAAATCAGGGGACACAACCTCCATTCCCAACACATTTGGTAATCCCCAGGAATTTAAAACCTTCAGCCTTCCTTTCTTAAACCCCATGGCAAGCCCTCCTGAGTGACCTGCAGCATCAGCAGCTATGAAGACCCAACCCGGTAAGAGAGAGCAGAGAGACGATTCAATATCCATACTTTTGCCCAAAGTCTCTTGAAGAAACACTATATCCGGGTTATTACGAGAGATAAGGTCTTTCAGAGCTAGTTTTTTGGGTTTACTAGCTAAACCCCTGCAATTCCAAGAAAAACAAATCATTTTATAACCGCCTCAGGGGGTTTTGCTGCTCTAAGCGCCCCAGGAATTGTCATCTGTTTCCCATCAGCTACATCATAAACGGCTTTAGCTTGAGTTTTTGAAAGCATGGATTTTCGCCCTCTACCCTTCTTAGAACAAAACTTAGGGGTTTCAGACCCTAACCCACCTACAGGTTCCATAATCTCCTTCGAACAACCCGACTTCTTGCTGTGGGATCTAAGGTTATAATGGCGTGCAGCAGAAGAGGGTCCAGCACCCATACCCAAAGGGGGGAAATCCTCACAGTTCAGATTTAAGGAGGGCAATTCAGCAGAGAGATTATCAATATTTTGCATAACATCCTTACATTTATTAAACAGAGAAACCCCCCCGACAAAAGATTCAGAACAGAAGGCAGTATTTTTTTGAGAGGACTGCATACCCGATTGATCTTCTTCGTTGACGACGGCCGGAACAGGAGTAGGAGGATCCAGCATCGGTTGATCCTCTGGCGAAGTCAGCGTACCTCCGTCCTCCTTGTGCTTTCCTTCCACTGACTGATGCGTGTGCTCTTCCGCAATAGTCCCAGTTGGAATAGGCTCCTCCTGCGGACTCTCGACATGCCTCCTAGGCTCTTCCCACTCCTCTTCATCTCTTTGTGTCCTCCTCTTTCTCCTTCCCAGCGGGCAATCCCTCGCCAGATGCCCATATTCATGGCAGCGATGGCAGCGGAACGGAAGGAGTTCATAGTCCAAAGGTTGTTCTACAACGTACTCCCTATAGCGCAAAGTAATAGATTTTGCCAGACCTTCCTTGGGGTTGAGTCTCACCAGGATTCGAGCCACCGCTTTCTCATAAGTGTGAAGATACGACCTATCGGCATCCAGATAGGTTCCCAACAAGTTCCCTATAGACTTAAAAACAGAATCCGCCCAGAGGAATGGAGGTAAGCTTGGAGCCCTTACCCATACAGGGAACTCGTCGACCTTTTCTTTGGCGGCATCGAAGAGCGGCGTCCATCTTTTGAAAAATACCGGCCGGTTCCCGAATTCCCAATTTCGCCCTTCGACCCATTCCACAGCCTCCTTGCTGTCGAAACTGGCCATGAACCATCCTTTAACCAGGGAATTTGTTTTGAAAGAGGCCGCTGGAGTACCTAACCATTGACTCGCCGCCCACTGCCTGAGGGCTTTGCCTGAAACAGGCCTCCCTCTGATCCTGCCCACAAGTGTGACCTCTGCTACCTCCAGAACGTCTTCCACCTGCACGTCCATTCCCAGAACCAGCTCCGAGAAACACTTTGTCTTCAGCGGTTTTGACTTCTTTCTTTTTTCACCTGACCTTCTCAGCTCCGGCTCTGTATTCTTATCACCGATATCTGGTGTTTGTACTCCAGATTCCTTTTGCGCCCCATCTTCAGGCCCTGCTGCATGATCAACCCCATTTCTTGACGGGGTTTCTACCAGCCCTTCGATTGGGCTGCCTACCGCCTCTTTCTCGGAGGGATCCCTCTCAAATCCTTTACCTGCCCCGAGCGATGAAGATACTAACCCCTGCTTAGCTTGCCCACCAGAATCGATAACCAACCCCTCCGACCTTACGATACTCTGAGAAGGGTCCTTAGAAAAAAGACCTCTGTTAACAGCCAAACGATGTGCACTTCCCCCGGCCTCATTCCCTGAATCTTTGAGTCCCCCTACGGACCTCCATACCCCTATGTTATGAACAGAATTGATGATATCTTCCAAACCCCCTGACGGACAGAAGATTTTAGATGGGGATAAAGACTTACCAGTCGACGCAGCAAAACCCTTGTCTCCCCAAGTACTCAGCTCTGCTTTAGGGATTTCCTTCTCAGAGCTCTTGCCAGTGAAGCCCAGGTTACCTGAAAGATCCCAACTCTCGTCCAGCAGGCCTCTAGCAAAGCTTGAAACCCTTGTGACACCAGCCGAGACCGAAACAGCTCCATGCCCATCAGTCTTCCCAATTAACTCTCCGAGATTCTGCGCGTTGATTTCCTTCCCCCATACCGTGAGTAGGTCTTCAGGAGATGGGTCAAGCTCCACCGACTCATTAGCAATTACCATGGTAAAAAAACCTAAAAGTCCGTAAATGGCAATACCTCCTCCCAACCGTTACCCGAGAAAGACAGCTGAAAAACCGCCTGCAACCAAAGAAGTCATACAAAGCAACAATACCGGGACAGCACAGCTCCAAGAAAGGTTCACGGGTTACAAACAGGAAACCGCTCTTACAACCCTCGTTCGAAACAAAACCCTCCAGCCTGAAGGAAAGTTCCTTAACCCAACCTTCTACACCCCGCTTGACCCACGAAGTAACCAAAGCTCGCTGGGTCCGCCAGCGCTGCGCCTCCGTACCTGCGTGTCAACCTGCAGGATCCTGCATCACCTAGGCCTAGGGCCTAGGGGTCCCGGATCGAAACCTACCCTCGCCATCCAGATCTACGAAATTTTGTCCAATTGGATTAAGTTTGAAGCAAGAACTCATAATTATTTAGTTTCCTTTCATATTTTGTTATTTACTTTCTTAAATCAAACTATCAATTCATTGTATAATTGAATAAAAGGTCAGGCCAAGAAGGTGACTTCAAATTGGGTGATTGAATGTTCAACCTATGAAATCATCGAGCTTTACTTTTTTGTGCTTTTACATTTGCTTTTAAGATCCTCATTTAATTGCATTAACTCATATTCCTAAATATCATTCTAAGAAATTGATTTAATCATATTTCAAGATTGAATGGTTGAATATTTAATACATGCAATTATTGAGTTATTTTCTACACTGTTTACTTGTTTTTCTAGGACATTAGAAGTTAAAGTATAGATAGTTGCTTACACATCATCTCAAGAAGGTAACACTTCATAATTGAATTCTGGAGTAACTAAGTATACATTAGTTGTTTTTTTCTTACATGCTTTGAAATGCTTTCTTAGATTAAAATTTCACTTCCTACAAGTATGATCGCACGCGCTCTATTTTCTTTTGAATTTGTTTTCTTTCTTTTCATTAATTGATTTCACAAGTTAGTTGAATTTCATTTTCATTATTTGATTTCATAGATTAGATGAATTGGTTTTCGTTATTTTGTAGTTAGGTTGATCTAAACTGAAAGACAATTTCTAGCACATACAGTGCACACATGCTTCACAACTTTACGAAACCCTCGGGTTGACAAATTAAATGACAGGCAATCACTTTGCCCCAACATTTTGGCACCGTTGTCGGGGAAGTGTGCATAGGAACTAGCTTTTAGTTTAGAGTGTATTTTATTTGTTTTTGTTTTTACTAACCATTTATGGACAAAGGGTCTAGAATGCAACCCAAAGACTACATTGAGGAATGTTATCAAAAAGATGTTACGCCACAATATGCATCAATTCGTCAAGAGATCCTTGCGGAAAATCGAAAGGTCAAGTCGATTTTTCATATCCTTACAAACAATCAGGTACATTTTTCAAGCTTGGATATGAGCATTTAAAAAATTCTAATCCGTAAATGGCTTCATTGGAAGCATGAATATACTTAAAATAAATAAAAAATAGTTTTTAGATAGATAGGAAAAATAAAAATAATTTTTTATAATTTTTAGGATAAATTTGATGTTTTATGGTGCAGTGGGAACCACCCATCTATTAACCCTTGGTAGGAAAAATTTACAGTAAAGCAAATTGTTGAGAACAAGGAGCACAAGTGAAGATTACAAACAATGATTTAAGGTATGAGATCAAGCCCTTTCATTTTATTTTTGCAAAATTTACAAAGGAATTGACTGATAAAATCTTGACTATGCTAACAAAATAAATCTCTCAAGTATGCTCTCCTTCTACACTTCATGTGACCTCGAGGATCAGAAAGAGAAATTGTTTTGTTAGTATATCATAAAAATTATTTAGTTACTGCAAGACTTGCAAATCCATGTGCAAAAATCCTTACGTCTCTAATGCAAGAGTTTTTTGCAGGATTATAAAAATGATGCAGTTAGATTTCTTCAAAGTGCTATCCCATCTTTTATCTCATTCCAGATGTCGAGTCCCCAAGAATTGTCTATATGATGATTGATATAGTTAGATATTCCCTTTTCCTTTGTTGAAAGACATCCACGCAACCACAAGCCCAACCTTCAAAACTTGCAAATCAAAAATCATGGGAACATTTATAGAAAACGCAGCAACATAAACAAATGATTTTAAAATGAAAATTCTGAGAAAAACAGGGTAAATTTGAAAAAAATGAGACGTGTTTTCTCTAGAACAAGGGCAATTAGGTAAACTGTGAATGATTTTCTGGATTTTGCAACCATTAAGGAGAAATCCGAAATTACTTTTTGCAGAAAACGTAATTGCCAAAAAGTGTAAACTGTCTTGACATCTGACTGTAAAAATCATTTTCTGAGAAAACCAGGGTGAATATAAAAAAATTATGACATGGGTTGCTTCAGGAATGGGATGAATTTAATAACCCAGAAACCGTTTCCTCGGATTCCTAACCATTTGGGAGTAATTCAGGGTTCTTCAGAGCTCTGTTTTGCAGATTGCGTGAGGAAAAAACGATTTGTTTTGAATTGTTTTAACATGGAAAGTTGAAAGTAGAAAAATCCAAGTGAATAACAAACTCTGCTCCACATGGCATGTGGTCTAAGAGTCCAATTTGATTTAATAAATTTGATTTTAGAAGAATCCAAGTGAATAACAAACTCCGCTCCACATGGCATGAGGTCTAAGAGTCCATTCTGATTTAATGAATTCAATTTTAGACACGTGTCTCATTCCCTATGTGTCTAATGATTTTAAAAAAAAATCATTTTTTTATTATAATTTCTTTTGATAAAGAAAAAAGAAAAAAAAAAAGAAAAGAAAATATATATATATATATATATATATATATATATATATATATATATATATATATATATATATATTTTTGGCAATGATGCAATCAACTTTTTTGAAGCAATTTATAAAAACGAAAAATACCTGCAAAATTTGATTGATTTTTTTTTTTGTACAAGTACTTTCATATTTTTGCCGCTTCAAATATTTTTGACATCATGTTATTTTTGCAGCACCGATGACGATTCAATAATGGCTTGCAGAACAATTAGAAAATAATTTAGATGATTTATGAACATTTGGAATTAATATTATTGTTGTGTATTTTTCTATGAAGTTTTAACTTACAGAGCACATCAAATCTTTGTGATGCCAATTGTTTTGCTGAGCACAGTGCATGAAGTCATCCAACAACAGGGAGTTAATTTAATTTTCATGGTTATTTCTTAAAAATGGATTGTTGTCAATATCATGAATTGGATTGAATATAACATTTTTTATTTTCTTTAATCTGTTTTATTTGACATTTACATTTTGCATAAGAATCAGAAAGTAATTTGGCCATTTCTTTTTGAAGACACTTATGTTTTTGATGTCAAGTTGTTTTGCAGGTTTGGGATGATCTAATGATCATTGAAGAAAACTAATTGTGCACACAATTGGCCTTCAAAGGACCGATTCCATGAAAAGCATAAGAACAAGTCCATGTCCATATCCACCAAAACCATTACCTTTCCTCCCTTTTGAATTATAAATCCAACCAAGCAATTCAAAGCAAGCCACAATCATTTTTCCCAACAAGAGTCAGTTGTTCATTTTCCTTTATTCACATACACTTTCCACCTGACCCACAAATAAAAGAATGAAACTCACTTACATGCTTATTCGTATCCTTTTTCATTTCGCCAATAAACCCTGCTTCAATGCAAATTATTGAATCCATAGTTCTTTGAGTCTAAAATCCTTGCAAAAACACCTTAAGGCTTGCATGCCTTAATGGCAAGTCCTCATGCTGACGAATAATAGGAATACATCATTGTCCCTTGTTCATCGGATCTTCTAAGTACTCGACAACAAAAAAATTATTCGTACTTAGCAAGATGTGTTCGGGCATCTTAACTCTCATTGTCATCAATGGTGAGAGTTCTCGTGTTGACTAAAAGCATCCTTTAATGGCCACTAAGTCAATAATTTCCTACTATGTTCAACATCGAAACATTTATTCACATAGTAGGAATTATACCAATGAGTTTTGAAGACATGAAGACTATCATTTTCAGCATTTTGGATAAAATCTAGAAGATATGCAGCTACAGAACTAGATGGCAGCTGCGGAATCAGACAGCAAATGCAGAACCAGATAGTAGCTGTGGAATCAGACAATAGCTGCAGAATCAGATGACAGCTGCAAAATCAAATAACAACTGTGGAATCAAACAGCAATAGCAAAATCAACACTATTCCGCAGCAGATTCAACAAGTTTTAATAAAAGAAAATAAAAAGTCATCTTGACTCTTTTCTCCATGACTTGTCCAACCACTTGAAGAATATTATGATCATAATTTTGTAGCCTCCACGCATGCAGTTCATCTATTTCTAAAGGGTAAGTTAAGGTATGTCATTTTATAACTTTTTACCATAAAATTTCTTGAAAAGCTAGAATGATAATTTTTGGAAAAAAAAACATTTCTCTTCCTCATCTCATAAAATTGCAAATATCATCAGTTGGGGTGGGATACATTCATATTCATAATTTTCTATATTCATATCACATTCAAAAACCCACATACTTTCAAAAGACATTAACTATTACATTATTGCTATGAGCATACAAACGCATGTCAAAAGTACTAAAAAAAAATGATAATTGGATACAAACACAATTATGGTTGTCACACAAGAACCAACTATGATGCAATTCAATAATGATATACTTTGCAACAATAATCAAATTATCATTATGAAAAATTCAAATATAAAAAATAAATGCAACAACAAAATATGGTTGTAACACAAGAACCAGCCATGTTGCAATTCAACTAAAAGATTTTGCAGAAGTATGAAGTTATCAAATGATATCATGCGAAGTTAAGCCAAAGCTCAAGGATAAAAAAGAATTAATGTAATATATTGCATGAGGACATGCAATAGCTTCAGTTGGGGGGTATGTTGGGCCTTGAAATTTTCATTCACTTCCATTACATTTTCACTTATATTTCCATGTTGTCACCTGCACTCCACCTCTATTTCATTACATTTACCTTACCATGATCATTATTGGGTCACATTTATGTTTTTCCAAACCTTATTAATTGTTAGCATTTTAAGTGAATTTGTGGTTAAAAATTAGAAAATAATGTGTTTATGCTTATACCTAACAAGTGGGATGAGATTGTTGACATGTGTAGGTCAAAAAGAAGCTTCTAAAAGACCCTTATGTGGGCTCCCAAAACCAAATTCGAATTTGAGTGGAGAAGATCATGGAATCATGAGGATATGTGTGTCATTTCCTATTTGTATTGAAACTCTAAGAAGACATGTGCCTTATCATTTCCTATTTTGATCGTAACTCTAGAGATACGGGGAGAGATTCATGGACTCTCATTAATAAGATAGCTTCTCATATTTTTGTATAAATAGGGGAAGTTTTCTCCTATCATTTTCATTTCTAAAATTGGAGTTATGCTCAAGCTTTGAATAAAGAATTAGATTGTGGCACTTTACTCATGAATGTTCCTTCATTTTGACTTGGTTTTTCTTACATATGGAGCATCTCGATTTACCATCTCTCACACTTTTGGATCAGCTACCTAAAATATGAGAGATTTAATTGCTTTTATAGATTAAAGTTCATTTGCTTTCTTAGTATTAGTTTTAGAAAGACTGTGTAATCTTTGCTTTTCTAAAAAAATTTCAATGGGAAAGATTTATTTATTTTCCAGTTAGATTAAGTTTGAAGCAAGAGCTCATAGTTATTTAGTTTATTTTCATTTTCTATTATTTACATTCTTAGATCAAACTATCAATTCATTGTATAATTGAATAAAACGTCAAGCCAAGAAGGTGACTTCAAATTGGGTGATTGAATGTTCAACCTATGCAATTATTGAGCTTTACTTTTTCGTGCTTTTACATTTGCTTTTAAGATCCTCATTTAATTGTATTAACTGATATTCCTAAAGATCATTCTAAGAAATTGATTTAATCATATTTCAAGATTGAATGGTCGAATATTTAATACATGCAATTACTGAGTTATTTTCTGCACACTTTACTTACTTTTCTAGAATATTAGAAGTTAAAGTATAGATAGTTGCTTACACATCATCTCAAGAAGGTAACACTTCATAATTGAATGTTGGAGTAACTAAGTTTACATTAGTTGTTTTTTCTTAGATGCTTTGAAATGCTTTTTTAGATTAAAATTTCATTTCTTGCAAGTATGATTGCGAACACTATATTTTCTTTTGAATTTGTTTTATTTCTTTTCATTACTTGATTTCAAAGGTTAGTTGAATTTCATTTTCATTATTTGATTTCATATATTAAATGAATTGGTTTTCGTTATTTTGTAGTTAGATTGATCTAAACTAAAAGACAATTTCTAGCACATACAGTGCATGCACGCTTCACAAGTTTACAAAACCCTCGGGTTGACAAATTAAATGATAGGAAATCACTTTGGCCCAACATGGACATTGAGTGAACCCGATATCCCTGTGGATCATCGGATGTGGACGCTGATGATTAGATGACAGTCGGGTGAGTCATGTGCGCTAGTGATATGAGCATAGGTTTCGGGGGGCCCAGGTCTTTAATCTTTGGCAGTTTGGGATTAATTAGGAGTTAATCCTCGGATTAAATGATCAGGTGAGACTTAATGATGGGATTATTTCAGCTTTACTGCGAAGTGGTGAATTAAGTGGGTTTTGTCAAGAATATGGGTTAAAAGTATAGTTTATAACTAAACTAAGGGTTGGGGTATTATATAGGGGATTTAATTATATACGAGAAAAGGTGTATTGGGAACTATAGTATTATGTTAAAAATTAATATGAAATGAAATGAGCATAGTGAACATACCACTAAGCATAATGTAACATTTTTGCATTTTATTCACATACACTTTATACTTATGATAACATCTTTTTTTGGGTTTTTTGAATGAAATGGAATTTTAACTTGGAGTTGTTTACTTTTCATAGGAAAATGGAGTTTAACCTTAAGAAAAAGGGTTTTATTAGGGTAATGAAGGAAAGTGAATTTTTATGATGGGAATTCTAACACTTGATGTCCATAATTCATTAAGTCGACAGTCCGGTCCCACCAAAAGTTAGAGAAATTCTTTGAGTCTTTATGACTTGAAGGATTTTAGTACTAAAACTTACTTGTGGATGGGGAAATTAGTAAGTAAAGGGATGAAATGAATGAGGGGAAGCTAATTAAATGAACTTGTAAACCATTATTTTTTCTTTCTTAACTGCTCATGCACATTGAAAGATATGACTAAGCATGACAAATGTGGTTTTATCCAATCAACTTTATATTTTAGCAACCTTTCTTCTACTTACCCATTACTTACCCTACCATTTTCTCTTCATTTTATTTGGGTGCATTTAGGCTAGCAAACTCTTATCATTCATTTTTCTTTTGAAAAGTAAACTATCTAATTCTAACCTTATATCATCCAATGGGCTTAGATTAAATTGATAAGCTCCTTTTATTTTCTCTACCTATCTAATAATCTGCCAAGATTAAACTATTTGGTCAGATTTTACTCTCTAACTATAAACACAAAAATCAAAGCATGAAATAGTCAAGATTAAGCAGTTTGACTACCATGGGTTGTGGCATGTATGACAAGCTATACACAACTATTATTTAAGACAGTAAAGCAATAAAATAGTAGTGGCATTTAGACTTGCACACTTTCATGATCTGTTTTTGTTTTTGGGGTTCATATATTTTCATTTTTTGATCTTTTCTTATTCTTTTTGTCCTTTGATATTTCTTTTAGAATATACCCTCTTTATATTTTTTAAATTTTTAATATGGAAAACATTTTTAGAAAGCAAAGGTATGTACAATATTACAAGGCTTAAACTTAGCCAATTCAAAATTATGAATCCTATCACTATAGGACTCTAACAGAACCCATAACCACTACCTCTCCTATCATGTGTATCCAACAATCTTACACCTCTGACTGTGTCACCCCTATCCAAATTGTATCCTGATTGACACCTACTACCATATGCCCCATTAGCCATTTCCTCATATCTATAATTGATTCGTGGTTGTCCCTATCTCTGTAAATATGATAAGCTTTCAAGAATCAATGCATTGACCTCTGCCTTCTTTTCCTGAGCTCTAGAAAGTCTTTCTTGTGACTGAATTATCCTCTCATTATCTACCTTACACCTTTTGATCTTTGCCTTCAAGCTTCTAAGTGTATCTGCTATGTCAAGAGAATAATCTTCCCCATCCTTCTCACCTAATGTATAAGGGGATTCACGTGAACTTTAATCCACCATCTTCTTGTCATCTTTGGCCTTGTTCTTTTTGCAAACATGCCATGTTGGATAAGCCAAATATAAACATAATCAGACATACCTTGGTGATGTTCATAGGAGGGTATCTCATTTGCACAAATCAATCTAGGTTAGCATGATATACATGCATATACACTCATAATTACACCAACATATCAAGAATATCAACATCAACATCATGACGACACATGATTACCACAATGACAATCACAATGCATGCAAAACAAACACATCGACAACTACATGCATGCAAAACAATCACATCTACCCCAAGCTCCAGTGTTGCAAAGTCACTCTAATACCACCCTGTAACCACCCCCTCACACATTTACTCAAATTCAAAAGCTCATTGGGTTAAACATGAGACGACTATTTCTATGACATGAGCCAACCTCAGGTGTTCTAGTTAAGGAAGTGGGACCTACAAACTAACCACAAATTGACATCGTACATGGACTACGGATCACTCAAGAGCTGGACAACCACCATAGGTGACCAATCCCTGAGTTGGAATCCTTTTTCAGTAACCTAGCATCCAGCTACATGGAAAACAAGGAAAGGGTGTGGTTATAGGCCTCCAACCACATGCATAGGCCTGCTTCCATGCGATTATGGCCTAAATTCCTCAGTTCAGTTCCTATGATCCTGCGATCTGAGCCACTTTTCTTAGATAGCCTCTAGACCACTGCAAAGAACTTCCTATAATTTTCTAGAACCATATTTAACACAATGACAAAGCTAAACGTTCAAACTTGAATCATAAACTTGACCTAGACTACCTAGAATACACTACACATTTTGTCAAACATATGGAAAACATATAAGCTACAGGTCATGAATGCATATCTAATCATAAACTCATAGTATTCATTTGAGAATCACTAAGAAGGATTCAATCCTTCTCAAACTAGGTGCAATAACACTTGTTAGTCCATACATTAATCAACTATTCCATAACTTATCAAAAGATGTCAAGAGCCATAAATAGAATACATCATATAAACAACATATAACCAACAAATAACCAATATAGAAACCATTGAAAATCAGTCATAACATCACCATCATAATCAATACAATGCTCATATATCACAATAGGAAAATATCTCATATTAACATGTGAAAATTCAAACCAAGTCAAGGACTTCCATGTACCACTTGAACATAGATGGGGCTGAACCAAATATCTCTTGTAGCTAATCACCCATGCACCATAATCCAAGCATGAATGTGGGATATCATGGAATAAACAAAGACAAAACCAATTGGCCCTTCCAGAGTCCAAACTACCACAATCCCCAACCACAATGATTCCACCTCTATGGTCTAGAAATTGCTAACACCAACTAGATGGGTCACTACCGAAGCTTTCCAGGGCTCCAGGAACTACTAAATCAACCCACAACTTTCCAGGGCTCCAGATCATTTGTTCCAACCATGGCTCTAGGGACTAGTAACTAAACCCACTAAGGGCTCTAGAGCCTTTGTCCCAACCAATGGATCCAGGAGCTAGTAACTCAACCCAAGATGTTCCACGGCTTTAAGAGAATTTGTTCCAATCCACAACCATAAGGAACCAGAGCACCAATAAGAAAAATAAGTAGAAGAAACCCACAACACCATGGATATCTAGGAAATGGCAAGGCAAAGCTAAAACCACTGTCACTCTAGGAAAATCTCCATGCCAATAACAACACATAACTAGAGACTCACATGCATCTACCATGCATCCAGGAAGAAACGAGGAAATCACATACGAAACCTATTACCGGCAAAGAAATCCACATGTAGTTGTTGATACCACTCTTTCATTGTGATTTCCTGCTTTCCTTTGCCTTCTTTGTCCAAATCCAAGTGAATGCCTAAGTGATCGGGGAATTCTCCAATATTTCTCTAAGTGTGCAAGAGTACGAGAGAATGAGAGAATGAAAGAGAGCTGAACTCAAAACTGTCAAAAGGCTAGGAATTGATTCTTTGACGTCCTTTTATGATTGAGGCCTCTATTTTCCCTTGCATACAAATTTGCATCTCTTAACCTTGATTTTCTCCTATTTTCCTTTATTTTCATATTTAAATGCCATTTATTGCCTCTTTGCATTAGCTAATTCCATTCTCAATTTTCATAGCCATGAACTAATCAAAATTGATTCCCACTAGGACGTTTTTCCCAACATTAAGCTTGGAATATTTTTCCCATGACCATGATCTTATTTTATTTACATAGAAAATCAACTAGGGATTATTGAACCATGATACCTACTATACACTGGAAGCGATGTCTCATGTCAATCTACAATGATTGTTGTGTAATGAAAAGTAAGGGGACTGACTATTAAATGTAATTCTTAATACATACATATTTTGGATATGTTTTCCTCCTACAAAATATTAACCAATTCCAACCTATAGCCTTGAACTAGATGTGGTTCTTATCTAATGTTTATGGACCTAGTCTATAGTGAAACATTTCTATCTTCTTAAAGTCCACCAATAGTCTACAACCCCTAAGAGAGACAACACTATTGATTTAAAGAGGTTATTTTAACATAATTAAATATCTATCAAAAAAGAAAGATTGTCTTAGTTGTTTCGAAGGGGAGGCCGCACTATTCGAAGAAATGATGAAACACCTCAATATTATAAATATGGATACCATCAGTGGAGTATTCCCATGGAATAATAGAAGAGGAGGCACGCAATAGATAGCGTCCTACCTAGAAATATTTTTAATCTCACAAATATTGATGGAATAAAATATTTTCATAGGAGCTTCAATCCCACGATGTCAATGTTCAAATCACTAACAAATTAGTCTAGATTTGCACATTAAAACAAACCACAAAAGTCAACCTTTTATTTTTAATTTTTCTTTCTTTCTCATGCAAATTATAAGAATAAATTAATGAGTGGTGTTTGGAGGCAGACTACATTGAAGGTAATGAAATGTAATGAATTCAGTAAAAAAATCAAATATGTTAAAGGGTGGCTGATAAAGTAGAACAAGGAAGCTTTTGGGAACATCCTTCAAGCAAAATGAGGTCCCAAAGTGAAAAAAAAAAGCAACTTTAACATGACAAAATTCAAGTAGGAACATCAAATGAATTGATGAAGGAAGAATCCAACCTACTTACATAACTAGAACATTAGAGAAAATATGAAAAGGATGTGTGGAAGAAAAAATCATGGATCAAATGAATAAAGGAAGGGGAAAGGAATACTTCCTTCTTCCATGTTTTCTCATCATTTGGATTTGTTATAGATTAGACAAATTGGATAACTTTTTTAGTTTCTTCTACCCTCTTCTGAGTCTTGTTGAACAATTCCCCCATGATGATAGTCTCCATATTGAGAGGAATTAGCCAAGGAGATTCATTATTTCCCTTCCTCTTTATTCTTACAGTGGAAGGTTTAGAACGAGCTCCTAAATTAGTAGTTGTGGCCAAGAAAGTGAAGGCGATGAGAATATTTGGGAAAGATCTACAGATCTCCCATAAACAAGTCAAGGATGGAAATTTGTGTATGGGAGCCCCCACAATGAGCTAAGCCATAATTAATCTTAATGTCTTACGGGATTTCATGAAAGCCTCAAGTATAGATATAAACCAATACAAACCTAAAATTTTCTTGTTTAACACTCCTCTTGAAGTGCATGCTCATGTAGAAAAATTGTTAGGGTATAAGCATTCTACGTTTCTATTAAAATGGTTAATATTCCCATTAGTGTATAACTCTCGAGAACTCCTTGAAAATGAAGCCTTGGCTGGAGTTGTTAAGAAAAATGAATGACAAACTTTCTAATTAGACATTACATTGTCATAACATAGCAGATCCATTGGTTCTTCTAAAATTACTCATCCAATGTTTCCCATATTATCTCATCTACAATGATGGCTCACAACTCCATTTTGAATTCCATTTGAAGAATTTGAAGATAATTTTTCTAAAGATGAACAACAAATAAAAATAAATGAACATGTTATAAACTAAATAAAATAACATTGGGACACATAAAATATTGCATAAACACAAACACAAAAAAACATAAAACAAGAGAGACATAGATAATACATGGTTCACCAAATTTGTGCTATGTCCACATAGAAACAACCAATCCTTCATTTTATATTGTCCAACAACCTAAATGGATAAAAAGTAATTTCCTCTTTTCTCTCACACAATCTCCACTCTTGTTCAGGCACAAAATAATAATAATAATACATAGTAACAATACATTTATGTCATCTAAAATGAGGGTTTCCTTCTAGCTAAAAAAACCTAAAATAACATAAATTTTATGATCACATCTTATCCCTAATGAATGTCCCATATTGACTATGAAATTACAATATTTTACAGGGAAACGTTTATCTAATTTTTGCTTCGAGGGCGCTTCCCCTAAATTCTCACCAAGGGGGGGGGGGGGGGGGGGGGGGGCATAGGAGGCTTCTACCACCTCCACCCCCTCCCTCTTTGGGCTCTCCGATGACACTCCTAATAGGGGGCAAACCCTCCCACACCCTACTCTGTCAGGGATTGAGATCCAACCACGACTGAAAAAAAAACTTTGAATCAGAAAGATAATTAGACTCCAAACCCAACAAAACGTTCATTATCTAACAAAACAACTCTTCATCTCATTGTACATTACAATAATGTTTCTCAACTATGATATATTACAAGCAATATCAAGTTACTATTTTCTTATTTTAGATTTCTTTTATTATTTAAAAAACTCAAAAATCTAAAATTTTAAAAATTTCATGAACATATATATATTCTCGTAATTCTTCACCCAAATATCATCTCTACCATATTTAAAGGTAAGAAATAAACTATTTTAAAATATAAATATATCTAAACATAAACTTAAAATCCTGCTACGATTTAACTTCCATGAAACCACTTTATTTATATATAATTCTTAAATGTTATTAAAAAGATAATAAAAACACTATTTATTGAAAGAGAAGCATCCTCTATAGAAGGAAATATTGGTTTTCATAATGTGTTAATTATCATACATAAGTTTGAGGCTTTTTAATGTATATATTCCATGTCATTATAATAATGACTTTAAGCAAGTATATATACATTTATAATAGACGTTGATGTTGTCATAATGATCATAGATTTCAATGTAAGAGTAAGTAATGAGTTCTTATTAGTCTGTGACATAAGGTAGTATGGACTATAGTAATCGATCTATGCTTGTATATTATTCTTTGTACAAAAATCAAATGATTAAACCCAAAGTTTTATTTTTCATGCTTTAGTTTACCTTTTTTCTTAGCTGTTAAATAGTGACAAGTTTTTGGTTAGCTAATGAAAAGTTTTGAGGTCTTATTTGGTTGCTTCTCGAGGTAGAGAGGCATAAAACTTAGTTTTAAAATCCATATTCTTAACATTTCTTTGCATAATGAGTTAATGTTAGCATTATTCTTGCATTACTTAGTTAATATTAAATTTTTGCATATAATATGACTTGAATGTGCTTGTGGCTCCCGATTCCCGAATGTGCATGATTACATGCAGTTGCCTCATGAATGTAGTGTGTTTTCATGAGCTTCTAATGATTTTTTGTGCGCTTACTCTAAAGATACATATATGCCAAGGAAAATTTTAGCAACATGATAAACTTGAACTTTGGTTTTGGGCGGTCTTGTGCGGGTACAAGAATTAGAAGATAGGATTTAGGAAAGGGCGAGATAAGGTAGGCATGATAAATCTTATGATTACTTTTGATTGATAGGACTTATCCATATATATGCACCTTTGCCCCGACCACCTGTTCCTATATGCTCTAGCCACCTCTTATTCTTGAATGTAAGGATATGAAATTACTAGTAGATGCAACAAAGAAAGAAACGAAAACGATAGTTTGAATGGTTTATTACATGTACTTCATTGGGCTTAACATAGTGAAAGCACTACCATTAGTGGAGGCTATGGATATAGAGGTCGCGAGGAAGGAATCCCATCCATCAGTTGCGTTTGAACTTACGATAGGACATCGCTACTAGTAGGGTGCTAGGTTGGATAGATATTTTCTACTTGACAATGTTTCTGAATGAGACCAAGTTCTTTTTCCCTTGCAATATTATCTCCATAATTCGAGTGCGTTAATTGAAAGCTCATCATTATAAGAATTTGTTATTTTCAAATGGATGGTTCCAAATATCCTGATCCGAATGTTGAATGGTTAGAAGAATCTTACTTGGAAATCTCCATTGGTGATTACAAGTTTCAATATTTCTTGGTGTTTGCTAAGACTAAAAACATGGACTAATGTACATTCGTGAGCCACCTTCAAGGTATGTATGATCATTGTTCTAACCAACAAGATAAAGTTGCAAACTAGTTAAATCAAGTTGTTATATCATACCTTTTTTCTGGTAGGTAAGACCTTTAATTTCTTGTGGAAGGTATCCAGGTTGTCATCCATATTTTTATACATTTTTCATACTATCACTAATCACTTACATCCTTTTGCTTGCAGGTCTAGAACAACTTAAATGGCTGCATTGGAAATGTGATTTCACATAATCCTATCCTTCTAGTTTTGATAGATTAGGATGTAGCTTTAGTTATATTCCTATGCTTATTTGAATTCTAATTATTTCTGCATTACATTACAACACTTTTCCTACTTTCCCCTTTTCATTTAAATCTTGTCATGCATATTCCCTTTACTAGTCTTTACTTTCCTTTCTCTTTTCCTATATTTTATGATATATCCCTTTCTTTTGTGTATTTTATCGTTTTTCATTTTAATAAGACGATGTATGAAATTAGTCTTTTTTGGATCTATGGTAATGTGGAAAAATTCGAAAGGGAAACTGTAACAACTAGCAATGCTCGACTTATTTATGGTCTACTTATTTGTTTGGGCCTAGATATCGTTTAAGGTCAATGATGCATGTATTGAAAATATGCTTCATCCTAAGTGAAATCTCAACCAAATTTATGTCACTCGTATCTATAATGGGATCTTATTTCCTTGAATCTAATTTTATATTGATCAGTTTTAACGTGTTAGTTCAATCAAGTAGGGAAGGGAAAGGAGGAAATCTTAAATGAGCATACTAATTTCATAAGTGTATACATAAGAGTCTCTACAAAGTAAGGAATAAGATCCTCTGCTCATTGAATAATTCAGGATCCCTCTTCTGCCCTTGTTTAAATAAGCCCCAATGAAATTCCAATGAGAATAAAGTAATAAAGTAAATAAAAGGTGAAAGAAGAGAAATGCTTCCTGTGTATGGAGGTGAAGAAAGCAACTTCGTCGAGGTATTGAACAACCTTGCTGGTAGTGAAGAAATGCTTATGATTCCTTGGAGTGACTTTCTTGGGGTACTGAATAGGCCTTCTAGTAGAAAATAAACAATGGAGAAAATTAAAAAATATATATATATATCTTAAATTGCAGAATTCACATACTCCTACTCCCTAATCGAAACCACTAAATTTTTACTAGTCCTGTGAAATGTGTTAAGATAGTAAGAGGAGTAGAAGAGACTACATCTGTAACAAAAATAAGTAAGGAATCTAGAGTTATCAATAGGATGAGACAATACTTCTATAATGCTACACCTCATGCTTAATGTTATACCTAAATGGATAAGTGAGGGTTCTCCCAGTTTGTCGCCAAGTGTTGTTGCCACTACAACGCCATCCAAAATTTTTCCTATATTTAAATTTTGAAGCCTCCTTATGATCATGCCATCCCTCATTTCAAACCATTAAGGTCATGTCAGTTCATGTGGTCTAAGTCCTTAAGTCTTCATTTATGGATTGTAAGTCTCAATCTACTTGTTGTCAAATGCACAACTCTTGATTTCTTCAGAAGCTAACACATGCCTTGGTGATTGTGTAGTCTCTGGCAACATTGATTATGTAGTCCATTGAGATAGTGTAAGGGAATCCTCTGTAGATTGTGATTGCACACTCTTTTTTGAAAATGAGAGTGTACTTCTACAATTCAATATTTTCACCCCACTTAGTGGTAGTGAATTCAATCTTGACTCCTAGTTTCTCAACATGCACTAGGCACACTCACAAATATTGACCCTAATTACATGTCTTCTCTCCTTTTATAAAGAGTCTAGTCCAGAGCTCATTTCGACATTCATCTTTCACTTTTAAGCTCTACACGCTTCAGGATTACAAGGAGCATTTTTTTACTCATGGTTGCGAATGCCCCATCTTCCAAGTGAGTTTCTCAACTATCACTTTTACTTTTGCGAGTGTCATTTTTACTTTATTTTTCTCTTTCATGTGTCATTTTTTCTTCTTTTTCAAGTGTTGCTTTCACTTGTTTTCATTTTTTCATGTGTTACTTGTGTTTTCTTTTGTTTTCACATGAGTCGCTTTCACTTGTTTCACATATCTTAAGAGAAGCTTGGTACAACTTATAGAGGTAGCTCCAACACACTCTCTTGCACTAGTTTAAGTTATTTATCATAAGAACTTGTGCTGGACACATACCCATGGCAAAGTGTGCCTTTTCGTTACAATTGACACTTGTTTCATAAAGATATACATATTATGTGTCACACTTAGAGATAAGTGTTGTATTACTGTCATTTAATTGTATGCATGATGGTTTTGGGTACTGTGTATTTTCTTGTCATGTGTTTCATTGTATATGTGTGTGCAATCACATTCAATACCTATTATGTGTTACTCCATTATCTCATTGATCTTACACTTAGTCGATTTTGGAGTTCTTTCTTGTTCTCACATATTGTACAACCTTATGAGCACATTCAACTTCTAACTAAGTGATGGGTGCATTGGTTATTCCTAAGCCTAAGTAATGAAAACCTTACCTCCTGGACCTCTACATGTACCCACCTAGAAGAAAACTTCTTTCAACTATGCATTAATCAATCTTAGATCACAATCACTCAAACTCGTTGCCTACAACTCCGCAATGCACAGTTTTTGATCAACCATTCCTTGTATTTTGCATTACGGAGTTTTAGTGAATAGTGGGGTCATTTTTGGACCCATGAAGTTCCCAACTGTGCAATCCCTTGAGCCTCCTCTTCAATCATTGTGCATTGCACAATCATAGCTCTCAAGCCTGTCACTCTTGTCTCTTACACTTTCTCACTACACGATACCTTGGTTAACCTTTCCCTCACTATGCATTGTGTGGTCTCAATGGATAGTAGGGCCATCCTTCAGCCTATAATAGCCCCTGGTTGATTTTCCAAGTAGAAAATATAGGACTAAGGTCATGGGACACCTATTCCAACCTGAATGGTGGGAAAAACATCCTAGTGGGTGTCACTTTCAGTTTATTTATGGCGAAGGAAATTGGAAAAAGCATTGGCAAAGGCAAAGAGGCAATAATTGGCATTTTATTTATGAAAGAAAGGAAAATAGGATGAAAGGGAGATGAAAGGTCACATATTTACATGACATGGCAAGAAAATGAAGAAAATAGAGGCCTCGATGATAAAAAGGCTTTCGAGGATCAGTTCATGGCATTTTCACAGTTTTTGGTGGAGCTCTCTTCTATTCTCTCATTCTATCATACTTTTGGACACTTAGAGTACTCTTGGAAAACTTTTGCATACTTTGGATTTGGAAAAGGAAGGAAAAAGAAAGGAGGAATGCATAAGGGAACAAGTGGATCAACAACTACAACTAAATTTCTTTATAGGTAATAGGTTGTATGTGTGATTTCCTTGTTGACTTATGGATGCATGGTATAGGATGTAGTTTTATGGTTATGTGTTGTCATTCGCATGCAAGATTGGATGGATTGATAGTGGTTTTAGCCTTGCCTTGACACTACTTGTAGAGCCATGGTGTTGTGGGTCTTTCCACTTGATTATTTTCTATTTGGTGCTCATAATTCCTTCTGGTTTTGCATTGGAACATATACTATTGAAGCCTTGGAAAAACTTGGGTTGACTTACTAGTACTGAAGCCTAGTTTGGAAAAAATACTCTGGAGCCCTTGGTGGGTTGAGTTACTAGTCCCTGGATCTAGGTTGGACAAACCCTATGGAGCCCTGGAAGGTTGTGGGTTGAGTTACTATATCTTGGAGCCCTAGGAGGTTGTGGGTTGAGTTACTAGTTCTTGGAGCCCTTGATAACTTGGGTAGAGACCGACCTGGTTGGTGGTAGTGATGGCAGACCATGAGGTGGAATCATTGGTTGAGGGTTGAGGTGGCTTAGCCTATGGAAGACTTAGTTTTGGTTTTTTTTGGTTTACATCATGATATCCCACATTCATGCTTGGAATATGGTGCAGGGATGATTGATGGAAAGAGAGATTTGGTTCAACCCAGTCTATGCTTAGGTGGTGCGTGGAAGTCCCTGACATGGTTTCCATTTTCATATGTTAATAAGAGTTATTTTATGTTGCGATCTATGAGCATATGTATTGATTATGATGATGATATTATGGTTGAGTTTCCATGGCTTATATGTTGGTTATTGGTTGTCTTATATGCTGATTATTTGTTGGTTATATGTTGGTTATATGATGTATATTGCCTATGGCTCTTGACATGTTTGATGAATATATGAATGGTTGATGAATTCATGGACTAACAATTTCTATTGCAACTAGATAGAGAGGGTTTAGATCCTTCTCAATGATTCTCAGGTGAGGACTATCAGTTATGATCAAATACACATTCATGACCTATAGATTATGTGTTTTCGATGTGTTTCATGAAATTTATGCTAAGTACTAGGATTATCTAGGTCAAGATCTTGTTTATGTTTGAATGTTTGTAATTGTCATCATGTAACTTATGTTTCTAGAAAGTTTTAGGAAGTTATGGGTAGTGTTCTAGAGGCCAGCTTGAAATAGTGGCACTAATCCCATGAGTGCATGCTTTGAATGGAGGATTTTAGGTCACAACCACTAATAGCTAGGATTGTGAGTGTGGTTGGAGGCTCACAATCTAATGCATTCCTTGTTGTGGGTGTAGTTGGGGGTTAGATTAGTGAAAACTTAGTTCTAGCTCAAGATTTTGTCACCAGAGTTTATGGAATAACTTCTATGTGACCTAGTGTCCTGAGGGATGTTTGTGAGTTGTCAGTTTGTGGTTAGTTTGTAGGACCCACTTCCTTAACTGAAGCTTGGAGTTCAGGTCATGTCATAGTAACTCTTCATCTCATGTTTACCCTCGCAGGCCAGTGAAATTAGGTAAATTTGAGAGGGGCTGGTTACTGGGTGGTATCAAAGCTTCCAAGTTCAAACACTTAGACTTTTTGGGTGGAATGTATTTGTCATGCATGCATGTTAGTCAACTTCGGGTTTTTTATGCATTCATTGTGATGGTCATTGTTGCATTAGTGTTGTCATGTAGAGGTTGATGTTGTTGGTATATTATGATGCTGATATGTTGGTTGAGATGGAGAAGGAGATGCAAAACATCAGAGTGAGGTTACAACACTAGAGCACGGGGTATGAGCAGATCATCATACATGTTTGAACGTTTGGCATGCAAGTATGTTCGTTAATGGTTTTTATATGCATTGTTGTTATATGCATGCCTGTAATTCTACCATTGTTGTGGTTACATGCATGACAGATGCTATTTAATCATTGTAGCCACATGCACATGTGTCGGATAGTCATGTATGGTATTAAACGTGTTGTTATATGCATGATCGTTATGGTCATTGCAGTTAAGATCTTGATGTTATATGTATCATGCTAATATAGATTAGCTTGTGCATATGGTTATGGTTATGATATTTAGGTATGAATCGATATAGCTATGATATTGCATTGTACTAATCTAGGCTAACTTATGTATATGTGATAGCATCCTCTGAGATACATTGAGGTATGAGTTTTATTATTTTGTCTTCTTGGTTATTCTAACATGGTATGTTTATAGGTTGTTTAGATGTTCTATTAATTACAGGATATGAGTATGTGTCTATAAGATTTCATGAAGTAATGGCCTTGTTTTAAGATGATTGTACTAACCCAATATGTGATGAGAAAACTAATATGCACTTGACTGTAAGTGGGTGCTAGTTGTGGTATTATGATTAATGATTGTGAGTTGATAATGACATGGTTGTTAGTCTTGGTAAAGAATGATTTCAAATTAATGGACATGATGTCTTGATATTTGGAACATGTGACTGACATGTGTAAACAGTTGGGAAACATGCTTTGTATTAGCATGACAAGGTAACATTTGTTTTTTTTTATAACTAATATTTGGGCGATGTGATAGCGCATAATAAGACACAATTGTAGTAAGATAAAAGTTAAAATAAAGGAATTGGGTGAGAATTCATTGGCTATCTTTGAAAACCATAATTCTAAACGAATGAGTGTTTTTCATGAATACAGGACCTCTTATTAAACTTGATTTTGTTTGACATTATGTGGTTATGTGTTATATTCATGAACATGTATTTGATAGGTATAATAGTTGGTTTCTAGTGCTAAATAGATTCCTCAAGGAATTGGAGTTCCTTGAGAGATGATATAAGTACATGTTCAGTTACAAGTCAGCGTGTTGGGTACAACAAGGTAAGGTAACTAGTAGATTGTTATTTTTATTTATGCACTAACAGTTGTGTGTTTATGGAAGTATGATTTAGGGCATTGCATGGAAAAGGAGACTACCATGAACTATTGAAGAGGCTTAGGTTGAGCTTTCTTTTGGAAGCACTAGGAACCATGTGTTTGAGTCATGGTGTTTGTTGTTAGTTTTGTGTTTTTGTTCTTTTTTTATTTGTTTGTGTTTGGTTTATAGTTTTGTTTATGTTTGGTGGATGGCCATGCCACTTTATTTATGGTGTCTTATTGCTATTGTTTTTACATGGTTTTCTTCTTGTTTATTTATTGTTCTTTCCTTTTATGTTTTAAGGGTCTTGGGAATTTGTTGGGGAAAGAGGAAGGGTAATGGAGCTTGGGGAACAAGTGGATCAACAACTACAACTAAATTTCTTTATAGGTAATAGGTTGTATGTGTGATTTCCTTGTTGACTTATGGATGAATGGTATAGGATGTGGTTTTATGGTTATGTGTTGTCATTCGCATTCAGGATTGGATGGATTGATAGTGGTTTTAGCCTTACCTTGACACTACTTGTAGAGCCATGGTGTTGTGGGTCTTTCCACTTGATTATTTTCTATTTGGTGCTCATAATTCCTTGTGCTTTTGGGTTGGAACAAATACTGTTGAAGCCTTGGAAGAACTTGGGTTGAATTACTAGTATTGAAGCCTAGTTTGGAAAAAATACTCTGGAGCCCTTGGTGGGTTGAGTTACTAGTCCCTGGATCTAGGTTGGACAAACACTGTGGAGCCCTTGAAGGTTGTGCATTGAGTTACTAGATCCTAGAGCCCTAGAAGGTTGTGGGTTGAGTTACTAGTTCTGGGAGCCCTCAATAACTTGGGTAGAGACCGATCTGGTTGGTGGTAGTGATGTCCGACCATGAGGTGGAATCATTGGTTGAGGGTTGAGGTGGCTTGGCCTACGGAAGCCTTGGTTTGGTTTTGTTTGGTTTACATCATGATATCCCACATTCATGCTTGGAATATGGTGTGGGGATGATTGACGAAAAGAGAGATTTGGTTCAACCCAATCTATGCTTAGGTGGTGCGTGGAAGTCCTTGACTTGGTTTCCATTTTCATATGTTAATAAGAGCTATTTTATGTTGTGATCTATGAGCATATGTATTGATTATGATGGCAATATTATGGTTGAGTTTCCATGGCTTATATGTTGGTTATTGGTTGTCTTATATGCTAGTTATTTGTTGGTTATATGTTGGTTATATGGCTTATATTGTCTATGGCTCTTGACATGATTGATGAATATATGAATAGTTGATGAATTCATGGACTAAAAATTTCTATTGCAACTAGCTAAAGAGGGTTTAGATCCTTCTCGATGATTCTCAGGTGAAGACTATCAGTTTATGATCAAATACACATTCATGACCTATAGATTATGTGTTTTCCATGTGTTTCATGAAATTTATGCTAAGTACTAGGATTATCTAGGTCAAGATCTTGTTTATGTTTGAATGTTTGTAATTGTCATCATGTAACTTATGTTTCTGGAAAGTTTTAGGAAATTATGGGTAGTGTTCTGGAGGCCGGCCTGAAACAATGGCACTAATCCCATGACTACATGCTTTGAATGGAATATTTTAGGTCACAACCGCTAATAGCTAGGATTGTGAGTGTGGTTGGAGGCTCACAATCTAATGCATTCCTTGTTGTGGGTGTAGTTTGGGGTTAGATCAATGAAAACTTAGTTCTAGCTCAGGATTTTGTCACCAGAGTTTATGGACTAGCTTATATGTGACCTAGTGTCCTGAGGGATGTCTGTGAGTTGTCAGGTTGTGGTTAGTTTGTAGGACCCACTTCCTTAACTGAAGCTTGGAGTTCGGGTCATGTCATAGTAACTCTTCATCTCATGTTTACCCTGGCAGGCCAGTGGAATTGGGTAAGTTTGAGAGGGGGTGGTTATTGGGTGGTATCAGAGCTTCCAAGTTCAAACACTTAGACTTGTTGGGTGGAATGTATTTGTCATGCATGCATGTTAGTCGACTTTGGATTTTTTATGCATTTGTTGTGATGGTCACTGTTGCATTAGTGTCGTCATGTAGAGGTTGATGTTGTTGGTATGTTATGATGGTGATATGTTGGTTGGGATGGAGCAGGAGATGCAAAACATCATAGAGAGGTTACAACACGAGAGCACGGGGTAAAAGCAGATCATCATACATGTTTAAACGTTTGGCATGCAAGTATGTTCGTTAATGGTTTTTATATGCATTGTTGTTATATGCATGCTTGTCATTCTACCATTGTTGTGGTTACATCCATGATAGATGGTAGTTAATCATTGCAGCCACATGCACATGTGTCTGATAGTCATGAATGGTATTAAACGTGTTGTTATATGCAAGATCATTATGGTCATTGTAGTTAAGATCTTGATGTTATATGTATCATGCTAATATAGATTAGCTTGTGCATATGGTTATGGTTATGATATTTAGGTATGAATCGATATACCTATGATATTGCATTGTACTAATCTAGGATGACTTATGTAGATGTGATAGCCTCCTCTGAGATACATTGAGGTATGAGTTTTATTATTTCGTCTTCTTGGTTATTCTAACATGGTATGTTTATAGGTTGTTTGAATGTTTTACTAATTACAGGATATGAGTATGTGTCTATAAGATTTCACGAAGGAATGACCTTGTTTTAAGATGATTGTACTAACTCAATATGTGATGAGACAACTAATATGCACTTGAGTGTAAGTGGGTGCTAGTTGTAGTATTATGATTAATGATTGTGAGTTGAATATGACATGGTTGTTAGTCTTGGTAAAGAATGATTTCAAATTAATGGACATGATGTCTTGATATTTGGAACATGTGACTGACATGTGTAAACAGTTCAAGGGAAACATGCTTTGTATTAGCACGACAAGGTAACAGTTGATTTTTTATATAACTAATAGTTGGGCGATGTGATAGCACAAAATAAGACACAATTGTAGTAACGTAAAAGTTAAAATAAAGGAATTGGGTGAGAATTCATTGGCTATGTTTGAAAACCATAATTCCAAACGAATGAGTGTTTTTCATGAATACAGGACCTCTTATTAACCTTGATTTTGTTTAACATTATGTCGATATGTGTTATATTCATGAACATGTATTTGATAGGTATAATAGTTGGTTTCAAGTGCTAAATAGATTTGTCAAGGAATTGGAGTTCCTTGAGAGATGATATAAGTACGTGTTCAGTTACAAGTCAATGTGTTAGGTACAACAAGGTAAGGTAACTGGTATATTATTATTTTTATTTATGCACTAACAGTTGTGTGTTTATGGAAGTATGATTCAGGGGATTACATGGAAAGAGAGAGAACCATGAACTATTGAAGAGGCATAGGTTGAGCTCTCCTTTGGAAGCACTAGGAACCATGTGTTTGAGTCATGATGTTTGTTGTTAGTTTTGTGTTTTTATTCTTTTTTGATTTGTTTGTGTTTGGTTTATAGTTTTTTTTATGTTTGGTGGATGGCCATGCCACTTTATTCTTATTGCTATTGTTTCTTCATGGTTTTCTTCTTGTTTTTTTATTGTTCTTTCCTTTTATGTTTTGAGGGTCTTAGGAATTAGTTGAGGAAAGAGGAAGGGTAATGGAGCTCGGGGAGAGCTGAATGAACCCAACAGGTAATGTAAGACCTTGATGAAGCCTGGTGCATGTATAAGGTTCATGGAAGGTAAGGATAGGACAACCAGTTTGATTGGTTGGGTCCACTGGGATAAATGGACGGCGGTAGGATAGTCATGAGAAAGGAAAAGTAAATGGATTTTAGGCACAAATTCCTTTCGTATGTTGGGAACTATTGTTGTGCATGTTGGGCATGGATAAAGGGAGTTCTCTGAAACGTTACCTTATGATATCTTGTAATTATGTTGTGATTGTGATTATGTTGATGTCTGTATATGTATATGTATGTATGTCATTGTCTGACAGAGTCGTCATGGATCATGATTGCTTTATGCTAATATTTATATGTAGATATGCATGTATGTATATCATTGTGCTAATGTTTATATGTATATATTGCTTTGTGCTAAGGAATTATTACTTATGTAGGTTAATGGCATGAAGAGGTTCCTAGTTTATGAGGAATCAAGTAGGCAGAGTAGACATGGCAAATCTATGAGGTTAGTACTAAGTCGATACTAATTGATATTATGTGCTTATAATATGCCTATGCTTGTGTTATGGACAAACACTGCTAAGGGATACATCAATTGAATGAAAGCAGTTTGATCTGCGACATGCTGGGAAAAGCATGGATAGTGGAAAGACACTAGAAGAAAATGTGGTCTCTGGATATACAATTGGTGTTGTGTGCATATTGCATATGCGGTGTTGTGTACATATGGTGTTGTGTGCATCTTGTATATGAAAATTTGTGTACATATGGTAATGTGTACATGTTGTATATGCAGTGTTGTGTACATATGGTGTTGTGCGCATGTTTCATATGCGGTGTTGTGTACATATGGTGTTTTGTGCATGTTGCATATGCGATGTTGTGTACATATGGTGTTGTGTACATGTGGCATATATAGTTTTGTGTACATATGGTGTTGTGTGCATGTTACATATGCAGTGTTGTGTACGTATGGTGTTGTGTGCATGTTTCATATGCGGTGTTGTGTAAATGTAGTGTGGTGTAAACGTTGTACATATGGGGTTGTGTATATAAGGTGCTATGTACATGTTGTACATGCGACATTGTTCACATGTGGTGCTATGTACATGTTGAACATGCAGTGTTGTGTGCGTACGGTGTTGTGTACATGTTGTACATGTGGTGTTGTGTGTACATGGTGTTGCGTATACACTTTGCAGGTGGTGTTGTGTACATGTGATGTTGTGTACACATTTTGCAGGTGGTGCTATGTACATATGGTGTTGTGCACATGTTGTACATGTGGTGCTGTGAACATACCATACATGTTGTGTGGGTGTAGTTGTATGTATTTTATTGTGTTGTACTTTGGGCATAGATGTATGGATTGTGTTGTTTTGTACACTAGGTGTAGATGTATGTATTGTGTGGTGTTGTATGCCATGTGTGGGTTTATGTGTTGTGATGTAAACTATGTGTATATGTAGGTGATCAAAGATAAGAGAAGGCATTGGGTGCTTATCAAGTGCGGCAATCGATCCGATGTGTGGACAAAAAGGACAAAGAATAAAGGCTGAAGTAAAGAACCGATTGAAAGATAAGTATCAATATTTTATTTTAGTTTTTAATTATGCATGTGATATATGACTTTGATCTATTATGGTTACATGTGATCTATTGTTATCACTCTGATATTTCTTTAGAAGTTAAAGAAGGAAGAAAAATCAAATGTAACATAACTGGTGACCATACTAGGGACGTCGATCCTCAGTCTCATAAAACTTTAAGGAAACCTTAAATTTCACCTTAAGCCCTTTAAGGTCAGTTTATGAAGTTAATGTTGAAAAAATTCATTAAAAACAGTTAAACAAGTTAGAATTCTGGCTCCCAACAAGATTCACTATACTAGGGAAAATCCAGATCCAAACCCTGCAACTATAGTTGATGACCTAGACAAAATTCTAAGAAAACCAAAAAATGAAGAAACTCAGGCAAGTAATAGCCAGTTAGTCAAAGCAAACTCACTCCCTCATGAGTTTTCAACTTTAGAGGAAATCCGTTTTGATTTGTGATTTGACGTCTCATTACTTAGAACTAAATCTGAGAATGTCATCCATGAAATAGTCTTAGACCCTGAGTTTACTCAACTCATTGAATCCAAAAGGGTTATCCGTCCAGATTTATATAAATTTATCTTGGATGCTTTTAACAAGTTAAAATCCTTGACCTCTACATTGATCAGCAATATAGATAGTGCTTACCTTCAACAATCTGTTGAACTAGCTGCCCTCACTGTTGTTGCCTTTGAAATTGCTGCATAATCTTCACTCACTATAGATACACCTTCTTTTACCATAACTTCACCAACAATATCCACCACGGTCCAATCCCCTAAACCAGTAATTCCTCAACCATCCTCACCATCATCTAGTTCATCTCCATCAATTTCAAGCCCTTCCTCAAGTACCAACTCCTTACCCCCTAGTCAAACTAGAATCATAGCTATGGCAAACCGATATGCACCTCTAGTTTTACCTGCACAACTCCATGCCATGCCCCCAGATTATCAGAGTAAAATCTTCCTGTTTGATGCTATTGGTCAGTACACTGCCCAGTAGCATGTAAACAAGATGTCTGACTTTTTTGAGTTGCATGAGATAGATGAAGCAGATGTCCAAATGAGGTTGTTTGCCCAAACTTTAACTGGGGATGTCAAGAAATGGTTCAAAGCCTTTCCTGCCAACCATATTGCAGATTTAGCTAATTTTCATAGATTATTCATTGATAGATGGGAGAGAAAGAAAAACCCATTGCAAATACTTTCTGAATATGAAAACATTAGAAGAGCTCCTAATGAGTCAGTTCAGGACTATTGCACTAGGTTCAATAGTATCTACAATGCAATTCCAGCCAATATTAAGCCTCCACCTGACCTAGCATTAATTAAATTCCCTGATGGTTTTGACATTTACATGTCATACTACTTAAGGGAAAGAAACCTTGAAACATTGGAACAAATGCAAAGCAATGCTATTAGTGTAGAGGCCAACCTATTAGCCAAGAAAGCCTGAATGAGAAATGAAAAGAAAGTTGTATTTAAAGAGGAAACTTCCACTTCAGATGGAAAGGTATATATTTTAGCTAAGAGTTTAGAGAGAATAATGGATAGATTAAAAAACATGGACATGAAAAATCAATGGGAAAATCAACAACTACCCCCAATAAGAAACCCTAATTTTAGGAAGAACCCTAACATTGGAAAAACATTATACTAAATCAACATATTAGGCCCCCCTTCCAAGAAAAATATGTTGAGGGTTCATAGGACCAAGAAGGAGAGGAAGAGACCTAGATAAACTTACCAGAAACCAAAGACGAAGATGTTGTTTTGCTTACTCAAGAAGAACAAGAGTTGTACATGTTGTAGTAGTTGCAGTTAGAATCTGGTGAATCCCTTGATTTTAAACAGGGATATGAGTCAGCTATATATGAGGTACACAAACAATATAGCTTAAGAAGTAAAAAGAATAATGAGACTCCCATTAAAATATCCATCCAGACCCAGAATAAGATAATAAAAGAAGCTCCAGTTACCAAAGTGTTACAAATCTTCCCTAGTGGAACACCAGAGACTTCTACTCCTAAAATTGTAGATATAACCTCCACTGAAACTCAAACAGAGACAATTACTAAAATCAATCAAAATAAGAGAAATCAAGGCAAAACAGTAGAAACACAAACTGAAATGCCTAGTACTGAGAAACAAGATAAGAACACACAAACTGCACATGTTAAGGAAGATCTAAATCAAACAAAAAAAGCTCAGCTCCCTTTCAACATCAAAATTGAAATAGAAAAATTAAAGATATTAGTTCCCTTGACCGAACTAGTAAATAATGAATCCTATAGGTCACAGATAACTAAAAATTTAAACACAGGAGAGGGAGAGGATGTTGTTAACTTGAATGATGATCAGCCTGATAGCAGCTACAGCTACAGGGACAGAGGAAAGAAGATGACACAACAGCCAAGGACACCACAGCAGAACCTCAAGAAAAAGAAGGAATGCAAGCTGATCTTGAGGAACTAAACTGGCAACTACAAGAAAGGGAATTGCAGGCATGCATAGAGATACAATCTCTAAAACAGCAGATGCAAGAAAAGGAGGCACAACTGGCCTGCATGGCCAGTTGGGCAATGGACGCTCTGCAATGTAGGTAGTCGGCCAAATCCTATGGCCTATACCTAAGGGATCAGTGGCTGCAATTCCAAATTAACACATTGGCACAGAGGGGTATCTCCCAAATCAAAAACCCCCAGCAGTTCATGGATTTATGTAACAGCAGTTCATTAGAAGACAAGGCCAAGCTATCAGTGTTCTACCTTCATAATTTGGCCCTTCCAAATGTGACCTCATGGGACCCCAACACAATAGTAGGGGACATGCAGTTGATGGCAATGACCTCATGGTTAAACCACGAAGAAAAGAGAGCAGCAGAGGTCAGAAATGTCATGAACCGAGAACTACATGAACCACTGTTGATTAGAGCAGAGCCAGGGGACCCCACAGCATTGATATCAGCTCACCAGCACCTAGCAACCAACTCTCAGGCTTTATTAGAGTACATGGATCGACAGGCTCAGGCTATAGCACACTTCGAGGATATGGAGCGATTATTAGGGGACAATTGTGTTCATGCTTGCACCCATAGGTGGAACACATTGTCCCACAGCATCAAAACCAGGGAATATCACACTCCAACTAGAATGAGGGAGGCCTTGGCACGAGTGCCTCTCTACAAGAAGTCTATGCAGAACCTCCAGGCCAGCTGGATCGGCCTCAAGCTATGTCCACCTTTGCTTTTGGGATTGTTAGAAGGAAGCACAGAAGAAGAAGGTCATAAGCAATGGGAAGAGGTGGAAAGGAAGGCCAAATTCCATGACAGTGAGGAGGATACTACTTCATAAGCCTAGGATGTGAGGGTGGCAATTAAAGCAATGAAAGACGAGGAACTGGACTAGTTGCTCAGAGGATGAGCAACCCTTTTAGCAGGGGGTGATGATGAGCCCCAAATTTGGTAACTTGTTGGGCTCATTTGGCCTAATTATCCTTGTTCAATCCTTCATTTTTCATAGCTTATGCATTATTTTTTAGTATGTTTATGTCATTTGTATGAATAAGGGTAGTCACTCTTCCTAGCTGGCTAACACGTGCTCATTTCAGGTTTTTTGACACATCTTGGAGCAAAACCGAGCAATCATGGGCTAGAAGACAGCCAAGCTTGAGGTGAGGATTCGTAGGGGGGTTGTCTATGGCATTAAATAGCCTTCCTCAGGATCTTCACCCCCAACTACGAGCTCCAAAGGCCACCAAAACCGGATCTAGAAGGCAGCCAAGCAGATTTTGGAAGAAGCTGTCTACTCACAGTTTGGGCAGCCAAGTCCCATAGATTTAGGAGGCCAGCTAGGGCCCTGTTGTGGTAAAAACACAACCCCCCCCCATTATTGATGCGTCCACTTCGAATAATGGGGACCCTTTCTATAAAAATTTTGGCTAAACACCTTTTTGGATTTTTATTTTAGATGATTGCCCTACGCTTTTGTTAATTTTTAGTTTTTTTTTGGATTCTTGTTTTGATTGCTTTGTTAGATTTGACGCTTGTTTTGCCTCATTTGGTCAACTGGTTTGAAAATGTCACTCCTTTGAATGTCTGATTATTTATGTAGCCTGGGTTAAAAAAATGCGTAAAATATACAATATTGCATTTTGTAAATAAATTAGTTCAATAATGTATTCAGTTTAAATATTAAACCGTAGTGAGTTTTTACTAACATTTTTCCATATAGCCAAATCATGAAGCAACCGGATTTTAGTAATTTACTCCAATAAATTATTAATCTCGAAAAATCATAATTTCAAAGTGGCTATAATTTATTTTTTCATTTTATTAAAAATAGTCGTAGTTTATAAAATAAACCAAAATAAAAAATTAATCTTTAATATTAAATCTTAAATTAATTAAATTAATTATTATTTAAAATATAATTAATTAAATTAAATTAAAATTTAATATATAAAAAATATAAAAATAAAAAATAAAATTGATTTTAATCGCATCGGAAGTTTTAATTGCATCTGGAGCTTTCAAATGACATGTTTCTAAAACCCCAATGGACTCATACCCTTCCGACGCCGATTGCCGATATCGCATCGAGGACTTTGGCATTGTAACACGTTTGGACCCATACCCTCATTCCCCGATCCGATAAGCCAAGCTATGTTGCATTAAGCAAAGGGGCATTAAAGCATAACTATTTTAATACATACCATGCCCCCGATGCCCCGATGCGATATCGCATCGGGGACTTTGACATTGTAACATATTTAAGAACCCCGATACCCTTACTTCCCCAATCGACGATAAAGCATGAGCCATGGGGCATTAAAACAAAAGGCATGCTTTAGGTTTTATATTCGTTTGAATTTCTAAAATCACTCATACGTATGAGTGGAATAAATAAAAAATAGTGTAGGTTAGTATATTTTTAATATTAGTTTATATATTAATATGTTATATGTAATATATTGTATTAATTAAATTAATTAATAACATGTAATATATTATATTAATTAAATTAATTAATAATATGTAATATTTTATTAATTTAATTAAAATTTAAATATCATTTAGATTAATACTGATTAGTTTTTTTAATTAGATTAAATTTGTTTATAAATCGCTAACTAGATATCAGTTAGTTAGATTAATAAATAGGTTATTAATAATTAGTTTAGTTTATAATTAACAATTAATTTAGAATTCTAATTTAGGATTTAATTTTTAATGAGAATTTTGATTTTTTAGCCCAGCAACAAAGTTTCCAGATTCATGCCAGATTTGATTCATCAACTTTGGAGGCTCATAAATTGAGTTATACTTGGCCAAATGAGGCCCAGGACGGCTCATTGGAAAGAGAAAATCAAGAAGAATATTTCTGAGGAGATTTCATTGACAGATTTGGTCATTTATTGGGTCAAAAATCAGGCAGAAGATCAAGCTACGAATTTTGAAAACAAAATCATTTTTCTGAGTTTTATTTTCATTGGTCCAGGCCTCTTCTAATTGCAGATTCACTCGTCATTGATATTCTTGGCCAATTAAATCAGCCCAGGCATCAAAAGAGAATTTATATTTTAAAGAATTTGACTGGATTTGATTTAAATGCCAACAATGCCATGTTGATTTTATTGTTGCATTTTAATTTATTTTGATTTCTTTTTGCAGGAAAACAGTGGAAGAAATATAAAGAAAATGATCTCAATCAATGAGAAGGCTTCAGCAATTGGATTTGGCAGATTTCTCTTCACCAAACTTTCCTCTCAAGAATTCCTTCACAGATAGTATAAGTAATAGATTGCAGAATGTAATAGAGGGCTGCTCTACTCTACAATGCTAGACTTTTAAAAGCACTACTGTAATAGGAATTTAGAGCTGTAAGAGAGAGGAGAGAAAATCTCAGATCTGGGGATTATTGAAGATTTTTCCTTTGTATCTTGGATTATGTATGAGGGGCAGAGTTCTCACTATTGTGGCTTTAGCTTTGAAGGCAGAAGTTCAAGCAATCTAAAGGACTGTTGGAGACCAAGATCAGAGAAATGGATGCAATAAATTGATATTTTTAATACTACTGTTTTAATTATCAGTTTCACTTTTATGGTAACAGGAATGTCTCATTTTATTCATGTTTATGCACTATTGTCAATATGGGTAATTTGTCTCAATCTTGTTATTAGGTATCTCTGTTCTTATGAATTAAAATTTGATTTCTGAGTAACTATTTACTCAGAAATCTGTCATATAAAACTGATTTATTGAATGGTAATGTGTTGTGAACTATTTCCACATGTCATTATTCAATTATTGGATTTACTGATTTGATAATTAATGTCATTTTTGTGAACTACTTCCGGGAATGTTGTTGGTTTATTATTTTAGTAGATAGGTCTCAATAGGATGTGTTTTGGTAACCATAATATCAGTTAATTGAACTACTTCATTAACTTGATATTCATTATAAAAGAAACATATGTAAATCCCAATACTTTAATTATCTTGCTCTTAGTTGGGTTAGATTTATATCTGCCTAATTAAGATAGGATTTAGAATAGATTCTTTTGCTTGCATCATAGAATAGGCTTACATTTAGAGTAAATTCTACATTCTTTCAAGTCCTCTCCTCAAAGAGGCAAAACTTTAGCTGTGGCTTGGCTGAACCCAAGTCAGCTTAAGGGTCATTCTCTTGCCTGATCAGCAAGAAGAAGTGATCTGATATCCCTGTCTATTGGTATGTAAAGATACATCATAAACCAATAGCAATAGGGAAAAGGTAACTGGACCTAGTTGAACTAGTCGGAGCCATCACACCAAACGGAAAAGGAGCTGCTTTTAAGGTCCGGACCGGGTGGTTATCCCCCAATGTTGTTGCAGCGATTTTCGAGGCATCAACATTTTTGGCGCTAGAAGGAGGGAATGAGATTTTTGTCTATTGGAGTCTTTTCAATTTTAATATTTTATTTATTGCGATGGCTCCTCTCAAACTTCTAATTTGGAGTTGTAACCATGGACGTGCATCTTCCAATACTCCACCCGAAGTGGTAAGACTCTTGTCTCAGGTAAAGTTCAATGGTAAGAGAAATTCTTCTGCTTTTAATCATGTCTTTCAAGTTATTCAAAATGTTTCAAATTATGATTTTTAAGGAATTGATGAAGGCATTTTATGCAGAATTTTTACTCTTACATTTGCGGCAAAATCCAGAAGCTGGTGTAGAACTCTTCCAGTTTCTTCAATCCACAGCTGGGATCAATTTGTTACAATTTTCATGTGTAAATTCGACAGCTATGATTATGAACAGGTATGTGAAGAAATTGAATATCTACGAAGGTTTAAAAATGAGTCTGTTAATGATTTTAATATGCGATTTCATTTGAATTGCTTAAGATTTAAAGACGAAGATAAACCTACGGAAGAAGAATCATTAGATTGGTTTGAATATATTTGTTCTCTTCCAACCATTCCCAATCCATATGAAATTAATTCGAGCTTTGTTCCATCCCCTTCTAATATAAATGAGAATTCCAATATGGATGTGCAAATAAATGGTGATGAAGTGGTTTTACAAAGCTTGGAAAATATTTCCATTCAAATGCAAGAAGACAACAATAGCAATTTTGGGGAAAAATCCGCCTTGAAATCTGAAAGCTACTTTGAAGTAAATTCGGAAAATCAAATCGCAAATCAGCAAGTACAAGCAGCAATCAAAGTAAATAAAATGCAAACTGCTGTACAAATTTCTGAATTTCTCCATGATGAGCAAATGCCAAAATCAGAGCAGCAAAGCAGCCTTCTTCAAGAAAGCATGAGTATGCAAAGGAATGATCTGCAATCTGAAATTTACAATGAGCATAATGCACAAGAGCTCTCAAACAGAGACAGTTTTAAATGCATTGTTTCAGGTTCACATTTTTCCCTTTATCCTGATATTTTTAATGATAGTAATTTTTCTCCTCTTAGTATCAATGATATTTCATAAATTAAAGAGGATGATTTAAATGAATTACCATTAAATTTTTATCAAGATATAGAAACAATAATTGATCATTCTTTTGCCACTAATGAACATGAGATTTTTGTTCCTCCTTGTTTTGGTATATTGGATGAAATCGAAGGAAATTCCAGACAATCTTGTGAGGTCATTTATGATGATTACTCTGACATTGAGGATGTTGATTTCTATTATTCTCAAGAGAATCCTCATGATAAATTTCAAATAACATCTGAGGATGAGGAACGCTTCAATTTAGGAATTATCCCAACTAATCCTCATTTTAGAGCAGCAAATTATCTTCATGATTTCACCATTCAAGAAATCATTCCAATTTATTATTCATATGAGGATCAAACTCCCATTCCTATTCATAATCATAATCCGTTTTCTATTTCACAAGTTGGAATTCGAAATTACCCAAATTCCATAATTCTGGCCATTCCTTGTGAAAATGAAATCATTTCAAAACGATCCCAAATGTGCTGTAATATTAGTTGTAAAAATAGTAATTTCATTTTATTTTTATTTCCCCACTTATTTTGTATAAAATCAGATTTAATTTTTCAAATTTTCCACACTTTTCGCTGGCATATTGAATACCTTACTATCAAACACTCAATTGATGCATTGCCCAATTGGGAAATTCAAGTTTCATATTATAATCATCAGCATCGAAAGATATTAATATTCCAATTTATATCAATGCTAATGTTTCATCAAAAGCTTCTATCTTTTCAAAAGCAATGTCAACAAGAGAATATATTTTTGCAATCTGGCCAGCAATTCAATTCAATTAATAAATTGCCATTTTATTTGAAAGGCTTCCATCCATTTTTCCTTGACTCATTTGAAAATTGTTTGGAAATTTTTCTTTCAAGGAAAATTATCAATGATTTAAAATTTGTACATAACACTAACAAATTTTTTCAGGTCAAAGAATCTAAAAGTTCATCTTCACAATCTGGCCTGTTATCTCTTCCTTTGAACATTTCTCAATCCTTAATAGAAATCCATCCAGATTTTTATGATCCAATTGGTAGTCAATTGGAAAGGAAATTTCAGGAGAGAGAGATTTTAATTAAGTTCCTAACAATAACTGTACATTCTGATTTCATATTTATTTTCCTTAGTTTAGTCAAATCTGTATTTTTATTACTAACATTTGAACTGTGCATAAACGCAGGAATAAAAATGAGAAAATGGCTACACTGGAAATATGACTATACCTAGTCATTTTCATGTATATGGTTAGAATAGGAGTAGAATTAATTTAGTTAGTTTGTTTTGTATAGATAATTTATTTTTAACAGTTCTCTAGATTAAAAATGAAAGAAAGCAATCAGCCATTCTCATACATGTTCAGTAAAAACATTTTTCCCTATCAAAAAATTTTAATTCTTGCTTTCTTTTAAATTTCTTACAACAATACCTCTACTCTGCCTATTTCGAATAATGTCTTGATTAAATTCAATTAAAGTTGCACTTGGTATCGATTGCCTCAAAGCCACTTTCCTTCATTTCGGGATTTCCTTCTAAGATTTTCTTTTGAAATTTATATGGTAAGGATTTGAGGATAAAAAAGCTTCATGACCCCATTATCCCATGAAATGTATGACTGTCTATGATAAGCTTAATTCTAATTCCATCATTATTAGCCAGCCCAACCTTTCACGGTAATCATATGAAGTTCATATTATCTTCCTCGGAATTTGCTAAAAGCTGACCTTAAGGATGTCCATTTTGCCAAGTACACACTTTCAAATCTGTTTTGATATTTTTTCATAATTAGTGGCTTAATCTCATTCTAATCTTTAGTTTATTATTTGATGCTGTAAAATGCATCATCTTTATTTACTTAAGGCATCATTGAACAGTCACTATAACAATACAAATTTTTCTCAAGATCAATTCGGAATGAGCAAAGGTAATAAATTGTTGTCTCACTTCGAAAGGGAAGCATAGCTTAATATTTATTTCTGATAAATTTTATATTCCCTAGACATGAATAAACAGATCTTATTTAGGCTGATTTCACACTTAGATTTACAATAAATGATGAGATGATTTTGAACAAAGTCAAAATTTTGATAAATCGAAGGAGGAATTTGAAGATTCATAAGGTAAAAATTTGCAGACAATTTCCTTCCAGGTATGCATTTGCAAGTTCGTTCTCATCTCTTATTAGTTTCTCTTTTCCTTAGTTTATTTTTATTTGTGTTCTGTTTTATTTACAGGTTTTCATTCGTTTTCGAAACTTGAAGTAAGCAGCAAACCCATTTCAAATTGCAAAAGGTTCAGGGAAATTTTATTTTTGATGCATTAGAATTTAAGCATTTTTTAATTTTGCTTTTATTCACTTAGAAAATCCAATTGAAATTTCAAGGAATATCATAAGACCATTTGCATCAAAAGATTTCATCAGAAGTAATTCTTAACATTTCGCATACCTCCGATGTATTATCTTACTCATATGCCATATCGCATTTCGCATATCGGAGCTCTGCAGTTGACATATACTTCCATTATCGTGAATCGTCGATCTCTGATAATCGACTTTACCGATATTGCGATAAACACATAATTCTGGACCCGATATGAAATTCAAATCAAAGTCATAAAATTATCGCGTCCGTTTAATCGCAATAATGGTAAGAGAATAAATTTTAAAGGGCCGATGTCTCGGATCCGATATGTTATCAAATTTTCATCATAAAGTTATCGGGTCCACTCTTCATCACATATCGGCATATCAAATATTGTTACACCATGTACTTAAAATTGCCGATTGTCGACTAGCCACGTCATTCATCGCATATCGGCATCGCAAGAATCATATCGTGTTACATCGGGTACCAAAAGTTTGCCAATCGCCGATATCGCAATCGCTTCGTCACATTGTTATTTATGCTTACATCAAATCTCTGACTCTACGATGTGCGATGCGCGATATGGGAAGCACAGTGTAAATATGCCCCGACCCCCGATATAATATTTGTTTAATGATGCGATCACTCCATCTCATAGCACAACTTCTCATCGCATATTTTCATATCAACGATTCGTCGTTGCAACTTTTGATGCGAGAACTTCAAATGCATGCCTCTAATCCATTAACATTCAATCGATATGTGGCATAGCAACAAAATGGAATTCTTGCAAATTAAACTTAAAGCATGGTGAAGAAACATGTTGTGTGGATCATCCGATGAAGCGATGTGTTAAAGCGAGCTTGGGTAACCACTACGGGAAAAAGGCAATTGATGATAAATTTGCAGCATACAAAAAAATCATTTCAATTTCTCATACATTTTAGTTTTAAATATATAATTCCGTAATTAAAAATGGAAATCAAGACCTCTATCTTCATATTTAATTTTTATTATCTTGGATTTGGTCTTGATTCTGAAAAATTTATCAAATCATGGAGTTTATATGAAACATATAATATTCTGAGGAATAGTCATTACTGCAAATTCTCATTCTCATTTCTGATGCATTTGTTTTAATTTCAATTCCCCTGAGCACTAAGCATTCTATTTTGACATTTTACTGCTTGCTTTAGTTTAAATAAAATAAATAATGATTTTGGGTTATAGGATTTTGGTTAGTGTGACTTCTTCATGTTTTTAATGATAATTAAAATAAGGAGTCAGCTAGTTTGGAGAAATTGATACCTTTCAGGTAAGATCAAAAGCAATTATCCAATGGTAAGATTCATGTGCCCATTTTCATTAATTTCCATTTCATCACTCTAGTTTCATTTTTGTTTTTAAATTATGCTGATATAAAACTCTGTTTTGCAGCTCTCCATTTGAAGTTTCCAATCCTTCGCCAGATCATATTTTCGAAGTCCATACTTTTCTCCAAGTTTTATTTCAATAAGCAGCAATAATCTTCATCGAAACAACTACACCAGGAAGTTTCTGAACATTTAGTTTGTTTCTTTAAGCATTCATTTTATTAGAAAACGATCAAGATGATGCTTTGAAACAAGAAGATTAATATCAGACAGAAAGTTTTCATGGTGACTGAATTTTATCGTCACTGCTATCCAAAAAAGCCTAAAACACTTACAACCCTGCAAGGTATGATTTTTCTAAAATCTCGACATCAGAAGGAATGATTACACGGTTATTTTCTTTTTCTTCATATTGTTGAGACATTGGTATAAACATTCTTGTTTGAGTTTATCTTTCGAAACTTGGATTTTCTTTTCCACTTTTAAAATTTCATCATTTTTAGTTTTGTTTGTTGATTCCTTTCTCATTTTAGCATAAGAATTCTTTTCCTTTGGTTTTCAGTTTTGATTTTGGTGACTTTGCCATTATTTATATGGAAGGCCTATTTGTTACCTAGCAATGGTCAGGATACGTGGAGAAAAATTGTTAATAATCACCTATTAGCTTTTTCTTAAATCTCTTAATGAAGTTTGATTTTCTTATTATAGACGTAGACGTACTTAAGGAAGAGATTACCAATCAAGAAAAGTTGGCAAAGTATCATAAAATCTGAAAAATTTCCTTTTTCATCAAATTGTAATCATTTTGAGATTTCAAAATTTTATTAAGATCTTTCAGAATTCTATTATCAGTCAAGAAAAGTTATTTATAACCAAGTAAAGACACTTTACAGCAAAGCACCTTTAACTCTGAAATTGTCATTCTTAACTCTTAAGGAGTCAATGATTCTCCCTGTCCCAAAGAGTCTTATTTTTCTAGAGTATAATCTAGAAATATATTTAAACTTAAAAGATAAGAGGTCTCATCATGAGCCTGCTTACCATGATCATAGGCGAAAAATAGGCTGACATTACCAACAGTGCTAAACAAACCAAGGTAATGGCTTATGATTGCAAACAATTATAAGACAAAGGGTCTCATCACGAGCCAGCTTGTTCAGTTTAATTATAACCAGTGAATGGCATTGTCAACTATCTGGCTACCATACTAGGACAATGGCTTTTAAGATTTAATAAAAAAAAATTTAAAAAAAAATTAAAAAAAAAAAATATATATATATATATATATATATATACAAAATAAAAGTAATACATATATAAATGGATTTATCTCTAGATCAATAATTCTTGGAAAGATGGGATTCTGAATCATTTATGATTAAAAGGTAACCCTGTCGAAACTATAGATGTTTGCTGGCAGCAGTGGCTCTACCTGTGGCAAATGAGTATATTCTAAAAGCTAAGCTGTAAAGTGACCCCTGCTTTATCTCTACAACTAATTAAGGACTAATGTAGAGTTTTGAAATATTTTAATGTATGAGGAATTTAAAAAAAAAATACAATTAGATGATTCTTGCTTTTATTCAGACTAATGAACTTAGTCAAGCATTTCAAGCATAATTTTCTCTTCTTTAATTATTTTTACTTTAATTTTAGAAAAATCTCATATCAAAGAGAGATAACTGGTTCTTCTCCCGTGTGTCGCCATTGTTGTGGTAAAAACACAACCCTCCCTCATTATTGATGCATCCACTTCGAATAATGGGGACCCTTTCTATAAAAATTTTGGCTAAACACCTTTTTGGATTTTTATTTTAGATGATTGCCCTACGCTTTTGTTGATTTTTAGTTTTTTTTTGGATTCTTGTTTTGATTGCTTTGTTAGAATCGATTTTCTATAAGCTTCACATTGACGCTTGTTTCGCCTCATTTGGTCAACTGGTTTGAAAATGACACTCCTTTCAATGTCTGATTATTTATGTAACCTGGGTTAAAAAATGCGTAAAATGTACAATATTGCATTTTGTAAATAAATTAGTTCAATAATGCATTCAGTTTAAATATTAACCCGTAGTGAGTTTTTACTAACATTTTTCCATATAGCCAAATCATGAAGCAACCGGATTTTAGTAATTTACTCCAATAAATTATTAATCTCGAAAAATCATAATTTCAAAGTGGCTATAATTTATTTTTCATTTTATTAAAAATAGTTGTAGTTTATAAAATAAACCAAAATAAAAAATTAATCTTTAATATTAAATCTTAAATTAATTAAATTAATTATTATTTAAAATATAATTAATTTAATTAAATTAAAATTTAATATATAAAAAATATAAAAAAAAAATGATTTTAATCGCATCGGAAGTTTTAATCGCATCGGGAGCTTTCAAATGACATGTTTCTAAAACCCCGATGGACTCATACCCTCCCGACGCCGATTGCCGATATCGCATCGGGGACTTTGGCATTGTAACACGTTTGGACCCATACCCTCATTCCCCGATCCGATAAGCCAAGCTATGTTGCATTAAGCAAAGGGGCATTAAAGCATAACTATTTTAATACATACCATGCCCCCCGATGCCCCGATGCGATATCGCATCAGGGACTTTGACATTGTAACATATTTAAGAACCCCGATACCCTTACTTCCCCGATCGGCGATAAAGCATGAGGCATGGGGCATTAAAACAAAAGGCATGCTTTAGGTTTTATATTCGTTTGAATTTCTAAAATCACTCATACGTATGAGTGGAATAAATAAAAAATAGTGTAGGTTAATATATTTTTAATATTAGTTTATATATTAATATGTTATATGTAACATATTATTAATTAAATTAATTAATAACATGTAATATATTATATTAATTAAATTAATTAATAATATGTAATATTTTATTAATTTAATTAAAATTTAAATATCATTTAGATTAATATTGATTAGTTTTTTTAATTAGATTAAATTTGTTTATAAATCGCTAATTAGATATCAGTTAGTTAGATTAATAAATAGGTTATTAATAATTAGTTTAGTTTATAATTAACAATTAATTTAGAATTAATTAGAATTCTAATTTAGGATTTAATTTTTAATGAGAATTTTGATTTTTTAGCCCAGCAACAGAATTTCCAGATTCATGCCAGATTTGATCCATCAACTTTGGAGGCTCATAAATTGAGTTATACTTGGCCAAATGAGGCCCAGGACGGCTCATTGGAAAGAGAAAATCAAGGAGAATATTTCTGAGGAGATTTCATTGACAGATTTGGTCATTTATTGGGTCAAAAATCAGGCAGAAGATCAAGCTACGAATTTTGAAAACAAAATCATTTTTCTGAGTTTTATTTTCATTGGTCCAGGCCTCTTCTAATTGCAGATTCACTCGTCAATGATATTCTTGGCCAATTAAATCATCCTAGGCATCAAAAGAGAATTTATATTTTATAGAATTTGATTGGATTTGATTTAAATGCCAGCAATGCCATGTTGATTTTATTGTTGCATTTTAATTTATTTTGATTTCTTTTTGCAGGAAAACAGTGGAAGAAATATAAAGAAAAGGATCTCAATCAATGAGAAGGCTCTAGCAATTGGATTTGGCAGATTTCTCTTCACCAAACTTTCCTCTCAAGAATTCCTTCACAGATAGTATAAGTAATAGATTGCAGAATGTAATAGAGGGCTGCTCTACTCTGCAATGCTAGAATTTTAAAATCACTACTGTAATAGGAATTTAGAGTTGTAAGAGAGAGGAGAGAAAATATCAGATCTGGGGATTATTGAAGATTTTTCCTTTGTATCTTGGATTATGTATGAGGGGCAGAGTTTTCACTATTGTGGCTTTAGCTTTGAAGGCAGAAGTTCAAGCAATCTAAAGGACTGTTGGAGACCAAGATCAGAGAAATGGATGCAATAAATTGGTATTTTTAATACTACTGTTTTAAATATCAGTTTCATTTTTATGGTAACAGGAATGTCTCATTTTATTCATGTTTATGCACTATTGTCAATATCGGTAATTTGTCTCAATCTTGTTATTAGGTATCTCTGCTCTTATGAATTAAAATCTGATTTCTGAGTAACTATTTACTCAGAAATCTATCATATAAAACTGATTTATTGAATGGTAATGTGTTGTGAACTATTTCCACATGTCATTATTCAATTATTGGATTTACTGATTTAATAATTAATGTCATTTTTGTGAACTACTTCCGGAAATGTTGTTGGTTTATTATTTCAGTTGATAGGTCTCAATAGGATGTGTTTTGGTAACCATAATATCAGTTAATTGAACTACTTCATTAACTTGATATTCATTATAAACGAAACATATGTAAATCCCAATACTTTAATTATCTTGCTCTTAGTTGGGTTAGATCTATATCTGCCTAATTAAGATAGGATTTAGATTAGATTCTTTTGCTTGCATCATAGAATAGGCTTACATTTAGAGTAAATTCTACATTCTTTCAAGTCCTCTCCTCAAAGAGGCAAAACTTTAGTTGTGGCTTGGCTGAACCCAAATCAGCTTAAGGGTCATTCTCTTGCCTGATCAGCAAGAAGAAGTGATCTGATATCCCTGTCTATTGGTATGTAAAGATACATCATAAACCAATAGCAATAGGGAAAAGGTAACTGGACCTAGTTGAACCAGTCGGAGCCACCACACTAAACGGAAAAAGAGCTGCTTTTAAGGTCCGGACCGGGTGGTTATCCCCCAATGTTGTTGCAGCGATTTTCGAGGCATCAACAGGCCCTCATGGTGTATAAATGTTAAGGCCTCAGCCTTCGTGAGGGACTTTTGGAAACCATTTCATATTTTGCACTACAGTGCTGTTAGCTCTACTTTGTTCTCTTGTAGCCAATTTGGGAATAACTCTTGACTTATGACTATGTTTTGATAATGAGAAGCAGTCCGATTTTATATCAACTCTGAGTTTTCTATAGGAGGCATAGCTCTCAGGGTTGGGCCCAACCTGAGAGCCTAGGTCTTCCTTTTTGTATTGTTACCTTTCCTTTATGCATCGTAGTTTTCCTTTTATGCATTTGAAACGTATTTCGGTTGGGCAAAGTTAGTTGTGTTGGTTAAATAGGTCATTGTTTATGAATAGAATTGCTTCAGATGTTTAAAATGGATTGGTAGGATAATAACAGGAAAAAAGCTCCAAAAAAGGGGTCAACAACACTCTCTGTTTCGCCTCATCCTTATTGGATCAGGGGCTGGAATTGAAGAAGCAGTGCTGCCCCAACAAAAACACTAGTTTGCTTGACCATGCAATCCTTAGTGTACTGTTTTCATTTGCAGAAGTTAGTTATGGGTTTAGATCTCTGAAATGTTTCTTTGCATGATTGATGTACATGGTTTTCTTTCCAAATAAAGCTGTTGTTCATTCGTTTTATTGACAGTTAGATTAGATTAGCTAGGGCTTTGATTATTTGTAAGACATTGTTGATTTGGTTAAATGTACATTGTGCAAGGCATCTCTACCACTCTCTCATCCACCTAAGCTTCATCAGAGCCAGCTGTTCCATCTCCTAGCTAGGTTCCTCGTCTCACACCTGTCCTTTTGCCCACATAACCCTACCTTCTTGCTCCATCATTGTCTTAGCCTTCTTTAAGCCAAGTCAACCTTCTACACCCTCTCACCACTCCATCCACTAGTCCCTGGGTCACTCCAGGCCCCTATCCTACCTCCCTATCTATTCATGCATCTTCCCTCACTCACCCATCCTCTAAAATCCATGTTTCAAATATCCTGTAGAAATTTCTAAACATCCTGTAGAAATCTCTGAACATCCTGTAGAACCCCTGCAGACTTCCTGTAGAAGCTCACGAATGAGGTTTGTTGATAGCCAAACTTTATGAAACTCTTCGGAAGGGTGTAGGGACTCCTTAGATCCTCTCTGAACCTTCTTGACCTCTTCCAAGCATTTCTCCTCCTTGATCCATCCCTGCACAGTAAAAATCCAGTTAAAAAACACATGCATGATAATTCTAATAACTTATTCAAAAATACAAAAAGATGCTTTCTTCAGATAGAGGTAGTCTAGACACATGTATTTTACCTTCATAGAAGTAATGGCATCTCTCCCAGTAGTTTGCATTCTCTCCTTTGCATCAGTAGGATTAGCTGGTAGAATTAGGGTTTGCTAGGGTTTGCGTTACTTTTTGGCTTTCAGTTCTTTCCGTGAGTAGATTAGCTTCCTTTGAGTTAGCTTTCGTCCATCAGTTAAAAAGCTTCTTCTAAGAGCTCATAGAAGTTGGCTTAAGCCCCTAGCGGGCTTGTGCCAGCTGACCAAGTGACACCTGCGGCAAGAGCTAGTACTTGTGCATACAGCACCGTCGCTTCCAAGTTTGTTACGAACTACCGGGTTGATAAAAGTAAAGAAGGGAGTCCCAGGAGTTGCAACATTATTGCTGCAATACTGGAGCCCACCATCTTTTTGGCGCCGTTGCCGGGGAAGCGTCAGAGTATTTGTGATTGCTGCTTTTCTTCTATTTTCCTGCTCTCGCCTTCTGCTAAATAGTTTATTTCATTTCCATTCTGCAATTTCATTTCTGCAAAAGTAAAGTAGACATTTCCTGCTTTCATAGATTAGACTTTCAATTCTGCAAGCGTAAAATAGAATTTCAATTTTGCAAGCGTAGTCTAGTATCTCCTTCTCGCAATTTGATTTCAGCAGAGTAGATTAGTCCTTTCCTGCTTTCATTTCAATTCCGCATTTTCATTCCCGCAAGATAGATTCTAGTTAGTTGCAATTCCATCTGTTTCAGTTTTGCAGGTACAAGCAGAGAAAAAGCAAAAACAACCAAAAATCCTTTCATGCCTCGTAGGAACAGAGATAATACCGGAAAATTCCTACCCAACACCCCCACCACTTCACTGAGTCACCCTTCTCTCTTCTTTGGTGGCAGTGATCTAGAAGAACCTATAGGTGAACCTCCTGAGATATACGAAGATCCTATAACAGAAGAAGAGCAAGAAAACATTCCTATTGAAACCATGGCTTGTGGAGCACTGGAAAGGTATGTTTTTGACGAACAATTTAGTGACTTTTCAGTAACAATTATAACCCTTTCTGCATCATGAACTTAAAGAAATAAAGAATTTTAATAGAATGTGTGAGAATTAGTATGGAAAGCTTAATCACTGATAATTGTCATTTTTCTATGCAGGAAAAGGTGGAAATGAAGAGCTGCCATCCAAAAGGGAAAGACAAAGGAGGAATAACTGTTGTCCCTCTAGAAGGGAACCGGATGCAAACGAGATCGAACAGATCGAAGCAGAACGACCCAGGGAAGAAAGAAGGGTTACCAATTCGGCGGAACAGGGAAAGAAAAGTAAAGGATTAACGGCTTGGCGAATCCCTCAGGATCTTTGATCCTGAGGGATCGCTGTTTTGCTTATTTTTGTTACCTAGATACCTCCGCCGTTACTTTTATAAAAAGGAACAACATCGTTAAGCAAAGGGACTTTTTTATGTAATCTTAAGTTTCAGACTAAACTTTGATCATCGACTCTCACTAAGACTTGGTTTGTTGTACGTTTGTTGATGCGTTAATATAAAAGACTTGGTGTTTATTTCATCTCTGCGTCTGGAGTAATCTAAGGCGGTGTACCGTTGGAAGCTAAGGGCCCGGCTCCGAAGGACACTTGCTTTTGTATCATTATAATTTGATTTCTGCGTGGTTTGCTTATCTTTATTGCTCAACAATCTGACATGTTTTTTATATGCTATTCCATGCTCTGTTACGACTAATTCATTAATGGTTTCTTCAGGAGATTTATGTAGTGACTCTGTATCGTATGAGTGAATCCTTTCAGAGTTGATTGCATGTTATCAGTCTAAGCCAGCTATTTCTGTTACAGAGCATTTGTACTGAATATTACTGTTATTGGATTCATGTGAAATCCCAATTATTGGAATCCGGAAGTAATGTTATTCTATTTGGAAACATAGTCATATTCTCTTTAACCATCAGATTGCTATATTAGCGTGGTGTGTGTATATATGGTTGATGCTTGTTGTTCCATAATTCATCAATAAAGTACATTCCATCCAATTTGCTTTAAGAGAGAAGATTGCTATTTTATTGCAGAATGTGAGTTTGGTTCAATAGAGCAAGTTTAGTTCTGACTCGCGAGACTTAGTTTATTTGACTGTTGTTCCATTTACTGCCATTCCATTTACTGCTGTTCCATTTCCTGTTTGCTGTTCCATTTTACTTTCTACCGTTCTATTTACTTGCAATTGTTGTGTTGGTGTGAGAGAAGGTCTAAGGCTGTAGTGAGCCTCAACAATCGCTGCCTAGCTCCCAGACCTATGGTCCATGCTCTAATTTCCTTTCCATCAGTTTCTAGAGGGATGGGTTATCGCTTCCGCACCCTTGACTGATAAGCTGCCTTGTGTGATTTTATGCCTTTAAAGTAATCTAGTCATAGTTTAGCATCCGTTTACTCTTGTATTTTCTGAACACTGTACTACTAAGCATTACTCTGACGAATAGCCTCGGATTGAGATACTCTTTGCAATAACAAAGCGTTCCCGGATTGACTTATTAATGTGGAATAACTAGAGGTGAAAGAGACCCTTGTTACAACTCTACATTTTGGCGCCGTTGCCGGGGAAAGAGTATAGCCATTTTTCTTTTACAAAGTAGTGTACGAGTCTGCTAGGGGAGAGTTGGATTTTAAAAACGGAAGGTAAGAACCTGCGTACGGAGTGTTATCACTGAAAATGATGTTGTCAAAATTTTTCTAGATTAGCTTAAAGATCGAGCAGTTTCGCAGCGCCTGAATTCTTTTAGCAGTTTCGCAGCGTCATCTGTTTTAGTGATTTCGTAGCGAAAACACTGATCTTGTATTGGCTGCGCTACCAAATTGGGAATTTGTCTGAAATCATTGCCATTTTCACCCAGTTGTCATGTTTATTAAAATCCATTGGGTTATGCATGAGTGCAGGCTTGAAGTAAACAGACATTCCGGTGATGTTCTTAACTATAGGCAGGATACATATGGTTCTTTTACTGGGCTTTTTCTCCCAGCCTGTTGCAGATGGTCTTGACCCAAGATTACTTGTGATCCCTGGAGTAAAGGCAGTTAGCGAAACAAGGAACACCTTTACAAGCACACATGAGCAATCACCAAACAAAGTAATGCAAATTGTTGTGAATCTATGAAGTATTTCAAAGAACAGTCAAAAACCTGCAATCTCAATTGTTGAGGCATATAAATTAGTCCCGAGATATGTGAAGCACGAAGGGCCTATAAGGTAGTTTGCTGTCCATAGGAGCTGGAGTATTGGCACGAGTGCTTACAGATGGGAAGCTTGCATTCAGTGTCTCAAAAAATGGTTGCCATAATGTTTGCGCGGGGGACTGTCCACTTCTTAGAGAATTGAAGGTTTTAATGGAACATGCTCAAAGTGGAAGAGAGAATTGTTTTCCCTGCTCTGGAAAGGGCCGAGAGAGGTATTACTAAAGTTGTAAATGATGAACAATTCCTCACTCCGCAGGCGCAAGTCAAGTAACTCAAAGCGTTACATATCTATCTGCAATGATTCAGCAAGTTTAGCATGAAACTAAGGGAAGGAGAGTTATGAAGATGTTTATACTGAAGCTCTGCTCTTGGATAAAAACGATTACTTCAGACATTGTCAATGATGAATATTGGGTGTCAGTATTTATGTTTGAACGCAGTGGACCAGCGTTGGCTATCTCTTCTTTGCCTTTATCCTTTCATGAACTATCGGTCTCTAAAGTGGATAAAATTAGTAAATATCCTGCCTGTTCCATCTGATGTAACTTATCCACTTAGTTTGAAAGCACCATAAGACGGTTATTGAAGTTGGAGCCCGAATCAAATCCAGTTTGGCATTATTGTCGATATTCAGAAATACAGAATTCGTGGTCTCTTAGAAGGCTGCGCATTCGATCATGAGGTGCTGTTGGATGCTCTATATTGCCATGGGGAATGCGCATTAACTGTTTGACAATTTCAGTCTTAGAATTTTCTTTATCGAAATGTAGTGATTAACCGCCAAATGTCAAGTGGCTTTTATGAGGGTTTGATTGCCACAAGGTCGCCACTATTATTGACACCCGGATTGAGATGTGGCGCTTCAGATGGCCATATACATTAGCAAAATCACCAGAATCACAACGGCAGATGCTATTTATAATGATGATGTGCTGAACGATGTTTTTCGTTTGATGGTTACAAGCTCACCGCGGTTTAGACAATGGCGTTATTCCAAATCAGACACGGAGGTGCGCCTGCCACTGAAAAGATATTTCCATGGAAGCTCATCCATCGGCTATGGGGCATCACAAGTTTGGGATTCGGTTGCAGCTGAGGATCCTTCTTTCTCAGAGAAAACATGGAGATTGCAAAGTTCGCAATCGGTACATCTTGAGTTTTGGGTGTAGATGGTGTACAGAATGCCCTCAGAACATATTTCGCTCTTTAATGTCAAACTGATGAGATTGCCAATATACGAATCTGCTGTTGTGCCGGTGGCAGAACCACCATTATCACTCCCACTGCCGCTGTTGCTGCTCGGCTTCCCCATTTTTCTGCTTCATTGTCCGCACTGATAACATTTTCGTTGGTTTTGTTTTTCTTTCAGATATAGCTTGGGCCTTAGGATTATATATTTTCCACACCAATTTGAAGTTTGCTGTTTAGTGGCAATACTGCTACCTCGAGCGCGTTTGGTTTATTACCGAGATGAAAGTGGGAATATTTCAACTGGAAATTTAACTTTGATATCCTATAATTGGAGGCTGGCAAAGCTACCTGTACAATAGGCTATGGCTTATCTCTACAAGATTTTCTATTCCAAGCAGCTGATGGCAGGGGTTATCTTGATATTGCTGTTGCATCTTCATTCAGTGTTGTGGTCATTGATAAACTTATTGTGAAGGGAACTCGAGTTCAGGAGTAAAGAGGAGGTTGCAGAGCATAATGGATGATTGAATGACTACTGCTCGCTTATATTGTACTTACTGTTATAATGTTTAGTTGAAATCATGAAAGACAGTAGAAAAATTCAGTATGAAGTGACCCACAACATAAACTCCGGCAGCCTGGCTACTCTTCTCTCTGACAATGGAATTCAACGGGTGCCAGGATTGTGTTTCTCTTATACTCATATCATTCATGGTGTTCCTCCTATCGTTGGTCATTATGTGGAAATGTAAATTCCTTGCATGAGGTTCTCAAGTAAATCATTTACCATCTCAAGATTTATTTGCTACGGAACAAATAGAGGTTATCTACAGCAGTTTCGTAGCGCGCTACGAAACTGCTGTAGGTGATAATTTAAAGTGCAGAGCAGCTAGTCTAACACGGTGAGCGGGAGTTGAGGAAGAGGAACAGCTGTCTATCAAAGACCACCTCCAGCACATCATAAATCTGGCATTACTCCATACTTGGGGTCATTAAAGGATTTGGGAGCAGGCTGCTATATTTTAGGAGAATGTTGGGAGACAAAAGGCCGACAAACAGGAACAGCTCCCTATATTTCAGGGCGATGGAAAACATATTATGTTAAGGGCCAACAAACAACTGCAGACACCTTTTCAGCTCATAAAGTTTCCAGCTCATTTGAAAGGTGTGGTGATATGCGGTGTTTGGGAAGAATTAAAGAACAGCAGACTTGTTTTTAAAGTAATGAAGAGTGATGGGAGACAAAAGCCGTGCAAACAGGGCATTTCCCTTAGTTAATTAATGAAGCCATCTCCATGACTGGAATCCAAGGCCAGCTCATTCAGTACGTTCTCCTTCAACCATCTCAGCTTAACTGAAGAAGGACAGCTGTCACAGCATTCAAGAAAGCATCAAGCCTAAGAGGAGAAATGAAAGTAGTGTTTTAGTTTAACTAGGACTTTATGTAATTACATACCAACATGTTTGTAATTAATGCATTAGTTAGTAGCATGTAGGAGGAGTTAATAGGGTTTTCGAGCTCCCTCTAGAAAGGGAGGAATGTATTCATATAAATAGAAGAAATTAGGATGTAACAAGGGTTGGATACTTAATAGAAAAACAGTGTTGTTTTGGGCCATTGTAAGACCTTTTTTGATAGTAATAGTAAAACAGAGTTATTCTCTTCTCAAGATTCTCGAAGGATTGTCATGATCAAATGTAGTGATGATGTGTTATACTTTATGTTATTTTATGGTTTTGTTGTATGCAATCACTCAGAATTCATAATTATATGCTCTGACTTCCTGTGTATACAACAAGCTATGTGTTGGTGGAATATGTTTGACATGTAATGCTTAGAGCCTTGATTTCCATGAGGTCACTGTGTTTTCCTTGTTTACTTGATATTATAGACTCCATAGCCCAATGAGAGCTAGTTTGATGTGTTTCCAACCAGTTATGCTTTCATAAGTGAATAAAGAGTTAGCCATCTAGTGTTTGAAGGATTTTATTAAGAGTTGTGAGAGAGCCCTCTCTGATTAGGAAGGCTAATTCCTAATCTAAAGTTTGGTCTGAAACAGTTACATGAGACCTTGCTTGGTTGCAGTCCCTAGTACTGGTTTTGTGATAACATTTTGGTGCGTCTGCCGGGAGCTTAAGATTGAATTTCTAAAGGTAGCAGGAGTTCAAATGATTTTCAAGGCTGCAAAACTACCTTGGCGACTCCATTGTTGAAGAATTCAAGGTTTATACATTCATGGTGATTCCACTGGAGCTATGAAAGACCCAGAAGCTGCCATTATTTGTTCAAGGTATGCATGCATAGATTTCTCAGGACTTCATGGTTTCCCAAACCATTTTCCCAAGGATGTTTATTTTCTAAAGAATGGTCCAAAATACAACGGAGAAGATTTGAGTTTAACCTTGGATCATATCTCAGATTTTTGTCATTTTGCTGAGGTTCTTAGAATTAAACATGAAGATATTTGCATAAGGTTATTTTATGATTCTTTCCAAGGGAAATGCAAACAGTGGGTTGAATGCTTGCCTGCCAAGTCCATTAAGTCATTGCCAGACTTTTGGCTTTTGTTCTTGGAGGAATGGATAGATAGGCCAGAGGTGGAAGTAAAATCTCCTTCAGTTGAAGGTTTTAAATAGTGGAATGATGATCATAATAAAGAAGAAACAAATGAATCTTTTTCTTTGTCCCTGTCCTCATTTCTGGAATCTTTTGACTGCAAGTCAGAGGATAAGATGAAATTTTTTGATGAATTTTCCAAAGACATTGAGAAAGAAATTGAAGGTTTAGAAGGACAAATTCAGGAATATAATTTTCATGATCATGATCATTATTCTCAGAAATATTTTATGGCTGAGCGCAAGGAGACTATGCTGGTTCCCCTCTCTTTTACGTTTGAGGAACTGAACACTGTGGTTGAAGATCAGTTTGCACAGCTGGAAAGTGTCGTGGAAGGACAATCTGATCATGTGTTTTGGGATCCTATAGCTGATTACATGGAAGAGTTTTATTCTCCAGTGTTTCAGCTTACCTATGAAGATCAGAGACAGTTTCAGTGGCAGCGGTCATTACATTATCACATTGGCTCTGAAATCCGATGCAGTCAAAGACATTTTCAGTGGCAGCTGTCATCTCACTATCACATTGGCGCTGAACTTCGGGACAGGCAAAGAAGTCAAATGTCAGATAAAGCAAATGACTGGCTGCATTGGAAGTTTCATATTGATTGAGCTGAGGAAAGTTTAAATGGTTAGGGTAGGTAGGTAGGTAAATTGCAAATAAGCTCAAGGTTGGCTGAGCATTTATTTTTCAGTAGCATTAGTTTCTTTCTCCTACAGTCAGGCTTGTCAAGCAAATTTCTGTTTGTTACAAATGGGTAAGGCACTGGAGCTGCGTGTTCTTAGCGCACCACAAGGGCACACTATCCCTAGTGGAGCCACTGTTATCACTGAAAATGATGTTGTCAAAATTTTTCTAGATTAGCTTAAAGATCGAGCAGTTTCGCAGCGCCTGAATTCTTTTAGCAGTTTCGCAGCGTCATCTATTTTAGTGATTTCGTAGCGAAAACACTGATCTTGTATTGGCTGCGCTACCAAATTGGGAATTTGTCTGAAATCATTGCCATTTTCACCCAGTTGTCATGTTTATTAAAATCCATTGGGTTATGCATGAGTGCAGGCTTGAAATAAACAGACATTCCGGTGATGTTCTTAACTATAGGCAGGATACATATGGTTCTTTTACTGGGCTTTTTCTCCCAGCCTGTTGCAGATGGTCTTGACCCAGGATTACTTGTGATCCCTGGAGTAAAAGCAGTTAGCGAAACAAGGAACACCTTTACAAGCACACATGAGCAATCACCAAACAAAGTAATGCAAACTGTTGTGAATCTATGAAGTATTTCAAAGAACAGTCAAAAACCTGCAATCTCAATTGTTGAGGCATATAAATTAGTCACGAGATATGTGAAGCACGAAGGGCCTATAAGGTAGTTTGCTGTCCATAGGAGCTGGAGTATTGGCTCGAGTGCTTACAGATGGGAAGCTCGCATTCAGTGTCTCAAAAAATGGTTGCCATAATGTTTGCGCGGGGGACTGTCCACTTCTTAGAGAATTGAAGGTTTTAATGGAACATGCTCAAAGTGGAAGAGAGAATTGTTTTCCCTGCTCTGGAAAGGGCCGAGAGAGGTATTACTAAAGTTGTAAATGATGAACAATTCCTCACTCCGCAGGCGCAAGTCAAGTAACTCAAAGCGTTACATATCTATCTGCAATGATTCAGCAAGTTTAGCATGAAACTAAGGGAAGGAGAGTTATGAAGATGTTTATACTGAAGCTCTGCTCTTGGATAAAAACGATTACTTCAGACATTGTCAATGATGAATATTGGGTGTCAGTATTTATGTTTGAACGCAGTGGACCAGCGTTGGCTATCTCTTCTTTGCCTTTATCCTTTCATGAACTGTCGGTCTCTAAAGTGGATAAAATTAGTAAATATCCTGCCTGTTCCATCTGATGTAACTTATCCACTTAGTTTGAAAGCACCATAAGACGGTTATTGAAGTTGGAGCCCGAATCAAATCCAGTTTGGCATTATTGTCGATATTCAGAAATACAGAATTCGTGGTCTCTTAGAAGGCTGCGCATTCGATCATGAGGTGCTGTTGGATGCTCTATATTGCCATGGGGAATGCGCATTAACTGTTTGACAATTTCAGTCTTAGAATTTTCTTTATCGAAATGTAGTGATTAACCGCCAAATGTCAAGTGGCTTTTATGAGGGTTTGATTGCCACAAGGTCGCCACTATTATTGACACCCGGATTGAGATGTGGCGCTTCAGATGGCCATATACATTAGCAAAATCACCAGAATCACAACGGCAGATGCTATTTATAATGATGATGTGCTGAACGATGTTTTTCGTTTGATGGTTACAAGCTCACCGCGGTTTAGACAATGGCGTTATTCCAAATCAGACACGGAGGTGCGCCTGCCACTGAAAAGATATTTCCATGGAAGCTCATCCATCGGCTATGGGGCATCACAAGTTTGGGATTCGGTTGCAGCTGAGGATCCTTCTTTCTCAGAGAAAACATGGAGATTGCAAAGTTCGCAATCGGTACATCTTGAGTTTTGGGTGTAGATGGTGTACAGAATGCCCTCAGAACATATTTCGCTCTTTAATGTCAAGCTAATGAGATTGCCAATATACGAATCTGCTGTTGTGCCGGTGGCAGAACCACCATTATCACTCCCACTGCCGCTGTTGCTGCTCGGCTTCCCCATTTTTCTGCTTCATTGTCCGCACTGATAACATTTTCGTTGGTTTTGTTTTTCTTTCAGATATAGCTTGGGCCTTAGGATTATATATTTTCCACACCAATTTGAAGTTTGCTGTTTAGTGGCAATACTGCTACCTCGAGCGCGTTTGGTTTATTACCGAGATGAAAGTGGGAATATTTCTTCTTCACATTTGAACGCCGATTCTAGAAAAACAGAACTGGAAATTTAACTTTGATATCCTCTAATTGGAGGCTGGCAAAGCTACCTGTACAATAGGCTATGGCTTATCTCTACAAGATTTTCTATTCCAAGCAGCTGATGGCAGGGGTTATCTTGATATTGCTGTTGCATCTTCATTCAGTGTTGTGGTCATTGATAAACTTATTGTGAAGGGAACTCGAGTTCAGGAGTAAAGAGGAGGTTGCAGAGCATAATGGATGATTGAATGACTACTGCTCACTTATATTGTACTTACTGTTATAATGTTTAGTTGAAATCATGAAAGACAGTAGAAAAATTCAGTATGAAGTGACCCACAACATAAACTCCGGCAGCCTGGCTACTCTTCTCTCTGACAATGGAATTCAACGGGTGCCAGGATTGTGTTTCTCTTATACTCATATCATTCATGGTGTTCCTCCTATCGTTGGTCATTATGTGGAAATGTAAATTCCTTGCATGAGGTTCTCAAGTAAATCATTTACCATCTCAAGATTTATTTGCTACGGAACAAATAGAGGTTATCTACAGCAGTTTCGTAGCGCGCTACGAAACTGCTGTAGGTGATAATTTAAAGTGCAGAGCAGCTAGTCTAACACGGTGAGCGGGAGTTGAGGAAGAGGAACAGCTGTCTATCAAAGACCACCTCCAGCACATCATAAATCTGGCATTACTCCATACTTGGGGTCATTAAAGGATTTGGGAGCAGGCTGCTATATTTTAGGAGAATGTTGGGAGACAAAAGGCCGACAAACAGGAACAGCTCCCTATATTTCAGGGCGATGGAAAACATATTATGTTAAGGGCCAACAAACAACTGCAGACACCTTTTCAGCTCATAAAGTTTCCAGCTCATTTGAAAGGTGTGGTGATATGCGGTGTTTGGGAAGAATTAAAGAACAGCAGACTTGTTTTTAAAGTAATGAAGAGTGATGGGAGACAAAAGCCGTGCAAACAGGGCATTTCCCTTAGTTAATTAATGAAGCCATCTCCATGACTGGAATCCAAGGCCAGCTCATTCAGTACGTTCTCCTTCAACCATCTCAGCTTAACTGAAGAAGGACAGCTGTCACAGCATTCAAGAAAGCATCAAGCCTAAGAGGAGAAATGAAAGTAGTGTTTTAGTTTAACTAGGACTTTATGTAATTACATACCAACATGTTTGTAATTAATGCATTAGTTAGTAGCATGTAGGAGGAGTTAATAGGGTTTTCGAGCTCCCTCTAGAAAGGGAGGAATGTATTCATATAAATAGAAGAAATTAGGATGTAACAAGGGTTGGATACTTAATAGAAAAACAGTGTTGTTTTGGGCCATTGTAAGACCTTTTTTGACAGTAATAGTAAAACAGAGTTATTCTCTTCTCAAGATTCTCGAAGGATTGTCATGATCAAATGTAGTGATGATGTGTTATACTTTATGTTATTTTATGGTTTTGTTGTATGCAATCACTCAGAATTCATAATTATATGCTCTGACTTCCTGTGTATACAGCAAGCTATGTGTTGGTGGAATATGTTTGACATGTAATGCTTAGAGCCTTGATTTCCATGAGGTCACTGTGTTTTCTTTGTTTACTTGATATTATAGACTCCATAGCCCAATGAGAGCTAGTTTGATGTGTTTCCAACCAGTTATGCTTTCATAAGTGAATAAAGAGTTAGCCATCTAGTGTTTGAAGGATTTTATTAAGAGTTGTGAGAGAGCCCTCTCTGATTAGGAAGGCTAATTCCTAATCTAAAGTTTGGTCTGAAACAGTTACATGAGACCTTGCTTGGTTGCAGTCCCTAGTACTGGTTTTGTGATAACACGGAGCATGTAAAAGCCCTGCTCCACCGTCCGCTTTCCTGGCAGAATTGTGGGTTGAATAGGTTCTGGTAGTTTATAGAGTGCATGACTAAGCAGAAAAAGCCAGAAAAAAATATCAAACCTCCATTCAAACCCAAAAAAGCCAAAGGGCCGATGACCCTTGGCCGAACAACCTTCATAGACGAAATCTATAAGAAAACTGAATCTCAGCCATCAGTAGGGCTTAGGAAAACCAATTCTAAACAACCTACTAGCTCCCTTCAGGCCGCAGGATCACCATCTGTAGCCTTCGCTGAGGTGCATAGTCAGACTAATGAACAGGACTTTCAAGAAATTGAAAATTCTATTCCAGAATGACTGCAGGAAGGGAATCTAAGCAATCTTTGTGAAGGAGAAGGGGAAACAGGGGAAGTTGAGGAGCCAAGATCTCCTCCTAGGATAATTCAGCCATTAAATAGCCCAGATAAAGGGAGCGCTGCAAAAATCATTGTTGGGGGGATTCAATCTCCTCAAACAACAGGGACTTTTATTATTCCAGACAAAGGAAGTGTTATTAAAATAATCCCTGTCAAGGCCGTTCCTTCTCAGCCTAGGAATACCCTCCTAGAAATCCCGGAAGGTTTGGCACATATTCGATCCCATGACACAGAATCAGCCAAATACTCAAACTTCTACATTACAATATCCTATAGTGGATTCCGTAGCAAATGCTCCTATGAAAGCAATTCCCCTTCAACACATTCCTACATTTCACGGACTTACATCAGAGGACCCTGATGCATTCTTATTTGAATTTAATGTGTTATGCAGGGGATATGATTACACCACTGACCCCCAGAAATTAAAATTGTTCCCCTCCACCTTGAGAGGGGCAGCTTTAAGATGGTTTATGGGTTTAAGTGGTGGAGTTATAAATAACTGGGAGCAAATGAAAGAATCTTTCCTAAAGAAATATCAAGATTACTGTAGGTCTAGAGAACTGAAAGATGAAATATTTCAGATGATAGCTAGACCAAATGAAACATTAGAAGAATATGTAGAACGTTTTCATTATAATTTACAAAGATCTCCATATGCATCACTACCTCTGCCTGATAATGTGTTAAAAACAACATTGATCAGAGGCATGAAGGAACAATGGATTGAAACATTAAATATCATGGGAAAAGGGGATATTTATCAAGAGAATTTTGCTGACATAATCAACTTATGTATCAGGAGCTCGAGAGGCAGCACAAGGATAAAACCAGCAGAATATGATCGGTTTGTCAGAGATAACAAAATATCAACAGAAGGAGTAACACGTGTAGAACTTGGAAATTTATTAGAAAATTTTAAAACTGATATTCTGGGGACATTAACTACACAACTTGATATTGTGCAGGCTAAACAGAAGTAGATGGAGGCAGAACAGAATTTGGCGATCTTCTCTCCCTGATGTAGAAGAAAACATAGTCATAAGGAATGTCCACTGGATGCAGTTCAAACATGTGCTATCTGTACAAAAGACCACCTTACTGAGAGCTGCCCCTCACTTCCTGGATTGAAGGCAGTATATAAGGAAGCGGAAGAAGAGCCAGAATCAGCATACTTCATTAACCAGTGTCGCCAATAGCAACCAAGGAAATCTAGTATGTTTTCAGACCCAACTTCTTCTTTCCAGCCTCCGCAGTATAATGCTCAGCAATATAGTATGTGGCAAAACCAATCTCAACCCCCATTTCCGAACTGGTCATCACAACCCTTTCCTTCTCCAAATCCGTGGATGAATCAGACAAGCCAATTTGGTTGGCCGAATTTTCCCTACGCTCCACCATATTGGCAGAATAACCCATATCCTCCACAATGGACCCCCCCTACTTCACAAGGTTCACCCTGGCAGACAAACTGGCCAAAATCGACATATCAGCCAACAGGAACTATTCCGCTCCCTCAATCGACTCTGCCAGCTTTACAACCAAATCCCCAGTCTAATCTGAGACCGCAACTCCCAGCCCAACCCAATCCCAATCCAAATAATAGACCGGTCCAATCCCTCCAAATCATAGAATCATCAGAAATCGGACCTGATCTGAGGGAGTGCAATGATCTTCAGTTAAGATCTAGACGTATAATAGAAACAGAGGGAGATAAAATAGTTCACATTGAAGATCAGTTACCAACAGAACAGCCGTTAGAACAAGAGGGTGTAAATAAGGAGCAGACTCATCATCAAGCAAGTACATCCTCTCCTCCCTTCCCAGAACGATTAGTCATACCACGGTCTATACAATATCCAGACTTTGATATTCTGGGAGAGTTACAAAATCTGTACATAAGAATTCCTTTCCTCCAAGCCATTCAAGACATCCCTATATATGCAAAAACTATAAAAGAATTGTGCATAAAAAAATCAAGGAGGAATGCAACCACTAACCCAAGAGTCCAAGTAGTCGGCACTTTATCTGACCTGTTATCAGGAACACCCATTAAATATGAAGATCCGGGAAATCCAATCGTAACTGTTCAAATCTATGGTCAGACCCTGACTAATGCTTTAGTTGATCTAGGAGCTGCAATTAATATTTTGACAACTTCTACTTGCCAAAAGCTCGGCATTACATCGGTAGAACCCACTTCTACTTTGTTAGAATTGGCCGACCGATCTGTAGTTCGACCAGAAGGAACTCTATACAATATCATGGTTTCTATAGATTCCTGGGAATACCCAACCGATTTCCTGGTAATTAATCCAAAAACCCGACTGGATGGATACCCGCTAATTTTAGGTAGACCTTGGCTTGCTACCGTCGATGCTTACATTGGTTGCCGGCAGGGAAATATGACCATAACCAGAGGACCAGATATTAAAAATCTAGTTCTATACCCTCCAGCACAGCCAAGTCTGACAATGATAAAAACTAACCAGCACCCTGTATCATATCTTACTGACAATATTATATCACCATTGACTATACAGAAGGCCCTAGACTTTAAAGACCAAACAGAAGACGATGCTATCAATAACTTCATTAGTCAAACTGAATCTAGACCTCACACACAGTGTTTCATGATAGAAGCTGCATTCAATAGCGAACTAGAAGAAGATCCCTTGAAAGATGCGCATGACCAAACAATACCTGTGACTTCTGTTGCCAATAGTAAAGTAGTGGAAATTGAACTGGGAAAAACTCTAAACATCAATGCCAACCTTACACCGAACCAAGAAATAAAACTCATCCATCTGTTACGGAAGTATCAAGAAGCATTTGCATGGGATTACCCTGATATGAAAGGGATTGATCCCCAATTGTGCACCCACCATATTTATATAGAAAAAGATGCAAGACCTGTCCATCAACTGCAAAGAAGACTCAACCCTCATCTAAAAGATGTTGTAAAAGCTGAACTTCAGAAACTTTTAGATGTTAATTTTATCTATCCTATTTCTGATAGTAAATGGGTCTCTCCGCTTGTGGTTGTACCCAAGAAGAATGAGAAATGGAGGATTTGTGTGGATTATAGGGAGTTAAAAAAAGCCACACAAAAAAATCACTTCCCTCTCCCATTCATAGACCAAGTATTGGACACTTTAGCAGGAAAGAAATTCTTTTCTTTCCTGGATGGCTTCAGTGAATACAATCAGATTCAGATTGCCCCTGAAGACCAGGATAAAACTACCTTTACTTGTCCTTGCGGAACGTTTGCCTATAGAGTTCTACCCTTTGGCCTATGTAATGCTCCTGCCACATTCCAAAGGGCTATTCTTAGCATCTTTGCAAATTTAATAAATGATGGACTTGAAGTGTACATGGATGACTTTACACCATATGGAGATGATTTTGATCCAGCTTTAGACACTCTAGAAAAAGTCCTACAGCGTTGCATTGCTACTAGGCTTTGCTTAAGCCACGAAAAATGTTATATGATGATGACTGAAGGGCTTATTCTAGGACACTTTGTCTCAGTAGCTGGCATTTAGGTAGATCCAGCCAAAATTCAAATACTTTTGCTTATCCCCACCCCCACTACTCAAACAGAGGTACGCAGCTTTCTTGGATTTTCTGGGTATTATAGACGATTTATAGAACATTATTCACACATTGCTGCACCTCTATATGCACTAACTGGTAATGTTGATTTCATGTGGACAGAAAAATGTGACCGCGCTTTCCAGGAATTAAAGAAGCTTGTATCAACAGCTCCAGTCCTTCGAGGACCAGACTGGAATTTACCATTCCAAATCTCATCTGATGCCTCAGATACAGCAATCGGTGCAGTCCTTGGGCAAGAAGAGGATAAAAAACCATATGCTATTTATTATATCAGCAAAAATTTATCCCCTGCTGAATTGAATTACACTGTCACTGAAAAAGAATTCCTCGCTGTAATACATGCTGTCAATAAGTTTAGACATTATATTACAGGCTATCCCGTTATTTTATATACAGATCATTCTGCTATCAAATATTTAGCAAATAAGCCTGTCACAAATGCTAGAATAACTAGATGGTTGATCTTATTGCAGGAGTTGCATATCACAATCAAGGATCGACCCGACAAGGAAAACCCTGTAGCTGATTTTCTCTCACGAATACCAAAATCAATCGGGGCAGCAGCAGTGGAAGACCAATTTCCGGATGAGCACCTATTTGCTATTGCTGTTCAAACACCCTGGTATGCTGATGTTGCCAATTACCTTGCAGTAGGTAAGCTACCAAAACACTTAACCCCTAATGAACGTAAGCAGATTGTTCAGAAGAGTACTCGATTTTCGTGGATTGGGGGCTATTTGTTCCACACAGGGGCAGACATGCAAATTAGGAGATGTATTCGAGAAGATGAAATTTTCGACATCTTAAAAGCATGTCATGACGGACCATGTGGGGGACACTTTGCTGAAAAAAGAACAGCACATAAAGTATTGCAGACAAGATACTACTGGCCTACAATTTTTAAGGATGCGAAGAAATTCGTTCAAGCCTGTGACAGCTGCCAGCGAGCAGGACGACCTGGTCAAGCCGACGAAATGCCTCTGAGGCCGCAATTAGTCATTGAACCATTTGAACGATGGGCTCTTGATTTCGTTGGACCTATCAACCCATCATCAAATCAGAGAACATATATCTTGGTAGCCACAGAATATGTCACCAAATGGGTTGAGGCCGAAACGTTGCCTAGAGCTACAGAAGATTCTGTAATACAGTTCCTGTTCCATTTGTTTGTACGTTATGGCCTTCCGAGAGAAATAATGACAGATGGAGGACCACAATTTGCCAGAAACAAATTAGCTGCAACACTTAACAATTATCACGTCCAGCATAAAATTACTACCCCATATCACCCGCAAGCGAATGGGTAAGTAAAAAGTAGCATTAAGGTAATAAAATCAATTTTAACAAAAACCATTGCTTCACATAGGCGTGATTGGGCCGCCCGACTACCTGAAGCACTCTGGGCTTATAGAACCACATGGAGAAGTACCACCGGTTATTCACCCTATCAATTAGTGTTTGGAAAACAACCTATTTTCCCCATAGAATTCGAAATCCAAACGTTACGAACTGCACAGGAAGTTGGCCTAGATTTAAGTGAGGCACAAATTAATCGATTACAGCAGATTAATGAATTGGACGAAATAAGGCTCTCTGCATTACAGAATACAGCACTTATTCAACAACAGCGAGCTAAATGGCATGATGCACTTATCAAGAACAAAGTCTTTCACGAAGGAGACTGGGCTCTGTTATATGACTCTCGGTTTCAGGACTTCCCGGGGAAACTGCAGACTCGTTGGTTGGGACCATACGAAATCCAGAAAGTACATGATAATGGGACCCTTACTCTGATCACAATCGACGGTTTTGGATATGCATTCAAGGTAAATGGCCACCGAGTTCGTCTCTATCGCAGGCCACTCACTCGGGAATCCTTCTGTTAGCAGCTACGTCGAGACACTGATATGGAAATTTTAGGAGAGGAAGTAAAATCTTCCTCACCTGTAATTCAGTAAGGAATGCATTTTTTTTCCTATAACTTGTACATAAGTTTTTGTATATATGTTTTCCTAACATTTTTTTGATCTTTCTCTTTTTTTTAATTTTGATTTTTTCATTCTGCGTGTCTTTGTTGTTCCTTTTCCAAAAGGAACAACATTTTCTTGTTTTTGTGTTTCTGCTGTTCCTTATCAAAAGGAACAGCATTTCTGAGTTTTTGCTGTTCCTTTTCAAAAGGAATAGCATTTGTAATTTTCTGCTGTTCCTTTTCAAAAGGAACAGCATTTGTAATTTTCTGTTGTTCCTTTTCAAAAGGAACAACTTTTGTGAGTTTTTGTTGTTCCTTTTCAAAAGGAACAGCATTTGTGCGTTTTTGCTGTTCCCTTTCAAAAGGAACAACATTTGTGAGTTTTTGCTGTTCCTTTTCAAAAGGAACAGCATGTGTGAGTTTTTTGCTGTTCCTTTTCAAAAGGAACAGCATTTGTGCGTCTTTGCTGTTCCTTTTCAAAAGGAATAGCATTTGTGAGTTTTTGCTGTTCCTTTTCAAAAGGAACAACATTTGTGAGTTTTTGCTGTTCCTTTTCAAAAGGAACAACATTTGAGAATTTCTGTTGTTCCTTTTCAAAGGAGACAACATTCATGATCTTCGGCTGTTCTTTCTCAAAGAACGGCATCTTAACTATTTGTTTTGCATGGATTCTTCTCTCCTGTTCCTTTTTCAAAAGGAACACCATAGCCATGTTTTTGCTCTCTGTGATGATTTATATTGAGGATGTTTTTAGCCATGTTCTCTCTAGTCTTTAAGATACAGCTATGCACTTATGGAATGAACATAAATTACGACATACCGAAGTCAACAGATCATAGATCGCTATCTTTATAGGGCCTAGTATTGATAAGAGGACAAGAGGAGGGACATACTTACCTCTCATCTCCGTTGTCATTGACTTATTCCCATTGTTTTGGTTGGTTATCTTTACCATGGCGATTTCCCTAAAAATTTTCTTTGATTATTACTTAGGGATAAGAGCAGAGGATTCATATCTTCCTGTTGGGATGATAAGGCTTCTTCCACCATTCCCACTCTTAAGGAGTGCTGAACCACCCTTATGTGTAAATAAATCAGAAAAAAGTGTTTTGCAAAAAAAAAAGGAATATGGATTGTCAAATGCAGGATAGGGGGTCTCATCACGAGCCAGCCTACCATGATCATCAGGATGGAAGCGAAGTGGCATTCCCAGTATGGCCACCACACCAGGGATATGGTCCAAAAGGTACACTCAATAAACAGACCTTGGAACAGGGGTTCTCATCATGAGCCAGCCTGTCCACGTTTTGCACCTTCCTTGTGAATGGCATTATGGCTACCTGGTTACCGAGCCAGCATAATGGCCTGCATTTCGACAAAATATTTTTCAAAATACACACAAAGGATCATGGTTCCGAGGGTGAAATAAACAAATCTGCCAAGGTTATGAACACCTGTCGGCAGCAAAGCTCTGTTAATGGTATCGAAGTCATAATGGTTACACCAATAGGTATGATATTAATACTTCTTTGTCTCTTATATCCTATGGATAATTCATATTTTATGTCCCAATGAATATATCGCATGAACACTCATTACCACCAATCATGGCAAAGGAACTGAAAATGACCCCTGGAGATTTCGTACGATTGACAGACGTCCCATCCCCCGGCCTCGCATCATATCACGCAGGCTCTTATGTAAAACACAATCCACCTTTTTGCCTCGATTTCGGTATTTCGTTGTCCATCTAAAACATGGCGTAATTTTATATGCTGTTCCTTTATGACTGGTTACACGATGGCTGTTGCTCCTCTATTTGACGGCTGGGGCAGCCTATCACATCACGGGGGGGAAGGTAATCTCATTACTCCACGAGTTACGTGTCAGCACACCATTCGGGGTAGATAGTGTACGAAGGTATGGCATGGTTTAACGGTATGATAATTCTATTTTACGCAAAGTTGCCATCCACAATCCATTTTTGTTGCATACTCTATTTTTTTCTTGCGACGATCACCCTCTCTGCGTCTCAAAACAGCACAGGCAGTTGCTGTTCCATTGGAAATTCTTAGTGGAACCATGGGAGGAAACGCAATCCGAAGCGAACCTCAGGAATTGACAGTCTCCGCTGCTGCCCGGGAGATCCTAGAAAAGGCAAGATGGCTGAATTATTTCAGTCGCTTACAAGAATCAAACGAGACAGTGGCGTTGGAATTTCTGCAAAACTTGCAGGAGGACTACTCCATAGTAAGAGAAAGGCGGATAGCAGTCATTGATGATGTAATTGTAGAAGTCTCAGGACTACCAGCCACCAGACCTGTATGGACGCTGAGGAAAGAAAGACTACAAAAGATTATGGAGATTTTCCAGGATGAAGGTCAAAGCTTGATAGTTAAGGGGAAGGGAGTTCTGCCAGCAACGTTAGGAGAACCCTGGACCGAATTAGCAAAGATAGTGCAGAGCTACATTACTTGTGAAGGAAGGAAAGACGTGGTAAGACCATGTCATCTTAAACTCTTAGCTGTTTTGAAAGAAAAATGTTCTGTAAATCTGCCTGCACTTTTAAATTCGCTATTGCATGATGCGGCCCGAAGCCTGAAAAAGGCACAGCACGTAGAAACAGTTGTTAGCCACCATGGATTGATTCGATTGATAGTGAGCCATAGTCTCACTCAACAGCAGAGCAGCTGGGAGGAGCTCATTGCATTAATTGAGGGGGGATTGGCTGCACCATCCCCAAAACCTAAACATTCCTCTAGCACACCGGAACGATCAGAGAAATGCAGAGAATTGGCAGCAGAAAAACGTGTTGCTTCAAAACGTAAACATTCTTCAAGTACACCGGAACGACCAGAAAAACACAGAGAATTGGTAGCAGAAAAACCTGTTGCTAGTACACCTGAACAACCTGAGAAACCAAGAAAATCAGCCTGGCTAGCTCGAATACGAGGGAGGCTGGAAAAGATTCGGGAAAGCACCATCCAGCCAATCGAGATTACAGACGAACCTCTAGAACCAGAAGGAGGACCTTCCGAAGAAAATGCTGGACAATCTAGGGGCGAGGCTGAGCAAGCCGTAGAAGGAGGCGAGGAGGGAGAAGTGCACTCCGAAACAGAAACAGAAGCTGAACACTCCAAGGTAGTCACTGAGCAAGACAATCAGGAGGAGGAAGTAATACAGCCAGAGAGCAGCCCGCTGCGAGACCCTGTGGGCAAAGATGAATTGGCCGCAATCTTGGCCAATATGGGGGAATATGGCCAACCCTCCAGCCCAGCAGGTCCTCCCGATGGACCTCCAGAGGAAGACATACCTGAGAAATCACATGCAGAAAAGGCAGGAGAGGAAAACCCGCCCGTTCATGAGGAAGAAATAAGGGACACCAATCGGGAACAATCTATTCCCAAGGCACCAGAAGAAATTCTAGACGGAGTAGGAGCAGATTTAAGGGCTAGTCATAAGCCCTCTGCTGAGGCAAGGGAAATCAAGAAATTAAGGAGAAAACAACAGAGGCTGCTGAACACTATAGCCCAGCTCCGACAGCAAATTCAGATTCTGAAAGCCAATCTGAGGATACAAAGGACCACACTGAAAAGAAAAAGGGCCACTGCAGCAAAATCCTGGAGAACAAGAAGACGAATGACTTATAGCCACCCTGTTGGTGAAAACCCTGTTGGAAGACCTACTGCTGTTCCAAATGACGTTGGAGAACAGACTGCTGTTCCAAACGATGTTGAAGAACAGACTGATGTTCCAATTGACACTAAAGAACAGACGGCTGTTCCAAATGACGTTGAGGAACAGACTGCTGTTCCAATTGACACTAAAGAACGGACTGCCGTTCCAATTGAGGCAGAGGGACAAGATGATGTTCCATTAACAGGGGAACCACAACAACCTTTCATTCATGTTAAGAAAGAAAAGTAGAATAAATAGATCCAAACAGAGGCACCACCCTCAGGGGTAATTCGGGTTCTGAACTCCAAACAGTATAATAAAAAGGTTCAAGTAAAACTCCCAGCCTCTACGGCTCTATGGAAAAAGGATCCGAAAACAAGAACCTTGCACAAGATGATGAAGCAAGCTCAGCAAGAAACTGAACAGCTGAGAGAACAAACAGTCCCTCGGGAGAAATATGAAGAGTTGCAACAGCAACTTCGGGATATGAGTCAGTCCGAGAGCCAGGCCTTCGAAGGCTGGCAAAAGGAGCAAGAAAAGGTTGCCAAGGTAACTCGTCGATTAGATATTGTTGTTAGGCAGATGGACACTGTGTGTTCTTTGTATAATGACGTTCTGGCCTGTAGGGCCCCTGCTAAAAACTATGCTTTATTTTTGCTTGAACGATATTTACGATTAAAGATAAAAGCTGTCAGGGCGGGTGCCCCTATACAAATCAATACTGTTAATGATTTCATAGATTGTTGCAAGCATTATGGAATTAAGGTTCAAAGATTATTGTGTGAATTTTACTTGCATAACCTCGTGCTAGACCAGGAAACTGATTTAAATCCTGGCCCTTTTGTTGGGGACATACAATTGCAAGCCTTCGTTTCATTCGGGGTTAATCAGCTAAAATGGCTCAGGGCTTATAACACTTTTCAGAGACAGGAAAATAGCCTAGACTTGTGGGTAAGAGCCGAGCCTAGAGACCCAATGCTGTTATGGAGAGCACATAGGAACCTTATGAGAACCTTGGGTGTTATGGAGACATTAGGACCCATGCACGAGGACCTAATTCGACACAGTTTGGAATATTTCCTCACTATTAAAGACCTCGCCATCGATGCTGCAAAATTCCGATACCGGACTTCTAACCCAAACATCCAGCTCAGGGAACCGTTAAAGTACGAAAATTTTGAGCTGGCTGCTAGCCGATTGAACCTTTATGGCGAGCGTATTTTGCAAGCGAGGCCATCTTGGTTAGGGTATCGATTTCGTAGTCCAATCATTTGGCACCCTGCACCCGGATATCAGGCCTTGTATGAAATGCCTGAAGGTCAAACAAATCAGTTCTTTGATGATCTAGTTGCTCATAACGGTTGTAGGCCTCCACACGAGGTTCCCTCTCCAGCCTATTCTCTTACCGCCTTGCATGTCAACTATAATGTTTTCATGAGGGCATGAAACAGGGTAAGCAGGGGGGTGTGTGGAGCACTAGAAAGGTATGTTTTTGACGAACAATTTAGTGACTTTTCAGTAACAATTGTAACCCTTTCTGCATCATAAACTTAAAGAAATAAAGAATTTTAATAGAATGTGTGAGAATTAGTATGGAAAGCTTAATCGCTGATAATTGTCATTTTTCTATGCAGGAAAAGGTGGAAACGAAGAGCTGCCATCCAAAAGGGAAAGACAAAGGAGGAATAACTGTTGTCCCTCTAGAAGGGAACCAGATGCCAACGAGATCGAACAGATCGAAGCAGAACGACCCAGGGAAGAAAGAAGGGCTACCAATTCGGCGGAACAGGGAAAGAAATGTAAAGGATTAACGACTTGGTGAATCCCTCAGGATCTTTGATCTTGAGGGATCACTGTTTTGCTTATTTTTGTTACCTAGATACCTCCACCGTTACTTTTATAAAAAGGAACAGCACCGTTAAGCAAAGGGACTTTTTTATGTAATCTTAAGTTTCAGACTAAACTTTGATCATCGACTCTCACTGAGACTTGGTTTGCTGTACGTTTGTTGATGCGTTAATATAAAAGACTTGGTGTTTATTTCATCTCTGCGTCTGGAGTAATCTAAGGCGGTGTACAGTTGGAAGCTAAGGGCCCGGCTCCGAAGGACACTTGCTTTTTTATCATTATAATTTGATTTCTGCGTGGTTTGCTTATCTTTAATGCTCAGCAATCTGACATGTTTTTTATATGCTATTCCATGCTCTGTTACGACTAATTCATTAATGGTTTCTTCAGGAGATTTATGTAGTGACTCTGTATCATATGAGTGAATCCTTTTAGAGTTGATTGCATGTTATCAGTCTAAGCCAGCTATTTCTGTTACAGAGCATTTGTACTGAATATTACTGTTATTGGATTCATGTGAAATCCCAATTATTGGAATCCGGAAGTAATGTTATTCTATTTGGAAACATAGTCATATTCTCTTTAACCATCAGATTGCTATATTAGTGTGGTGTGTGTATATATGGTTGATGCTTGATGTTCCATAATTCATCAGTAAAGTACATTCCATCCAATTTTCTTTAAGAGAGAAGATTGCTATTTTATTGCAGAATGTGAGTTTGGTTCAATAGAGCAAGTTTAGTTCTGACTCGCGAGACTTAGTTTATTTGACTGCTGTTCCATTTACTGTCGTTCCATTTACTGCTGTTCCATTTCAGACTTGCTGTTCCATTTCCTGTTTGCTGTTCCATTTTACTTTCTGTCGTTCTATTTACTTGCAATTGCTGTGTTGGTGTGAGAGAAGGTCTAAGGCTGTAGTGAGCCTCAGCAGTCGCTGCCTAGCTCCCAGACCTATGGTCCATGCTCTAATTTCCTTTCCATCAGTTTCTAGAGGGATGGGTTATCGCTTCCGCACCCTTGACTGATAAGCTTCCTTGTGTGATTTTATGCCTTTAAAGTAATCTAGTCATAGTTTAACATCCGTTTACTCTTGTATTTTCTGAACACTGTACTACTAAGCATTACTCTGACGAATAGCCTCGGATTAAGATACTCTTTGCAATAACAAAGCGTTCCCGGATTGACTTATTAATGTGGAATAACTAGAGGTGAAAGAGACCCTTGTTACAGCTCTACATGGCTGACAACAGAAATGGTGGAAACGATGAGGAGAGAATAGAAGGTACCTTCCCCATCCGAGAGACTAACGGGGACATGAAAATGAAGAACATAAGTCCCTCGACCTTACCTCATTTCCATGGATTGACCACTAAAGACCCTGATACCTTCTTGTTTGAGTTTGCTGTCCTTTGTCGAACCTATGATTATACAGAAGATGAGAAAAAATTGAAACTCTTTCCCTCTACCCTCAAGGATGCAGCATTACGCTGGTTCATGGGGTTACTTGGAAACAGTATCACCACTTGGGCTCAGATGCAACAAGCTTTCAATACCAAATACCGGGACTACTGTAGGTCCAAGGAAACCAAGGGAGAAATCTTTCAGATGACCATGGGAAGCGATGAGTCTTTAGAAGATTACGAGGAAAGGTTCCAACTTAGCTATAAACGGGCGAAGTGCACACTTGACTCTGAATCCCTAAAGGTGGTTATGCTCCGAGGAGTCCCTGAAGACCTTCTAGATACCCTTCACATGCTAGCTGGGGGAGACATCTACCAACTGCCTTATGAGGACATAAAGACTGTGTTTAGAAACCACTCTAGGGTAGCTCGGAAAAGAGGTAGGGGAAACCCACTTTCAGCTAGTACCACCTTCTCCAAGCATGAGTTTGCTAACCAGATGGAAGACCTCAAGGGTGATATGAGACAGACTATTGCCATGCAACTTGATACCTTCCGAATTCAGCAAAAGAAAGAAGAAGCTAAAAGGGCTTTGGCCATCTTCTGTCCCAGATGTACGAGGAAGCACCCTAAGAATGAGTGTCCATTACACTCAGTAGAGGTATGTTTTGTTTGTGAGGAGGACCACCCCACAAACCAATGCCCAACCTTACCAGGATTTAAAGCCATATACCAAGGGACTGAGGCACCCACTGAACCTATCTACTTCCTCAACCAAAGGAGGCCGCATGGACCTAGACCTTACCAGCAGGGGATGCAAGGGACATCCCAAGCTTATTATAACCCCAAGCAGTCTATTCACATGCCTTCATGGGGTCCCCCTGGTCATCCTGCCTGGTCTACACCTCCTCCGTGGTCTTATCCTCCTCAATACCATGCTCAACCCACTGATCATTCGTTTCACTCACATGTCCAGCCACAGCCTCAGTGGAATGCACCTCAACTGGGTTGGAGGCCCCAGTACAACACTCCTCTCGCCATTTTGCCTCCACCACTAGCTCAACCACAACCATTACCTCCTGCTCCTCCAAGACAACCCCAAATGCCTGCTCAACCGAACCCGAACCCTAACAACCAACAGGCCCAGCAGGTATATACTGGGGAGACAACATGTCCTACCTATGCTGTGGAGATCCAGGAGATCAACTTGCGATCCAGGAAGACTCTTCTAGATCGCCAACCTCCTCCCCCAGAGGACGAGGAAGACAAACAGGAAAGTGAACCCAAAGCCATTCCACCCTTTCCTGAGAGACTAACAGTAACCACACAACCAAACCTGGAGGAGACTGAACTTCTAGGGGAACTGAAACAGTTGTGTGTGAAAATACCACTTCTCCAGGCCATCAAAGATGTACCAGTATACAACAAATTGGTTAAGGAAATGTGCTTTAGGCACCCAAGTAGGCGAAAGAGAGATGCCTCAACTATCAAGTAATCTCTCCAAAGTATTTGGATCTTGGGAGTCCAGTAGTTGATGTCCACATCAATGGCACCATTATCCCCCATACCTTGATTGATCTAGGGGCTGCCATTAATGTGATGACCAGGGACACCATGCTTAAACTCAACCTTCAGAGTTCCTTAAGGAAGACCTCGACAGTCCTGCAGTTGGCAGATCGCTCCACCGTGACTCCCAAAGGGATTGTGGAGGATGTCTTGGTCTCTGTTGACTCTTGGGAGTATCCTGCGGACTTCTTGGTCCTTCAGCCCAAGGCAAATCTTACTGGATACCCCCTCATTTTGGGAAGGCCTTGGTTAGCCACTGCGGATGCTTACATAAGCTGCCGAGCGGGAAACATGACCATCAAAAATGGTCCTATGTCCAAGCAGCTAGTCCTATACCCTCCTTCCCAACCTCTGTTAGAGCATGACTTACCACTTTGGTTGGAATAAGGAGATGAGGATGACATCTACTCTACACCCTTGTGCATGATAGAAACCACTAGGGGAGGTCCTCAAACCGAGGATGATTTGATTGAGAAGTTGATTCAAAATCCATCTCCTAGTGCTCTCCTTAGAAAAATTGGTGGAAGATACCCAAGCCAGCACCTTAGTGGACCTCTGTGTGACTGATCCAACCTCTCCTAGAGTTAAGAATGTGGAGTTTGGTCCTAAAAGAACTCTAAAGATCAGCTCCTCCCTATCTCCTTCCCAGGAGAAGGAGCTGTGTAGCTTACTAAACAATCACTTAGATGCTTTCGCTTGGAGCTATAAGGAGATGAAAGGAGTCCATACTTCAGTCTGTACCCATCACATCTACATCAAAGATGATTGTAAACCAGTCAGGCAGCCCCAGAGGAGAATGAATCCAGCCCTTAAAGACATTGTCAAAGAAGATTTGCAAAAATTATTGGATGCAAGATTCATCTACCCTATCTACGATAGTGAGTGGGTTTCACCTCTAGTGCTTGTGCCCAAGAAGAATGGGAAGTGGAGAATCTTTGTAGATTACCGAGAACTTAACAAAGCCACTAAGAAAGACCATTTCCCTTTGCCTTTCATAGATCAAGTGCTAGATGGACTGGCAGGAAATAAGTTTTTCTCTTTCCTAGATGGGTTCAATGGGTATAATCAGATCCAAATCAGCCCAGAGGACCAAGATAAGACCACCTTCACTTGTCCATGGGGTACCTTTGCCTACCGAGTCCTTCCCTTTGGGCTATGCAATGCCCCTGCCACTTTCCAGAGAGCTGTATTGAGCATCTTTACTGAGTTGGTTCATGATTTGGTGGAAATCTATATGGATGACTTTACTCTTTATGGGTCCAACTTCCAAGAAGCATTGACTAATCTGGGAAAAGTTTTAAGCAAATGCATTGAGACGAACCTGTCCCTCAGCCCTGAAAAATGTGAATTCTGGATGACTGAAGAGACTGTGTTAGGTCATACCATTTCTCGCCAAGGATTACAGGTGGATCCTAACAAAATTGCTCTCATCAAAAAGGTTCCACCTCCTCAGAAGGTAAGAGATGTTCGGAGCTTCTTAGGCTTAGTGGGATATTATAGAAGATTCATTAAAGACTTTAGTAAGCTAGCCTCACCATTGTTTGGCCTCTTAGCAAAAGATGTTGAGTTTAAATGGACTGAGACTGTCAGAGGGCTCTGAATGAATTAAAGGATAAGTTGGTGTCCGCCCCGATCTTGAGAGGTCCAAATTGGGCCCTACCTTTCCACATCCACATTGATGCCTTGAACAAAGCCATAGGGGCAGCCTTAGGACAAGTTGAGGAAAAACTTCCATATGCCATATACTTTGTCAGCAAAAACTTATCCAAGGTAGAATTGAATTATACTGTAACTGAGAAGGAGTTCCTGGTCGTGGTCCATTCCCTGAACAAGTTCTGACACTACATCACTGGCTATCAAACATTTGTACATACTGATCATGCTACAATTAGATATTTAGTGAATAAACCTGATGTGAATGCTCGTATTATTAGATGGTTACTTTTGTTGCAGCAGTTTGATTTGACTATCGTTGACAAACCAGGTAAAGAAAATGTTGTTGCTGACTTCTTGTCTAGATTGGATTTACCTACAGGTGAAGAAGGAACAGTGGATGACCAGATGCCAGATGAACATCTGTTTGCTATTTCAGTACTCTCTCCCTGGTTTGCTGATATAGCAAACTACTTGGTCTCAACACAGTTCCCTCCACATCTATCCTCAAAGGATAAGAGTAGAATCGTGAGGAAGAGTGCCTCATTCACTTGGATCGGGGGCAACCTGTTCAAAATTGGCCCTAATCAGATCTTAAGGCATTGTGTAAGGGAGGTGGAAGTCTTTGACAGCCTCCTAACCTATCATGATGGGCCGTGTGGAGGACATTTTGCAGCCGAGAGGACTGCCTTCAAAATTCTACAGGCAGGTTACTATTGGCCCACTCTTCATCAAGATGTCAGAAGATATATCAGCCAATGTGACCGATGCCAAAGGATGGGGAAACCGACTCCAAGGGACGAAATGCCTCTCTAACCTCAAGTGACTCTTGAGCCATTTGAGAAGTGGGGTATGGATTTTGTGGGTGCTATCAACCCTCCTTCAAGGCAAAGGTCTTACATCATTGTGTGCACAGAATATCTGACAAAGTGGGCGGAAACCAAGGCAATCAAAGCAGCAACAGAAGAAAAGGTGGCGGAGTTTTTAAGAGAAAACATCTTCTACAAATTTGGCTACCCAAGAGAGTTAGTCACCGATCAAGGAAGCCAATTCACCTCCAACTTAATTGAAGACTTGCGTGCTCATCACAAGATCAAGCATCGGACTTCCACCCCATATCATCCTCAAGCAAATGGGCAGGTGGAAGTCACCAATAGAGCATTAGAAGGGATTTTGACTAAGGTGGTGAGCAGCAGCAGAAAGGATTGGGCAGATTGCCTAGTTGAGGTCACTTGGGCCTACAACACCACTTGGAAGACCACAACGAGTTTCACACCTTATGAGCTGGTCTATGGGAAGAGAGCTTTGCTGTCAATCGAGTTTGAGTACAACACATTGAGGATGGCAGCTCAGCTGGACCTAGATCTCAGCCATGCTCAACAAGAAAGGTTATTGCAGCTGAATGGGTTAGATGAACACTGAATGCAGGCCCTCCTCCACTCAGAAGTGGTTTAGCTTCAGAGGAAGATATGGCATGACCGACACCTCAATGACAAACAATTCCAGCTGGGAGATTGGGTGTTGCTGTATGATTCCAGACATAAGGATTTCAAGGGGAAGCTGAGGACAAGATGGTTAGGACCATATGTAGTGGAGAAGTGTAATGACAATGGTTCTGTCCTTATCCAGACCATTGATGAAGAAGCCCTCCCCATGCTCGTCAATGGGCATCGACTAAAGATCTATAGGAAACCTCTTTCGAGGCAAGAGTTCATCAAAACTGTGGAAAAATTAGTGCTGGTCATAGAGAAGGGTTCTGCCTCTGTTTTGGGCACACCCTGAGCATCATTATACATAAAAAAAAAAAAAATTAAAAAAAAAAAAAAATATGCAATAAAAAAAAAAGATCCTTGGGTGAAAACCTTTCTGAGGTGCCCAAGGCAGATGGTAGGGGTGAAAACCTCATTGAGGCGCCCCTGCTGTCTCTCTGAAAAAGAATTGGAATAAAAAGATCCTTGGGTGAAAACCTCTCTGAGGCGCCCAAGGCAGATTGTAGGGGTGAAAACCTCATTGAGGCACCCCTGTTGTCTCTTAAAAAAAAGAAAAAAAAAAGAAAAAAAAAAAAAAAAAAAGGAAAAGAAAAAAGAAGAAGGAAGAAACAGAGAAAAAAACAAGTTTAATCTCTGGAAATTGTTGCAGGTTGCAGGAACACAATGCAAAAAGGAGGCCTCTCAACTCAAGGACAAGGGTCCCTACCAAGCTACCAGGCAACCTCACATACACTCCCTCCATGAACACTCATTTTTTCCAAGGTTTGGACACAATCTGGTCATGGTTTAGCCTTCTACAAGAAGCTACAGGAAGTTCTGTATTTCTACAAGAAACATCCTGTAGAGCCTTTGGGTGGGCCAGGACCGATTATGAAGAAGAATTTGAAGCTTGAAATCTGTTGAGGAGGCATGCAACCACTCTTTTCTTCCATCCTCCACTTGTTTCACCTCCTTTCACCACCATTGCTGCCATATGGTCGAATATACCTGCACAGTCATACCGGAACTTTGTTTTCTCAGATATATTTTTTTTTTTAAGTGGGAAATAAAGCATGAAGAGTCTCGCACACTTTACCTATCAAGGCGATCTCAAGACCTTGCACCTGTGAACGTGACTCAATTATTTCGGCATGCACCCCAGGAGGAGAAACGGCTACAGGATGTCCTACAGGAATCCTGTAGCAGCTGATCCGGCTGGAGCACATACCATGGAGACACCAGCAGCTCATGAAGCCGGTGCATGCAGCATTCACCACCAGGAAATCGGGTCTCAAGGTCTCATAGCCAGCAGTAGCCAATGAAGAGGAGCTCCAGCACCCGTGCACGAAGCAGCAGCAAGCAGATCCAGCATTCCTCGTCCTGAAGCCTGAAAAAACCCACGTCCACGGCCGCACAGGTAAGTGCCTAACCTTATTTCGTCAAATTACATAAGCTATACTCTAAATGTGCATGACTGTGAGAATGAATGGATTGAACAAGTCGGGTAGCCATTCAACTGGCCACCACAACCAGTCCGACGGCCTCGTAGGATCTGAATGGGCTTGGTTATGTCGAAAAGACAGGCAATTGACACGTGGGAAGCGTCCAGTCAGAGAGAAGTGGCAATATAACAGGAATGGCGGCAGTGAATGCAGAAGGAAGAATTCGGCAGTTAGGGACACACCGAGGAATGATGGTTGTGACGTCGACCAATGGATCGACTGGGACAGCTCACCCCCGCGCCATGAATTCCGCAGCAATTCAAAATTGGCCGGCTGAATAACTTATGATACACTGCAGTCATTTACTCACAACCGTTTTGCAGCCGAGTACGCATCCTCAATCCTCTGCAAGTTGTTAGCCCGAGTTCTCGGCCTGTTCCAACGTCCTGTTGCTGCTCAGAAAGTCCAGAACCACTGTAATGTTCTCCAGAAGCCGTGCACGATTTCTATAGGAAGCTGCGCTACAGGGAGCCTGGCATTACGGAGAAGCTTGGATTGTTCACGTCGAGGGTGGCAATTCTCAGTGAGGTAGGCCTGAACATAACTTTCCCATGCAAATAATTCAAAAGGTGGTGAATTCGACGTGTTGAGAGGGTAGGGAAAATGTGAATAAATTCTGTCTATGAATTCAAAAGCCGTTTTCTTGTCGCTGCATGAAATTGTCTTGGTAGTCTGCATGCGAGATTTTCTCCAGTGTTTTGAATTAAAATCCCTCCAGTAGAAAAAATTGAGACATTGTCAAGGCTCACCGATGGAAATTTGTGAATTTTATATGACTGTGTGCATAACGGAGACGTAGCTCTGTGTTGTATGTAGAGAAATGCTGAAGCCCTCCTTCTGTACACGAGCAGGCAAGTTCAGAACAACAAACACAGGTTTTTTACCATGCTGGGAGGGTTCATTAGAAAAGAGCCTTCGGTCTCCAAGAAATTACGGGAAACCCCTGAGGTGGTGGATTTGTTTTCCCATGCACACTGGATGTCATTCTGTGACAAGCTTCAAGGTCACGATGACGAAATTACAGAAGAATTCCTAAGGTCCTTGAAGCCGAATTCAAAGACATTGGCCGTTGTCAACTTCAGAGGATTGACCCTCAGACTCACCCCACAACTCATTAGTAGAGTAACTGATCTACCGATGGGGGTACCCTGGGATAAGGAGGAGAGAAAATTGGGTCAGAAAGCTAAAAAAGAGTTCTTCTTGCTAGAGGAAAATTTTCAGAGGACAAGAATGGAGTTCGAAGAACTAGCCTACAACCATTCTGGAGTGAAGTCAGCCTCCAAATTATGAAGTATATTACGTGTGAGGGGAAATTTAGCATCGTGTATGGCTATCATTTCCGGTTGCTCATAGAACTCGGGCACCAAATGGACCTACCCTCCGAACAAAAATTGAGCATTCCTTACTTCCTCCTGCAATCCATGATTGAGTGTGCCACCAAACTAAGAGACGGGACACCAGACCAGCTAGCCCATCATGGGCTTATCAAGCTCCTCGTGGAAGATGCACTCCACACTTACACTGTCCCTCTCTCCTGGGAAATTTTTCGGAATATGTATAAAGATGATGACATCTGAATTTTGGCCGAGGAGCTCACTTCCTCCAGCAGCGAGGAGAAGGAGCACACTCAGGCAGAGAAGAAAGCTAAAGGACAAGAAACCCCATGCAAAACACCAAAGAAAGAACAGAAAGGAACACAAGAAAAAGGCCAAACTGCCAAGACAGGGGGTGGTAAAATTACACCAACACCCAGGGAGAAGAGACTACAGAGCATGGTAGAAAGGACTGAGAAATTCCAAGCCAGTGAGGGCACCCCTAAGGCAGCCTCAGCCAAGCTAAAGGAAAAAACACCCTCATCCAAGCAGGCTAAAACGGTGCCATCTACTTCTACAGGAAACCAGAAGGCTATTTCTACAGGAAGTTTAAAAACGGCTTCCACAAGAAGACAGAAACCAGCCACTACAGGACTTTCTACAGGAAGTCCGGAAAAAGGATAGCAAAAGGAGAAATCGGCTGAAATTTTAGCTAGGGAGGTAGCAGCTATGCTGGCCACCCTAAGTACCTCTCCCAAGCCAAAGGAAAAACGAAAGAGGGAGACTCCTCTGTATTTTAAAGCAAGAAGGAGTGTGAGAATTAAGATTGGCAGACCCTAGCCTCCATCAAAAGAGCCAATCACAATTGTGGATACCCCTACCACAGCAAGGGATAGGTCCCCCTCCAAGGCATCCCTTACTTATGAGCGGGGGAGCCCGAAAACATCCTCATGGAGGGAAAGGATGGAGAAATTGAACCCGGAAGCCTCTCTACAAGATGCCGAGGCGGTTCTACAGGAAACTTTGGCTAGGCTGAAGGAAACTGAGTAGATGGAGGAAAGAGCAGCTAAGTCACCACAGGAGGAGGAGAATACCTAGGTCATCATGGAACCAAGCCCCCAGCCCAGCCTGGGCTATTATTATAACTTCTTGGAGGTCAGCAAAATTATTCCTCAAAAATTCACAGTGCCACTGTTTCTAGCACTAGAGGAAGAAAGAGTATGAACCCACACTTGGATGAGGATCGCTAAATCCAAGGGGGTAGCAGATATAGGGCCTCTAGAGGAAAGGCTCAAGGAAACACAAAGGGAGTTGGCAAGAGTACGGCATGTGGAAAGCTCCCAAAAGGCCAAGTTAAGAGAAGAGAATGAGCTGCTTAGACAGCAGCTACAGCTACAGGGACAGAGGAAAGAAGAGGACACAACAGCCAAGGATACCACAGCAGAACCTCAAGAAAAATAAGGAATGCAAGCTGATCTTGAGGAACTAAACCAGCAACTACGAGAAAGGGAATTGCAGGCAGACATAGAGATACAATCTCTAAAACAACAGATGCAAGAAAAGGAGGCACAACTAGCCTGCATGGCCAGTTGGGCAATGGACACTTTGCAATGTAGGCAGCTGGCCAAATCCTATGGCCTATACCTAGGGGATCAGTGGCTGCAATTCCAAATTAACACATTGGCACAAAGGCGTATCTCCCAAATGCAAAATCCCCAACAGTTCATGGATTTATGTAACAACAGTTCATTAGAAGACAAGGCCAAGCTATCAGAGTTCTACCTTCATAATTTGGCCCTTCCAAATGTAACCTCATGGGACCCCAACATAGCAGTAGGGGACATGCAGCTGATGGCAATGACCTCATGGTTAAACCACGAAGAAAAGAGAGTGACAGAGGTCAGAAATGTCATGAACCGAGAACTACATGAACCACTACTGATTAGAGCAGAGCCACGGGACCCCACAGCATTGATATCAGCCCACTAGCACCTAGCAACCAACTCTCAGGTTTTATTAGAGTACATGGATAGCCAGGCTCAGGCCATAGCACACTTCGAGGATATGGAGTGATTATTAGGGGACAATTGTGTTCATGCTTACACTCGTAGGTGGAACACATTGTTCCACAACCTCAAAATCAGGGAATATCACACTCCAACTAGAATGAGGGAGGCGTTGGCACAAGTGCCTCTCTACAAGAAGTCTATGCAGAACCTCCAGGTGAGCTGGATCAGCCTCAAGCTAAGTCCACCTTTGCTTTTGGGATTATTAGAAGGAAGCATAGAAGAAGAAGAGCATAAGCAATGGGAAGAGGCAGAAAGGAAGGCCGAATTCCATGATAGTGAGGAGGATACTACTTCAGAAGCCTGGGATGTGAGGGTGGCGATTAAAGCAATGAAAGACGAGGAACTGGACTAGTTGCTCAGAGGATGAGCAACCCTTTTAGCAGGGGGGTATTGATGAGCCCCAAATTTGGTAACTTGTTGGGCTCATTTGGCCTAATTATCCTTGTTAAATCCTTCATTTTTCATAGCTTATGCATTATTTTTCAGTATGTTTATGTCATTTGTACGAATAAGGGTAGTCACTCTTCCTAGGTGGCTAACACGTGCTCATTTCAGGTTTTTTGACACATGTTGGAGCAAAACCGAGCAATCATGGGCTAGAAGACAGCCAAGCTTGAGGTGAGGATTCGTAGGGGGGTTGTTTATGGCATTAAATAGCCTTCCTCAGGATCTTCACCCCCAACTCCGAGCTCCAAAGGCCACCAAAACTGGATCTAGAAGGCAGCCAAGCAGATTTTGGAAGGAGCTGTCTACTCACAGTTTGGGCAGCCAAGTCCCATAGATTTAGGAGGCCAGCTAGGGCCCTCGTGGTGTATAAATGTTAAGTCCCCAGCCTTCGTGAGGGACTTTTGGAAACCATTGCATATTTTTCACTATAGTGCTATTAGCTCTACTTTGTTCTCTTGTAGCCATTTTGGGCATAACTCTTGACTTATGACTATTTTTTGATAATGAGAAGCAGTCCGATTTTATATCAACTCTGAGTTTTCTATAGGAGCCATAGCTCTCAGGGTTGGGCCCAACCTGAGAGCCTAGGGCTTCCTTTTTGTACTGTTACCTTTCCTTTATGCATCGTAGTTTTCCTTTTATGCATCTGAAATGTATTTCTGTTGGGCAGATTTAGTTGTGTTGGTTAAATAGGTCATTGTTTATGAATAGAATTGCTTCAGATGTTTAAAATGGATTGGTAGGATAATAACAGGAAAAAAGCTCCAAAAAAGGGGGTCAACAACAATCTTTGTTTTGCCTCATCCTTATTGGATTAGGGGCTGGAATTGAAGAAGCAGTGCTGCCCCAACAAAAACACTAGTTTGCTTGACCATGCAATCCTTAGTGTAATGTTTTCATTTGTAGAAGTTAGTTATGGGTTCAGATCTCTGAAATGTTTCTTTGCATGATTGATGTACATGGTTTTCTTTCCAAATAAAGCTTCTCTTCATTCATTTTATTGACAATTAGATTAGATTAGCTAGGACTTTGATTATTTGTAAGACGTTGTTGATTCAGCTTAATGTACATTGTGCAGGGCATCTCTACCACTCACTTATCCACCTAAGCTTCATCAGAGCCAGCTGTTCCATCTCCTAGCTAGGTTCCTCGTCTCACACCTATCCTTTTTCCCACGTAACCCTACCTTCTTGCTCCATCATTGTCTTAGCCTTCTTTAAGCCAAGTCAGCCTTCTACACCCTCTCACCACTCCATCCACCAGTCCCTGGGTCACTCCAGGCCCCTATCCTACCTCCCTATCCATTCATGCATCTTCCCTCACTCACCCATCCTCTAAAATCCACGTTTCAAACATCCTGTAGAAATTTCTGAACATCCTGTAGAAATCTCTGAACATCCTATAGAACCCCTGCAGACTTCCTGTAGAAGCTCACGAATGAGGTTTGTTGATAGCCAAACTTTGTGAAACTCTCCGGAAGGGTGTAGGGACTCCTTAGACCCTCTCTGAACCTTCCCGACCTCTTCCAAGCATTTCTCCTCCTTGATCCACCCTTGCACAGTAAAAAGCCAGTTAAAAAGCACATGCATGATAATTCTAATAACTTATTCAAAAATACAAAAAGATGTTTTCTTCAGATAGAGGTAGTCTAGACACATGTATTTTACCTTCATAGAAGTAATGGCATCTCTCCCAGTAGTTTGCATTCTCTCCTTTGCATCAGTAGGATTAGCTAGTAGAATTAAGGTTTGCTAGGATTTGCGTTACTTTTTGGCTTTCAGTTCTTTCCGCGAGTAGATTAGCTTCCTTTGAGTTAGCTTTCGTCCATCAGTTAAAAAGCTTCTTCTAAGAGCTCATAGAAGTTGGCTTAAGCCCCTAGCAGACTTGTGCCAGCTGACCAAGTGACAGTTGCGGCAAGAGCTAGTACTTGTGCATACAGCACCGTCGCTTCCAAGTTTGTTACGAACTACCGGGTTGATAAAAGTAAAGAAGGGAGTCCCAGGAGTTGCAGCATTATTGCCGCAATACTGGAGCCCACCAAGTACTCTGTAAACAATCCCAAACTTGGTCAATATAGGGAAACTATCCTAGACTTGATCAAATACTTCATGGAAACAAACTTTGATGCCATTACTAGAAAACAAAACATGCAGGCGCATAGTCTAGCCACTTTTGTTAGTACTTGTAAATTTCCATTTCAACCCAACCATCAGTACACTGCAGAATTCAGACATAGGCCTATTAGACCAGACAACCTGAATTATTGGTAGATTTTCTCCCAGGATTCTCAGATTTACAATTTCATGAACAATGAAGGTTAGTTTTAGAATTGTAAGATAGGTATAGACTGTATAGTAGACAATAATATATAAATTTACATAGATGTAAATATTTTAGATATAGCTAAACCAACTAAATTTACTAGAGTATAAATAGATAGTTTAGAGAATGTAGAGATTGAAGAAATAATGAATGATGATTCAGAAATTCTTAATCTAAAAAATAATTTTTTGCTTAAGGGATTAGTCCCTTTAGAAGATTTGTTTGACTCTAATGATGTAGCTAGGAAACCCAAAATGGAACCTTTGAGAGCTGACATAGAAGAGTGTAACATAGGAACTGAGGATAAACCAAAACTCATTAAAATATCAAAAGCCTTACCTCCAGAGGAAAAGGTTAAATACATCAATCTGTTTAAAGAGTTCTAGGATGTATTTGCCTAGAGTTATGAAGACTTAAAATCTTATGACACCAGCATAATCCAACACAAAATACCTCTAAAAGAAGATCATAAACCTTTCAAATAGAAACTTAGGAGAATAAATCTAGTTATTATGCCATCTATTGAGAAAGAAGTTAAAAGAATGTTTGATTCCCAAATTATAGCCCCCGTTAGATACTCATATTAGATTTCAAACTTAGTCACTACTAGGAAAAAGACCGGTGAAATTAGACTTTGTGTAGATTTTAGAAATTTAAACAAGGTCTCACTAAAAGATAACTATCCTCTACCAAAAATGGACCATATCCTGCAGAGGGTAGTAGGCTCATATAGGATTTCATTGTTAGATGGATTCTCTAGGTATAGCCGGATCTTAGCTCAACCAGAGGACCAAGCCAAAACTACATTTACTACTCCTTGGGGTACCTTCATATATTTGAAGATGCCTTTTGGATTAATGAATGCAGGAATCACATTTCAAAGAGCTATGGATATAGATTTTTCTAAGGAGATCCATGACTCCCTAGTAGTATACCAAGATCACATCACAATCTTCTCTAAATCTGACAATGAACACCTAGACCACCTGAGAAGAGTATTTGTCAAATGTAGAAAATTTGGGATTTCTTTAAATCCTAAAAAGACACTCTTTGGTCTGAAAGAGGGAAAATTGTTGGGACATATCATATCTAAAGATGGGATTAGAATATATCTTGCTAGAATAGAGGCCATTTTGACCATTACCCATCCTAGAAACATTAGAGAGTTACAATCATTTCTAGGCAAGATAAACTTTCTTAGGAGATTCATTTCAAATCTAGTAGAACTGATTAGAGAATTAAATAACATGTTAAGAAAGGACTCATCACTTAAATGGACAGTGGAGGCAAAACAATCCTTTGAAGCCATCAAGGAAGCCTTAACCAAAACTCTAGTCCTGATAAGTCCTGATTTTAACAAGGATTTTATAATTTTTTCTTTTGCTTCAGAACACACCATTGCAATAGTCTTGCTGCAAAAGAACAACCAAGGATATGAACAACCAATTGCATTTTTTAGTAAATCCTTAAGAGATGCCACACTCAAATACAATATTATGGAAAAACAAGCATTAGCTTTAGTAAAGGCTATCAAAGACTTCAGAGTATACATTTTGTATTCTCACATTATTGCTTATGTTCCAAATTCTGTAGTTAAGGACATTTTGACACAAAATGGGCCTGAAGGGAAAAGAGGCAAATGGATTGCCACAATATTGGAATATGACATAGAGATAAAGCCAACTAAGCTTATCAAAGGCCAAGGTTTAGCCAAACTCATGGCTAAATTGAACTATCAGGCCCTTGATATAAACTTCATTAGTGCCCTTGATGATCAGGAAGAGATGGTGACTCCACCGATCAGTGAACCTTTTATTGATTCACCCTGGTATGTAGATATTATATTTGTATTACAAAATTTACAAGCTTCTCATGGTTTAAGAAGAAATAAAGCTAGATTTTTAAAGATGAAGTCATTTAAGTATTGTATCATAGACAATGCATTGTTTTGGAAAGACAATAGTGGTATTCTTTTGAATTGTTTACTGAAAAATGAAGCTGATAAAATCATGCAAGAGTTTCATGCAGGGGATTGTGGAGGACACTTGTACTGGAAGACTACTGCTGACAAAATCTTGAGGGCTGGTTTCTATTGGCCCACTTTGTTTGCAAATGTTAAGAAACATGTGACCTCTTGTCATAAATGCCAGATATTTGAGGGAAAGAGAAACTTTTACCCTTGCCTCTTAAACCAATTTCCACTGAAATTCCATTTCAACAATGGGGGTTAGACTTCATTGGAGAAATACACCCAGTCTCCTCAACTCAGCACAAATGGAATCTGAAAGTTACTGACTATTTCAGCTAATGGATAGAAGCCATCCATTCTAGACAAGCCACAGAAACTGTCATAATCTCATTTCTTGAAAATAATATCCTGTCAAGATTTGGATGCCCCCAGAAGCTCATTAATGATAATGCAACTACCCTTAAATCCAAAAAGATGATAGACTTCTGTAACAAATACCATGTCCCCCTTGGCCACTCCACAGCCTATTACCCTCAAGGTAATGGACTTGCATAATCATTTAATAAAAGCCTGGTCAATATCATTAAGAAATTGCTGGAAGATAATAGAAAGGCATGGAACAAGAAGTTAGTCAATGCCTTATGGGAAGATAGATTGACTACTAAGAAGTCCATTTGAACATCACCTTATCAGCTGGTATATGGGATGGATGTTGTTTTTACATCATCTTTAGGAGTGTTAGTGATGAAGATCATATAGGAATTACAGGTGGAACCAAATGATATCTAGAGAAGGATAGATCAGACCATACCCCTGCAGCAGACCAGAGAAAAAGTATATATAAAATCGCAGGTAATCCAGGACAAAATCAAGAAGGTTTTTGATAAAAAGACTAAAGTAGATGATTTTTACATAGGAGAAAGTCCTTAGGTGGGATTCAAGGAGAGAAGACAAAGGCAAGCATGGAAAATTTGATTTTTTGTGGCAAGGGCCTTATGTCATTTATGGTTACAGGGGCAACAATGCCTTTTTCTCAAGAGAAATAGATGGATCAAATCTACCAGGAGGACCTGATAATGGTAGAATGCTGAAGCATTATTTTTCCACTGACTAATAATAGTTCACTTTACTTTGCATCATTGTACATAACATTTCATAGTGTAGATTGGATTGGATGGTAATCCTTTGAAGTTGAAGCCCAAAGAGAAGGCCTTGAGCTTTGAACGATTCACTATCATAACTATCAATAAAGAAGAATCACAGAAGGACAATTCACAAGGTCTCTTCAGTCACAATTCAAGGGATACTGGTCTTTAGAGTTCTTGGCATTTCACCAGGAAATGCCATCCCCATGTGGATCCACTGTTAGAATCCTATAATAATAAGATTCATAATTTTGAATTGACTATGGTTAAGTCTTCTAATATTGTACATAACTTTTCTTTCTACAAATGTTTTCCATATTAAAATTAAAAATTTGTGAAGAGGTTATGTCTTAAAAGAAATATCAAAGGGCAAAAAGAATAAGAAAAGATCAAAAAAATGAAAAAATATGAATCCCAAACAAAAACAGATCATGAAAGTGTGCAAGTCCAAGTGCCACTTATTGTCTAAAATAATGGTTGTGTGCAGCTTGTCATACATGCTACAACCCATGATAGTCACACTGTTTAATCTTGACTACTTCATGCTTTAAATTTCCTGTTTATAGTTAGAGAATAAAGATCTAGCCAAACTGTTTAATCTTGGCAAATCAGTAGATAGGTATAGAAGTAAAATGTGCTCATAAGCTTAATCTGAGCCATTGGAATATGTAAGGTTAGAAGTAGATAGTTTACTTTTCAAAAGAAAAAGGAAAGGAAAGGGTCTGCTAGCTTTAATGCACCCAACAAAGTGAAGAAAATAATTTTAGGGTAAGTAAAAGGGTAAGTACAACAAAGGTTGCAGAAAGTACAAAGTTGATTGAAGCATAAGAACATTTATCATGTTTAATCATGTGTTTCAATGTGCAGGAGTATTTATGAAAGTAAAAGGATGCTTATAAGCTGATTTGGTTAACTTCCCCTTCATCTCGTTTCACCCCCCACTAAATACTTACTAATTTCCCCTTTTACCCCTTCATTTCTTATGAAGACACCTTTTCCCTTCATTTTCACCCTTGACTCTTGGTTTCACACATTCCCTAGAAAATTATCCCCCAAATTCATTCCCCTACCCAAAAACCCCTTTTCCCTAGTGTGAAACCCTTCCCCTTTGAAAAGATCATTTTCCCCTTATTGATTTTCTATAAAAACCCAATAAAAAACTTTATCCTAAGTTCAAATCCCCCCCTGCATTACTTTAATAACTCCCCCATTTGTATATTTCCCAACAAAACCCCAAAACCCTTTTAAACCATAAAACCCCATATTTCCTAAGTTTTGTCTCCCTCCCGCTTATTTAAACTAACTCCACAATTCACATTTTCCCCGACTATAAACCTTTTAACCCACCACCCTGGTGCAGTTAACAAGTCCCCTGCTGTATTTTAACCCTAGTCCCACTACATATAACCTGTTCATTATACCCCTAATCCCGCTGATTCATTAATCAATTACAGTTTAGTGTAATTAATTGCCTGGCCCCGCAAATCTCCGCCCCTGCTCCCGCCGCACAACTTCACTGCACGACAGTCGTTAGATCAATCACCCCCAAATCTGACGGTGCACATACATATCACCTTCATTCACCTCCCGACCTTTACCTGCCAGGGAGCATGCGAGATTCGTGGTTTTGCTCGGGCCCCTTTTGGCTAGGTGACATCTCCTCGTTAACTCGTGTGCTCTCAGGAAAATACCACCCCACTCTCAAAAGTGGTGCGATGAACAATGAAAGTGCCTCTGCGCGTAAGCCCAAAACCATCACTATTAATTATGAAATTCCCCACCAATTTCTAACTATTGCCGGTTAAAAGGTGAAAGACACCCATTTTCACCCTTTTTCGCTCAATTGCTCTGCGAAAGCTTCCAAGCCTTCCTGCACAAACTCGAGTTTCTGCAATCAAATTCAACTGTTAAGTACCTTCCGAGTATGCCCTAAATGCCCAATTCAGCCATCCACAACATACTTGAAGCCACATTACCCTCTGCGGCTGCCATAAAAACTAGTTTGCAGTCTGAACCTCAAATTCCAAGAATTTTGATAACAAACCAGAAATGACCCTCTCAAATTCAAGAACGTATAGTTAATTCAACCATTAAAGTAATTGAATTTAATTAATTTCCCTTGAATTGAGATTATTTCCCGCTAAATAGCTCAATCCGTCACCTGGACATTGACCATTTGGCCCTAGCAGATAGGGATTTCGAAATAAAGGATACTGCAACTCCAGCCAACCTTCTAAAGCTCTACTGTTGGAGTAAAGATAGGTTCCTAAACCATGATGATGACATCAACCTTTGGGAATCCAATTTTCCCAAGTATATATTCCCAGAAGTTCACCCATTCCCAGACATTGTACATTTGTGTCATGCCTGATATATCCCTAGCCAAAGTGATATTATTGCCCCAAACCATGAGTTATTATTAACCATTACACATGAGTCAATCAACAAAATGCTTCAAATCTAGTCTAGCCCCAATCTAACCCCTCTATCCATTGGAAACATGTTGGACCTGTACATCACAATAGACCCAGTCAAAATCAAGCAAATCTTCCTAAATTTTATCATTGAAGACCACCATACTCCTACAGGTACCCCACCTTATGCTGCCACCTTTTTCTCAGAGATTGCCAGGCACATAATCACCATGCTCTCATGCCTCCTTGGATATGCCATAGATGAGCATGGGGATGAGGTGATCTTGGATTTCTTGTCCATTTTTACTCCAGGCAAGCCTCCTACTATCATGTTTGATTATGCTCAGTTCATTGAAGACAGAATGCATGAACAATTCACTATACTTCCCACTGAAAGAGTTTTCAAATACTCTTTAGTGTTGTTTCATATGTTCTTGTATTACCAGACAGATAAGTTCCCTGTGAGGATCTAGAAATTAGACACCAAGGGAAAGGAGAGATCAATGATCTACTGGACACCCTTGGTCCACAATTTTTCCACAACATTCACCTACAAAGACTTCATAGACTCCTTTGTATACCCTGTCATGAACATGCTGACTTCTAAGACTCAGCCTATAATCAGCCCAGAGATCAAGAGAGTACTACAATTGGAAAAGAATAGCAAGGTGGGAGACTGGTACCTTTACCAGAACCACATTGAGATCAGAATATATGGCTACTAATTAGCCCACTATAAGTTTCCCAAATACCTCCCTATGAGGATATTTTCTCTTGAATACTTCAAACAAATCATCAACTTTGATGAGGTCCACTTCCTAGCTTATAGGAAGAAAACCCAGTTCAAAGTGAAAAACCAATTGGGCCCATTCATTTGCAACAATAGAGAGGCTGGACTAGAGGCTGATAATTTACTACAAAATATGAAGTTTAGAAACAACTTCATATGGAAGTATGATGCTCAGGGGTTTATAACTAAACTTAGACTCAAGGACTAGTTGGGAACATACATCCACCACCCAAGACCTGACATTGAATAGTTTTCTAACCAGGATGAGTGGGTGGAGAACACCTTGATTGATATGGACAACACTGTTGTGGATGTAGAGAACACACTCATTGATCTTGAAAGACAATTTGATCACAACTCTTTCCTGCAGGTTCCAAAACAAGGGGAGCCAATGGGCATCCATCCTATCCTTTAGACCCCAGCCAATGAAGAGAAGAATCCTAAGAGGAACAGGGAGGAGGCATCTAGCTCTACCATGGAGACTACTGATGAGATGTTTGAGCCAAGCAAGAGGCTCAAGTTGAATCTTGTCTTTGAACAGGGGGAGAACATTACATCATAGGAAATAATTGATAATGAGGCAATGGGGCAGAGAAGTAAAGAAACAGAGGAAACAACTGCATTAGAGGAAACATAGCAGCCATCAACCTCCAACACACAGATGATAGAGAGACATCAGAATATGGAGGTTTCTGTTAACACCCAGGTTGTTCCCTATGACTCCCAAGGGAATACGGCCGGGGTAACCACTAACCAATCTTTTAATCACTGTTTCTAGCCAAACAGTGATCAGAGAGGGCTCTCTCTTTATGATTTATATCTACAGTGATGGTGTTTTAGGCTAGGTATTGAGTACAGGTCATGTTTGTGTTTCGGTTGATGAAATTCCCTTAGACTTCAGTGATGTAGTTTTTAGATATGTTGAATATCATTGGGCAATGGAGTCTGTGGCTTAATGTGTTTGAATCTGTGAGATGAAAGATGGAACTTACAGGGCCATTTGGGTGTTTAATAGAACAGATTTTTGATTAAAAGACTGGTAACAGGTAGCACGAACAGTGAAAGCATTTAAGAATCTTCACTATTTATCTATATGTTCCCAACAGATAGCTTTAAGAAGAGAAAACAGAGGTCTTAGGGGCAAAAGTTGAATCCCTGAGAATGACTGTTACAATAAAAACACAGTTTTGAATTGCAGCAATTAAGAATTACAATTCTGTTACTGTATATGAGGAAAACATATATAATAGCTCAGTTTGAGTCCAGGGTAAACATGGTTAAATCCTGGTACTATCCTTTCACCTTGCTATCAAGTGTAAAACATTAGAACGACAAAGAGAACAAAAGACTCAAAACAGACATGACAAGAGATTTGAGAATACTTATAGTTTTATGCAACACCCATGGAATCCTGTAACATGCATCCTTCACCACAAGACATCAAATACACCAAACTTCTGGAAGTTCCATTCCTCCTTTGTATTAATTCTCTGAAAATATTACAGCAGATGGAAGTTATCCAAGAGAAAATTCCAGCAACCCCTTCAGCATCTGTGAAGGGTGTATATATACTAGCGGTGGTCTACAGAAAAATCTGAGTTCTGCGTTATCTCAGTCTTTACATTCTCACCAACTCTTTAAGATATTATGTCGAAAATTTATTACACATTTAATACACAGTACAGGCATTTTAATGCTCTGTCAGAAGATATTTAGCTTTATAAGAATAGCTAAGTCGGTCTGAATATTTGGAGTTAATGCATAGAAAACCCGACTGTAGGCTGGTACACTATGTCTCGAACCTGTCAGCTGTGACTTTGACTGCTGCTGGTGGTGAGTGACTGGCCTGGCTGAGTTGGCTCAGCCTCTGCTTTTTCTGTAAATTTTAATTCCCAAAATTGCCACTGCGCGTGTCTGCCTTTTTCCTTCTGCGCTATTGGTTCTGGCCTGTCAAAATTGTCTGGGTCAAATGCCTCCAGACATCTTGTGTGGGCAGTTGATGTGCCAAAATTGCGCCTAGAGTCTCATCTGCTTCTGTGAATTTGAAGAAATTGGGTGGTGTATCAAACAGATGCTCTATCTCATTCATGAGAAAAAACAGGTTTTCCACCCTGTCATACATCATTTGCCCTGTGGCTGGCCCTGTGTCTGCTGAAGTGCTGGGAGGTTTTGCAATCTCTGCTACTGCATGGGCATCAATTCTCTTGTTATAGTTGTCCAGGGTGAGCAGTCTTCCCACGCTGCTCAAAATGTTGGGGAGGCCTCTGTTCTGCAGTGTTACAAATTTCTCCAGGAATTTGTTAATTTCTGTCTGCATGTCCTGTGTTCTCCTCTCCAGGGTCCCAACCAAGTTTCTCAATGTAACAACTCTCTTGGCTATGGCAATTGTTTCTGTCCTGTTGTTGATTCCCATGGTAGCCAATTGAGTGCTGGTCTTGTAATTCAGGATATTGATCATCCTGGTAGCTGCTTCTGGCATGTGTCCAAGGCTTGCCCTGGCTCTCTGTATCTCCTTGTTTGCTTTGGTGATGAGCACCATTTGCTCATCCATAGTCTCAATATATTGCCACTGGTTGGCAATGGATCTTCCAATGTTGCTCCATAATACTGCTTTCATCTGAGCAGTTACCTTTTCCAATGCAAGCTCTTTTTCCAGCTCAGCAATCCTTCTCTTAAGGGTTTTCACCTCTCTCTCCTTGGCTGCCTCATTTTGTTTGCTTTTATCAAATTTCTCATTAACATTAGCCAAGTTCTGTTTGAGCCCATCCAGCTCTTTCATTTGAGCTTCCATAGCTCGGATCTCTGCTTGCAGCTTTTGCATGTCTAGACTAGCAGCCTGTTCTGATGTTGTAGTTGTTGCTGCTGTGGATGGCGCTGTAGTTGGTGCTGTAGCTTCTGTTTGCTGAGGAGGAGGAGCAGTCTTTGGAGGGACTTCCTCAAGATTTATTATCACAGGAGGAGGCTGGGAGGGATGGCCCTCTTCTCTTTGCTTCAGTGCTTCCTGTAGTGCTGCCTTTGCAGCTTCAGTTTGTCCTAGCTGGTCTTGAGTCCTAACCAGCTCTTTGTATAAGGATACCAGCAAGTCTGTGGTATCTTTTTCTTGCCGTTGCTGGGCAACTTCATCTGTTTGTGGATGGATGGTGGCCGGGAGTTTGATTTTCTTTCTTAGGGCTGCCATGTCTGCATCCCTTATTTTCAGCAGTTCTTGGATGCCTTTGACATCCTTGGGATCATGTCCTATCTCTATGATTACCTCCTCCAAGGATTTGATCCTGTTGTCCTTGGCTTGTGAGGATGCTCGTTCCAATTCTAGCTGGGATGATGTATTGTCTAGGCTGCTCTTTAACTTGTAATTTTCCAGTGTCTCATCTGCCAGGGAGGCATACACCATTTCACCCGTTTGTTTGTGTAACTCTATCTTATCCATGGGGTGAATATCTTTAGCCAGAACCTCCATGTTGGTTCTTAAATAGTCTGAGGTGGACTGGGGATGTAGAGTTGTGGGCATGAAATGGCTCATTATCATTTTTCCCTCACTCACATCAAAAGCAGACATTAGTCTCTGCTGGTTGCTGGGAGCTAGTTTTAACAAGTGATCATAGAGTTGCACTTTTATGGGATCACTCCTTCTCTTGATTTCTATGAACTGCTGCTTTATACTTGAGTGCCCCTCTCTATGCTGGCCAGAAGAGCTGACCTCTCCTCCCATTGTCATATCTGGTCCTCTTTGAGATGAGCTGGCCGAGAGTTCTCCACTGGGTGGGCCCATGCCCATGGCCTGCCTTACTGCTATGTCCTCCTCTTGGGAGTCATTCAATCTTTGTCTCTTCTCTCCTCTGATAAAGGATGAAGTCTGGGGAGTCTCTCTCTCTCTCTTTCTGGCTAAGTCCTCCTTCTGAGGTGTTTGGAGGACTGAGCTGTCCACATTGATGTCTGTTCTTGGAGACAACTCTGTTTGGGGCTGCTGTTCTGTAGATCCGGGCAAATCTGTCTCTTTATTTTGCTGTAATGGCTGCTGCCCACTAGTTTGTGGTTTATCTTGTTGCTGCCCCAACTCCCGTTCTTCCATTTCTTCTTGCTGCTGTAGCAAGGTGTCAACCTGTTCTTCTGTTAATATAGGTGGTTGTTCCACCTGTTTGCCTTTGTCCTTGCTTGCTGCTTGGGTTGTCTGCTCGGCAGTTCGCTGTTGTGTTGCTGGTGTTGTGGTGGCTGCCCCAATTTGCCTCCTGTAGGAAATAGGCACCTGTCCACAAGTTTCCAAGTCAGCTTGTTTTTGGACATTTCTAGCCTCTTGCTCAAGTATTTCTTCATTAGTCATTTGCTCTACTAATGTGCCCTCTTCCCAATCTGGTGCATTTGCATATTTTTCAATTTCAGGTAATCTGGCATGAGCATAGTTGCCTAACTTATACCTGATCCTCCTAAGGGAAATAGAGTGGTTAGGGTCATATGGAATCCACTCAAAACTAGTTTTCAACTGGAGTCCTTCCAGGATCCTGTCTGCCTCTTTCCAGCCTTCCTCCTTCCTGTTGTATAAGAAGGGACCTAGCTGATTTCTCACTTTCAACTGTGATTTCTTGTTTCTACTCTGAAAGTGTAGGTAATCTGAGTTCCCAAATTGCCTGAAATATTCTAAGGCAAACAGTCTCATGGGAACGTACCTTGGCAGCCTAAATGGATTTAATTCACATCCATACACCCTAATGACTGTGTGATTCTGGTAGAAGTACCAGTTGCCGATGTTGTAAAGCTTGTTCAAATGAAGAATTCTTTTCATGTCATCGGTCAGTCTAGGAGGAGGGGCACCTTGCAGCACTGTTAGGGCTGGATGAACAAATAAATCAATAAACTCACAGTATGTATAAGGTGATAGTGAGGTACGATGGAACACAGGGGTCCAAAAAACAACTGATCTTGGGGTTCCTTGGGCGTTGAGTGACCTCAAAGGGACAGAGAAGGCAGCTGGCTGGTTGAACAAGAACAGATGATATATGTAGGAGGTATATCTGAACAGCCTCTCCCTCTTCAAGTTCATGAACTGGTCATGAATCTTCTCAGCTATATAAGTTGCATAATCATAGTGGATAGCTGGAGGCTTACCCGGGGCAAATATGGACAGCATGGCCAATATGCTGTCATCTACATCTTCCAGTCCTCTGAATCCCAGGACATATCCAATCAAGTCCACCATCATCCTGCCCAACTCATTCAGGTATTGGTACCCAATGGGAGGGGTTCTGACTGCTTCAGAGCTAGGTGTGACAAATAGCTGGTTAATCTTCACAATCTGGTCATTAGACAGGTTATTTCCTCTCTTTATCAAATCTTGCATGGAAAGAGGGGTCAATTTCTTGGCTGTATGAAAATGCAGCATCTGATTTATACTCTCTGGAGTGATCTGAAACAGGACTAGGCCTGTGGGGCTAATGACTGCCCTTTGGCTGGGGTCATAGCACTCTTGGCAACTGTAGATAAGCTCTGGCATGGGATTAACTTGGGGAAGGTTGTATATGGGCAAATTTGATTCCCAAATTCCCAGGATATCTGCTCCACTCATGTGCTGGGCTCTCAGTTCATTTAACATCTGGATATTATACTTAGTTCCCATAGGAAACCAGTCCAACATCTGGTAATCCATGTCTCCCAGGGGTTTCCATGCTAATTCTTGGTGGGGGGCATTGATAGGCTTAATATTGAGAGCAATGGGAGTCTCCATAGCTTGTGAAGGGATAAACTAATGCAATTTGACAAGTGAGTTGGCAAAGACAGACTGCAGATTGCCCTCTGTGGTAAAAACTTGATTTTCTGAACTGTCAGAGGGGAATTTACCAGCTAGAAATTGAAATACTGCTGGTAATTGGTTACAGAGACTCTTTTGGGGCCCAATTTAGCTCCTGGTAGTAATTCAGAGGTATTCAGCGGGGCATTTAGCCGAGAAAACGCAGGACGAGGGGTTTTCAGATGAATTGCAGTTTGTTACAACTCTGCAGGGAATTTTTGGACTTCACAGAGACAATGGTGGAGGTATAACCCGGTTCTAGCGGTGAAAAAATCTGTTTTACGGTCCTATTATGCCTGTGAGCAGTTTAGAGCAGAATGCAGGTCGAATGGAGGGCAGGGTAGGGTAAATACCTGTAACTTGACGTGCAGAAGTCGTGACAAGGTGTACTGCAGTTGCTGGAGTGGTCGCCTTTGTTGAATTTACAGGTTGGCGGAAATCCGGGCAGAAACGGTTAAACAGAGAGTTCGGCAGACAAAACAATGAAATGGTGAAAAAACGCGTGAAATTTGGTTAATATGAGATTTTTACCCATTTGGCGCTTTTTTTATGATGACGTCAGCATGACGTCATTGGTGGGTCACGGTGATGTGACGTCAGCTGACGTCATCGGGGAGGACGTGGCGGAAGACGACAGGTCAACGGGGGTGAGGTGGCAGTCCAGTCAGCGGTGAGCTGGACGCGTGGTGGAGGCGGGTACGAGACGTGGCAGACAGGTCAACTGGGACGGGCGGAGGTGAAACCGTGACGGTCATGGTTAAGGCTCTAACCGTCACGGTTTCTCGGGGCGGTTAGAGTACGGTGCCCAGGGTGTCAGAGGGAGCTCCGAGATAGTCCATCGGGCGACGCGTGGCGGAGGAGTGACGAGGCGCAACGTCATGTTCTCGGGAGTTAACGTGCGGACGTGGATAGCGCTCCGATATTGTTGTGGGCCGTCGGATCTGGAAGGCTTGATCCGACGGCTGGCGGAGGTGTAAGGTGCACGGCGGATAGGACGGCGGAAATATTAACTGTTTGTGGGTTTTTTGACATGGTTTTCAAATGTTTCAACTTCTGACCACCCGCGCTTGCATTTGGGGGCGTGCTGAAGGCGGAATTTTGCCTTTTATAAGGTTCGCGGAGGGTTTGTGGGCTAGAGGGGTTTTGAGAGGGGTTTTTACCCATGCAAAGGTATTTTTTGAGGGGAAATGATCTGCAGCAAAGGGAGAGTATCGGGGATAGGTTCACCATGGTGGCCAGATGCCACTATGATCCCTCTTTGCAGATTTCTCGGCTATTATGCCTAGGGGAGGGAATATATAACATTTAGGGCCTTATACACCTTAGTGTTATTACTATTAGGGCAAGGGGTAGAATAAGGGAGTTAAATAGTAGATTTAGGAGTTAGTAAAGTGAAGGGGGGGAATCTTTGAGAAAGGGGATGTTAATGATGGAGTAGAGGGGAAAAAGTGAAGTTAGTGATGCTCTCTGCTGTGAATCCATGAAATTCACCACCTTTTTTGCTGATATGTCCATTGCCTTGGCAAAATATCTTTGACAACTATGTAATGGTGAACCTGTCCTTTCTGCAACCACAACTGCCTACCCAACTATTTCACCTAACATTTTTTTTTTTAGTTTCTTCTTGGAGGGGCACTTAGACTTGCAACCCTCAATTGCCTTTTCTTTTCTTTGGCTTTTTCCTTTTACTCTATCTGCTTCTACCCTTATCTCTTCCAAGGTCCCAGATTAGACTTTTGGGAACCTTTGTTTCTCTATCTGAACTACTTATCCGCCAAGATTAAGCTGTTTGGACAGACTTCTTTCTCTATTCTACAACTCAAAATTGAAACATGGCATGATCCAGATTAGACTGTTGAATCATCCAAAATTTTGTAATAAGGTCCTCAATATTTGAAGTATTTCACACACCTCTGATTTCCTGGAAATATGGAATCTTTGTAGTAACAAAGCAGAGCATATTTGGATTTTCAATAATCAATCATGAAATATGAAACCTATTATTATAGGTATCCAACAGTGGCTCCACATGGGGATGGTTTTTCTTTTGAAAGACCAAGAACAACAGGTCAGATTGCCTTGTTGCTCGATTGTCCATCTTAATCTTTGAGCTCTGATACATGTAACCTGTCAAAATTGTGTGCTTTTTGATGGGAACCTCTGGTTCTATGTGCCTGTTGCTGCTAAGTGCAGCACTTGGAAAACCTCTTCTTACAAACTAAAAATAGAAGACATATATAGGCCTGAATATATACAATGAACCTTTGGATCCTTATCATAGTGGACCATCATAATAGTGCTTCAGCATCCTGCCATTGACAGGACCTTCATCCAGTTCAGTTACAGTCAAACTTTTAAGGAAATAAGTGTTATTACCTTGCACTGCTTGGACAGCAAATGGTCCTTTCCACAAAGAATCAAATTTCCCATGTTTCCCTTTCTCTTCTCTTCTTGCATCCCACTTTAGAACTTTGTCTCCCATATTGAAATCTTCTGCTTTGGTTCTTCTGTCAAAGGCCTTTTTCAGTTTTTCTTGTAATATTTGCACTCTGCTGAAAACTTGTTCTCTGGTCTGCTGTAAACAGATTATCTGGTTGATCCTTCTTTGCATATCATTTGGCTCTGCTTGACTTTCTTGTAGAAGTTTCATAACTGGCACCCCTAGTGATGAAGGAAATCTGGCCTCTAATCCATAGACCAACTCATATGGGCTGGTACCAATTGATCTTTTGGTGGTTAATCTATCTGCCCATAAAGCATTTACTAGTTTCTTGTGCCAGTTCTTTTTGTTCTCTTCCAATACTTTCTTTATGATGTTTATCAAGCTTTTGTTTGATGATTCAGCAAGACCATTTCCCTGAGGATAGTAAGCTGTAGAATGGCCCAAAGTGATGTGAAATTTATGACAGAAATTTATCATTTTCTTGGATTTGAAGGCAGCAGCATTGTCTGTTATTATCTTTTCTGGGCAGCCAAATCTAGCCAGTATATTGTTTTCTAGAAATTGAATGATCACTGAGTCATTTGCTTGTCTGCATGGGGCAGCTTCAATCCACTTGGTGAAGTAGTCTGTTGCAGTCAAAATCCATCTGTGTTGTCCTGAAGATGAGGGATGAATCTCTCCAATGAAATCCAAGCCCCATTGTTGAAAAGGTCTTTCTGTTGAAATGGGCCTCAAAGGAAGTGGCAGCAACTGTCTTCTGCCTTCAAACAGCTGGCACTTGTGGCATGATGTTGTGAATTTCTTCACATCTGAGAACATGGTGGGCCAGTAATAACCGGCCCTTAATATTTTGTCCACAGTGGACTTCCAGTACAAATGTCCACCACAGTCTCCAGCATGGAATTCTTGCATAATTTTATCAGTTTCATTCTCAAGAAGACAGTGCAGCAAAATACCTTCATGGTTTTTCCAGAGTAGATTCTCATCTAACACACAAAATTTGGATGTTTTCATTTTTAGGAACCTAGACTTAGTTCTGGACAGTCCTGGGGGAGCACACAGGTTTTGTAACACATAACAGATATCAGAGTACCATGGAGATTGTTCAAAGGCTACATTGATCTTTGGAGTCGCCAGCTCTGTTTCACTGTCCAGTTGGTTGATATCTAAGGCTTGGAAATTTGATTCTGTCATTAACTTAGCCAAACCTTGCCCTTTTATTAACTTTGTAGGCTTTATTTCAATGTCAAATTCAAGTATGTTTGCAATCCATTTTCCTCTTCTACCCTCTAAGTTTTCTTGGGTGAGAATGTCTTTGACAATAGGACTTGGTACATAAGCCACAACATGAGAGTAAAGGATATAGATCCTAAAATCTTTGATAGCTTTGATTAATGCATAGGCTTGTTTTTCCATTATTTGGTATTTCAAAGGAGCATCTCTAAGAGCTCTGCTGAAGAAGGCAATGGGCTTTTCATTCCCTTGATCATCTTTCTGCAATAAAACAGCAGCAATAGTATGCTGGGAGGCAAAAGAAAAAATAATAAAGTCTTTGTCAAACTGAGGATTAGTTAATACCGGGGTTTGGGTTAAAGCCAGTTTTATGCTTTCAAAGGCTTGCTTTGCTTCCATAGTCCACTTAACCTTTGAATCTTTCTTTAGCATATTGTTTAGCAGTCTGATCAATTCTGCTAAATTTGGGATGAACCTTCTTAAAAAATTGAGTTTTCCTAAGAATCCTTGCAACTCTTTGACACTCCTAGGGTGAGGCATTTGTAGGATCGCTTGTATCCTATCTGGATCAATTCTTATGCCATCTTTCGAAATGATGTGTCCTAGAAGTTTCCCTTCTTCCAAACCGAATAAAGACTTCTTGGGGTTTAAGGAGATGCCATATTTTCTGCATGTTATGAAAATCTGTCTTAAATGTTTCAAATGTTCTTGGTCAGATTTTGAGAAGGGTGTAAGATCATCTAAGTAAATGACCAAGAAATCATGAATTTCTTTTGCAAAAGCAATGTCCATTGCTCTTTGAAATGTTGCCCCTGCATTTTTCAATCCAAATGGCATTTTCACATACTTGAAAGTTCCCCATGGGGTAGTAAATGCAGTTTTGTCTTGATCATCTGGGTGCACTAAAATTTGATTGAAGCCTGAGAAGCCATCCAACAATGATATTCTTGAGGCTCCTACTACTCTTTGAAGGATGTGGTCCATTTTGGGTAAGGGATAGTTGTCTTTGAGTGAAACTTGATTCAGATTCCTTAAGTCTACACAAAGTCTGATTTCACCAGTTTTCTTTCTGGTAGGGACTAAATTTGAAATCCATTCCGAGAATCTGATTGGTGCTATAATACCAGCCTTGAACATTTTATGCAACTCTTTTTCAATGGAAGGAAGGAGCACAGGATTGATCCTTCTCAATTTCTGTTTGAATGGTTTTTGATTAGGCTTGAGAGGGATGGTATGCTGGATGACAGATGTGTCATAAGACTTCAAGTCTTCATAACCCCAGGCAAAGACATCTTGGAATTCTTTAAAGAGATCAACATATTTGGGCTTTTGATCGGGGGGCAAAGAGGCGGACAGCTTGACTATCTTAGGCTTTTCCATAGTGCCAATATTACATTCTTCAACTCTTGCATCTAATGGCTGCATCTTTGGCTTCCTAGGGATGTCATTTGAGTCAAAAATATCCTCTAATGGGGTAAGGCCCACTGGGAGGAAATTGTCTTTGAGTTGTATGATTTCAGTTTCAATGTTACTCATCTCTTCACAGTCCATTTGTTTAATTTGTTGAATGTTTTCATTGTTGAAAATGGTTGGGCTGAGCAGTTGTTTTGCTGTCCTAAGTGACATTGGGTGAGCAGATTGTTGAAACTGTAATTGTGATTGACTTGCTCCATCAACAATTTGAGATTGACTTGCTGTCTCAAGGTCAATATTTAATCCTGTAAACTCTTGTTGCAAAGTTAAAAAGTTGTTTATTTGCCTATCATTCTCAAATACTTGCCATTCTTTGACATTGTTTGGAATAGAAGGCCTATATTTGACTTCTGCTGTGAAACAATTGTTGGGTTGTAGTGGGAATTTGAAGGTGCTGGCAAATGTTGCCAAGCTGTGAGCATGGAGATTGTGGCCCCTTGGAATCTTTGTGAGAACAAACTCGGAGAAAGTTTCTAGTATTTCAATTACAGCAGACCTGTAGGACCTTAATCTTTTGTCATTGGTGACAAAATCCCCTTTTACTTGTTGAATTACTAGATCAGAGTCCCCCATGATTGAGAGGCTATGTGCTTGTAATGATTTAGCAATCTTGAGACCTAGTAGCAGAGCTTCATATTCTGCCATGTTGTTAGTGCATTTAAAGTTCAGTCTATATGCCCTGCCTTGTGCACAGGCTTTCTCTTTGTTATGTATCCATACTCCAGCTCCTGCCCCTAACTTGTTAACTGAGCCGTCAAACTCTAGGACCCACAGACTATCTTGCTGTTCAGGAGATTTGAGGTTCTGTTCATGGGATGGCAGTGTGAGCATGAGTTGGGGTTTCTTCTCCCATTTGTTTTCCAGGGTAGCTTCATCATTTGTTTGACAATTTTTGACAACTAAAGGAGGGTGAATGGGTATTGTTGGGCTGATTAAATTTTGGCAGGTGCCATTTGTTTGATGGATGTTTTGCTCTGGTTTAAATGTCTCCGTGCTAATGTGACTGCCCGAGAGGCCTATGCTGTCATTAAAGAGGATGTAAGAGTCTACGTCTGAATGGACAGCATATATTGGAAAATTTTGAGGCTTTTCTTCACTGCTGACCATGTATTTCATGAGTGTTTCCCTATAAAGTCTCTTGGGTTGTCCAAAGACAGAGATGGTTGCATATGACATGTCTAATTGCAGGGAGCCTTGGAGCTTGGCTCCCCATGATCTTGATAAGAGCATTCCATATTTGGGTGGGATATCAGCAACAACAACATCCATTAAAATGGTTTTGTTGGGAAATTGAACCAGGGACACACATAAATCCTTAATCAGGCCCAAGCATTTTACTTGACTAGAATCAAAAGAAAACAGGTCTTTGTATGGTCTTGTTATATCCAAATTTAATCTTTCCATGACTGCTTTTGGCATGAGGTTGTGAGATGCACCTGAGTCAAACATTGCATTGTGCAGTATTTTATCATGAACGTGTAAGCTGACATAAAAAGGTAAAACCCCTGTGACTACTGTTTTTCCATCTACCTCTGGACCAAACAGTAATTCTGGAGTGTCATCTAGCACATTTACATCATCTTTGTTGTTGGTGAGCTGAAGGGATTTCTTGATCTGTTGCTTATATATGTCATGCTTGGCTAGCTCTAAAAGGGGAATTGCTATCTTTAACTTGCCAATCTCTGTTCCTAGGTCAAAGGGTTTATCCACCTGAATTTTAGGGTCACGGACAGCAGTCCTTTCCTTGTTCAATGAATCTCCTTGTTGGATTTCATCTTGATTTTGGAACCTGCCCCCCATGTCCATGTCTTGAGGGGTGATGTTCGGATTTGGGTGAGAGGATGATGTTGCTGTGGGCTCTTGTGGTGTGGACAGAAATTCAGTGACCTCCTCAACCACTACTTCCTTTGCAGGCAAATTTGTTTTGTTATTAGGTTCAGTGACTGAGGCTTCTTTAGATTGCTGTTTCTCCTTTACCTTTTCAGGCTGATTTGCATTTACAGTCCTACTTCTTAGTTTGTACTGCTTATGGACTTCATAGACAGCAGTATCATATCCTTGCTTAAAGTCAAAGGATTCTCCTGATTGTGTTTGGAATGTTTTGTTCTCATCCTCATCATGGTCTTCTTGTGTTAGGAAAACATGGCTTTTACCATCCAGACCTATTAAATTGATCTCTGGATCTTCATTGAGTTGATTAGCCGAGGAAGTTTCTGCATAATTTTCTTGAAAAGGTGGTCTGATATCTTGGTCAGCACCTGTTTTTCCTATATTGGGGTTCTGTGTTCTCCTAAAATTTGGGTTTCTAGGAGTATTGTTTTGTGGTGCTTCCCATGATGACTTTCTTTCTACTGATTCCACTCTCTCACCTAGTCTTTTCATGCTGTTTAGTATTGCATCCAACTTTTGATCGAAGCCCGAGGGCTCTTCTTTGAAACCAACCTTCTTTTCCAGCTTTGCCCTGTTTCTTTTGGCAATTAGGTTGGCCTCTACAGTGACTGCAACTCTTTGGGCTTCTGCAAGGGTTGGAGGGTCTCTTTCTCTCAACTGATAGGCCATATCAGAGTCAAAACCATCAGGGAAGTTATAAAGGGCTAAATCAGGAGGGGGCCTTAAGTTCTGGGGAATAGCATTGTATATGTTGTTAAACCTAGCACAATATTCCAACACCGTTTCTTGGGGACCTCTTTTAATAGTGTTATATTCACCCAGTATATGGTGTGGATCTCTCTTTTTCTCCCATCTGTTGGTAAATTCCTGGTATAGAACTTCAGAGGTTGCAATGGAATTTGCATTCAAGGATCTAAACCAAGTTCTGACATCCCCAGTTAGGCTTTGGACAAAAATTCTCATCCTGACACTATCATCATCAATTTCATAGGTCTCAAAGTGGTCTTGCATCTTTTTAGCATGCTGGATGGCTGTCAAAGGGCCATGGGAATCAAAAAATGAGAGTCTGGTTTGATAATCTTGGGGTAGGGCTGGAGCATTGGCTGGAATCTGCAATGGTGCATATCTGTTAGCCATGTTTATAGGGTTAATAGGGTTGATAGGAACAAATGGGACAACTGGGGTTACAGGTGTACTGGGGTTAATAGGATGGGTAACAAGTGGAGAATTGGTTGAGTGAGTATGTGCAGATGGTGAAGATGGAAAGGTAGGACTTTGAGGGGTTGAAGATGAACTAGGGGAATTGGGTGTGGAACGAAAAAGGACTTTGCAAGGAGTGGGAATGAGGATGGGTTGGTCTGACCTTATATCTGAATCAGCAGGTTTATCCTGCTTGTGCTGTTTCCTTATGTTCTTTGGGATGATATTTGGGTTATCAACAATGATGGGTTGATCAGGGTCAGGGTGTGCCCTAGTATGCCTTGGGTTTCTTTTAGGAGCCAGCTTCTAAGTGTTCTTTCAGAACTTTATACAGAAGTTTTGTATTTACAAGGGCAAAATAAGAACTCTGGAATGACTATATATGTTTCAAGGCTAGGATAAGTTTCCCTAGTTAGCTCTTCCCTAAGACTGCCCCTGTATTAGAGAAACAGTCCTAAGATGTCTTGGCTAGTTTCAGGCTTGATGAAAGCTTTGGAAGATAGATAGTAATTGAATAGTTCGTCCCCAGTGGAGTCGCCAATTATGTTAACACCCAGGTTGTTCCCTATGACTCCCAAGGGAATACGGCCGGGGTAACCACTAACCAATCTTTTAATCACTGTTTCTAGCCAAACAGTGATCAGAGAGGGCTCTCTCTTTATGATTTATATCTACAGTGATGGTGTTTTAGGCTAGGTATTGAGTACAGGTCATGTTTGTGTTTCGGTTGATGAAATTCCCTTAGACTTCAGTGATGTAGTTTTTAGATATGTTGAATATCATTGGGCAATGGAGTCTGTGGCTTAATGTGTTTGAATCTGTGAGATGAAAGATGGAACTTACAGGGCCATTTGGGTGTTTAATAGAACAGATTTTTGATTAAAAGACTGGTAACAGGTAGCACGAACAGTGAAAGCATTTAAGAATCTTCACTATTTATCTATATGTTCCCAACAGATAGCTTTAAGAAGAGAAAACAGAGGTCTTAGGGGCAAAAGTTGAATCCCTGAGAATGACTGTTACAATAAAAACACAGTTTTGAATTGCAGCAATTAAGAATTACAATTCTGTTACTGTATATGAGGAAAACATATATAATAGCTCAGTTTGAGTCCAGGGTAAACATGGTTAAATCCTGGTACTATCCTTTCACCTTGCTATCAAGTGTAAAACATTAGAACGACAAAGAGAACAAAAGACTCAAAACAGACACGACAAGAGATTTGAGAATACTTATAGTTTTATGCAACACCCATGGAATCCTGTAACATGCATCCTTCACCACAAGACATCAAATACACCAAACTTCTGGAAGTTCCATTCCTCCTTTGTATTAATTCTCTGAAAATATTACAGCAGATGGAAGTTATCCAAGAGAAAATTCCAGCAACCCCTTCAGCATCTGTGAAGGGTGTATATATACTAGCGGTGGTCTACAGAAAAATCTGAGTTCTGCGTTATCTCAGTCTTTACATTCTCACCAACTCTTTAAGATATTATGTCGAAAATTTATTACACATTTAATACACAGTACAGGCATTTTAATGCTCTGTCAGAAGATATTTAGCTTTATAAGAATAGCTAAGTCGGTCTGAATATTTGGAGTTAATGCATAGAAAACCCGACTGTAGGCTGGTACACTATGTCTCGGACCTGTCAGCTGTGACTTTGACTGCTGCTGGTGGTGAGTGACTGGCCTGGCTGAGTTGGCTCAGCCTCTGCTTTTTCTGTAAATTTTAATTCCCAAAATTGCCACTGCGCGTGTCTGCCTTTTTCCTTCTGCGCTATTGGTTCTGGCCTGTCAAAATTGTCTGGGTCAAATGCCTCCAGACATCCTGTGTGGGCAGTTGATGTGCCAAAATTGCGCCTAGAGTCTCATCTGCTTCTGTGAATTTGAAGAAATTGGGTGGTGTATCAAACAGATGCTCTATCTCATTCATGAGAAAAAACAGGTTTTCCACCCTGTCATACATCATTTGCCCTGTGGCTGGCCCTGTGTCTGCTGAAGTGCTGGGAGGTTTTGCAATCTCTGCTACTGCATGGGCATCAATTCTCTTGTTATAGTTGTCCAGGGTGAGCAGTCTTCCCACGCTGCTCAAAATGTTGGGGAGGCCTCTGTTCTGCAGTGTTACAAATTTCTCCAGGAATTTGTTAATTTCTGTCTGCATGTCCTGTGTTCTCCTCTCCAGGGTCCCAACCAAGTTTCTCAATGTAACAACTCTCTTGGCTATGGCAATTGTTTCTGTCCTGTTGTTGATTCCCATGGTAGCCAATTGAGTGCTGGTCTTGTAATTCAGGATATTGATCATCCTGGTAGCTGCTTCTGGCATGTGTCCAAGGCTTGCCCTGGCTCTCTGTATCTCCTTGTTTGCTTTGGTGATGAGCACCATTTGCTCATCCATAGTCTCAATATATTGCCACTGGTTGGCAATGGATCTTCCAATGTTGCTCCATAATACTGCTTTCATCTGAGCAGTTACCTTTTCCAATGCAAGCTCTTTTTCCAGCTCAGCAATCCTTCTCTTAAGGGTTTTCACCTCTCTCTCCTTGGCTGCCTCATTTTGTTTGCTTTTATCAAATTTCTCATTAACATTAGCCAAGTTCTGTTTGAGCCCATCCAGCTCTTTCATTTGAGCTTCCATAGCTCGGATCTCTGCTTGCAGCTTTTGCATGTCTAGACTAGCAGCCTGTTCTGATGTTGTAGTTGTTGCTGCTGTGGATGGCGCTGTAGTTGGTGCTGTAGCTTCTGTTTGCTGAGGAGGAGGAGCAGTCTTTGGAGGGACTTCCTCAAGATTTATTATCACAGGAGGAGGCTGGGAGGGATGGCCCTCTTCTCTTTGCTTCAGTGCTTCCTGTAGTGCTGCCTTTGCAGCTTCAGTTTGTCCTAGCTGGTCTTGAGTCCTAACCAGCTCTTTGTATAAGGATACCAGCAAGTCTGTGGTATCTTTTTCTTGCCGTTGCTGGGCAACTTCATCTGTTTGTGGATGGATGGTGGCCGGGAGTTTGATTTTCTTTCTTAGGGCTGCCATGTCTGCATCCCTTATTTTCAGCAGTTCTTGGATGCCTTTGACATCCTTGGGATCATGTCCTATCTCTATGATTACCTCCTCCAAGGATTTGATCCTGTTGTCCTTGGCTTGTGAGGATGCTCGTTCCAATTCTAGCTGGGATGATGTATTGTCTAGGCTGCTCTTTAACTTGTAATTTTCCAGTGTCTCATCTGCCAGGGAGGCATACACCATTTCACCCGTTTGTTTGTGTAACTCTATCTTATCCATGGGGTGAATATCTTTAGCCAGAACCTCCATGTTGGTTCTTAAATAGTCTGAGGTGGACTGGGGATGTAGAGTTGTGGGCATGAAATGGCTCATTATCATTTTTCCCTCACTCACATCAAAAGCAGACATTAGTCTCTGCTGGTTGCTGGGAGCTAGTTTTAACAAGTGATCATAGAGTTGCACTTTTATGGGATCACTCCTTCTCTTGATTTCTATGAACTGCTGCTTTATACTTGAGTGCCCCTCTCTATGCTGGCCAGAAGAGCTGACCTCTCCTCCCATTGTCATATCTGGTCCTCTTTGAGATGAGCTGGCCGAGAGTTCTCCACTGGGTGGGCCCATGCCCATGGCCTGCCTTACTGCTATGTCCTCCTCTTGGGAGTCATTCAATCTTTGTCTCTTCTCTCCTCTGATAAAGGATGAAGTCTGGGGAGTCTCTCTCTCTCTCTTTCTGGTTAAGTCCTCCTTCTGAGGTGTTTGGAGGACTGAGCTGTCCACATTGATGTCTGTTCTTGGAGACAACTCTGTTTGGGGCTGCTGTTCTGTAGATCCGGGCAAATCTGTCTCTTTATTTTGCTGTAATGGCTGTTGCCCACTAGTTTGTGGTTTATCTTGTTGCTGCCCCAACTCCCGTTCTTCCATTTCTTCTTGCTGCTGTAGCAAGGTGTCAACCTGTTCTTCTGTTAATATAGGTGGTTGTTCCACCTGTTTGCCTTTGTCCTTGCTTGCTGCTTGGGTTGTCTGCTCGGCAGTTCGCTGTTGTGTTGCTGGTGTTGTGGTGGCTGCCCCAATTTGCCTCCTGTAGGAAATAGGCACCTGTCCACAAGTTTCCAAGTCAGCTTGTTTTTGGACATTTCTAGCCTCTTGCTCAAGTATTTCTTCATTAGTCATTTGCTCTACTAATGTGCCCTCTTCCCAATCTGGTGCATTTGCATATTTTTCAATTTCAGGTAATCTGGCATGAGCATAGTTGCCTAACTTATACCTGATCCTCCTGAGGGAAATAGAGTGGTTAGGGTCATATGGAATCCACTCAAAACTAGTTTTCAACTGGAGTCCTTCCAGGATCCTGTCTGCCTCTTTCCAGCCTTCCTCCTTCCTGTTGTATAAGAAGGGACCTAGCTGATTTCTCACTTTCAACTGTGATTTCTTGTTTCTACTCTGAAAGTGTAGGTAATCTGAGTTCCCAAATTGCCTGAAATATTCTAAGGCAAACAGTCTCATGGGAACGTACCTTGGCAGCCTAAATGGATTTAATTCACATCCATACACCCTAATGACTGTGTGATTCTGGTAGAAGTACCAGTTGCCGATGTTGTAAAGCTTGTTCAAATGAAGAATTCTTTTCATGTCATCGGTCAGTCTAGGAGGAGGGGCACCTTGCAGCACTGTTAGGGCTGGATGAACAAATAAATCAATAAACTCACAGTATGTATAAGGTGATAGTGAGGTACGATGGAACACAGGGGTCCAAAAAACAACTGATCTTGGGGTTCCTTGGGCGTTGAGTGACCTCAAAGGGACAGAGAAGGCAGCTGGCTGGTTGAACAAGAACAGATGATATATGTAGGAGGTATATCTGAACAGCCTCTCCCTCTTCAAGTTCATGAACTGGTCATGAATCTTCTCAGCTATATAAGTTGCATAATCATAGTGGATAGCTGGAGGCTTACCCGGGGCAAATATGGACAGCATGGCCAATATGCTGTCATCTACATCTTCCAGTCCTCTGAATCCCAGGACATATCCAATCAAGTCCACCATCATCCTGCCCAACTCATTCAGGTATTGGTACCCAATGGGAGGGGTTCTGACTGCTTCAGAGCTAGGTGTGACAAATAGCTGGTTAATCTTCACAATCTGGTCATTAGACAGGTTATTTCCTCTCTTTATCAAATCTTGCATGGAAAGAGGGGTCAATTTCTTGGCTGTATGAAAATGCAGCATCTGATTTATACTCTCTGGAGTGATCTGAAACAGGACTAGGCCTGTGGGGCTAATGACTGCCCTTTGGCTGGGGTCATAGCACTCTTGGCAACTGTAGATAAGCTCTGGCATGGGATTAACTTGGGGAAGGTTGTATATGGGCAAATTTGATTCCCAAATTCCCAGGATATCTGCTCCACTCATGTGCTGGGCTCTCAGTTCATTTAACATCTGGATATTATACTTAGTTCCCATAGGAAACCAGTCCAACATCTGGTAATCCATGTCTCCCAGGGGTTTCCATGCTAATTCTTGGTGGGGGGCATTGATAGGCTTAATATTGAGAGCAATGGGAGTCTCCATAGCTTGTGAAGGGATAAACTAATGCAATTTGACAAGTGAGTTGGCAAAGACAGACTGCAGATTGCCCTCTGTGGTAAAAACTTGATTTTCTGAACTGTCAGAGGGGAATTTACCAGCTAGAAATTGAAATACTGCTGGTAATTGGTTACAGAGACTCTTTTGGGGCCCAATTTAGCTCCTGGTAGTAATTCAGAGGTATTCAGCGGGGCATTTAGCCGAGAAAACGCAGGACGAGGGGTTTTCAGATGAATTGCAGTTTGTTACAACTCTGCAGGGAATTTTTGGACTTCACAGAGACAATGGTGGAGGTATAACCCGGTTCTAGCGGTGAAAAAATCTGTTTTACGGTCCTATTATGCCTGTGAGCAGTTTAGAGTAGAATGCAGGTCGAATGGAGGGCAGGGTAGGGTAAATACCTGTAACTTGACGTGCAGAAGTCGTGACAAGGTGTACTGCAGTTGCTGGAGTGGTCGCCTTTGTTGAATTTACAGGTTGGCGGAAATCCGGGCAGAAACGGTTAAACAGAGAGTTCGGCAGACAAAACAATGAAATGGTGAAAAAACGCGTGAAATTTGGTTAATATGAGATTTTTACCCATTTGGCGCTTTTTTTATGATGACGTCAGCATGACGTCATTGGTGGGTCACGGTGATGTGACGTCAGCTGACGTCATCGGGGAGGACGTGGCGGAAGACGACAGGTCAACGGGGGTGAGGTGGCAGTCCAGTCAGCGGTGAGCTGGACGCGTGGTGGAGGCGGGTACGAGACGTGGCAGACAGGTCAACTGGGACGGGCGGAGGTGAAACCGTGACGGTCATGGTTAAGGCTCTAACCGTCACGGTTTCTCGGGGCGGTTAGAGTACAGTGCCCAGGGTGTCAGAGGGAGCTCCGAGATAGTCCATCGGGCGACGCGTGGCGGAGGAGTGACGAGGCGCAACGTCATGTTCTCGGGAGTTAACGTGCGGACGTGGATAGCGCTCCGATATTGTTGTGGGCCGTCGGATCTGGAAGGCTTGATCCGACGGCTGGCGGAGGTGTAAGGTGCACGGCGGATAGGACGGCGGAAATATTAACTGTTTGTGGGTTTTTTGACATGGTTTTCAAATGTTTCAACTTCTGACCACCCGCGCTTGCATTTGGGGGCGTGCTGAAGGCGGAATTTTGCCTTTTATAAGGTTCGCGGAGGGTTTGTGGGCTAGAGGGGTTTTGAGAGGGGTTTTTACCCATGCAAAGGTATTTTTTGAGGGGAAATGATCTGCAGCAAAGGGAGAGTATCGGGGATAGGTTCACCATGGTGGCCAGATGCCACTATGATCCCTCTTTGCAGATTTCTCGGCTATTATGCCTAGGGGAGGGAATATATAACATTTAGGGCTTTATACACCTTAGTGTTATTACTATTAGGGCAAGGGGTAGAATAAGGGAGTTAAATAGTAGATTTAGGAGTTAGTAAAGTGAAGGAGGGGAATCTTTGAGAAAGGGGATGTTAATGATGGAGTAGAGGGGAAAAAGTGAAGTTAGTGATGCTCTCTGCTGTGCATCCATGAAATTCACCACCTTTTTTGCTGATATGTCCATTGCCTTGGCAAAATATCTTTGACAACTATGTAATGGTGAACCTGTCCTTTCTGCAACCACAACTGCCTACCCAACTATTTCACCTAACATTTTTTTTTTAGTTTCTTCTTGGAGGGGCACTTAGACTTGCAACCCTCAATTGCCTTTTCTTTTCTTTGGATTTTTCCTTTTACTCTATCTGCTTCTACCCTTATCTCTTCCAAGGTCCCAGATTAGACTTTTGGGAACCTTTGTTTCTCTATCTGAACTACTTATCCGCCAAGATTAAGCTGTTCGGACAGACTTCTTTCTCTATTCTACAACTCAAAAATTGAAACATGGCATGATCCAGATTAGACTGATGAATCATCCAAAATTTTGTAATAAGGTCCTCAATATTTGAAGTATTTCACACACCTCTGATTTCCTGGAAATATGGAATCTTTGTAGTAACAAAGCAGAGCATATTTGGATTTTCAATAATCAATCATGAAATATGAAACCTATTATTATAGGTATCCAACAGTTTCTTTATTTGTCAGGCCAGCGGACAAGGAAAAGGATATCAAAGATAGATTCAAAGAGATAAAGATGAGGAATGAAAAATTGAAGGCAGAGACATATGCCCAATACCTCAAGCTTACACCACCAAACCAGACTAGACTGATGTCAACCTTTGACATCAAAGAAGGAAAAATGCAGGTATCATTTTTGCAGCCCACTGTACAGTAACCAAAGACCTTAGTAGACTACAAGAAGTCAAATTTTGAGGTGTTGGCCAGGGATGTTCATCCCATTGATCAGATAGAGTTTCATAAGTAGGCTGGAGAAATGATTTACTACACCCTCATAAAAAAGGCCATGGATGCTTTTCATCTGAAAGATTCATTGGATAATGTGATAGCCTAATTCAACCTAGAGAAGGCCTCCTCACAGGCCAAAGACACCAGGATAAAATCCTTGGAGGACTTGATCATTGAACTGGGCCATGACCCAGGTGATGTTAAGGCCACAGAGAAATTAATCAATAAGTAATAAAAGAATTTCACTACAGGATTCATGAGATGAGCTATTTGCAGTCAAGTATCTTCTTTGTTTGATTTTTTTACCTTCTTATGTGTTTCATAATCTTAAATGTGTTCTAAATTTGAATGAATTAACTGGAGATATCACTTAAAATTTGTTTAAGTACACTCTGTTTTGCACAGTTAGTTATTTACATGTTTTCCTCTGATACTCAGATTTGAGAACAATTAATTGCTCTCCCATCCTGGGTGACTTCTTTCATTCCTTCCAGAGTCCAGCCTAGGGAACCCTTAATTTCTCCCTAGATCCGATTTGAAACATTTTAACCATTTAGCCTTTGAGATATGTAGTAACTCATCTATATTTCCTTGTAGACATTGTTTTTAGAACTGAATCCAGTCTTGTTTGTTTGACATTCGGTCCCATAGCCCAATGGTACAAGAAAACTTCTGTTCATCTAAGTAAAGTGATCCCACCACCCAAATTCAAACCAAAACCCAAGTGCAAACAATAACTAGCCTAAAATCATATTAACTAAAACAAAGTTAAATTATAAAGAGAGAGCCCTCTCTGAGCATCAAGAAAGCTAGGTCCTGATCTCCAAAAGTGGTTTGTGGTTACCTTTGACTTTTATTCCTTCTTTAACTTTGAAGGTAACCACAAACAAATTTTGTAGATCAGGACCTAGCCTTCCTGATGCTCAGAGAGGGCTCTCTCTTTATAGTTTAACTTTGTTTTAGTTAAGATAATTTTAGGCTAGTTATTGTTTGAAATTGTGTTTTGGTTTGAATTTTGGTGGTGGGATCACTTTACTTATATAAATAGAGGTTTGCTTGTACCATTGGGCTATGGGGTCGAATGTCAGACAAACAAGACTGGATTTAGTTCTAAAAACAGTGTCTACAGGGCAAGATAGATGAGTTACTGCAGATCTCAAAGGCTAAATGGTGAAATGGTTTCAAATCAGATCCAGGGAGAAATTAAGGGTTCCCTAGGCTAGACTCTGGAAGGAATGAAAGAAATCAACCGGATGGGAGAGCAATTAAGGGTTCTCAAATCTGGGTATCAGAGGAAAACATGTAAATGACTAACTGTGCAAAACAGAGTGTACTTAAACAAATTCTGAGTGATATCTCCAGTTAATTCATTCAAATTTAGAACACATTTAAGATTATGAAACACATAAGAAGGTAACAAAATCAAAAAAAGAAGATACTTGACGGCAAATAGCTCATCTCATGAATCCTGTAGTGAAATTCTTTTATTACTTGCTCTACTCTGTTGACTTGAAAGTGGTACAATCACCCTTAGGTTTTAAGATCAAAATAACTCTACAAATGTAAAATAATCCACACCTAATACTTCGAATTATGAAGTATTTATATAAAAAGGAATTACAAAATATCTCAAACTGCATTGAGAACTAATCTAGGAAAAAGAAATATCTTCATGCAAGAAGATAGAGATAGCTGTTGAACTATTGCTTGTTGTCCCCGTTATTTAGGTTCTGTTGTCTTTGCTCTTTGATCTTTTTCCCTTTAAGTTGGTTGGCTATTTGGTCTTCACATTGGATGTTCTATTTTACTTTAACCTTTCATCTGATACACTTTAACCTTGCTAACCTGTCAATATCCTTTTACTTTTATGTTTTACTTTTTACTGTGTATTTACTACAGTGAATCATTGAGTTTTTCCCATCTATCTGCATCTGGTAATTGGATATTGAGCATTTTTTAGTATATCTCATCTACCTCTATATACTTGGCAAAAGTTGGCTTATTAATAAAAAGGTGTTTTACCTCATGTTAGAGGTAAAACAAGTTTTCAAATGTTTGGTACAATACTTTGCCTTTGGGTATGCCCTTCATGGATGAAGTGTTTACTTGATCTCTGGCCACTTCCCTAATCTTATTATTGTAATCTTCCTATATCATTAGCTTATCATTTATAACTAAGGGATTAGGTAATCCATTTTCCTTCAAAAGTTCAAACTTAACCATGTACCTGCCAATGGCTAGTTGCATGGTTTGACACTTATCCTCCAAGTTCAACATCAAATTCATCTTAGTGAGGACTCTTCTAACTTCCAAAATTGTACCTGTCCTTTCAGGTATCTCTAGTTCTTATAGATCATACTTGTTCTTGGAGTTGAGGAAATGAATGATCCTTATTGCCTCCTCTGGCATATCTCCAAGTTCTTCTTTGACTCTCTGAATGGCTTCTGCAGCCTGCTTTATCAAATGAATTTGTTCAAAAATAACCTGAATGGATGGCTAAATATCATTGACAGAGTCAATGATATTGGCCCACAGTTGCTACTTAGCCTGATCTAGAGGCTCACCCAATGTCAGTTCTTTCTCCAGGCTTTTTATTCTTTCAGTCATCCATGTGGCCGTTTGTTGTTCTTCTCTATGCATGATTTGGGCCAATTTTTAATCCGTCTCCAGGATGGTGACTTTCTCCTTAAGTATGTTCATCTCAGTGGTCTGAATGGACATTTCTTCCATTTCTTTGACAAACCTGTTTGCTTCATCTCCTGTGGAGCCTGTTGTTGTTGATCCTGTTGCTGATGTAGTAGCCAGTAGTGCAATGGCCATTGGAGCAGTGGGAGCTGAGGATGTTGCCAATGTAGAAGGTACAAAAGTGGTAACTGTTGGAATGACAGTTGCAGGAGCATTATCCAGACTAGTTTTTTTGAGTTGCATCAAGCTATCTAGTTCTTTCTCCATCTCCTTTAACTGATCATTCAGATGCAACACTAAGTCCATCATTTCTTCATGCTTGCTCTGACTTTCCAGGACCTCCTTTGTCGGTGGGTGTTGTGAAAGAGGTAACTTAAGTTGTTTCTTGAGGGATGCTATGTCTTCAATCTTATTCTTGATTAATTTATCTGTGGCCTTAACATCACTTCGGTCATGGCCTAGTTCAACGATCAAGTCCTCCAAGGATTTTATCTTGGTGTCTTTGGCCTGTGAGGAGGCCTTCTCCAGCTTGAATTTGGCTGTCACATTGTCCAATGAATCTTTCAGCTTAAAATAATCCATGACCTTTTTTGTGAGGGTGGAGTAAATCATTTCTCCAGCTTGCTTATGAAACTCTATCTGATTAATGGGATGAACATCTCTGGCCAACACCTCAAAATTTGTCTTCTTGTAGTCTGCTGAGGTCTTTGGTTGCTATACAATGGGCTGCAAAAATGATACCTGCATTTTTCCTTCTTTGATGTCAAAGGCTGACATTAGTCTGGTCTGGTTTGGTGGAGTAAGCTTGAGGTATTGGGCATATGTCTATTCTTTCAATTTTTCATTCCTCATCTTTATCTCTTTGAATATATATTTGATATCCTTTTCCTTGTCAGTTGGCTTGACAGAGGAAGAAACCTCCATATTCTATTGTCTCTCTATCATCTATGTGTTAGAGGTTGATGGATGTTGTGTTTCCTCTGATGCAGCTGTTTCAGTTGTTTCTTTACTTCTTTGCCCCATTGCCTCAGTGTCAATTATTTCCTCTGATGCAATGTTCTCCTCATGTTCAAAGACAAGATTCAACTTGGGCCTCTTTCTTGGCTCAAACAACTCATCAGTAGTCTCCATGGCAGAGCTAGATGCCTCCTCCCTATTCCTCTTAGGATTCTTCTCTTCATTGGATGGGGTCTAAAGGACAGGAGGGATGTTCATTGGCTCCCCTTATTTTGGAACCTGCAAGAAAGAGTTGTGATCAAATTGTCTTTCAAGATCAATGAGTGTATTCTCTACATCCACAATAGTGTTGTCCATATCAATCAATGTGTTCTCCACCCACTCATCCTAGTTAGAAAATTATTCAATGTTAGGTCTTGGGTGGTGGATGTATGCTCCCAACTTGACCCTGAGTCTAAGTTTGGTTATAACCTCCTGAGGGTCATACTGCCATATGAAGTTGTTTTTGAACTTCATCTTTTGTAGTAAAGTGTCAACCTCTGGTCCAGCCTCTCTATTGTTGCAAATGAATGGGCTCAATTGGTTTTTCACTTTGAACTGTTTTTTCTTCCTATAAGCTAGGAAGTGGACCTCATTAGAGTTGATGATTTGTCTGAAGTATTCAAGAGAAAATATCCTCATAGGGAGGTATTTGGGCAACTTATAGGGGGTTAATTGGTAGCCATAGATTTTGATCTCAGTGTGGTTGTCGTAGAGGTACCAGTCTCCCACCTTGCTGTTCTTTTCCAATTGTAGTACTCTCTTGGTCTCTGGGCTGATTCTAGGCTAAGTCTTAGAAGTCAGCATGTTCATGGTAGGGTATACAAAGGAGTCTATGAAGTCTTTGTAGGTGAATAATGTGGAAAACATATGGACCAAGGGTGTCCGGTAGATGACTGATCTCTCCTTTCCCTTGGTGTCTAATTTTTAGATCCTCACAGGGAACTTATCTGTCTGGTAATAGAAGAACATATGAAACAACACTGAAGAGTATTTGAAAACTCTTTCAGTGGGAATTCTAGTGAATTGTTCATGCATTCTATCTGTAATGAACTGAGCATAATCAAACATGATAGCAGGAGGCTTGCCTGGAGTAAAAATGGACAAGAAGGCCAAGATGACCTCATCCCCATGCTCATCTGTTGTAGATCCAAGGATGCATGAGAGCATGGTGATTATGTGCCTGGCAGTCTCTGAGAAAAAGGTGGCAGCATAGGGTGGGGTGTCTGTATCAGTATGGTGGTCTTCAATGATAAAATTATGGTACATTTTCTTGCTTTTGACTGGGCCTAGTGTGATGTAGAGGTCTAGTAGGTTTCCAATGGATAGAGGGGTTAGATTGGGGCTAGACTAGATTTGCAGCATTTGGTTGATTGACTCAGGTGTAATGGTGAAAAATAACTCATGGTTTGGGGCAACAATAGCCCTTTGGCTAGGGATATAACAGGGATGACACAAATGTACAATGTCTGGGAATGGTGAACTTCTGGGAATATATAATGGGAAAATTGGATTCCCAAAGGTTGATGTAATCAACATCGTTTAGGAACCTATCTTTAATCCAGTAGTGGAGCTTCAGAAGGTTGGCTGGATTCGTAGTATCCTTTATTTGGAAATCCCTGTCTGCTAGGGCCAAATGGTCAATGTCCAGGTGAGGGGTTGATCAGGTGCTCATGTCCCAAGTGTCGTAAAATGCTCAAAATTTAAAATGCTTAGAACTGGTTCAAAGTTGAACTACTGGAAAGTGCTCGTCCTCCTAATTCCAGCGCCGTGAACGGTTCGAAAAACGGTCGTTGTATGAGAAAGTTATGGCAAAAAGAAGAATTTCTCAATAACATTGAAAATTTGAATTTTTCAAAAAAAATTAAAAGAAGAATATTCCATAGAATATTCCTTGGAATATTCTAGGAAATATTCCTTTTCGGCAACCAATCATAGGATGCCACGTGTCCCAGGATGACGTCATCATATGTGAGCGCATATATTTAAAAGTTGGGTCGAGCATGGTTTGAACCCACGACCCGCCGGAAGCAAACAGCATGCCTTACCAGCGCACCACGGGAGTGGATCTTGTTTGTATTGCGGATCAAAGGGTAAAATAACCTTTTAGTAAGGTTGGGCGGGGCCCGAAGGGGGCCAGCCCCTAAGGGCCAGCCCCCGCATACCATGTGACCTTACACCCAAAACCGTGGGCCGAGACCCTTATCCACTGGGCACGAAATCAAATGCAAACCACCCGCCAAGATTGCAGTCACATGCGGGCAGTTAACTAACAGTCAGGATTTGGCGGAGGTGGCAAATTTGGCGGACCAGCCATAATTGGCGGAGCTAACTGGACTCCAACTAAAGTTAGCTGGAGTGTTTCTAGGCATAACTGGAGGAAAGCTTTAATGGGCCATAACTTTGGCTAGGAAAGGCGGCTTTGGACGAACTGTTTTTTGATTTTGGGTATTTTCGACCTTCTGAAGCCATTGGTGTAGGTCTTACAGCCATCTGAGGTCATTTGCTAAGGTTTTGGGAGCCGTGAAAGTTCTAGGAGCCACTAGGGCCCAGTATTGTGAAGACTGTATAGGGTTGCAGGTATCCATTGGAGGTGAACCAGTAGTCAATCCTGAAGGATTCAAGTGTTTTGAATCTGTTTTTACCATCTATTCCACCTGTAGATGCTTCTATTCAGCTGTATATTCAATTTGAGCATTTAATTAAAACAAGGACAGGCCCATTTGGGAGCCTTGGACCCAGTAGACGTAGCCCAAGAGGGGTGAACTGCTTCATCAACTTCTTTTGCATCTGTGGTTGATTTATTTTGTAGAACAAATTCATTTTAGTGTGTTAAACAGTAAAAGGAAATAAATATGCTATACTTAAATGGGTCATGAACAGCTGAAAATTTCATTTGTTTCTTTTCTGCAAGACATGGACATCTTTTAAACATGTATATTTCTGAATTGAATACCTTGCAAACAATTTACAAGTATGGGGGATTTTCACAGTGCATTATATTAGATATCATTTTTTTGGGATTCAACTGCGTTAAGTAAGTCATTCAAAGTATGACCATTTCCATGAGAGGTAGTCGTAAAGTGACTAATTTCTCATGATTCTTGAATAGTTCACTTAGCACTCATTGCATCGGGTGATGCTCACAGGGGTGAAGAAGTGGGATTGAAACTAGTGATGATTGATGCTATGTGATTCGTTCTCCACATTTCACTAGTTTCAATCCCACTTCTTCACCCCTGTGAGCATCACCCGATGCAATGAGTGCTAAGTGAACTATTCAAGAATCATGAGAAATTAGTCACTTTACGACTACCTCTCATGGAAATGGTCATACTTTGAATGACTTACTTAATGCAGTTGAATCCCAAAAAAATGATATCTAATATAATGCACTGCGAAAATCCCCCATACTTAAATTCAAAAAGAGTCAAGGGATCTCTACCTGAATGGTTCATGAGGCACAATACTTGCTAAGGTTTTGCAAATGGGGTAGCAAGCTAAGTGGGCTTGATTGTGGGGAAAAACTCCACAGTTAAGCGCGCTTGAGCCAGAGGAGTTCTGGGATGGGTGACCTCCTGGGAAGTCCTGGTTACCGGGTGCAAGCCCCGGAAGTGATGATTGATGCTATGTGATTCGTTCTCCACATTTCACTAGTTTCAATCCCACTTCTTCACCCCTGTGAGCATCACCCGATGCAATGAGTGCTAAGTGAACTATTCAAGAATCATGAGAAATTAGTCACTTTACGACTACCTCTCATGGAAATGGTCATACTTTGAATGACTTACTTAACGCAGTTGAATCCCAAAAAAATGAAATTTACAAGTAGTTTCAAATTCAGATCAAGTTGGTATCAGTAGAAGCTTCAAGAGTCTCAGCAAAAGCTTCAAGAATGTCTGCACATGAAGGAGAAATTCCTACAGACATGGATCCAAAATAAGAAGAGAGAGTCTTCAGAAGGCTTTGTTGGACCTCACTGAAATGGTGAGGATATTGTACCAAGAAAGAAATGAGAAATTGGCTGGAGAAGGGTCCAAACATCCATAGGAAGGAGAGGGCTCTTCAGGAAGTAAGAAGGATGATGATCATTCCAAGAAAGGACATGGAGGTAATGGTGATCCACCACCCCCATCGTCACCTTCTTCCTCTTCATCCTCGTCTTCTTCTTCTGTGCATAAGCATAGATCCTCTGGAAAAAGTCCTTTTTTGAAGCTTGATGTAAAATTCGAATTACCTATGTTTAATGGTGAATTGAATGCCGAAAAGCTTGACAAGTGGATTAGGCAGTTGGAAGTTTACTTGAGGATCCAGAATATGCATGATGATGCCACCAAGATTCAGTTGGCTTCTTTGAGAATGGATGGAGCAGCATTGGTCTGGTGGGAGGCCAAGACTAAAGAGGAGATCAAGAAATTTGGTAAGGTTACCTTAACATGGCCTGAATTTCTGTTAGCCATTAAAAAACAATTTTATCCTCTTGCTCACATAAAGAAAGCCATTATGAATTGGCAAAATTTCAGGCAACTTAAGGGTCAGAGTGTACAAGACTACACCCAAGAATTCAGGAGAAGAGCTCTCTTGTTAGGGGTAGATTTAGAAACCCAGGAAACCTTGTTGAAATACATTGGTGGCTTGCATAGCTACCTTAGACACACCATCTTGATGTTTAACCCTACTAGCCTGGACGAGGTTTGTGTCCAAGCTACCCATTTAGAGGCAAGGGGAAAAAACACATTTGAAGAGGGTAGAAACAAGCCACCCAAGGGGAAAAACAAAGAGAAAACCTCCAAGGGAAAGGGAAAAAAGAATGCATCTATCAAACAGGAGAGTGAGAAAGTGATCTGTAAACACTATTCTAAACCAGGCCATGAGGAGAAAAACTGTTGGAAATCATATCCTGAAAAAAGTCCTCAATTTAACAAATCCAAAGGGAAACAGAAAACTGCTGCTACTACATCTACACCACAGGATTTAGGGGATGATTCAGGTGATGAAACCAAAATTGCAGCCATGGGTTTTGTTGTTGGGAAAAGTATATATTCAGAACGCCCCTATCCCACTCTAAGGTGTGACATTTCCTTAGCAACAAACAAGGAAAACTACTAGAGTATTCTTCTTTATGAAATGTAGACGAAGAGGAAGGATAAACTAACCTGTGTCTTGCGCTAGTTTGTTGATCCAATCGCTCCTCTCTTCAATAGCTCCCAGCTCCCTGCTCCCTTACCGGCCCAGCTTCGCCAAATTCCTGCAAGATCACAGAAGAGAGAAACTACACAAAGATATAGATTTACATTCATAAAAAGCTTAGGATCAGATTAAGCTAAACATGCAAATATAACAAAAACATCATTGATACATAGCATGTAGGAGAAACTCAAATAATTTTATTGATATGATAAGAAAGTCCAAGAGGAGATACAACCAAGTGAGTCCCGATCCATCATCTACCTCCCAGCAAGGGAATCCCTTCCTCACCTCCAACAAAGCATAAATCACCCAATGTACTAATCTCAATCTCAAACCAACAACAATTCTCTGCAAAGTACAAAATTCCAGCCCCTGGATCTCTGGGATGAGGGATCCATATATAGATGTAATCAGAGAGGATGAGTCAGCTTATGTTTTGACTTGTGGCCTCTCTCTGTCAGTTCTTGCTTCCACTTGGAGACTGAGAGCCTCTTACTCATCACTAGTCGAATTCAGTGAGGCAAGTGTCATTGGAGAAGATTCTGGAAGCTTCCATTGTCTCTCCACCTCGTTGAATGACTCTGCCACTTGTCATTTCCCGCTCAACGCACCTGGGTAGTGCATTCAAGTGTGTTGCAATGCACCTAGCCAGTGTATTTGGGTGCTTTGCAATGCAGGCAGCTAGTGGAGCTTCTGAATTGATCCTGATTTGACTAGTTCTGAGTAGTTTTTGGTGGAGAACTTCTGGGAGAAGCTGTCATTGGTTGACCTTGTTCCTTTAGGGGCAGTAAAAACACTTTTAGGGACTTTGGATCCCTTGGATTATGGACATTTCATGCTTATAGCTGTAAGGCACAAAAATGTCTATAACAGTTGCCCCCTAAAGTATGAGGTCGTTTATCGGGTGAAATGCTTTATTAGGAGGATCTGAAGTTCTTTCAATGCTGGGAGGAGACCTGTAATAAGATACAATACAATACATTGTTTTCATACTGTTTTCATGATCTAGCTGAGGCGGGCATTCCCATGCTCAGCTTTATAAATTCATTTTTATGTACATAGGACAGACAATCGTCTGATGGTAGACTGATGATTCTGATGAAATCATCATCCTTTCGGTAGGATGATTATCTGTTCTACAATGCTGTACATGTCAATGTCTTTATTTTTCCTGAATATATATCGCAGCCCGGATGGATGAAACTAGATCTGGGGTCTTCAATCTCATCCGATCTTCACTCTAAGTACAAGTCGATCCATGTGAGAAATGTTTTGAAGTCGAACATGGAAAGACATCGCTTGATTACCAGTCAATGATGTAAACTGTTAACAAGCGCGAGAGGAATCACCGATAAGGATGATGACCCTCAAGGAACTGCAATACAATTCGCGTGGTGTGAATAAAGGACTTGGCGTCGAACACCACGCAAAATCTTTTGGTCGAAGGTCATTGATGTATACCTATCGCCGGAAGTGAGAAACTTGCCATTGAGGCATGCAAGCTTCAAAGTACTGAAGGGGTTGTTCCTAGATCAACTTCTTGGATAATGAGCTGATGTCGACAAGAAGCGATCCGTCAAAGGAGGGCCTTGATGTATCCCACATCAATGACACAGAATGGAGTAAATGATTTTGATGGAGGTGAAAACGATCTAATGATATATGGTTCAGGGTGGCAGTCATGAAAGAATGAAGTATAATGTATGGTAGTGGATGGGACATGGGTGACTTCTCTGGATGACTTCTCTTGAACATGTTGATGACTTATGTGATGGATTGGTAGCATTTACCCCAAAGGTGGATGGTATGGCGAGACCATGGTGATGTGACCGGTGAATGAAACAACCCAACCCGACTCAGGCACGGAGTGGAAGTGTCATGTTCAAGAGCGACTTGCTACCAATAAAGGTTCTTTGAGTTTCTTCCCAATTTTTCCCCAGTCATTGGTGACCAGTACCTCTTTATTTTTGTCAAGCCTGAGGAGGATAACATATGCTGGTTCTATAATTTTCCCTTCGGGCAAACCCATCGCTATGTTTTAACGAGCCTAGCGATAGTGAAACTCGTTCTCGTCTAAAGACAAGTTTGTCGCTATTAATCTTTTTAACGAGTCTAATGACAAAGATAACTTGGTCCTTTTCATTTTTAGAGAGTCTAAAAAGGTACGTAAAGTTAACTCCGGAATTCCTTTTTCGTCATCTAATCCCTTAAGTCCGAAAAAGTATAAAACAATACAGAAGGGATGAATTTTTGATAGTTTTAACGAGCCGAACAAAACAAGCGCTCGATCTTTTTGTGCAATAATCCCTCAGGTCCAAAAAGATTAAAATCTAGAGGAGGGATAGCTCTTCCTATCGCTTTAACGAGCTGGAAGGCCAAAACTCGGCAATCTTTTCATTTTTTACGAGTCAGATGAAAAGAGCTTAAAGAAGACTCGTCTTTTGAGGAACGAGTGATAAAACGGGTAGCAGCTGATTCCAGGTAAGGGTTGGAATTTTCCAATCACAGCAGTGTCACAAGGATGGCTAGTGAAATCACTCTTCGCAGCTGTTCCTCAAAATGGGTAAACAATCATATGGAGGTGAATGATCGGCCAATGGAAAAGTGGAGGTGACGGTGCAAACACGACCAAGGCTTTAATGGCTGATAATGTTACATTCACGATGGTTATTTACCGGAGGTTAGTTCATTTTTTAACGAGCTTAAACGCGGGTTGAGACACTTGCTCGATCTTATGTTTATTTTTTAACGAGCATGAATTATGTGCTAAAACTGCTCAATTATCCAGTCATATGATAAGAATGTCTCATATAAAACGGCAACATTTAGAATTTTGCCCCACTTCCTTTCTTTATGCAAGTTAGGAAACGAATAATCCAAAAAATAGATAAATAATCGCTCTTTGCTTGCACTCCAACAAGGTTTGCATGCCCCCAGGTATAAAACAGAGTTTCAAGGTTACCTCTACTTCACTTTCGCCCAAACAATTGTTTTATCGAGAGAGGCCTACCTCTTACAGGTCACCCAAAGATTGTTCCATTAATCTTTCAAACAAAACACTTCTTCGGCGATGTCTACCGTGATAAACAAAGGTGAGCGACGATGCCCGCCAACTCACATAACTTTGACAAAAGAATCTTATTCTAGAATAACCCCTATCTCAATCACGGACGGGGTACAGACTAGTCATATTCTCCCGCGGAAACCTACCCTATACCCGAAGTTTTCCTGCCGAAGCAGACCAGGACGCATGCCCCCTGGGTTCCAGTCATATCCCTCCGAATTACTCGCGCTCATCGGGAGGACGGACCGTGGGTTGAGACATTTCTTGTGTGAAGAGACCATTTAGGGATGGTATATGACTATTTGTGATGCATGATCCGGGAAATGAAAGCTGGTCCACGAGCTTGACCACTCTTCCTTCGTGCGGAAAACACATTACTCTAAAGAGTGAGGAGACGATGGCTCCCATGCAATATATATAGTCTCGTCCAAGGAGTAGGTTATAATCTAAGGGTCCTTGAATGACCATCATGTTCATTTGAACGGTCTTCCCTTTCAATGTTATGAGCACATTGGGGAGGATCCCTAAAGGTCGACTGGTTCCTTTATCAAAGCCTGTCAGATTTCTCATTTCAGGTGAAAGCGATGGTGAACCAAGCGCTTTCCAAGCGATAGAGGAAAGGATACTCAGAGATGCCCCCTCATCAATGATGGTGCCAGCCATGACCATTCTGTATATTTGAATGATAATTCGGAATGGTATGCTTGCTGGCAAACGGGGTCTGCCTAGTTGGTTCCAGTCGAAGGATACAACTAGGTTGCTTGGTGGTGGGACCGAGTAGACGGCCGGGTATGGCTCTGACGAACTTCCTTCCTGCGATAAAGGAATGGGTAGGTTGCCCCCGTGTTCGTCGGAGTCTGTGTTGATGAAGAGAATTTGGACGGTGTCATCCTTATTCTCCTCAGTGACTGTATCATTCGAAGATAAAACCTCTGAAGGCAAGACCGGGTCAACTGCCGCCTCGACCTTTTGACTTTCGTCGCGTATGGATTCAGCTGGTTCATCTTCAATGACCGGCGCTTCAGCTAACCACTTCAGCGGGCCAGCTGGATTCTCAACTAACGAAGGACTCGGCAAGAGTTTTTTATATCCAGGAGGAAGTCGTAACGGTGAAACTGGACGATCATCCAAAACTCTTTTAGCTTCGTCTAAGAAGGGACAACGGTGGATGGCGTGATCGCCTTCGCACAGTTTACAGGGAGATCTAGCTCTCCCTTTTTGTCCTAGGAATTCACTTTCGCTAGTTGACGGTGTGCTTTCAACATGGCTATCAGAGGTTGACGCCACCAGATTGTGCAAACGGGGAGACCAGTCCCTTAGTATCCGAGGGATGCAGGGACAATCTCTGTGAAAGTGGTCTTCCTTGCAAATGACACATGGCGATTTAGGCCTGGTCAGTGCAGTGTGTGGATTTTCGTTAAACGACACTCGTTTGCCCCCAGTCGCTTTTGGCTCCTTCTTATTCTTCTCTTTCTTCTTCTTTTTAGGAACTTGACTTTTGGCTTTGCCAGCCCCATCAAGCGAAGAGGAAGGAGGAGAGGAAGAATTAGAGGAAGTGGAAGGTTGGTGGGTAACTCTGGACTGGTCTAATTGCTGATTTGACTGTTCAGGAATAGTGGTGTTCTGAACAACATTGGTTGAGAAGAGCCAGACTGGCAAGCCAATTGTCAGTCCTGGAAGCGACAATGTGGCCATATGGGGCGCACCAACATCTCCCCAAGAGGAGAAGGGACTAGGATTTCCACCAAGGGGAATTCCTTGGTTGGTAGGCTCCATTTTCTCAACCTAAAGATCAACGTAGGAAAAAGGGTATGAATATTCCGTTTAAAATAAATTTTAACGACGCTTGGACACAACTTGCTTTTTTAATTTTAAAGAGTCGAGAAAAAGCGAAAGATGACTCTAGTCTCCTTCGATTTTTAATGAGCCTGAAGTGACAAGTGCTCAGATGGACCTTTTTCGTTAAGGAGTCTGAAAAGGAATGAAAGGGACTGCTCTGGAGATCTAGGTAGAGGGTGTGCCAAACCAAGCGCAAAACCGCAGAATACTTTTTAGGGTACGGGCGGTCAATCTTCCCGAATGTTGTGTTCAGTGCATTGCGATCAGTAGGGCGGCCGACACGGCTTCCTATGGATAAAGGTTTTATGCCTATAGGGGTCTCCCAATATATACTCCACGGTACGTGGGAGCACAATCCGTACTGGCACTTATTATCTCCCAGGAGGAATCACCCAACCATAAGTGAGGCCGACAGTCACCAGGTTTTACGACACCGGAACATGTCTCTAGCCTAGACCTCTATGTTGTGCGTTAAGTTACAAAGCGTTGTTAAGTTAATTCAATTTATTTTAGGTTGATCTTTCTTAGAAGTTTGCCTTTTTGGATCACCACGAGATGTAGATACACTTCCTAAATGCAGTCTAAAGATGATAAGCAAGCTTTTATCTCTTTTCAACAATGAAAATCCTAGCTACAAGGGGAAAAGAAAGACACAATCTTTTCTTAAAGAGCATAGAGCACACTGTAAATGCACTTTCCCTAAATCAAACCATACAAACTATCAAAATGCAAATGCACTTGTGCATGTATATGTTTTCACTTTCTTAATATTGATGCCTAAAAAGAAATTTGTTGTACAAATTTGAATTCGATTTCAAGTGAAAAACACAAACAAGCTTCTTTTCGAAATCAAAAAGACGATTACGACACTTTATGATTTTGAAGTAAACACTTGTTTCGACACTAGAAATTCACAAATTCAAACCAAAAGACAAAAGTAAAAGCGCAATCAACTGTCAACAGCAAACAACTTTCTCCTAAGATCAAAACGACACTTACGACAGGTCTAGATCTAAGGGCGACAGCATGACTAGTTTACTTTTGTAATGGGAAACTGCAAATGATGTAACAAATACACAAAAACAAATACAGTTTCTTTTATACAACTGAGGCGGAATTAAGGCAAAGAAAAGGGGTTTTCAGATAGGTACACACACTGATAACAGGCTGCAAAAATCAAAGATAAAACTGAACAAAATGAAGCAAAGAACCACAGCTGCACAGGGGAAAGGCTGATCAGCGCACCTGTTGCACAGAGAAACTGAATTGCAGCGCAGGTAGCCCTCTCGGGACCTGCGTTGAAATGCAGAACCTCTTCACAGAGCTTGCGCTGAAGCAGAAACGAGAATTTTCTCTGGGTTCTGGGTCACAGTTTGCAGTTTAATCTATGGTTTCTGGCCGGATAAAAGCTATCAGTAAGGTACAATTAGAGGGGTGATTTAAAGGAGGACTAAGAGCTACCACAAAGGGTAGTTAGAGCATTTGTGGATCAGCTATTCAGATCATAAACAGGCCCAGTGAATGGACTAGAGTAGCAGATCTCTACTTTGCATTTGTAAATGGAAAATGCAGTTCGATTCGCCATTCCTAAGTTTATGAGAAGAACAACAATAGAAACACAAATAAACTAAGTAGATACGATCCCCAGTGGAGCCGCCAATTTGTTGTTGGGAAAAGTATCTATTCAGAACGCCCCTATCCCACTCTAAGGTGTGACAGTGCCTTAGTAACAAACAAGGAAAACTACTTGAGTATTCTTCTTTATGAAATGTAGACGAAGAGGAAGGATAAACTAACCTGTGTCTTGTGCTAGTTTGTTGATCCAATCACTCCTCTCTTCAATAGCTCCCAGCTCCCTGCTCCCTTACCGGCCCAGCTTCGCCAAATTCCTGCAAGATCACAGAAGAGAGAAACTACACAAAGATATAGATTTACATTCATAAAAAGCTTAGGATCAGATTAAGCTAAACATGCAAATATAACAAAAACATCATTGATACACAGCATGTAGGAGAAATTCAAATAATTTCATTGATATGATAAGAAAGTCCAAGAGGAGATACAACCAAGTGAGTCCCGATCCAGCATCTACCACCCAGCAAGGGAATCCCTTCCTCACCTCCAACAAAGCATAAATCACCCAATGTACTAATCTCAATCTCAAACCAACAGCAATTCTCTGCAAAGTACAAAATTTCTGCCCCTGGATCTCTGGGATGAGGGATCCATATATAGATGTAAGCAGAGAGGATGAGTCAGCTTATGTTTTGACTTGTGGCCTCTCTATGTCAGTTCTTGCTTCCACTTGGAGACTGAGAGCCTCTTACTCATCACTGGTCGAATTCAGTGAGGCAAGTGTCATTGGAGAAGATTCTGGAAGCTTCCATTATCTCTCCACCTCGTTGAATGACTCTGCCATTTTTCATTTCCCGCTCAACGCACCTGGGTAGTGCATTCAAGTGCGTTGCAATGCACCTAGCCAGTGTATTTGGGTGCTTTGCAACGCAGGAAGTTAGTGGAGCTTCTGAATTGATCCTGATTTGACTAGTTCTGAGTAGTTTTTGGTGGAGAACTTCTGGGAGAAGCTGTCATTGGTTGACCTTGTTCCTTTAGGGGCAGGAACAACACTTTTGGGGAGTTTGGATCCCTTGGATTATGGACATTTCATGCTTATAGCTGTAAGGCATAAAAATGTCTATAACAGGTTTGAAAAACATGAAGGGAAAAGTAATTGAAACTCAAGCCAACACTAGTACCTCAAACTGCCATGTACAAGCTCCTAATGAGGAAGAAAGAATTGAACTGTTTCATGTGAGGGTGATTTCAAAACATACTAAAATTGACACACTTTTTGATAGTGTGTCACAAGCAAACCTTATATCAGAGGACTTGGTCAAGTAGCTTAAACTTGAGACCGTTCCACATCCGAAGCCATATCCACTTGGATGGATTTGCAAGGATGCAAATTTACAAGTTTCAAGAAAGTGCACATTGCGCTTTGCAATTACTGCACATTTTATTGACATAGTTGAACTTGATGTGGTACCTTTTGATATAGCAGGAATTGTTTTGGGAAGTCCTTACTTGTTTGACAGGAAAGCTATCTTTCATCGCCATGAAAACAAATATCATCTTTTCAAAGATGGCAAGGAGTTCATTGTTAGAGCTCATCGCAATAAGACAAATATAGCGATGTTGAATGCAAGACAGGTAAAAAGGCTGGTCAATTCAAGTAAGAATTTTGTTCTTCTTATGATTAAGCCCAAGGTTGATGTGAATCATGAGTCATTTGACAATTGTGATCCAAAACTTAAGTCATAACTGTATGATGTAGTTGATGCATATCATGAGATGTTTCAGGAGCCAACAGGTTTGCCCCCTAAGAGGGAGATTCAGCATGAAATCCATTTGCATCCAGATTGTCCTCTTCCAAACATAGGCATGTACCGCATGTCTATTATGGAGAATGCTGAAATAAAGAAGCAAATCAAGGACTTGTTGGACAAGGGTTTCATAAGGCCAAGTACTTCGGCATGTGGGTCACCGATTGTATTGATTCCAAAGAAAGATGGCACTTGGCATATGTGTGTTGATTTCAGGGCCTTGAACAAGATAACAGTAAAGAATCGTTACCCACTACCAAGGATAGATGATTTGCTAGACCAGCTGAAAGATGCTCGATATTTCACTAAGATAGACTTGCGTAGTGGATATCATCAAGTAAGAATTGAAGAAAGTGACATTTGGAAGACAGCCTTTAAAACCAAACAAGGACTCTTTGAGTGGCTTGCGATGCCGTTTGGTTTGTGCAATGCACCTGCAACTTTCATGCAGGTAATGGATGATGTCTTGTGTCCTTTTCTTGATGATTTCATTATTGTCTACTTAGATGACATCTTAATTTTCAGCAAGTCTAGAGAAGATCATGTCATGCATGTTAGGAAAGTACTTGATGTTTTGAAGAAGAATCAGTTATTTCTTAAAATGTCAAAGTGTGAATTTGGAAAGACTTCTTTGGTTTATTTGGGACACATAGTAGGAGGAGGTGCTTTGAGAATAGATCCTGCTAAAATAGAGGCTATTGTGAATTGGCCTACTCCCAAATCCATAACAGAGGTAAGAAGTTTTTTGGGTGTAGCTCAATATTGGAGGAAGTTCATCTCTAACTTCTCTTCTATAGCAGCTCCTATGCATGCAGTGACAAGTGTGAAGCATGCTTTCCAATGGGGAGGCAAGCAGCAAAAAGCTTTCAAATCTTTGAAAGAGAAGATTAGTTCAGCTCCGGTCCTTGCATTACCGGATTTGAGACAGCCATTTGAGATACAAACCGATGCTAGTGATTATGCCATGGGTACAGTTCTTCTACAGCATGGTAAGCCTATTGCTTTTCATTCTGAAACTTTTAATGGTGCTGTTATAAATTATCCTACATATGATAAGGAGTTGTATGCGTTGGTACAAAGTGTCAAAAAGTGGAAACACTATTTGATGGGCAAAGAAATTGTTATACATACCGACCATCAGCCCTTACAGTACTTGCAATCACAAAGCAAGTTACAACAGTCACGACCCTTCAGATGGATGGGCTTGTTGCAACAGTTCCATTTGGTAATAAGGTACAAGAAAGGTACTTTGAATAAAGTTGTTGATATGCTTTCAAGGCCTATTATTGGTGTTGTTACTTTACTTGAGAATGATTCCATTGTACATGATAGTTACATAGAACAATATGCATCTGATGATGACTTTAAAGATGTGTATGCTAACTTAAGTAAAGGGAATCATGTAGAGGAAAATGACTATCACATGCATAACAATTTGTTGTTTCATTTGGGCAAGTTGTGTATACCACAGGGGGAGAGAATAAATGTCATAAGAGAATCTCATTCTTCTCTTATTGCTGGCCATTTTGGGGTAAGCAAAACAGTTGCACATCTACAGAGGTATTGCTATTGGCCTCGCATGGTAGATTCTATTTTAAGGTTCATAAGAAGATGTTCATTATGTGCTACAAGCAAGCATAGTAATAGGAAGCTTGGTTTGTATACTCCTTTGCCGGTACCTTCTAGACCATGGGAGATCATCTCTATGGATTTTGTAGGAGGTTTGCCAAAATCTAGAAAGCAGCATGATCATTTATATGTAGTAGTTGATCGTTTCAGCAAAATGTGTATACTTATGCCTTGTAAGAAAACTTTAACTGCTGAATTATTTTTTCATCATGTATGGATTCACTTTGGTTTTCCTACTTCCATTATTAGTGACAGGGATTCCAGATTTGTGGGGAATTTTTGGTCCAACCTATGGGAGATGATGGACACAAAGTTGAAGAAAAGTACTGCTTTCCATCCGCAAACAGATGGACAAACAGAAGTTGTGAATAGAACCATTGTGCACCTCTTGAGAGGATATTGCAGCAAGCATCCCAAGCTGTGGGATGAACATTTGCACTACATACAACATGCTTACAATCGTGCCAAGCACTCTTCCACAAACACCTCACCGTTTGAAGCTTGTTTTGGTTCCTTGCCAAAATCACCTCTTGATTTCATTCTTGAGAAAGATGTTTCCATTGAGGGACATAGTGATATTGACAAAGCTCGTTCATTCATTGAAAGAATTCAGCAAATACATCAGCAAATTCAAGAACAACTTGAGAAGAGTCAAGGCAAGTACAAGGAAAGACACGACAAGCATAGAGTTGATCACAAGTTTCATGAAAGGGATGAGGTATGGCTGTACATTAGTAAGGAAAGGATGCAAGGAGAAGGTAAAAAGCTGAAGCCTATTCGTTATGGTGCATTCAAAATCCTCAAGAAGGTTGGAAATAATGCTTTTCAATTAGAATTGCCTTCCTACATGCAAATGTATTCTATTGTCAATGTGGAGAACTTACGTTTGTATGAACCTCCTTTGATTGCTGATCATGAAAGTGTTGTTCAGCTGCCATCTATAGAATATTTCTCGCCAGAATTCTTAGATGAGCTGAAAGAAGATACAATCCTTGACAAAAAGGACACGCACTTCAAGGAGGGGCAGTGTAGATTATGTTCGGGTTGGTTTCAAAGGCAGCAAACCGAACAGGGCAAAGTGGATGGAGGTGGAGAGAGTGAGGGAGTTGTAGCCTCACCTATTTAACAGGTAGTTGAAGGCTTTTGGGGTCCAAAAGCTTCCCAATGGGGAGGCGTGATAAGGTGCTCATGTCCTAAGTGTCGTAAAATGCTCAAAATTTAAAATACTCAGAACTAGTTCAAAGTTGAAAAACTAGAAAGTGCTCGTCCTCCTGATTCTGGCGTCGTGAACGGTTCAAAAAACGGTCACCGTATGAGAAAATTATGGCAAAAAGAAGAATTTCTCAATAACACTGAAAATTTGAATTTTTCAAAAAAAATTAAAAAAAGAATATTCCATAGAATATTCCTTGGAATATTCCAAGGAATATTCCTTTTGGAAACCAATCACAGGCCACCACGTGGCCCAGGATGACGTCAACATATGTGAGCACCTATATTTAAAAGTTGGGTCGAGCGTGGTTTGAACCCACGACCTGCCGGAAGCAAACACCACGCCTTACCAACGCACCACGGGAGCAGATCTTGTTTGTATTGTGGATCAAAGGGTAAAAGAAATTTGTAGTAAGGTTGGACGGAGCCCGAAGGGGGCTAGCCCCTGCATACCATGTGACCTTACGCCCAAAACCGTGGGCCGAGACCCTTATCCACCGGGCACGAAATCCAATGCAAACCACCCGCCAAGATTGCAGTCACATGCGGGTAGTTAACTAACAGTCAAGATTTGGCAGAGGTGGCGAATTTGGCGGACCTTCCATAATTGGCGGAGCTAACTGGACTCCAACTAAAGTTAGCTAGAGTGTTTCTAGGCATAACTGGAGGAAAACTTTAATGGGCCATAACTTTGGCTAGGAAAGGCGGTTTTGGACGAAGTTTTTTTTGATTTTGGGTATTTTCGACCTTATGAAGCCATTGGTGCAGGTATTACAGCCATGTGAGGTCATTTGCAGAGGTTTTTGGAGCCGTGAAAGTTCTAGTAGCCACTAGGACCCAGTATTGTGAAGACTGTATAGGGTTGTAGGTATCCATTGGGGGTGAACCAGTAGTCAATCCTGAAGGATTCAAGTGTTCTGAATCCGTTTTTACCATCTATTCCACCTTTAGATACTTCTATTCAGCTGTATATTCAATTTGAGCATTTAATTAAAACAAGGACAGGCCCATTTGGGAGCCTTGGACCCAGCAGACGTAGCCCAGGAGGGGTGAACTGCTTCATCAACTTCTTTTGCATCTGTGGTTGATTTATTTTGCAGAACAAATTCGTTTTAGTGTGTTAAACAGTAAAAGGAAATAAATTTGCTATACTTAAATGGGTCATGAACAGCTGAAAATTTCATTTGTTTCTTTTCTGCAAGACATGGACATCTTTTAAACATGTATATTTCTGAATTGAATACCTTGCAAACAATTTACAAGTAGTTTCAAATTCAGATCAGGGGTTGAGGTATTCAGCGGGAAATACTCTCAATTCAAGGGAAATTAATTAAATTCACTTACTTTAATGTTTGAATTAACTGTACATTCTTGAATTTTAGAGGGCCCTTTCTGGTTTGCTATCAAAATACTTGGAATTTGAGGTTCAGACTGTAAACTATTTTTTATGGCAGCTACAAAGGGTAATGTGGCTTTCGGTATGCTATGGATGGCTGAATTAGGTGTTCGGGGTGTACTCGGCGGTTGAATTCGGTTGCAGAAATTTGGGTTTGTGTAGGAAGTCTTGGAAGCTTTCACAGAGTAATTGAGCGAAAAAGGGTGAAAATGGGTGTCTTTCGCCTTTTAACCGGCAACGGTTAGAAATTGGTGGGGAATTTCATAATGAACAATGATGGTTTTGGGCTTACGCGAGGCGCCAGTTTCATTTCTCATCACACCACTTTTGGAGTGTGGTGGTATTTTCCTGAGAGCACGCAAGTTAATGAGGAGATGGCACGTAGCCAAAAGGGGCCCAAGAAAAACCACGAATCTTGCGTGTTCCGAGGCAGGTAAAGCTAGGGAGGTGAATGAACATGATATGGATGTGCGTCATCAGATCTAGGGGTGACATATCTATCAACTGTCACGCGGTGAAGTTGCGTGGCGGGAGCAGGGGCTCAGATTTGCAGGGCCTGGGGGAATTAATTACACTAAAGTGTAATTAATTAATGAATCAATGGGAATATAGGTATAATGAACGGGTTATATGCAGTGGGACTAGGGTTAAAATACAGTGGGGGACTTGTTAACCACACTAGGGTGGTGGGTTAAAAGGTTTATAGTCGGGAAAAATGTGAATTGTGGAGTTAGTTTAAATAAGCGGGAGGGAGACAAAACTTAGGAAATATGGGATTTTATGATTTAAAAGGGTTTTGGGGGTTTTGTCGGGAAATACACAAATGGGGGAGTTAATAAAGTAATGCAGGGGGGGATTTAAACTTAGGATAAAGGTTTTTATTGGGTTTTTAGGGAAAATCAATAAGGGGAAAATGATCTTTTTAAGGGGAATGGGTTTCACACTAGGGAAAAGTGGTTTTTGGGTAGGGGAATGAATTTGGGGGGTAATTTGCTGGGGAATGTGTGAAACCAAGGGGCAAGGGTGAAAATGAAGGGAAAAGGTGTCTTCATAACAAATGAAGGGGTAATAGGGGAAATTAGTAAGTATTTAGTGGGTGGTGAAATGAAATGAAGGGGAAGTTAACCAAATCAACTTATAAGCATCCCTTTACTTTCATAACTGCTCCTGCACACTGAAATACATGATTAAACATGATAGATGTTCTTATGCTTCAATCAACTTTGTTCTTTCTGCAACCTTTGTTGTACTTACCCTTTTACTTACCCTAACATTTTTTTCTTCACTTTGTTGGGTGCATTTACGCTAGCAGACCCTTTCCTTTCCTTTTTCTTTTGAATAGTAAACTATCTACTTCTAACCTTATATCTTCCAATGGCTCAGATTAAGCTTATGAGCACATTTTATTTCTCTACCTATCTACTGATTTGCCAAGATTAAACAGTTTGGTTTGATCAAGATCTTAAGGCCTAAAGTGAAGTATCTTTATGTGGTTTGATCATTTAACTGAATAACTGGCACATGTTGTAGTCTGTAAATATGATGATCTAGGTATAACTGAAGTTTGGAATTGTTGTAATTTTTAAATCATCATTTACAAATCTGTACATATGTTCACTTTAGAAAAGGCGCGTATACATGCTTGTTCTGCATATCAAAACAGCGTATACATCTTAAATTTGATTTGCATATCTATACGCAGGTTCGCCTTGAGAAAAGAGAGTATGCACGCAGGTTCGACACATGGAAGTAGCGTATACCGTATAAAATATGTTTTAGCTGCTTCTATTTCTTGTTACAGTGTTCTAGGTTCTGGCTTGGGTTCTGGTTACTATATTCTAGTTACAGCATTCTAAAAGATCAGATTGAAGGATTGTTAAAGTGATTGATTGATTCAGTCGTGGTTGGTGCAAAGGAGATTGGTTGATGTAGATATAGTTGATGATTGAATGATGTTATTGATGGATCTAGTCTAAAAATTCTGAAACATGGTCCCTAGAAAAAAAGAGAAGGTTGTAGCCTTCTGTAGGCCGGCACCTACGTACTAGTAAACATGTTAGCTAGTACAAGAGCTAGCGGGTAGTAGCTCCCTTCCAGAAGAAGCTGGAGAATGAGAGAAGGTTGTAGCCTTTTGTAGGTAGAAGCCTGCATACTGGTATAAGTCTGCACCAGTACAAAATTTGTAAAAAGAAGTTTCTTATTATTAAAAGAGATAGAGATGATTGCAGCAGGTGGTTTTCACCCACATTGGGTTTCCACCTTATATCTTGTGTTCATGTGCGTGATTATCTATTCTGTTTTTACTGTACTTGGTTACTTTTTATGTGGTTCTGATGCACTGATTAAAGATCAACATATGATGAATTAACTGAATCATAAGTTTGCAGGATATACGCTAGTTGCCTTAAACACAGTTGCGTATACACGCGAGTTCCATTAACTGAAGTAGCGTATATGAATCTGATTATGGAAATGAAAAATTGTTTGACTTGCTAATACTGATTCACCCCCCCCCCCCCCCCTCTCAGTATTATTTCCAACAATTGGTATCAGAGCAGGTCCTTCAGAAGAAGCTTGATCACTTGAAGGAAGATCCATCATCATGAGTAATCAAGAAAGAGAGGGATCCATCAGACCACCAATCTTTGACGGAAGCAACTTTGTTGACTGGAATGTAAGAACCACAGCCTATCTTCAATCTCTTGGAACAGATGTTTGGGAAATATTGGAAGGAGGATATACATTTCCATTAACAATTCTTATAGATGTGGCATGTAAAAAGCAATATGAAACCAATGCCAAAGCTATCAATACATTATTGGGAAGTCTGTCACAATTAGAATTTTTCAAAGTTATGCAACTCAAATCTACCAAAGAAATATGGGACAAAATTGTTTTAAGCTATGAAGGAGACTCTCAGGTAAAACGTGCAAAACCGCAAACTCTCAAAATTCAATATGAAACTCTCAAAATGCACAATGATGAAAGTATAGCTATTTACTTCTTATGTATAGATGAGATTGTTAATTGCATGAATAATTTGGGTGAAGAGATAAAAGAAGTTACTTTACTTGAAAAGGTTTTAAGATCCTTATCTACTAAGTTTGAAGAAAAAGTATCTGCCATAGAAGAAAAGCAGGATCTTCAGACTATTATTATGACATAGCTGCACGGAATCTTAACTACTTTCGAGATGAGGAAAGGAGGTCCAGCAGATATGAGAGAGGTTGCATTTAAAGCTTCCTGAAAAGAAGAACTCAATGAATCAAGACATATTTCAGAAGGAGAAGAAGAAGAAAACTTTGTCAAGAACCTTCAACGGGTTCCAGAAGATTCAGAGGTAAACTACCTTTCAAATGTTTTGCTTGTGGAAGAGTCAGTCATTATGCTGCCAAATGTCCTCATAAAGATAAGTTTGATAAAGGTAAGGAATCTGCAAAATGGAATAGAAAACAAAGTGTAAGTAAGAAGAGCTACTATACACATGAAGATAGCGATGGTTTATCAATTAGTGATGAAGATGAAAATAGTAATGACTATAGACTTCTGATGGCTTTTGAAGATGATGATTTCTTGGATGCTTTAGATGAAGATGACCTTTATGAAGAAATCTCTAAACTCAAAATCTGTTTAGAAGAAAAGAATATGATTATAGATACTTTGACATTCCAACTTGCTAAAAGAGAAAAACACAATGAAAAACTAGAATGTGAAATTGTGGGTCTAAGAAAGGATATTGAGAAAACAAAAGTTCTCAATCTTAGATTTGCTAAGGGATCAGAAACCTTAAATGAAACTATCAAAGTGCATCGTTCTCCTTTGATAAATATAGGTCTTGGATATACTAAAGAATCATCTCAACCATAGAAGCCATCAACCTCCACTAAAAGCTATCTTTATGCAGCAAAGAGTAGTGAACATTTTGAAAATCACCAGCAAAGGCATAAAGTAGATCACCAGGTAAATCAGGCTTAATTTACTTCAAGGATGAATAGAAGCTACAACCAACCTCATGCAAATCATACTCAATTTTCTTCAAGAATGAATATTAATAGAAACTACAATCACCAGGTGAGTAGATTCGATAATCGCAGGAACTTCTTTAATGGCCAACGTTTTTCATGTCATAACTTTGGACACAAATCTACTCAATGTGTTGCTTACAAGACCATCATGACTAAAGAAGCACGAAGGAATGTGACAGGGATCACAAAAAGGTCCTACAATAACTTTTCTCTTCTTGAAAATGAAATAGAATGCTCTATCTGCAACAACTTCGATCATGAAGAATTTGAATGCAGGAGTAAATTTTGGCAAACATATCAGAAGGAGCAAACTCCATTAATTCCAAAAATATGGAAGAAGAAAGAACCGCAAACAGAAAGATGTGGTATAGCCTTGTATGCAGAAGGACAAGAAAATTAGTGGTACATCGACAGTGGATGCTCAAAACACATGACAGGTGACAAAGAAAAACTTCATTCATATAATGCCTTAGAAAAGGAAAACAAGGTGTCATTTGTAAATGACACTCCTACTGTCATAAAAGGTAAAGGCTCTGTTCTCTTAAAAGAAAAAGTTAAAGCTAGGAATGTTATGTATGTTGATGGTCTAAAGCATAACCTGTTAAGTGTCAGTCAAATGTGTGATCAAGGAAATGAAGTAGTATTTCGATCAAATGGATGTGTTGTTCGTGAGCTTGATATAGGAGAAACCATGATCAAAGGTATAAGAACTACAAACAACTTATACATACTCAATAGAGGACAAAAACAGTGCTATCTAAGTAAAACTGATGAACACTAGCTATGGCACAGAAGATTGGGGCATCTAAGCTTCTCTCAAATAAGAAAAGCATGCAGATTCCAGGTTATTCGTGATCTTCCTGATATCATCATTCCAGAAAATACAATATGCAAATCATGTCAATTTGGTAAGCAAACTAGATCTCACTTCATTGAAAAGGAAGGATCATCTATTAAGCCTCTTGAACTTGTTCATACTGGTTTATGTGGACCATCAAGGAAAAATTCACCTCGTGGAGAAGAATAATTTATATTGTTCATTGATGATTTTTCCAGAATGTGTTGGATAGGACTTCTAAAGCATAAAGATGAAGCATTTGAAAAGTTCAAAGCCTTCAAAGCTTTGGTTGAAAATGAATCATATCGCAAAATCAAATGCCTCAGATCTGATCGAGGAGGGGAATTTACCTCGGATGAATTCTTTGACTTTTGTGAAGAACATGGAATAAAAAGGAAATTCTCCACCGCAAGGAATCCTCAGCAAAATGGAGTGGTAGAAAGGATGAACATAACTATTCAACAAATGGCTCGTGCTATGCTAGATGAGTCTGGAACTCCTGCAACCTTCTGGGGTGAAGTTGCATTCGCTGTCATCACTATTCTCAACAAAGAAAATATTCGGGTAAATAGCACTCAAACTCCACAAGAACTTTGGTATGGTAAGACCCCTACTATAAAATACTTCAAAGTCTTTGGAAGAAAATGTTACATCAAAAGGGCTAATGAAAAACTTGGTAAGTTTGAACCCAGAGAAGATGAAGGTATTCTGCTTGGTTACTCTTCCTGAAGTAAAGGATATAAATGTTATAATAAAAGACTTGGGAAAATTATTCAAAGTATTGATGTTGTCGTTGATGAAGCATGAAAACATCCAAAAAAAATAAAAACCAAAGATTATGAAGAAGATGAGGATTATCCTCCCACATCAAATCAGACTAATTCTGAAGAAGAAACCAATGAAGCACCATAAGAAGAGATAACAGTAGAAGAAAAGACTTCGTCCAGGTATGTTTAGAAAAATCATCTAGAGACTCAAATTTTGGGATAGAAAGAGGTAGGTGTGCAGACAAGAAGAACTATTACAGAAGCTTCAAGCTATCTATCATTTCTATCCTCCACCGAACCTCAAAATATAAATGAAGCATGCAAAGATGAATGTTGGGTCAAGGCCATGAATGAAGAACTTGAGCAAATTGAAAAGAATAATACTTGGGAATTAGTTCCTAGACCTCATGATAAGAATATCATAGGAACTAAATGGATATTCAAAAACACGATGAATGAAAATGGAGAGGTTATTAGAAACAAGGCCAGACTTGTTTGTAAAGGATATGCTCACCAAGAAGGTATAGATTTTGAAGAAACTTTTGCACCTGTTGCTAGACTTGAAGCCATAAGAATGTTCCTTGCTCTTTCTAGTTTTCAGAAATTCAAAGTATACCAAATGGATGTAATATTTGCCTTTCTTAATGGAGACTTGGAAGAAGAATTCTATATTGGGCAACCGGACAGATTCATTCTTGGAAATGATGCAAAACTTGTATGCAGACTTAGAAAGGCTCTCTATGGTCTAAAACAAACTCCAAGGGCCTGGTATTACTGTCTTGACAAATATCTCCATCAATAAGGTTTTTCAAAGGGATCAGCTGATAGAAATCTATATACAAAGATTGACAATAATAAATTGTTAATACTTGTTGTGTATGTTGATGATATCATTTTTGGTAGCAATGAAGAAGCCATGAGTCAGAATTTTTCTTCGGTAATGCAACAAGAATTTGAAATGTCCCTACTTGGTGAGCTTACAAATTTTCTTGGTCTACAAGTTCAACAAAACAAAGATGGTATTTTTCTATCACAAACCAAATATCTCAAACAGATCTTGAAAATATACGGCATGGAAGATTATAAACCAGTATGTACCCCAATGGTAACAGGATGCACTCTCATCTCAAAGGATGAATTAGCAGTAGTACATCAACCAACTTACAGATCTATGATTGGCAGTCTACTTTATCTAACAGGTACCCGACCAGACATCATGCATGCAGTAGGAATAGTTGGAAGATTCCAAGCAAATCTAAAGGAGTCACACCTTCAGGCACTCAAAAGGATTTTCAAATATCTTCAAGGAACACAGAATTTTGGTTTATGGTATTTCAGAGATACAGATCTTACACTTCATGCATATACAAATGTAGATTGGGCAAGAAGCATTGTTGACAAAAAAATCACTAGTGGTGGTGCATTCTATATGGGTTCTAGATTAGTATCTTGGTTTAGAAAGAAACAAAATTCAATTGCATTATCTACAACTGAAGCAGAATATGTGGCTACTGCATCTTGTTGTACACAACTCCTTTGGATGATGCAAACATTGCAATACATTCAGATCACATGTACTCCACCAATCTCCATTCTATGTGACAATACAAGTGCCATTAGTATTTCAAAGAATCCAGTCATGCATTCCAAGACCAAGCACATACCCATCAAATATCATTTTCTACGTGAAGAACTGCTTGAACAAAAGGTCAAATTGGAGTATGTTCCCTCCAAAGAATAGGTTGTTGATGTATTGACCAAACCACTACCCAGAAAGACATTTGAATATCTCAGACAAAAGCTGGGAGTAGTTGATGCATCATCTTGCTGTTAAATCCTATCTGTTTCAGAGAAAGGTGGTTATACGCGAGTTTCATGAAGCGTAATCACATACATACATTGGTTTCTATGGATACAGTCGCGTATATGTTGGTTTGAAGAAAAGTAGTGGGCCAGACTCAGGAAGAAAGGGGTCTAACATGGTTCAGTGAATTATCTACTCTGCTTGATGATGGTTACACTCTCTGGATGACATGTGGAAATATGTTGGCTCTCATGAGTTGTTGATAACTTGATGTATATCTGATTCATAATGATGCCTTGATAACTCTTCTATTATATGAAATGATCAGATCTGACAGTGATCATTTGGCACAGGTTCAGGGGGAGCATATGCTTCGACTAGTGCATTGTGGGAATTATCTTAGAAGATCTTGGTACAAATTCACACAGTTGTTTTTTATTCAAGTGGAACAGGTTCAGGGGGAGAACATGGTTGCTGGTCTAGATGTTGATTGACAGATGCTGCTAATGATAGTTGCTGATGACTATCATGGTCTTGTTTAAGATATTTGGTCTCTGCTATATATGTCATGTATATTTTTTGTGAAAAGGTCATGAAACAACCTAATTTGTTACCCCACTATGCATGGGATGGATGATCTAATGTTTCTTGTTTTGACATATATAAACAATTGGTATATCCCCACTTGGTTGGGAGATGGATGTATGTATGAGTCATTGGTGATAGGAAGGTCATTTATGATGTATGTATAGAGTCATGTTCTTCTTTTAGAATATCTTTTTGCAGACCATGCTTATATTCAGGGGGAGCATGGACTTGATCATGGAGCTCAATCAACACTCTTCAACGTATAAGAGAATTCAACTTGTACTCAGGGGGAGCATAACCCTTTTCCCTTGATGATAAAGGGGGAGAGTGACTTGGGGTTGCCATCAAGTCCAAAGGGGGAGATTGTTGGCATTATGACATAGGTGTTGTCCTTGATGGCAACTCACTCAGATGACAGATCACAGTTCAACAGGTTAACAACACAAAGTTCAGATCAGAATGAAGAAAGAGAGGTATACGCAGGTTCACCATTGGCCAAGCTGCGTATACATGCAAGTTCACTATATACAAGTCGCGTATACATACAAACACACTTTCATAGAATGCAAGGCACATATATCTTGGAAAACTAAGTTTTGGTCCAAGGTATTTGGTCCATGGTATTTTGATCCATGGTATTGGTCCAAGGTATCTGGTCCAAGGTGTTGACCCCAGGTATTGGGTCCAAGGTATTGGTCCTAAGTGGTTTTGGTCCATGGTATTGAGTAAGGCCTAAGACTATAAAAGGAGGGGAAGATCATTAGGCCAAGGCACTCAAGTATTGAATATCTGATGAAGAGCAAGATCTAGTGTACAGGTTATTGGGTTATGGTGCATAGCTGGATCTAAACCAAGGATGAACCTTAGTGCTTGATGAAGGACAAGATCTAATGATGGTTCAAGATCTTAAGGCCTGAAGTGAAGTATCTTTATGTTGTTTGATCATTTAACTGAATAATTGGTGAATGTTGTAGTCTGTAAATATGATGATCTGGGTATAACTAAAGTCTGGAATTGTTGTAATGTTTAAATCGTCATTTACAGATCTATACACAGGTTCACTTTAGAAAATGCGCATATACACACTTGTTCTGCATATCAAAACAATGTATACATCTCAAATTTGATTTGCATATCTGTACGCAAGTTCTCCTTGAGAAAGGAGTGTATACACGCAGGTTCGACACATGGAAGTAGCATATACCTTATAAAATATGTTTTAGCTGCTTCTGTTTGCTTTTGCAGTGTTCTGGGTTCTGGCTTGGGTTTTGGTTACTATATTCTGGTTACACCATTCTGAAAGATCAGATTGAAGGATTGTCAAAGTGTTTGATTGATTTAGTTGTGGTTGGTGCAAAGGAGATTGGTTGATATAGATATATTTGATGATTGAATGATGTTATTGATGGATCTAGTCTAGAAATTTATGAAACGTGGTCCCTGGAAGAAAAGAGAAGGTTGCAGCCTTCTGTAGGCCAACACCTACGTACTGGTAAACATATCAGCTAGTACAAGAGCTAGGGGGTAGTAGCTCCCTTCCAGAAGAAGCTGGAGAACGAGAGAAGGTTGTAGCCTTCTGCAGGTAGAAGCCTGCATACTGGTATAAGTCTGCACTAGTACAAAAATTATAAAAAGAAGTTTCTTATTATTAAAAGAAGATAGAGACGATTGCAGCAGGTGGTTTTCACCCACATTAGGTTTCCACCTTATATATTGTGTTCATGTGTGTGATTGTCTGTTCTATTTTTACTGCACCTGGTTACTGTTTATGTGGTTCTGATGCACTGATTAAATATCAACATATGATGAATTAAATGAATCATAAGTTTGCAGGATATACGTAATTTTCCTTAAACACAGTTGTGTATACACGCAAGTTCCATTAACTGAAGTAGCATATATGAATCTGATTATGGAAATGAAAAATTGTTTGACTTTCTAACACTGATTCACACCCCCCCTCTCAGTATTATTTCCAACATGTAGATCTTATGATTACTTGCTTGACACTCGAAATTTTAAATTGTTTCCAACAACTCTTAAGGATGAAATATTAAAATGGTTCATGGGCTTAGGAGTAAATTCTAAAAAAACATGGGAAGAAATGAAAACTACATTCTTAGAGAAATATAAGGACTACTGTATGCCACATAATATTAAGGATGAATTCTTTAAAATGATGCAACAAGAAGATGAAAATCTTGAAGATTTCATTGAAATATTTCCTCGTAATGTTAAAAGGGCTAAAATGCATGAATTAGATGAAGAAACTTTGAAAGCTCTCTTATTAAAATCCATTAGAGACGAGTGGATTGATCTTCTCATTTTGATGGGTAAGGAAGACGTTTCTCAGTTAACATTTGGAGGAATTTGTGAGTAATGCATATACATTTTAAGAGCTAAGGAAAGAACTAGGAAAAATCCAAGAGACGTTCTCATGTCTAGGATTAAAAAATCTTCAGCTCGGACAATAAGTAGGGTTGAATTACACATTTTCTTGATAAGTTTAAAACAAACATTTTGGGGAGTCTTAGCGAACATATAGATACCATTAAATTACAAAATAAGCAACAGGTTGAAAATGCTGCATTATAAATCTTTTGTCCCAAATGTAGAAAAAAACATGCTTGGAGAGAATGCCCTCTTGACTTAGAAAGTGTAATATAGAAAATCATGATACAAAGGAATGTCCTTCAATACCAGGTCTTAAAGTTGTTTATCAAGAGGAAGTAATACCAAATAAACTAGATCTCGTTTGTTTTATTGCTAAGATACTGTGGCAAAATTCATAACCAAATATAACGCAAGGTTTTAACACTAACATTTTCACAACCATCAAAATTGGACTGCACCCATGCCTTGGAAATATTAGCCTCAACCTTGGGCACAAGGATGTAAAAATTATTATGGAAAATATCCTCAGTATCAAAAACCTTACCCTGTTTTTCCACCATAATATTTTCCTCAAAATGTTCAACCAACTCAATCTCACAATCCAAATCCACAACTTTCATTATCATTTCCTCAAAGACCAAATCAATTGCCTGCCCAAACACTTCCAAATCCAAATAATAATATAAATTCACAACTTTTTTACAATATGGAAGGACAAACTTTCCAAACCTACATGATAACTCCATTATATCTAAACATGTCCAACTGAGATCTGGTAGAATATTGGAAAATAAGTCCCCATCAGTTGTTATTCAGGAATCTGAAAAGGAGAATCTCTCTTAAAAGGAGAAATATCTTAATCAAGAAGAAAAATCTCAAAAACAAACCACCCCTGTACATTTTGATGATAGTCCAACAAACTCAAATCCCATCATAGAACAACCTTCAGTATCTGTCCAAACACCACCTTTTCCCGAGAGATTGAAAAATGATAAAGGGGTAGAAAAATAGATTTTATTGCATGATTATGATATGATAGATGAACTGAAGAATGTTTGTATAAAAATTCCTTTGTTACAAGTTATCAAGTAAATACCAATATTTTCAAAGAAAATCAGGGAGTTAAGTATTAAAAGATCAGGAAGAAAGATAAAACAAGTCAAAATAATTCAATTAGTTGGAAAAATTGGAGATATCATGATGGGAAAAACAACAATTTAGGAATATCTTGATCCAAGAAGTCTCATTGTGAAAACACATATCAATGGTATCGAAATTTCAAACACATTGACTGATTTAGGAGAAAATATAAACATCATGAGTAAACACACTATGAATCAATTGAAACTTCCTAATCTTCAATGTACACCTACATTGTTGCAATTAACAGACAGATCTATTATTAAACCTGATGGTGTATTGGAAGACATATTTGTATCCTAGATTCTTGGGAGTATCTTGTTGACTTTATGATTCTAACACCCAAGAGTAATTTTGGAGGGCATCCATTGATTCTAGGAAGACCATGGTTAGCTACAGTTGATGCTTTTATAAGTTGTAGATCTAGTGATATGTTTATTTCTGATGGAAGTTCAACAAATAAATTCATATTATATCCTATTGCAAAAGAAACAATAGATGTAGAAAGTGAAAAACGGATGGATGGTGATATTGATATAAGACCAATCTTTGTTACTTGAGAAATAGATGAAGAACAGATTTTGAATTTAATGAAAAATAACGAGTCTTCTTCATATTGTGAGTATAATCAAAGTTTTCAATAACAATGTGATATTGAATATTTATCATCCCATCGATTATCTTTACATTCTATGGAAAACTTTGGAAATTCTCCAATAGAAATCTTTCCAGAAAAAACCTTGAATATCAAGAATAATATGGAAGAATTTCAAAAGAAAGATTGATTAAAAATGTTACAAGAACATTCCTCTCCCTATGCATGGGAATACACTGAAATGAAATGAATTTATCCCAATACTTGTATACATCATATTTACATCGAAGAAAATGCCAAACCATTTCAAGAACCTTAGAGGAGAATGAATCCAAATTTAAGAGAAATTGTTAAAGCGGAACTACACAAACATTTTAATTCGAATTTCATTTATCCAATATCAAATAGCCAATGGGTTTCACCAATGGTAATTGTTCCTAAAAATAATGGAAAATGGAGAGTATGCATTGACCATAGGGAATTGAATAATGGCACTTTAGCAGATCATATTCCACTTCCTTTAATAGATCAAGTTTTAGACACATTGGAAAGAAAGAAATATTTCTCATTCTTGGATGGTTTTAGTGGATATAACCAGATCCAAGTAGCTCCAGAAGATCATGATAAAACCACAATTACCTATCCATGGGGAACCTATGAGCATCACCCGATGCAATGAGTGGTAAGTGAACTATTCAAAAATCATGAGAAATTAGTCAGTTACGACTACCTCTCATGGAAATGGTCATACGTGAATGACTTACTTAACGCAGTTGAATCCCAAAAATGATATCTAATATAATGCACAACGTAAACCCCCATACTTAAATTCAAAAAGAGTCAATGGATTTCTACTTGAATGGTTCATGAGGCACAATACTTGCTAAGGTTTTGCAAATGGGGTAGCAAGCTAAGTGGGCTTGATTGTGGGGAAAACTCCACAGTTAAGCGCGCTTGAGCCAGAGGAGTTCTGGGATGGGTGACCTCCTGGGAAGTCCTGGTTACTGGGTGCAAGCCCCGGAAGTGATGATTGATGCTATGTGATTCATTTCACTAGTTTCAATCCCACTTCTTCACCCCTGTGAGCATCACCCGATGCAATGAGTGCTAAGTGAACTATTCAAAAATCATGAGAAATTAGTCAGTTACGACTACCTCTCATGGAAATGGTCATACGTGAATGACTTACTTAACGCAGTTGAATACCAAAAATGATATCTAACCTATGCCTATCGAGTACTTCCTTTTATATTATGTAATGCACCTGCAACATTCCAAAGGGAAGTTTTACGCATTTTCTCTGACCTGATTGTGCGGAAGTTTATATGGATCATTTTACTGTCTATGGAAATTACTTTGAAGAAGCTCTTAAAAATTTGGAAAAATTTCTCGTTAGATGTAAGGAATAAAATCTTTTATTAAGCCATTAAAAATGTTTTATGATATTTACTAAGGGAATTGTTTTAGAACACCATATTTCAGGGAATGGAATTAGAGTTGATACATCTAAAGTAGAAGTTATTTCTATATTATCAATTCCAACTTGTCAAAGATATGTTATAATTTTTCTTGGCTTTACTAGTTACTATAGACGATTCATATAAAACTTTACAAAAAATGCTTCTCCACTTTTCAAATATGCTCACAAAAGACTGTGAATTCATTTGGAATTTTGATTGCCAAAAAGCTTTTGAAACTTTGAAAGAAAATATTTCTGAAGCACCCATTCTAAGAGGACCAAATTGGAAACTACATTTTCACATTTCAACTGATGCTTCAGATACAAATTTAGGAGTTGTACAAGGACAAAAGGATTTAACTCATGTCATTTACTACACCAGTAAAAATTTGACTCCTTTAGAGTTAAATTATACTGTAATAGAAAATGAGTTTTTATTTGTTGTCCATGTCATTAATAAATTCACAGATTACATCACTAGTTATGAAACCTTTGTAGATAAAAATCATTTTGAAATTAGGTGTTTAACGAATAAACCAATCACTAGTGGAAAAATTACAAGATGGTTATTGTTGTTACAAGAATTCAATATTACCATTTTGGATCAATGTGGAAAACAAAATACAGTTGCTGACTTTCTATCTAGAATTCAAAATGATAATAATGATATACATGTAGAAGATAATTTTCCTGATGAATATCTTTTTTCAGAACCTATTAAATCTCCTTGGTTTGCAAATATTGCTAACTATTTGGCTACAGGGAAGTTACCACTATATTTGTCTCCTTAAGAGAAAATAAAGGAAATTCAAATTAGTGCATCTTACTCATGGATAAATGGAGAATTATACAAAATAGGGCCAGATTTTATCATTCGAAGATGTGACAGAGAAGATGAAGTACCAGATATACTAAAGGATTTTCATGATGAACCATGTGGAGGACACATTGTTGATAAACGAAATTCATACAAAGTCCTTCTCTTTGGATATTATTGGCCTTCCCTTTTTAAGGATGCCAAAAAATATGTTAATAGATGTGATAGTTGTCAAAGAATGGGGAAAATTGTTCCTTCAGATGAAATGCAATTACCACCTCAAGTACTCATTGAACCTTTTTGATAAACGGGCTCTGGTTTTGTTGGTCTAATTAATCCACCATCAAGACAAAAAAGGTACAATCTTGTTTGCATTGATTATGCTAAAAAATGGGTTGAAGCTTGCTCTAGATTTAAACAGGAATGCAATAAAGTACAAAAATAAACACAAATACAAAGATACAGCAGAAATAATACTTCATTTCATTAATGGAGAATACTGAAATATGCTTACAAACAGAAATGGAAATAAACTAGCTCAGGTGATGGTAGCTTATCTATGAGAAGAGATGTGGTGGCTACATTCCTCTGAACTGCCTTACAATGAGGCTCAAGGGCCTTTTTATTATTGAAAAATAAGAGAAAACCCTAAAAAACCAAAACCCTAACCCGAGGAGATGTAACACCAAGAGTTTATGGGCCCCTTTGGGGTGAGTTGGATAGGCAACTTCCCGGGGTCGCGACTTGGTCATATTATCTCCATTTGACGTGCATGATAACCCATTGGAAAGATATCTCCGAGGACTACGTCGGAAAAGACAATTTTAGATATAAAATAATTGGTGGTAGATTAAAAAAAATGTCGTTTAGGGTCTCAAAACAACTTCGAAAGTTTAGGACCCAAAAAACTGCTAAAAATAGTAAATTGTGCTACAATTAAGGAAATTGAAAAACTGAAAGAAGAAATGGTGGGGATCCAAGTGGAAATGGTAGGTGGCCACCAATATCCACCTAGATCATTCCTCCCCCGTTGGGAAGCAATGGTCCCCATTGCGTTGAGTTCCTCCATGAGATTAGGAAACTTCCGCTGAACTTGGTTCCTTGTGAGCCACTTGCCATGGTTAAGGAGTTGGCCTGCTTTGATAACTCGATACAGTTGGATCTTTTGCTGGTGAGTGTGGCTGACATGTGTGTCCATGATATAATTAGTTGCAGCTTGTTCCATGCAAACTAGATTTAACTCTGTTGTTGTGGGTTGTTCTACAATGTCGGATCTGTCTAGTAATGGTGGAATGTATGGATGAAGGCGGACAACATTGAACACTGGGTGCAGGCCAAGGAATGGGGGAATGATGAGCTCAAATGCATTGTCCCACGCAGCCTTGGTAATGGTGTAAGGACCATATCAAAGTGGGCTGAGTTTCCGATAGGCTCTGGTAAGGTGTTCCTTTTGTAAATGCAACCAGACTTTGTCGCTCACCTGAAACTTGTGTGGCACGTGATGTTGATCATGTAATTTCTTGTACTTGGCATTTGATTTCTCCAAAATAACATGGTCCTACTAGAGGATATGTTGGATGTGCTCAATGAAGCTATTTGCGTTATCTATTTCGAACTGGACATGAGCCGAATCTGCCTGAGTAGCTGTAAATGGCATGGCCACATCAACGAGACATAGTGGCTCGAATCCCAAGCCCACCTAAAAAGGGTTGTGGAGAGCCCAGTTATAGTTGTTCTAAACATATGGGAGGCTCTCATCCCATGTGCATGGATGCTTTGAGTTGTACAAGTGCAAAATATGTATGATCATCTTGTTGACAACCTCTATCTAGCCATCAGTTTGGGGATGGAAGGCTGTGGACTTAGTGAGTTTGGTGTCCAACATCGACTAGAGACTGGACCAAAATGTACTGTGGAACCTACTGTCCCAATCTGAGATGATAGACTTTGGGATCCCAAAGTGTACCCACACTCATTCAAAGAAGAGTTTAGCATTGGCTTCTGTTGCGATATTGTTCTTGCAGGCTGCCATAATGGCCATCTTCGAGAACCTGTCAACGACAAAAAAAACACAGTCATTTCCATGCTTAGTAGAAGGAAGGCCCGACATGTAATCCATGGAGATGGATTCCCAAGGTTAAATAGGGGTGGGCAGCAGGGTATATAAGCCTTGCTTCTTGATGGTCAGTTTGGCAATGGCACAGGCAGTGCGGGATATGAAGTACTTCCCGACATCTTGTTGAAGGTTCGGCCAGTAGAAATACTTCTGCAGTACTGTCACCATTTTCTCGACCCCAAAATGCCCAGCAGCATGACTATAGTTTTCCTCCCAAATCATCTTGGCACACTCTCTTGAAGGAACACAAAGGTGACCCAGGTGGCATAATAAGGTATCCTGGAGGTGAAAATCTAGAATATGCTGACCCTCCAAGAGTGTCTTCTGTGTGGCCGAATTCTAGGTTGCTTTCATAGAGACTTGGCCAAACAAAAGTCTCATGCCCACAAGAGTTGAGGATAGTGGTTAACACCATGATCAGTGGTCGACTGAGAAAATCTCCAACATTATTGGTGCTACCCTTCTTATACTTGATATTCAAATGGAACTGTTGCAGGTATGGTGATCACTTTTGATGGTGATCATTCTGCAACATCCCTTGGGTTTGTATGAACTGTAGGGGCAGGTGGTCTGTGTGGATGACCGTTTCCTTCCCCAAAATGTAATTCTTCCATTGTCAGCAGGCCTGCACAATGGAATACATCTCTTTGTCATAAGTGGGATACTTCCGTAATGTGTCTGAAAGTGTCTCATTGTGATATGCCACTCGATGCCTGTGTTGAGTAAGGACTGCCCTAATAGCATAGTCAGAGGCATCTGTCTCGATCTTAAATGGTTGTTACAAGTCTGGTAATGCGAGCATTGGTGTCGAGCAGTTGCAATGTTTCAACTTTGTGAATACCTTTTGTTGAGGTTCATACCAAAAGAATTTTTCTTTCGCTCCTCCTTTGGTGACTTGACTTAAGGGCCAAGTGATATGAGAAAATCCTAACATGAACCTGTGGTAGAAGTTGGCGAGACCCAGAAAGCTATGAAGCTCTGTCATAGTGGTTGGATATGGCCAATCTCGAATGACTTGGATCTTGGCTGGATCCACATGCACCCCTCATTCATCAATAATGTATCCCAGATACTGAACCTGGGTCATGCCAAAAGTTCATTTCTTCAAATTGGGACATAACTTGTGTTGCCACAGTGTTTGGAGAACCTGTTAGATGTGGTGGAGGTGTTCTTCCCAACTCTAGCTAAATATAGGATGTCATCCAAGTATACCACTACAAATGAGTTGGTGAATGGCCGCAAGATGTCATCCATTAGCCTCATGAAGGTTGCAGGAGCATTCGTCAATGCGAAAGGCATAACCAACCATTCAAAAAGGTCATCCTTAGATTTGAAGGTAGTCTTCCACACATCGGAGGGTTCGATCAGTACCTGGTGATATCCTGAATTCAAATCGATCTTGTTGAAATATTTTGCCCCATTCAGTTGGTCCAGAAGGTCATCAATCTATGGGATCGGGTACCTATTTTGGACAGTGATCTTGTTCAGCGTCCGATAGTCAATATAGAGTCACCAAGTCCCGTCCTTCTTTTGTACTAACATGATCAGGCTCCCACAGGGTGATGAAATCGGTCGGATGTGACATTTCTGCAGCAGTTCCTCAGTTTGCCTATTGATTTCATTGTTGTCCAGAATAGAGAGCCGATAGATTGGTCCATTTGGCAGTGACACACCTGGGTTAGGTCGATGGAGTTCTTGACCTAACAGTGCAGAGGAACTCCTGCAAGGGAGGTGAAGAGGTCCTCATACTCCTCCATGACCTTGTCCATTTATAGTTGTCATGCAGAGGGGCCCTATCTGGAGGTCGTGGCCATCGTCTTCTTCTTTCCTTGAGGTGTATCATCAGGAAAACAAATTTCCCTATTTTGGAAATGTGCTTACTAAATTTTTTTGCAGTAACCAAAGAGATGGAGGTAGGCAGTGCTACCTCTGGTATCCTATATAACTTATTTCCCAAAGTAACAATAACATCACGAGGCCTTGATTCATACATAGCATGTCACTTCCACAAGCATGGTTGGCCTAATAATATGTCACAAACATCAAGGGGAGCAACGTTACACAATACCTCATCCATGAAGGGCTTGATGTTGTATGGAAGGTGACACTATTAGCTCATGCGAAGATCCCTTCCTTGGTGAAGCCACCCAATGGTGTGTAGTAGTGGATGTATTGTGGTCGATAAGCCCAACTATATAGTGACCTCTACCGAAATGAGGTTCATTTGGCTCCTGCTGTTGATAATGAACTATAGCGGGGAGCCCTTTACCCATATCTGGGAATGGAAGAGGTGCTCCTCCTCCTCTGGATCTTCAGGTTCCTACTTCTGGATCTTCATGGTGGCAATGATGGCATTGGGCTTTGCACCGATAATCTGCTTGCCTTTGTCATTTCCCTTGTCGGGCTCTGACTCTGGTGTGAGAACATGCATCTAATTCTGAAGCATTTAGATCAGCCACCAGTGACTGCATGGCCCGACACTCACTTTTGTTGTGAGTGGAGCTCTTATGGAACTTACACCACTTTCCCGTGTCATTTTTCGGCTTTGGGGCACTGTTCTTTTCTTGCAGACTTGGCGGGTTATCCTGGCCACCCCACCTTGGCTTTGTCCTTTGTTCTGCGGTTTGTGGGCACCGTTCCCCTGCTTTAGATTCACAGATCCAAAGTCTCTCTTCTTTAGCTTAAACTTTTGCTCGATCTTGATGGCATATCAGTATGCAATGACGAGACAGGAGATGTTCAGGAATTCTATTTCGTCCTAGATGTACCTGTGCAGGCAACCGCAGTATTGGAGTACCAAATGCTGCTCCGAATTCTTGATACCCAACTTTGTGTGAAGGGTATGAAAAATATTGGTAAACTCTGGAACGTCTTGGTTCCTTACTTGCTGCTGCGTGGTCCACTTTATCTATTGATCCTCATAGCTTCCAACTGGGTAGTACTGCTCCTTGATGGTAGCCCACAATGAATTCCAAGTGGGTGCGACTAAAAACAGTGAGGTCGTACTTTCATCCTTCTACTCGCAGTAGGTTTCCCACCAGTCCTTGATGTGGGGGGCGACTTTGAGAAGAGTGAAAGTAATCTTTTCCCGGCCGAAAAAATCATGAACAAAAAAATACTCTTTTAGTAGATTTAACCATTTATCTATAGTGTTTGCATCTATCTGACCCTCAAATATGGGAATGTCAAAGTTCACATTTACCTTAAACGGTGTGGTGCTTCCAGAGTAGCTGTTGGAAGTAGATGTGTCACCCCTTGGTAGTCACTGAAGGATCTTGGAAAAGTTGTCCATCATCATGTTCCTTTGTCGCTCAAGGCCCTCTTTGAGCAAGATTTTGATAGGATCTCCTACCCCCTCATCTTTCTTTTCATCCTCCATGGGAGGCCGTTGGGATTTGCGAGGTTGGTCTTGCAAAGGTTCGACTAGTTCAAGCCCTAACTCCTTATATACCAACCTCATTGGGGACATGCAAGGAAAAATAGATAAAGAGAAGACTGCTCTGATACCATTGATCCAGATTTAAACAGGAATGCAATAAAGTACAGAAATAAACACAAATACAGAGATACAACAGAAATAATACTTCATTTCATTAATGGCGAAAACTGAAATATGCTTACGATGGAGGATTTTTTTTAAAGGTTGCGCTAGGGTTCACGGGCGTGTTTGTGGGCTAGGGTTAGCAGACGGCACAGCACTCTGGAGCTGCAGGTGGAAATCGTGGGGCAGAAGTCGAAGAGAGGCACGGCAGGCAGATTAAGCAAGGTAATCTCGAAGCATAAACGAATTAAGTGATAAGTTTTCAGCAAAGAAGTGAGGTTAAACATTAAAAGTGATAGAGCTGAGTAGGAAATGGAAAATCAGCAGGGGAGGGGAGAGATCCCCTCCTATAAAAATGTTGTAGCAGGTGAAACCAGTACAAGCGGAATGCAGCGTAATCAGAAGGAAAACTACGCACCAGTGATGGGTAACCTATGGCAAAACAGGATGGGTGGGAAATTCCTTCCAAGGGCACAAAAACAACCTAGATATGTCATTCCCTGCAACAAACTTGAGGAATATAACTGCTACATGAAGGACCATGCACTGATATGCAAGTTCGTAGGGTATTGGCCAACTGAGAAAGAATTATACAGGTGGATTTATCAAAGGTGGAGACCAAAAGGTCATATAGATCTGAAACTGGGAGCAAAAGGGTTTTTTACAGCCATCTTCGCAAATCTGGAGGACAAGGATAGGGTTTTTGAGGAAGGACCGTATTTTATGAACAGTGCGGGCCTGTTTATGAAATACTGGGAAGAACGATATAACCCTGAAAAAGAAAAAATGCTAGCCGCCCCAATCTGGGTTAGATTGTTTGGCTTACCAGTGGAATTTTGGGATCCTGAAATACTAGAAGGGATTGGGAAAACAATCGGGGGCTTTGTCAAAATAGCAGAAGCAACAAAACGAGGCAAATATACATCATATGCAAGGCTCTGTGTATACATGAATATAGCAGAACCCCTTCCGGAATATATTGAGTTGGAATATCATGATGAAATCTGGCAACAGCCAATAGACTATGAACATATTCCGTTCAGGTGCCGAAAGTGCCATGAGTACGGCCATCTATATAGACAATGTCCTTTGAATAAGGAGGAGGGGTTAAATAGAAATCAAGAGGAACATCAAAGAGATTCAGAAAAAATGGAAGAGGCAGATAGGGACTTTCAACAGATTACAGGAAGGAAGAAACAAGGCAAAGAGGGCTCCAAAACTCAGACACAAGAAAAACCCCTTAACACAGCGAGTCAAAACAAGTTTCAAATCCTCCAAGACGAAAACGAGGATTATGAAGTAAACCTGGAGGATGATGAAGATCCTGGAAATACGCCAATGGAAATAGTTAAAGAAACTAAGGGAAAAGAAACAAATACGGGGAAAGCAGCTGAAGAACGGGCTGTGGGAAAGTCAGAAACAGTAACAATCCAAACCCAGATGGAAGTGGAAAGCCAGATGGAAAATGAGGTGGAGGAGGAAAAAATCATGAAACAGTTAATTCAGGAATGGAAAAACCTGGATAGCAGATTCATACCAGAGAAGCAGAAACAACTGTACAAAGAAGCATTTCAAAAGTACAAGGAAAAAAAAGGGGAGAACATGGATAAACAGATAACCATAGGAAACGAACAGGAGAATGGTCAGATGGGAATGGACGGCTCTGGAAAAAACAACAGGAAAAGAGGTCGGAAAACGTTGAGTGAAGCCATTTAGACTGTGGGTGAAATGCTGATAAACTCAGGTAAAGTGATACCTCTGTCAGAGGTATTCTCCCCCTCCTATCAAAAGTTTTAAATGATTATCATCAGCTGGAATATTAGGGGTTTGAATAGTAAAGGAAAACAGAGGTATATGAAAGAGAAATTGAAAAAGGACAAGCCAAGTATTATGATTCTTTAGGAAACGAAAATTACAGTGCAACAGTTGGAAGGAATAATCGACAAAAATAAGCTTCAATACGAAGTTATGGGGCAAGATGCTATTGGATCTGCGGGAGGAATTGCAATTTTGTGGAACCCAAATGACATCATCCTAGAAGGCTGGACCAGTATGACCAGAATCCTTACAGGCATTAGTAGAATAGTAGGAACGGAAGAAACGGTAGTCATCTCAGGGGTTTATGGCCCACATTCCCCAGGAGAAAAAGAAAGTTTTATAAAAAACATGAAAGCAATTCGTAGAATTTATCCTGAGGCTACATGGGTTATAGGAGGCGATTTTAACTTAATCCGATCCCTAGAGGAGAAAAAAGGAGGGATAAGAAAGTCAGATCAATTCATGGATATGTTTAATGATATGATAGATGATTTAAGACTAGTAGACATTCAAACTATCAATGGGATCTGCACCTGGAACAATAGGAGGGGAGGCAGGAATCAGATAGCATCGAGACTTGATCGCTTCCTAGTATCAGAAGCTATTATGAACAAGGACGTTTTCGTTGAAGCGAAGATCATGCCATCTCTTGGATCTGACCATTGGCCTATCAGACTAGAGGTGGATATTAAAAGAAATCGTGGAAGGAGACCCTTCAGATTTGAAGCATTTTGGTTAAGGGACCCGGGATTCATAAAGAAAATGGAAGAATGGTGGACGCAAAGTACAGTTCAGGGTAAAGGAAAGATGCATACATTCCAACTGAAACTTAAGGAGTTGAAAGGGAGAATCAAGAAATGGAATAAGGAGGAATTCGGTAACATTATGGAAGACAAACAAAAACTAGAGGGAGAAATGGAATCACTGCAACAAAAGATAATAACAGAAGGAAGGTCAGAGGAGAGCATTAGAGAAGAAGGGATAATTCTTGGAAAACTAGAGGAAAGGCGAAAGCAGGAAGAAATTCTATGGAGGCAGAAATCAAGAATAAAATGGTTAAGGGAAGGGGAAAGGAACACAAAATTCTTTCATCAGGCAATGATTCAACACAGACAAAGAAATAGGATATTATCCATCAAAGATCAGAATGGTGAAAGAGTAGTGGAGAAAGAAAGAATCGAGCAAGTGCTGGTGGAACATCATAAAGATATCCTAGCAGAGCCTCTAGTTGATAGATCGGAAGCAATAAAGGAAATATGTTCGGCCATTCCTCGTTTAGTTACAGAAGACCAAAATAAGGCTCTGATGAGAGCTGCCAACTTAGAGGAGATAGAAGAAGTTGTAAAATCCATGAAAAAAGGTACAGCTCCAGGTCCAAATGGCTTCACGATTGAATTCTACCAAGCGGGATGGCATTTTCTGGGAAGAGAAATCCTAGAATTGATAGAAGATTCTCGGATGAACCAGAAGGTATGGCCTGCCATTAACTCTACCTTCTATGCTCTGATTCCTAAGAGTGATAATTTAGAAGATGCCAATGGCTTTAGACCCATAGCATTGTGTAATGTTATTTACAAGATAATAACAACCTTGATCGCCAAAAGACTGAAACCCTTGCTGGACAAGTTAATATCTACTGAACAAACGGGTTTTGTAGAAGGTAGACAAATCCTGGATGGCCTTGTAGTAACCCAAGAAGTTATCCACTCTTTAAAAATGAAAAAACAAAAGGGCATGATGATTAAATTAGATCTGTCGAAAGCTTATGACAGACTGAATTGGAAATATTTGGAAGAAGTCCTGGAAAGTTTTGGCTTTAGCAGGCGATGGGTAAAGTGGATTCATAGTCTAATTTCAACTCCGAACTTCTCCATTCTTGTTAATGGAACCCCCTCAAAAACCTTTAATGCGTCTAGAGGAATTAGACAGGGAGACCCATTATCTCCGTTTCTTTTCATATTGGCAGCAGAAGGCCTTGGTAGATATATTAAAAAAGAATGAGCAGCGAACAAAATCAAGGGTTTACAGCTTTGGGGTAATGATTTGCCCTTAACCCATCAGCAATTCGTTGATGATATTATGCTATTTGGCGAACCAACTGTTAAAGAAGTGAAACAGCTGAAGAGGATTTTGGACCTATTTGCTAAAGCCTCGGGACTGGAAATTTATAGAGACAAATCATGTGTTTTTATATTTAATACTATGGAACATATTAAAGCTCATCTTACAAGACTGATGGGCTTTAAGCGAGGAGAGCTGCCTACGAAATACCTGGGGAATTTATTGGACTTCACATCCAAAAAATTGAAAAATTGGCAAGGAGTCTTGGACAAACTGAGAAACGGAGTGGCAAATTGGGCTTTTTGAACTTTAAACATGGAAGGAAGGGTAGTATTGGCGAAATCAGTCCTCCAAGCTATTCCTATATATCCTCTGTCGATAATGGCGGCCCCTTTAGGAGTATGTTCAAAGATTAGGGAGATCATAAGAAAGTTTATCTGGGGAGGGGCGAATCAACAGAAAAAATGGGCCCTAGTTTCTTGGAATCACCTAACAGAGAGGAAGGAAAAAGGAGGATTGGGTTTACGCGACCCGGAAAAACTCAACAAAGTGTTAGGAGCGAAGCTCTGGTGACGATGGTTAAGAGAGGGTAATGACCTGTGGAAAGCCATTTGGAGACTCAAATACAATATGCCTGACACAATAGTTGAGATTTTAAGACAGAGAGAAACCCCCAAGGGCTCAGCAATCTGGGATCTACCTCGTCAGAACAGAGATATAGTAGAAAACCATACATTCTAGGAGATTCGAGGTGGAGAGGAAGCCAACTTTTGGGATGACAAATGGCAGCAGAAGGAAAAAATGAACAAAATTCAGACGGTCCAACAGCTTCAGGAAAGAGTAGAGGGAAATAGAAAATGTGTCAAAGATTATTGGAAAGATAATGAATTGGACGGAATCTGGAGAAAATGGATAGAACCAGTTGAATGGGACGGGGAGCTAAATCAAGAACAACAAGAAGCTTATATGAAAGAGGTGGATTCCAGGAAAATTAGAGCTCGTACAGGAAGGGACATTCTTAGATGGGGGAACTCCATGAAAGGATCTTTCACCATCAAAGAGGCATACTACTTAGTGGACACACAGGCTATAAATGAGGAGAATCTCGAATGGAAGATTATTTGGGGAAGCAACTGGTGGCCGAAAGTATCCCTATTCATATGGCTTGCAACTAAGAACAAGATTCTAACTTGGGACAGAATTCAAAAAAAAGGTTTCAGTGGACCCTCAAGATGTTGTCTCTGTAATATCGAAGAAGAGACCCGAAACCACCTCTTAATCAATTGCTCGTTCGCTAAGAAACGATGGATGGATACAATAAGGATATTCGGCAAATCTGAGATAGGTCCCAGAGACTTTAACGCAATAATTTTCCAATGGAATAAAGAGAAATTCCAATGTAAAGTTGTTAGCAGAGCTTGGGATCTTATTGCAGGCTTCGTGCTATGGATGATATGGAAAGAAAGGAACCGCCGATTATTCCAGAACAAAATAAAGGATTCGGAAACGATATGGAGACGAGCGGTCAACCTAATGAGGGAAACAATCTTGGTAGAGAAATGGGACGTGGAGGACTGGAAGGCTAACCAAACTGAGGAGATGATCCTAAACAGTTTAAACTTAAAATATGAGATGGTGTATCATAAGCAGGACATCAGACATAATGCGCGAATCCAAAATTCAGATAAATTTATTTATCCCAGAGATAACTTCATCAAATTAAACTTTGATGGAGCATCGAAAGGGAATCCTGGCAATGCTGGTTTCGGTGGCATATTCCGTGATAGTCAGAAGCAGGTAAGGTGGATTTACGCTGATTGGGGCGGAGAAATGACGAATAATGAGGCTGAATTTTGGGCGATCCACCAGGGGTTGCGAATTGCAATCCGAAATGGTTATGCAAACTTGGAAATAGTTGGTGACTCCCAGATCGCGATTGAAATGTTGAAGAAGCTTAACAATGGAAGAGATTGGGAACGAATTACAAGCAGCTGGAGAACTGCCAGAATTGTCCAAGAGATAGCGGATCTGTTAAAAAGGATAGAATACAAACTAGTTAATCATGTTAGGAGGAATGGGAACCGCGTAGCCGACTTCCTGGCAAACTGGGGTTGTAAAGGACGGGGCAGCATTTTAGATAGCCAATGGAAAGTGGTATGTGACAGCAGAGATTGGGCAGACTTGGCAAAGATTATAAATGAAGATCATGATCAGGCAACGAGCGAGAACACCAGGATTAATGAGCTGGATAGGTGAGCGGGTCTGGAGATCTCGTTTAATGAATGCAGGTCAGTATGGACAGAGGATTGATATGATGGCAATGCACAATGCAGTACATCGGCGGCGTGCGTGGAAAGCATCTCAGGATCACCCCCATTGTGATATAATTAATGCGCGCGATCGGAGAGGATGGTGGAGCGGCATGTCAGATCTTCAGACGGAAAATGATAAACATGGTATGATGGCCAGAAGAGGCATCATCCCGGATAATAAACGGCGGCAATGCAGCGCCGATTTAGTGGCATACTTCGAGGGCGGAAAGTTGATAAATACCCAGACGGGCAAGGAAAGGCAGCAGATTAGTTTTTCCCCAATTCAGCGAGCAGAGGTCAGGACAACAGTGAGACAGCGAGACAGGAGAGTTTTTAGCCGGCACCAGAGCATACCCCGTGGCATAATTGGAGATAGCATGGAAACCAGGATGAAAACCAGGGTGGCAGAGGAGCTGAATAGTGCAGCTGACAAGAGCAGGGATCGGAAAGGCAAGGCAATAGCGATAGAGGAGCTCCCGGCCGAGATTTTTGAGATTGCGGACGAGTCTGAGGAGGAGGAACCCCGACGCGAAGCAAACAGAAAGTTTAACGCACAGGGCAGTGTAGCAGGAGGTGGGAACCAGCAGTTGAAAGAGGATCAGCCAGCACTGCAGATGGAGCGAGTTAGAAGATACGGTATGAGAAGAAGGGATAGGGGAACGGGAAGTAGGGTGGATACGGGCGGTAAGAGAGGTCGGGGGCAGAGCAGGAAGGAAGACGAGAAAGGCGAGAACACCAAGCAGGAAGCGGGACCAGCCAAAAAAATGAGGAGGTCGATGGAACAGAAAATTCATCAGGTGGAGAGGGCCTATCAGCAGAATACAAATCCAGAGGTTAGAAGAATTATGCAACACTTGGAGGAGGAGTCTCTTCAAGGCCAATCTGATGAAGAAATGGAGGACTGGGAATTCTTGCTGCATGACCCAGGCAACACCAGGGGCAGAATGTCTCTGTTCAAACAATCTCTCCACATTTACTGGGTAATGAAAAGGTTATTGGCAAAAGCATTAGAGCAAGTTGCTACTGAGATGGTGGAGATAGCGCAGGGAGGCCCTGAATTGCGTAGGGATCTGAGGTTCATTCACATTTCTTTAGAGAGGCAAGAGAAGAAACTGGATGAATTACATCAGCTACTGAAGGGAGAACATCAGGGAGCAGACGGAGGAGCGAACCAGCAACTTGCAACTAAAGATGTCTGAGAAAAGATATGTATAGGAAAGCTCATAGTCTTGTTCACTATAGTTTTTTGCATGCTCTAGATAAGGAAATATATTTTATGTAGACCAATAGGATTAGAAGGTCTCAGGACTGTCTAGTCCATCTTGCTAGGATAATCAGACTTTGGGCCTTTTATTTTTGGTCGGCCATTAAAAACTTTAGATGGCTTAATGACTCCGTTTCCACATGAGGGCGAGTTAATATGTTTTTGATACTATGCTATGTTTTATTTTCTATCCAGTAATAGAAGCTTACAAAAAAAAAAAAAAACTGAAATATGCTTACAAATAGAAATGGAAATAAACTAGCTGGGGCAATGGAAGCTTATCTTTGAGAAGAGATGTGGCGACTACATGCCTCTGAACTACCTTACAATGAGGTGGGCCTTTTTATTATTGAAAAATAAGAGCAAACCCTAAACAACCAAAACCCTAACCCGAGAAGATGTAACACCAAGCGTTTATGGGCCCCGTTGGGGTGAGCTGGATAGCGAACTTCCTAGGGTCGCGACTTGGTCATATTATCTCCATTTGACGTGCATGATAACCCATCAGAAAGATCTCTCTGAGGACTACAATGGAAAGGGCGCTTTTCATATATACAGAACTGGCAGTAGATTTCCAAAAAAAAAAACGTCATTTAGGGCCTCAAAACAGCTCTGGAAGTTTAGAACCCGAAAAATTGCTAAAAATAGTAAACTGTGCTACAATTAAGGAAACTAAGAAATTGAAAGAAGAAATGGTGGGGGTCCAAGTGGAATTGGTGGGTGGTGACCAATATCCAACTAGATCATTCCTCCCCCTTAGGAAGAAATGGTCCCCATTGCATTGAGTTCCTCCATGAGATGAGGAAACTTCTGGTCCCATGTGAGCCACTTGCCCTGGTGAAGGAGTTGACTTGCTTTGACAACTCGATATAGTTGGATCTTCTGCTGGAAAGTGTGCTTGACGTGCGTGTCCATGATATGATCAGTTGCAGCTTGTTCCAAGCAATCTTGATTTAACTATATTGGTGTGAGTTGTTCTGCAATGTCGGATGTATCTAGTAATGGTGGAAGGTATGGCCAAAGGCGGTCCACTTTGAACACTGGGTGCAGGCCAAGGAATGGGGGAATACTAAGCTCAAATGCATTGTCCCCCACAACCTTAGTAATGGTGTAAGGACCATATCGAAGTGGTCTTAGTTTCTGATAGGCTCCGGTAAGGCGTTCCTTTTGCAAATGCAACTAGACTTTGTCGCCCACCTGAAACTTGTGTGGCACTAGATGTTGATCATGTCACTGATTATACTTGGCATTGGATTTTTATAGAATGTCATGGACTTGCTGGAGGATATGTTGGATGTGCTCAATGAAGTTGTTTTCCTTATCTGTTTTGGAATGGACATGAGCCGAATCTACTTGAGTAGCTGCAAATGGCATGGCCACATCAATGGTACATAGTGGCTGGAATCCCAATCCCTCCTAAAAAGGTTTGTGGCCAGTCGAGTTGTGGAGAGCCCAGTTATAGCTGTGCTGAACATAGGGGAGGATCTCATCCCATGTGCATGTATGCTTTGAGTTGTACATGCATAAAATATGTATGATCATCTTGTTGACAACCTCTGTTTGGCCATCGATTTGGGGATGGAAGGTTGTGGACTTAGTGAGTTTGGTGTCCAGCATCGACCAGAGACTGGACCAAAATGTATTAAGGAACCTGTTGTCCCGATCTAAGATGATAGACTGTGGGATCCCAAAATGTACCCATACTTGTTCAAAGAAGATTTTAGCAGTGGCTTTTGATGTGATATTCTTCTTACAAGCTGCCATAATGGCCATCTTTGAGAACCTTTCAATGACCACAAAGAAAAAGTCATTTCCATGATTAGTAGAAGGAAGGCTCAAAATGTAATCCATGGAGATGGATTCCCAAGGTCAACTAGGGGTAAGAAGTGGGGTATATAGGCCTTGATTCTTGATGGTTGGTTTGGAAATGGCGTAGGAAGTGCAGGATCCGATGTACTTCCCAACATCTTGTCAAAGATTCGACCAATATAAATACTTCTATAGTAGTGCCACCGTTTTCTCAACCCGGAATTCCTAGAAGCCCAACTGTAGTGTGCTTCCCAAATCATCTTAGCACGCTTGCTTGAAGGAACACAAAGGTGAATGAGGTGGCATAATAAGGTATCCTAGAGGTGAAAATTTGGAACATGTTGACCCTCCAAGGGTGTCTGGTATGTGTGGCTCAATTCAGGGTCACTTTCATAGAGATGTGGCCAACCAAAAGTCTCGTGCCCACAAGAGTTGAGCATGGTGGCTAACGCCATGATCGGTGGTCGACTGAGGCAATCTGCAACATTATTGGTTCTTCCCTTCTTATACTTGATATTCAAATGGAACCGTTGCAAGTATGTTGACCACTTTTGATGGTGATCATTCTACAACTTCTCTTGGGTCTGTATGAATTGCAGGGGCCGGTGGTTTGTGTGGATGATCATTTCTGTCCCCAAAATGTAATTCTTCTGTTGTCAGCAGTCCTGCACAATGGAATACATCTCTTTGTCATAAATGGGATACTTCCAAAATGTGTCTGAAAGTGTCTCACTGTGATATGCCACTAGATGCCCGTGTTGAGTAAGGACTGCCCTAATAGCATAGTCAGAGGCATCTATCTTGATCTCAAATGGCTTTTGCAAGTCTGGTAATGCAAGCATTGGTGATGAGAAGAGGCGATGTTTCAACTCTGTGAATGCCTTCTATTGAGGTTTAGACCAAAATAATTTTTCTTTCGCTCCTCCCTTGGTGACTTGACTCAAGGGTCAAGTGATATGAGAAAATCCCAACACGAACCTGCTGTAGAAGTTGGTGAGACCCAGAAAGCTGCGGAGCTCTATCATAGTGGTTGGAGATGGCCAATCTTGAATGACTTTGATCTTGGTTGGATCCACATGCACCCCCTGTTAATCAATAATGTATCCCAGATACTGAACTTGGGTCATGCCAAAACTGCATTTCTCCAAATTGGCACATAACTTGTGTTGCCGCACTGTTTGGAGAACTTGTCGGATGTGGTGGAGGTGCTCTTCCCAACTTTGTCTGAAGATCAGGATGTCATCAAAGTATACCACTACAAATGAGTTGGTGAATGGCTGCAAGATGTCATCCATTAGCCTCATGAAGGTTGCAGGAGCATTTGTTAACCCGAAAGGCATAACCAACCATTCGAAAGGGCCCTCCTTGGCTTTGAAGGCAGTCTTCCACACATTGGAGGGCTCGATTGGTACCTGGTGATATGCTGAATTCAAATCGATCTTGCTGAAATATTTTGTCCCCTTCAGTTGGTCCAAAAGATCATCAATCTATGGGATCAGCTACCTATTCCGGACAGTGAGCTTGTTCAGCGCCCGATAGTCAATACAGAGTCTCCAAGTCCCATCCTTCTTTTGTACCAACACGATTGGGCTCCCACATGGTGATGCACTCGGTCGAATGTGACCTTTCTATAGTAGCTACTGAATTTGCCTCTTTATTTCATAATTCTCCATAATAGAGTGTCGATAGATTGGTCCATTGGTCAGAGGCACACCTGGGGTCAGGTCTATGGAGTGCTTGACTTGACAATGCAGAGGAACCCCTACGGGGGAGGTGAAGATGTCCTCATACTCATTCACGACCTTATCCATCTATAGTTGTCGTGTGGAGGGGCCCTATTTGGAGGTCATGGCCATCGCCTTCTTCTTTCCTTGAGGGTGTATCATCAGGAAAACAAATTTCCCTATTTTGGAAATGAGCTTACTATTTGGCACCAAAATGGGCTATCTTTCTGTTGCATTTCCATCCCTATTTTTGTCCTTTTTGCACTTATTCATCTGTATTTACTATGCTAAATCCGCAAGGTAATTACCCCTTTCCTGTCTATTGGAATATTTTATTAATGAAGTAAAGTCGCAGGGTTTTGCCTATTCATAGCACTAAAATGCATGTTTGACCGCAACTTTCGGAGAATAGGTACTGATCTTTCAGCGTCCCGCAGCAGATCCGCAATTCACAGCAATGACCAGCCATAAGGAAGCTGTGTAGCCGGAGTCGCAGATGTCCCTGAACCATTCTTGGACCATTCTCTGATCTTGTTCATCTAGTGCTGGTGTCGTTCTGAACTGATGTATATTTTTGGGTATACGGTTACCAGGTTTTGGGGAAGGATGTTGTTCTCCTTCGCTTTGTATAAAAGATAGGTTATTCCTGTAGAGGGGGACTCCCCATCGATATTGTAATAGTTTTCTTCTAGTTAATAATATACCACTCCTTTTGCTGCTCCACTCTTCGCTGTGATTAATGCAGCCCTGATCAGAGAGCTGGGCCCACTCTTCTGATCAGGTGCTGCATAGTTCCTATTGTGTGTCATTTATCATTTCATGGTTGCTGTTGTAGATTGTTATTTCTTGTAATTGCTTTTCTTGAGTATTGTAGTTAATTTCGGTTTTATGGAAATGCTTTGAGTATTAATCACGAACCCTTGGTTAGTGATGGATGGTAACCTTACCCCTACATATACTTTGCATGTTGCCTTGAAAAGGATATGCACCCAGATTGATAAATTAATGTAGGAAAAAGGGTGAATAGATTGTTCATACCTGGACCCCAACATTTTGGCGCTGTTGCCAGGGAGGCTAACAAGGTGCAAGACATGATCCAGACCAACCAGAGGGTCAATCTCTCATCCTGGGGAGAGAACGAGTTTTCTCACTCTGCTCCAGGTCCTGAGCGTAGGTGTTTCTTTTTGCTTGTTTTTATTTGCTTTCCTATTTTCATAGGGCCGACCTCTTGTCCTGGGGAGGGAGGAGTCTTTTGACGCCCTACTCCAGGCCCTGAGTTAGATTTATTTTTCAAACCCTTTTGTGTTTTAATTTCAGGGAACCCTAACTTTTACCCTGGGGAGGGAGGAGTCTTTTGACACCCTACTTCAGATTTGGAAGTATTAGGTCTTCTCAGAGGTGTGTTTTTGTTTTTGTTTCTTGTCCTGGGGAGGGAGGAGTCCTTTGACACCCTGCTCCAGGCCCTGAACCTTAGATTCCTATTTATTTTCTATTAGTTGTCTCTCTTTTAACGAGATCTTTTGTCTTGGGGAAGGAACGGTCTTTTGAGACCTTACTTCAAGTCTAAAGCATTGTAAGTTGACACCAAGACCTTCTGTCATATCATTATTTGTATGAATAGAGAACCAAATAAGAGGGGCAGAGGAAAAGCCCCAAAGAGGGGAGGACGGGACTTGGGAAGAAAGACTTAAATCCAATAAACTATAGCAAAAGCTAAATCAGAAGCATCCTCTCACGTAGCCGTGGGACCGGGTGCATGGAGAATAAAATCCAAGGGACAATCGGTAGATCAACCAGTGCCATCTACAACATTCTTAGGAGATTCGACACAATAGCCCCTTCCAGCAATTGAGGAGACATCCAGCAGTATACCTAACTAGGGGAACCCTACGTTGGTAATAGAAAGGGAAGAGGTTGCAAGCAGAACATCGATAGGGTCAGGCCACTCTAGCAAGGGAAAGGAGGTCGTAGCCGAGGGATCAAGTCATCAGGATGCAGGAGAAAGAATTGTAGAGGCACTCACATCACCAAGGGACCGGGGAAGTCCTCTTAAAGCGACTCGAACCTGAGTGGTAAGGAACCCTCGACCATCTTCTATAGAGCCTGTTGAAATACCTAGTGGTTATTGGAGGATATTTATGGCACCTACAACCTCCACTATCGATTTTTCGATTGGGGATCTGGGAGCTGGCGTGCCCACGAAGCCCATTCCATTAGCAGCCTTACCAAGCTTTCATGGGCTTATTTCAGAAGACCCTGACACATTTTGTTCGAGTTTGACATAGTGTGCCGGGGGTATGACTACATGACGAATGCCCAGAAGTTAAAAATTTTCCCTGCCACACTAAAAGGGATAGCTCTGTGATGGTTTATGGGCCTTGGAGGAAGTTCTATTTCCACATGGGATGATATGCGAATAGCTTTCCTGGAAAAATACCAGGATTACTGCAAATCCCAGAACATCAAAGAGGAAATTTTTAAGTTCACACAAAAAGAAGACGAGAGCTTGGAAGACTGTGTGGAACGATTTAAGTACACATTACAGAGGTCAGGTCACTCCACTTGGATAGGGATATTTTGAAAATCATCCTCCTCTGGGCTTTTCGTGAGGACTCTTTGGAATTGTTGAACATCGTAGGAAAGGGAGATATATCGAAGGAAAGCTTCGAGGTTATCTGTGAACTATGCATCTAGTGCTCGAGGGGACTTGCAAGAAACAGATAAGGGATTCGCTCAGCAAGGGTATCTAGCAGGGGTGTTATGAAGGCAGAAATCAGAAACCTGCTGGACAACTTGAGAACTGATATCCTGAGTACTCTGTCGACACATATGGACATGCTACAAGTGAAACAGAAGTAGCTGGAATTGGATAGGACCATGGCTATATTCTACCCAAAGTGTAGAAAGAAGCATCCAGAGAGGGAATGTCCATTGAAATCCATAGAGGAATGTACAATCTGTGAATTAAATCATGCAACAAGCTCATGCCCCTCCTTGCCAGGCCTGAAAGCAGTGTTTCAAGGGACAGGAGAAGACATGGAGCAGTTGTACCTCATGGGGTCTAAAAAGCCATGGCAGCCTCGACCACCAATGGGAAATCAAGGTATGTACTCAGACCCATCTCAATATTTCAGTAATTTCAATATGAATCCTCAGTCCATGCCCTATCCACCCATGTGGCCACAATACCAGTTTTCACCTTGGCAGTAGTGGAGCCCTCAAGCTAGTTCGAGCTCCCCATGGGCTCCAACTTGGCGAGGATCTTCTCCTGGGCAGTTTCCTTAGCCGATGCCACAACAACAACTCCAACTACCCTCTAATGTGCCTCCTAGTAGTCAACTTGTTCATCCCCAACTTCCCATCCAACCTAACCCGAATCCTAATAATAAAGGAGTTCATCAAACTGACACTCTCAACCTACCTTCGTATAGCATTTCCACCGCAGAATTGTATGAAATGAATTTACGATCAGGGCAGATAGTCGATGCTCAACCTCCACCAGTTATCATTGAACAACTTGATAGTGAGGGTAAAGAATCAGAATTAATTAACAAGGAACCAAAAAAAATTGGTAGAAATCAGGCACCTCCTGCAAAACAACATCAAGCTGAACCACCCTATCTAGAAAGACTAACTTTGAGTAAATCAAGCCCTCAAGCTGAATTCGACTTATTAGGTGAATTACAGAACTTATTTGTCAAAATTCCCCTATTACAAGCTATGAAGGATGTACCGATATATGCAAAGACTCTTAGGGAATACTGTTCAAAGAAGCCAACAAAGAAATCCAAAGACCCCCTTACTATTCACGTCATGGGAAAATTATCAGATTTTATGATGGGAAAGTCAATGCCTATAAAGTATGGAGATCCAGGGAACCCAATTCTGACAGTGCAAATTAATGGGATAGAAATTCCGAATGTGCTGGTAGATCTGGGTGCTGCCATCAATGTTATCACCACTGAAACCATGCATACATTAGGTCTTTGTAACTTGAAGCACACACCTACAGTGTTAGAACTGGCAGATCGATCTACAGTAAAACCAGTAGGAAAGTTAGAAGATGTAACAATTTCAGTGGATTCATGGCACTATCCCATAGATTTCCTAGTATTACACACAATCTTCAGTCAGCGGCCATCCCCTGATTTTAGGTAGGCCGTGGTTGGCTACTACAGATGCTTACATTGGGTGTCGTTTAGGGCACATGGTCATTTCAAATGGGCACAACACTAAGAATTTAGTGTTATACCCACCTGCAGAACCAAACCCATCCACAAAACCAGTAGGTAGCAAGAAAATCTTATCCAGGAAGGAACCTGAATTGGAAAATGAGGAATTAAGACCAGTCCTTACTATTGGATAGGCCCTCTAGTTAAAAATGGAATCGGAGGATGATGCAATCACCTCCTTTATGAATGATCCTTGCTCCATTTCAGAACCAAATCAACAAATCCTAGAATCCATCTTAAGCTGTGAAACATAGGAAACTATTGAAACAATAGAGGGATCTGAGGAGCTACCCGTAGTTGCACCCCATGGAAGTATCCTAGTGGAATTAGAACCAGGAAAGACCCTGAACATTAACCCAGACCTATCAGAATCCCAAAAGAAACAACTTTTAGATGTCCTTCAGAAACATAAAGAAGCCTTCGCCTGGGATTACTCAGACATGAAGGGGATTCCTGCTAATTTATGTACCCACCATATATATATTAAGGAAGATTGTTGTCCTGTGAGATAGCCTCAGAGAAGGATGAACCCTGCATTGAAAAATGTTGTTAAAGAAGAACTTCAAAAATTACTGGACGTAGGTTTTATTTACCCCATTTCAGACAGCCAATGGGTTTCTCCATTAGTAATGGTCCCTAAGAAAAATGGTAAATGGTGGATATGTGTGGATTATAGAGAATTAAATAAGGCAATGCAGAAAGACCATTTTCCTTTACCATTTATTGACTAGGTTTTGGACACATTGGCTAGCAAAAAGTTTTTCTCCTTCCTAGACAGATTTAGTGGGTATAACCAGATCTAGATAGCTCCTGAAGATCAGGACAAAACTACTTTCACATGCCCTTAGGGAACATTCGCATACCAGGTCCTTCCTTTTGGCCTGTGTAATGCACTTGCAACGTTCCAAAGGGAAATTTTGGGGATCTTCTCTGATTTGGTGGACGATAGTGTTGAAATTTACATGGAAAACTTTACTCCATATGGGGATTCATTCGTAGAAGGGTTGAGAAATTTAGAGAAAGTTCTTGAAAGGTGCATACAGGCACATGTCTCCTTAAGTATGGTAAAGTGCCATATGATGATGAAGGAAGGAATTGTTCTGGGACATTTGCTCTCAGCTGAAGGAATTCAGATGGACCCAGCTAAAATAAAGGTAATTCTACACTTTCTGATACCCAAAACACCCACGTAGGTACGCAGCTTTATTGGTTGTGCTGGTTATTATAGGCACTTTATAGAAAATTTTGCTAAAGTAGCACATCCACTTTTTCAATTGCTGACAAAAGATGCAGATTTTGTGTGGATAGATGATTGTGATGTAGCCTTCATGAAAATCAAGGAATTGGTCTATAGTGCTTCGATCCGTAGAGGGCCAGACTGAGCATTACCATTCCATATTCACGCGGATGCTTCCCAGACAGTGGTTGGTGTAGTATTGGGACAACAAGAGGACAGGGTACCATATGTAGTTTACTATGTTAGTAAGAATTTGGCCCCTGCTGAATTAAATTACACAGTGACTGAAAAAGAGTTCCTTTCTACCATCTATGCCATCAACAAATTCTGGCATTACATTACCAGGTATCCTACCTTTGTACATACTGATCATGCAGGTATCAGGTATTTAATGAATAAACCTGTTACCCCTAGTCGCATTACAAGATGGCTTTTGCTACTACAAGAATTTGATATTACTATAGTAGATAAACTAGGGAAGGACAATGTGGTTGCTGATTTCTTGTCTAGGATAGAAAATGATGGTAAGAATACACCCATTGAAGATAATTTTCCAGATGAACATATTTTTTTAGTTTCTGCTAACACTCCGTGGTATGCAGATATTGCTAACTATCTTGCTACAAGGAAGGTGCCTCGTCATTTGTCATATAAGGATCAAAGGAAGATTATTCATCATAGTACCTGATATTCATGGATGGCAGGGTATCTCTTTCATACAGGGGTTGATCAACAGATTCGACATTGTGTGGCAGAGGATGACATCTATGAGATATTAAAGGCTGCCCATGACGGACCCTGTGGAGGACATTTTGCAGATAAGAGAACAGGCCACAAAGTGCTGCAGATGGGATACTACTGGCCTTCCATCTTTTGTGATGCTCAGGATTATGTTTGTAGATGTAATAGTTGCCAATAGATGGGACAACCTGGGAAAGCAGATGAAATGCCTCTATAGCCCTAGATAGTCCTTGAACCTTTCAAGAAATGGGCCATCAATTTTGTTGGACCTTTCAATCCACCTTCTCATTAGAAAGCTCACATCTTGGTCTGCACTGATTATGTGACTAAATGGGTGGAAGCCAGAGCGGTTGCAAGAGCAACAGAGCAAGTAGTGGCAGAGTTTCTTTTTGAAGAAATCTTTGCTCGATATGGTACTCCAAGGGAAATTGTGTCAGATGGAGGGGCGCAGTTCACATCTCACATGATAGGGAAGCTGATGTAGAAATACGGGGTTAAACACAGAGTGACAACCCCTTATCATCCCCAGGCGAATGGATAGGTAGAAAGTACAAACAAAATGTTGGAAAATATCTTGACAAAAATAGTAGCAAGTCATCGTCGAGACTAGTCACAGAAACTTCCAGAAGCTTTATGGGCATATAGAACAACATGGAGAAATAAAACCGATTTTTCTTCGTTTGAGTTAGTCTATGGGAAATCACCCTTGTTTCCAGTAGAATTCGAGATTAGCACACTCAGAACAGCTTTAGAAGTAGGCTTAGACTTATCAAAAGCATAAAAACACCGACTGGAACATCTCAGTGAGTTGGACGAGATTCGATCGATAGCTGTCTAGAAAACCACTGCTGTTCAATAACATAGAATGAAATGGCATGATAAATTTATCAAGAGAAAGGTGTTTCACATAGGGGATTAGCCATTACTTTATGACTCCTAGTTTAAAGATTTCCAAGGCAAGCTTCCCACTCGTTGGATGGGACCGTATGAAGTGGACGTAGTGTTTGACAATGGAATAGTTAGACTAATTACAATAGATGGGAATCATACTTCGTTCTTAGTAAATGGACATCGTCTAAAGCTATACCACCATCCAGCCTCTAGAGATTCCTTTGTTAAACATCTTTTTGATTCATCTGGTTTAATGGTTGTTGGTATAAAGGACACTCTCACTCTACTCAAAAAAAAAAAAAACATTGTTATTACTTGTTTGTATTTTGCAGGAATAACAAAGGAATATGGCTAGGAGAAATGTAACACTCAGCGCTGTTATTCAGCTGTCACTATTACTCAACTAGTGTTGTTACTCCACTGGTGCTGTTACTCTGCTGGTGCTACTACTCCGCCATTGTTGTTACTCCTTCGCTGTTGTTACTCCACCGGTGTTGTTACTCAGCCATTATTGTTACTTCGCCACTGCTGTTACTCTGCCGCTGCTATTACTCCGCCAGTGTTGTTACTCTGCCATTGCTATTACTCCACCGTTGTTGTTACTCAGCCGGTGCTATTACTCAGTCGTTGTTGTTACTCCGCCGGTGCTATTACTCTGCCGGTGCTGTTACTCCGCCGATGCCATTACACCGACGGTGATGTTACTCTGCCAGTGTTGTTACTTCCGCACTACTATTACTCCATGTTGTTGTTACTCCACCAGTAATTTTGCTGTTACTCCACCACAAGGTAGGTCCCTAGGTACGTCTCCATTGACTTTTACAGATTTAATTAAAATATTCCAAAAGACACCAATATGTGCTGTAGACGGCCATAATTAAGTTGGGGGGGTGGGTCCCCTCATAATAAACGACGGCGTACCAACAAAAATGCATTCATATCACATGATTCACACCAAACTAAATCTAATGATTACGATGATTTCGTAATCACAACCCTGATGCATTGGAATTCGTATTTGTACGCAAAAATTTATAACCAATCACTTCCCCAACACGCCGCATTGAACCATTGAAAACATCCAAATGTACTGCCATAACTCGCCATCATTCTTAGAGATTTCTTCAGACATACCAGTACTATTACCATCCTTTTTCCCAAGGTGACCATGATATTATTACTGTTACCAATGGTTTGGGTCCCTATCATTTTCCCCTACCAGCTAACTGTATTCGTCGTGCTGATCCCGCCTCTATAGCGATGGGTGGATGGTTTGTGCGGCATGAGCTAGAAGACACAACAAGAGTTCGAAATAGTCAGGAAGTATGGCAAGTCTTTGAAAATGCAGGTTGGGATGTTTACTTTGATAGGTTGAGGGGGTCCAACGAGGCAATTGCAGTGGAATTCGCACTCAATCTAGAAGAAGAAAGTTCTCGGGTCCGCGGGATAGAAGTCCTTGTTATGGAGGAAGCCATTGCAGAAGTTAGCGGGCTCCCTCAATATGGACAGAGATGGTTTTCAAGGAGAACTTCCCTCTCGGAGTTTCCTGAAGCCTTTTTGTAGGTAGGAGAAAGCATTGCTCAGAAGGGGCGAGGATACGACCGAAACTCGTTACCGCATCCATGGGGAGAGGTAGCAGAGTTTGTAATAAAGTATATAACTTGCGAGGGGAGGTACTCCACTGTGTTTAAATATCATCTCCGGATATTAGATCACCTCCAATTCTGATCTAAAAATGGGGCTCTCAGGATTCTTGTCTAACTTACAAGAACCTCTCCCACTTCCAAATCTTTAAATTTTCCCAAATTTTAATGATTAACCAATGCGGAATTAAGAAATGCTTGAAAATAAGGTGTATGCTTGTATTTGTTTTCAGCTTGATTATTTAATTTAAAATTTGTTGTTTATGCTGATATGGAAATGTGCTTAAACTAATATATAAATGCATATAACAGTAGTTAAAGCAGCAGTAAAAACAAACACATAAGACAACAATATAATATGGAGTTCACCCTGATATCTTGGGCTACATCTCCTTGAGCTCTAATCAACTCGATTAGGCTCTCTGGGATTATGGCAATAGTTCTTTTACAAGTTCCACACTCAACTCCAATGTTTTACATAGGAACATTGGGCTTAGAACACCATCTTATCCCTTGGCTCTTGGAGCTCTTTGGCTTTCTAGCTCTGGCTCTGGCTCTTGTACTCGCTCTTGGCTCTAACTCTAGCTCTGGCTCTTTGGCTTGGGCTTTGGTTCTGGCTCTCAGCTCTTGCTTCTGGCACTCGCTCTGGCTCTTGGCTCTGGCTATGGCTTGTGGCTCTCTACTCTGGCTTCTCTAAGCTATTTCCCTTGGCCTTTGCATGCCTCTGTGAGTCGCTCGACCTCCAAGCAACTTCAACAACGATATGTTGTTGTCAATTGAGTTCTTTGGCTTTTCACTCGACCTCCAAGTGACTCCAAAGATTCTCTACGCATTCAGCCCTTTTTTTTGTTGTTCGCTCTCCTCTCTTCTTCTGTTCCCCCCTTTTCTTTTTCTATCTCTGTCAGTTTGTGGCTTTAAGCCATCTGCTTCCTAACTGTTCATTTCCACTTTTAGCTCTCTCGTTCCCTGCCTCTATTGGTTTGAATCCCTTCTTTCAGCTATTATTGTCACTGCATCACGCCTCACAGGGAAGCGGCCACCTATTGCATAACGGATAAGTGTTAGGTTCACTGGAAACACTCGATCATTTGAAACGGTCGTTATTTCCATTTACTCCAAGAATTCCCACGAAACACGAATCTCTGCCAACTCATCGTCCATGTCGGACTTCAAATCTTTATGCACCGTAGCTTATTTCTCCCTCCAAATCCAGTCTCCCATTGGGTGCAATCTCTGCCATTAGATTTGGGCCTCCAGATCCTACAGTCATCGCTCTTATCACGCGGTTGACTTGCTCGATCGTTAGCCCGTGATGAGAGCGGTTTTCTCTCTCATCCGTTGGACATGCGTCATTCAACGTATGGCATCACTTGGTCCTCTAACAAACCCACTTACCACCCAAAACGCCTCTGATATTCCACTGGTTTTGGAGCACGGGACTCGCCTGTCAGTTTCAGCGTTTTTCTAACGGTTTTCTGGTTCCCCTTGTGATGAAGCGCTTAGGGCTTTTCCTTCTTGAGGGGTTTTTCCGAGTAATGCAAGCACATCAGAAATAGCCTCCGTTTCTAGGTTTGAACTTCCCATCTGCTATTTTTTGCACCATGCACAGTCTCCATGGGCCAACGGTCAAGAGCTTTGACCGAAGGTCCTCATTTCTCCTTGCTGGTTGCAAATTACCATTATTTAGAGGTTGTTTCTTATAAGCTCGATGTCCACAAGACTTTGAACTTCAGCATGAGTTTCTTTATAGAGTTTGGGTAGCTCTAAGGGAGTTTAAGGATCCAATTCGGATCACGCCTTCCCCCTAAAAGTACTTTTTGTCCACCAAAAGACTGATATACGGATCTGAGCAATAATGAGAGCAACAACACCCTCTTCTTTCATCCTCCCTACACTTGCCTTTGCATAGTGCCTCTGAACCACAATCTCTAACCACTTCCCTTCTTAGATGGGTTGGTCATCTTGGGAAGAACTGTTTTCCTCCTTGACTTCATGCAGAACTTCTGCTGTGAAGTTTACAGAAGGTAGTTTGAACTTCTTTGCCTTGATCCTTTATCCAAGGTGGCTCAAGCGAATGTGAAGTACATCTACTCCACAAACTTTCATTTGTACCTGTTTGAAAAGTTGCCAACAACAACTATTAACAACAGCAGGCATAAAGACAACAACTGCATGGGCTAACTCCTACTTCAACAAAGAAATAGATTTCACATCTTGTGAACCCTTCCATGTCTTATATCTTCATACAAATGATTGACTATATAACAAGCTAATAAAACATGCCTTTAAAACAAATGACCCTTCAAGTCAATCATGTAGGAAAAATACCTTTAGGACTCTTTTCCAAAAGATGAAACACTTCATCATTATCTCTATTTTGGAGACCAGGTTAACTTCTCCCAAGCCAAAATTACATGCATCTCATGCTCATGCATGCATTCCATCTATCAACTTTCACTTAAGTACACTGTACCTTCAAAGCTGAAATGAACATATTGTTGCAGAAATAAAGTGAGTTTCCTACTCAACCTCTTTCCATTTACCATTTTGGTAAGATGCTGAAACTTGCATTTATTCCACAAAGAAATGAAAACCGATGCATCAAAGGACATGCAGTCTTAATTGGATAAGAATTCTAACCATTTCTTACCAATCCATTTCAAAGGTCCCTCCTTTGTTTGCACATCAGCATCAATATGTGAATCATCCTGAACCACATCAACCATGGAATCTTTATTTCCATCCCCGCCATTTTCTTTTTCCACCTTCTCCCTCAGCTTTCATGGAAGTAGTGTTGGATTCAAAGTCCAACACCTTTCAGTAAGATTCCCTTGCTTATGGCAGTAAGTGAAACACATGTGCATCCTTTTGACAACATGATTTGCCTTGTCCTGTGGACCTTTGGCTACTTGCTTCTTTTCCTTCAAAAGCGTCTTGTATGTGGCCATCCTCTTCCAACATCTAGAAACATAATGGTTATCCAAACCACAAAAGGAACATACAATTCTTTTTCCATGCTTTACAAAATAAAAAGGAATGTGTTTAGAACCAAATTTATACCTGCCTCTTTCACCTTTATTTCCTTCATGAGGAGGTGAAGCAAATGAAGAAGTAGCTTCCTTTGGAACACTATCACTTTCTTCAAGGCTGTCAGAGTTTCCACAACCCTCTGGTTCAAGTATGTGCTTTTGAACACTTGCATCGTGCGAATGATGTCTCGAGCTATTGCATTCCTCCTGAATACAATCCTCACACTTCTAAGGTAGAGGACGTGCAATGAAACTCCTTTTGGGAACTATTTCAATGGGCTTTATGGCAGCTTTGGAACTCTCTCCATAAGACTGTCCATAGCCAAGACCCAAATACTTAGGCCTTTCCTCAACCATTATTGGCTCAACAATACCTTGTGCATGTTTGCCCAATCCTTTTCCTTCATAGCTCATCTTGGACATTATCTTGGAACCTATGCCTCTGGTATGTTTTTCAAAAGAACCGATATAAGAATTCTTAGAAGAGTTTGAATACAAACAGGAATGGTTTACCTCTTCTTCAAGATGATACTTGGCCAAGGCTTCTTTGGAAAAAAAGAGATGTGATTCTAACTCATGCATCCTTTTCAGGTTCATATCTACAATATGAAGTTACCTCTCCATTTCCTGCAATTTTTCAGAAAGCAACCTCTTCTATTCCTCCATAGAATTCAACTGCTCTCTAAGTATGCTGCTCTTGCTACCATCCTCATACATTTCTCTGACCATATCCATGATGGTGGACAAGTCTTGCTTCATGTCTCCATAAAAGGAACTTGTGAAGAAAGAAGAATTTGAGGACTCACTTGTAGAAGTTGTCATTTTCAAAATGCACAAAAGAACTTCAAACAAGATTATTAAAGAGCTTACTCAAGCAACCTTTTGCAACAAACCTCTTGTGCTTGAAGGGTTGCTTTGAGGTCTTTTGGGGATAAGGAGAATGCATTTAGCCCTTCTTCCTTCTTGTCCTTCCCGGACTGAGCTATCAATAGCTTTCCCTTCACCTTTGCAAACTCAAACAATAGTCAGTCTGTAACCAAACATACAATCGATGAGGCAATCAATCCTTGACTATCCAAACACCTTTTAGATAAGAAATATTTGCCCTATCAATAAAGCATTTTGATACAACCTTCTTTGAACTTGCAGTTAATCAATCTTAAGCTTTGATACCACCTGATCTGAAAATGTGCCTCTTAGGATTCTTGTCTAACTTACAAGAACCTCTCCCACTTCCAAAGCTTTAAATTTTCCCGAGTCCTAATGATTAACCAATGCAGAATTAAGAAATGCTTGAAAATAAGGTGTATGCTTGTATTTGTTTTAAACTCATTATTTACTTTAAAATCTGTTGTTTGTGCTGATATGGGAATGTGCTTAAACTGATATACAAATGCATACAACAGTAGTTAAAGTAGTAGTAAAAACAAACACATAAGACAACAATATAATATGGAGTTCACCCTGATATCTTGGGCTACGTCTCCTTGAGCTCTAATCAACTTGATTAGGCTCTCTGGGATTATGGAAACGGTTCTTTTACAAGTTCCACACTCAACTCTAATGTTTTACACAGGAACATTGGGCTCAAAACACCATCTTATCCCTTGGCTCTTGGAGCTCTTCGGATTTCTAGCTCTAGCTCTAGCTCTTGCATTGGCTCTTGGCTTTGACTCTAGCTCAAGCTCTTTAGCTCGGGCTCTGGTTCTGGCTCTCAGCTCTCACTTCTGACACTCGCTCTGGCTCTTGGCTCTGGCTGTGGCTCGTGGCCCTCTGCTCTGGCTTTTCTAAGCTCTTTCTCTCGGCCTTTGCATGCCTATGTGAGTTGCTCGACCTCCAAGCAACTTCAACAACAATATGCTATTGTCAATTGAGTTCTCTGGCTTTTCACTCGACCTCCGAGTAACTCCAAAGACTCTCTGCACATTCAGATTTTTCTTTTGTTGTTCGCTCTCCTCTCTTCTTCTGTTCCCCCCTTTTTTCTATCTCTGTCAGTCTGTGGCTTTAAGCCATCTGCTTCCTAACTATTCGTTTCTGCTTTCATCTCTCTCATTCCCTATCTCTGTCCATTTGAATCCCTTCTTTTGGCTGTTATTGTCACTGCATCACACCTCACAGGGAAGCGGCCACCTATTCCGTAACGGATAAGTGTTAGGTTCACCAGAAACACTCGATCATTTGAAATGGTTGTTATTTCCATTTACTCCAAGAATGCCTGCGAAACATGAATCTCTGCCAACTCATCATCCACGTTGGACTTCAAATCTTTATGCGTCGTAGCTTATTTCTCCCTCCAAATCTGGTCTCCCATCAGGTGCAATCTCCGCCATTAGATCTGGGGCCTCTAGATCCTATGGTCATCGCTCTTATCGTGTGGTTGACTTGCTCGATCGTTAGCCCGCGATGAGAGTGGTTTTCTCTCTCATCCACCGGACACGTGTCATTCAACATATGGCATCACTTGGTCCTCTAACAAACCTACTTACCGCCAAAAATGCCTCCGATATTCTGCCAGTTTTGGAGCGTGGGACCCGCCTATTAGTTTCAGTGCTTTTCCCATGGTTTTCTAGTTCCCCTTCTGACCGAGCACTCGGGGATTTTCCTTCTCGAGAGGTTTTTCCCAACAATGCACAATTGCGTTGATCGCGCAACAGAAACAACCTCTGTTTTTGGGTTTGAGCTTCCCAACTACCATTTTTTGCACCATGCACAGTCTCCATGGGCCAATGGTCAAGCGCTTTGACCGAAGGTCCTCGTTGCTCTGTGCTGACTACAAATTACCATTATTCAGAGGTTATTTCTGATAAGTTCGATATCCACAAAACTTTGAACTTTGGCATGAGTTTCTTTATAGAGTTTGGGTAACTTGAAGAGAGTTTAAGGATCCAATTCAAACCAAATTCCCCCAAGTAGAGGCCTTCTCATTAAATGTTCCTTATTTCCTACTAAGGAGTCTTCAGCTAATGGCTCAGTCTGCTCAACGGTCGCAACAGGTGATGGTGGTCATTACCCACCACGGGTTGGTCTAGCTACTGGTGATGAATGCAATTAGATGGATTCCAATTCTGTGGGAGCTATTTTGGGATTCCACAGAGGAAGAGATAGCAGCCACTATGGCCGCCAGAGAAGATGAACCAGAAGCAATGGAGGAAGAATATGGAGAAGGAGATTACTATGTTGACCAAGAGGAGCCAGAGGAGATGGAAATGGGATCCGAAGAACTTGAAGAAGAGGCTGCTCCTCAAGAGAAAGCCACAATTGTGGAACCGATGGAAGACGGAGGAGTCAACATAGAAAGGCCCACTAGTACCATGGCCGAGGCTGTTCCACAAGAACCAGCCTCGACTGTGGAGCTAGCAGAGCAAATCGACAACACAACAACAATAGAAGAGGTACCACAATAGGAAAGGATGGGAGAATTGGTTGATATTGCGGCTGAAGGTACCCCACAAGAACTTCCCGCCACCATGGAACCAATGGAGGAAGACAGCCCGAATGAAGAAGAGGTTGTGGCTGCCCCGACCATAGAACCAATGGAGGAGGACAAACTAGGATGAGAAGAGCTTGGAGCTGGAAGAACCATGGAAACTACAGAGGAAGTTCTAAGAGAACTAGGGCATGAGGTTGGCGCTGCTCCACAAGAACCAGCGTCAACCTCGGGACCAAACACTGTACAAGCAAGGAACGTGACCTAGAATAGAATTGTGGAAGGCCAGAATGAAGATCCCTTTTTCTCTTATATCCCAAGATGAGCAAGGGTATCTCATTCCCCCGGCACATTGAAGAAGATATCATCGTTCCTCCTGCTTTGAAATTTGACGAGTTGACTAGAAGAAGAGGTGCCAAAGGATTGTTGACTGTGGACTCCCAACAGGACTGTTTTGGAGGACAACTTAGAGAAAAGGAGCCTGAAACATCACAAGGAACACAACTGGGTGGGATAGATGCTTCCCAAACAACAAGCATCTTAGAGCCCGAAAGAGAAGAAGAGGCAGATATCCCTGAGGCAGTGGAACATGAAGGGGTTCCAGTGGAAATATTAATGGATGATCATCTCACAAGGGCACCACCGGTCGTAGTGATCACACAACAAAAGGAAGCAGTTGTTGGAAAAGAGGAGGGACCAAGCGAAGCGGTCCCGACGAATGAGCCAGTGGTAAGGCCGGGCGAGAAGGCCGTAAAACAAGAAATAATTGAGGAAGAACGAGCAATGGAAGGAAACCCAACAGTCGGTGTAGCAGAAGCTTTCCCAGGGGATTTACCTCCAGCTGAACCAGTTGCAGAAGCTGAAGAGGTTTTGGTTAAGCAAGAATGGGTGGAGTTGTGTGAACAACAAAGACTACCTGTCAGACAAAAATACCAGCTGCAATTCAGAGAAACAATGTGGCTCAAGACAGAGGTTAGGAAGTTGAGAAAATAGGTACATAAATTGTAGAAGCAGGTGAAGAAATACAAGCGGCAGGCCAAAAAGTCCCAAGCCACAGTAGTTGAAGTAGGGACTCAGGTGGACCAGATAGCCACAACTTCTGTTGCCACTCAAACAGACCCAGTCGAGCAACTGTTTGAAGACCATGAATATGCCCTAACAGCCGAAGTGTAGACTTGGAAATCCACTACAGCATGGTATCAAAGCGAGGTAAAAAGAACTCAGGAACGAGCCTCCACAACCATTTTTGAATATGTGGAGTGTATAGATGTCATGAGGTTGAGGCATGCGAAGCAACAGCTCAAGATGGAGCAGCTGGAAGGGAAAGTGGCAGAATTGAAAGTTGATAAGGAGCAAATGTTTAACTTAGCACAAGAGGTGATGGCATGTCATTCCCCTGCTTCTTGTTATTCTTTATTCTTGCATGAATGTTTTCTTTTCTTCTGCATGGAGAGCATCAAGAACGAAATCAGTTATGAAATAGAGGATGGTGTACAATTCCTCTGCATATTGAGGAGCCATGATTTGCCAACTCAGCATTTGATGTGTGAGTTTTACATGCATGGGTATCTACTACGCATGGATAGAGGATTCAACCCAGTCCCATATGTGGGAGACATTCATCTAAGGGCTCTCACCTCTTACACTTTTAATTAGATCAGTTGGTAGAAGGATTTTAATACATTTGAGTCCAATAAGGTTACAAATCCCTTTATAGTAAGAGGAGAACATGAAAGTTCAATAACCATGTTCAATAAACACAACACCTTTTTGGAAATTGTGGGAAACAAGGAAAGAATGCTAAGAACACAAAAATGGTGCCTTGATCTTTGTGTCAAACAATTAGTCATATTTCAAGATGAAGCCCTTGATTGCTGTCAGAAAAGATGGATGATGTCACCTACAGCTGTCTGGAATAGGGAACCGTTTGGAGCACCGAATTTTGCATGAGTGCTCAACAGAGTGTTAAGGTATGTGGCGTGCGTCCAAACATGTGGGGGCTGGTATATGGGGATTTGGTTCCATTTCCCCACCATCTAGTTGCCAGTGGAAAATTACACCCAAGCATATAATGTTCTGGGTGATTGGTGGAAGGAAATCCTCCTCTCAGAAGGTTTTAAGGTTCCAGGGACAGAGATGGCCGAAGAGTATGATCTCACTCAACTCCAGGAAGCCAACAGTCTGCATAACCCAGACCTGCGGAGGCAGCGAGCTGCATGAGGACATGTAGAAGGCTAGTTGGGGGGAGATGTTGGGCACCAAATCGGGCTATCTTTCTATTGCATTTCCATCCCTCTTTTTGTCCTTTTTTCACTTATTCATCTATATTTACTATGCTAAATCCGCAAGGTAATTACCCCTTTCCTGTCTATTGGAATATTTTATTAATGAAGTAAAGTCGTGGGGTTTTTCCTATTCATAGCACTAAAATGCATGTTTAACCATAGCTTCCAGAGAACATGTACTGATCTTTCAGCGTCCCACAACAAATCCACAATTCAAAACAACAACCAGCCATAAGGAAGTCGTGTAGTCGGATTTGCACATGTCCCTGAACCATTCTTGGACCATTCTTTGATCTTGTTCATCTGGCGCTGGTGCCGTTCTAAACCGATGTATATTTCTGGGTATATGGTTATAAGGTTTTGGGGAAGGATGTTGTTCTCCTTCGATTTGTATAAAAGACGGGCTATTCCTATAGAGGGTGACTCCCCATCGATATTGTAATAGCTTTCTTCCAGTCAATAATACACCACTCCTTTTGCTGCTCCACTCTTCGCTATGATTAACACAGCCTTGATCAGAGAGCTGGGCCCGCTCTTCTGATCAGGTGCTGTGTAGGTCCTGTTGCATGTCATTTATCATTTCATGGTTGCTGTTGTAGATTGTTATTTCTTGTAATTGCTTTTCTTGATTATTGCAGTTAATTTCGGTTTTACGACAATGCTTTGAGTATTAATCACGAACCCTTGGTCAGTGACGAATGGTAACCTTGCCCCTACATATACTTTTCATGTTGCCTTGAAAAGGATACACACCCAGATTGATAAATTAATGTAGGAAAAATGGTGAATAGATTGTTCATACCTGGACCCCAACACTTACTGCATTGTTTTGCAGTAAGCAAAGAGATGGCGATAGGCAGTGCTACCTCCAGTATCTTGTACAAATTATTTCCCAAAGTAACAATAACATCATGAGGCCTTGATTCATACATAGCATGTCACTTCCACAATTTTGGTTGGCCTAATAATACATCACAAACATCAAGGGGAGAAATGCCACACAATACCTCATCTGTGAAGGGCTTGATGTTGTATGGAAGGCGAAACTACTGGCTCATGCGAAGATCCCGTCCTTGGTGAAGTCACCTAATGGTGTAGGGTTGTGGATGTGCTATGGTTGGTAAGACTAGCCACTTCACAACCTCTACCGAAATGAAGTTCTTTTGGCTTTCGCCATCGACAATGAACTGTAGCAGGGAGCCCTTTACCCACATCTGGGAGTGGAAGAGGTTCTCCTCCTCCTTTGGGTCTTCGGCTTCTTCCTTCTGGATCTTCATGGTGGAAATGGTGGCATTGGGCTCTGCATCAATAATTTGCTTCCCTTTTTCATTCCCCTTATTGAGTTCTGACTTAGAGTCGAGACATGCATCTGATTCTGAAGCCTTTAGCTCGATCGCCAGTGACTGCTTGGCCCGACATTCACTTGTGTTGTGAGTGGAGATCTTATGGAACTCACACTACTTTCGTGTGTCCTTTTTCGGCTTTGCGGCACTATTCTTTGCTTGCAGCTTTGGCGGGTTATCTTGGGTTGACCCGCCTTGGTGTTGTCCTTTGTTCTAAGGTTTGGGGGCATCTTTCACTTGCTTTAGATTCATAGATCCAAAGTCTTGCTTCTTCTATTTAAACTTTGCTCGATCTTGATGGCATATCGGTATGTCGTGCCAAGTGAGGAGATGTTCAGGAGTTCTATTTCATCCTAGATGTACCTATGTAGGAAGCCATAGTATTTGAGCACCAAAAGCTGCTCCGAATCCTTGATACCCAACTTTGTGCGAAGGGTATGAAAAATATTGGTAAACTCCAGAACATCTTGGTATCTTCCCTACTGTAGCATGGTCCACTTTATGTATTGATCCTCATAGCTTCCAACTAGGTAGTATTGCTCCTTTATGGCTGCTCAGAATCAATTCCAAGTGGGTGCGACTAAAAATAGTGAGGCCGTATTTTCATCCTTCTGCTCGCAGTAGGTTTCCCACCAGTCCTTGATGTAGGGGGCGAATTTGAGAAGAGCAAAAGTAATCTTTTCCCTGCTGAAAAAATCATGAACAAAAAAATACCATTCTAGCAGATTTAACCATTTATCTACAGTGTTTGCATCGCTTTGACCCTCAAATATGGGAATGTAAAAGTTCCCTTGTACCTTAAAGGGTGTGGCACTTCTAGAGTAGCTATTGAAAGTAGATGTGTCACCCCTAGGTAGTCGCTGAAGGATCTGGGAAAATTTGTCCATCATTGCGTTCCTTTGACACTCAAGGGCCTCTTCGAGCAATATTTTGATAGGATCTCCTGCCCCCTCGTCTTTCTTTTCATCCGCCATGGGAGGCCGTTGAGATTTGCGAGGCTATTCTTGCAAAGGTTCGACCAATTCAAGCCCTAACTCCTTATATCCCGACCTCGTTGGGGACATGCAAGGAAAAACAGTGAAAGAGCAGACCACTCTGATACCATTGATCTAAATTTAAACAAGAATGCAATAAAGTACATAAATAAACACAAATACAGAGATACAATAGAAATAATACTTCATTTCATTAATGGAGTATACTGAAATATGCTTACAAACAGAAATGGAAATAAACTAGCTCGGGTGATGGTAGCTTATCTCTAAGAAGAGATGTGGCGGCTACTTGCCTCTAAACTACCTTACAATGAGGCTCAAGGGCCTTTTTATTATTGAACAATAAGAGCAAACCCTAAACAACCAAAACCGTAACCCAAGGAGATGTAACACCAAGAGTTTATGGACCCCATTGGCGTGAGTTGGACAGCCAAATTCCCGGGGTCGCGAGTTGGTCATATTATCTCCTTTTGACGCACATGATAACCCATTGGAAAGATCTCTCCAAGGAATATGACAAAAATGACACTTTTGTTGCAAGATCACTGGCGGTAGATTTCCAAAAAAACGTCGTTTAGGGCCTCGAAACGGCTCCGGAAGTTTAGGACCCGAAAAATTGCTAAAAATAGTAAATTATGCTACAATTAACGAAACTGAGAAACTGAAAGAAACAATGATGGGGGTCCAAGTGGAATTGGTGGGTGGCCACCAATATCCACCTGGATCATTCCTCCCCCCTTAGGAAGTAATAGTCCCCATTGCGTTGAGTTCCTCCATGAGATGAGGAAACTTCTGCTGAACTTGGTCCCTGGTAAGCCACTTACCCTCGTGAAGGAGTTGGCCTACTTTGACAACTCGGTACAGTTGCATCTTTTGCTGGTGAGTGTGCTTGACCCGTGTGTCCATGATCTAATAAGTTGCAGCTTGTTCCATGCAATCTGGATTTAACTCTCTTGGTGTGAGTTGTAAAGCAATGTTGGATGTGTCTAGTAATGGTGGAAAGTATGGCCGAAGGCAGTCCACATTGAACACTGGGTGTAGGCCAAGGAATCGGGGAATGTTGATCTCAAATGCATTGTCCCCCACAGCCTTGGTAATGGTGTAAGGACCATATCAGATGGTCTAAGTTTCTAATAGGCCCCGGTAAGGCATTCCTTTTGTAAATTCAACCAAACTTTGTCTCCCACCTGAAACTTATGTGGCACACAATGTTGATCATGTCATTGCTTGTACGTGGAATTTGATTTCTCCAGAATGTCATGGACCTCCTGGAAGATATGTTGGATGTGCTCAATGAATTTGTTTGCCTTATCTGTTTCAGACTAGACATGAGCTGAATCTGCCTGAGTAGCTGCAAATGGCATGGCCACATCAATGGGATATAGTGGTTGGAATCCCAAGTCCACCTGAAAAGGCTTGTGGCCAGTTGAGCTATTGAGAGCCCAGTTATAGCTATGCTGAATATAGGGGAGGCTCTCATCCCATGTGCATGGATACTTTGATTTGTACATGTGCAGAATATGTACAATCATCCTGTTGACAACCTCTATCTCGCCATCGGTTTGGGGATGGAAGGCTGTGGACTTAGTGAGTTTGGTGTCAACCATCGACTAGAGACTAGACCAAAATGTACTAAGGAACCTGTTGTACCGATCTGAGATGATAGACTGTGGGATCCCAAAGTGTACCCACACTCGTTCAAAGAACAGTTTAGCAGTGGCTTCTACTATGATATTCTTCTTGTAGGCCGCCATAATGGCCATCTTCGAGAACCTGTCAACGACCACAAAAACACAGTTGTTTCCATGCTTAGTAGAAGGAAGGCTTGACATGTAACCCATGGAGATGGATTCCCAAGGTCGACTAGGGGTAGGAACCGGGGTATATAGGCCTTGCTTCTTGATGGTCAGTTTGGCAATGGCACAGGTAGTGCAAGATATGATGTACTTCCCGACATCTTGTCGAATATTTGGCTAGTAGAAATACTTCTACATTACTACCACCCTTTTCTCGACCCCAAAATTCCCAACAACTTGACTGTAGTGTTCTTCCCAAATCATCTTGGCACGCTTGCTTGAAGGAATACAAAGGTGACCTAGGTGGGATAACAGGTTATCCTTGAGGTGAAAATCTGGAACATGCTAACCCTCCAAGAGTGTCTAGTATGTGTGGCAAAATTCTGGGTCACTTTCATAGAGATGTGGCCAACCAGAAGTCTTGTGCCCATAAGAGTTAAGCACAGTGGCTAACGCCATGATCGGTGGTCGACTCAGGCAATCTGCAACATTATTGGTGCTACCCTTCTTATACTTGATATTCAAATGGAACTGTTGCATGTATGTTGACCACTTCTGATGGTGATCAATATGTAACTTCCCTTGGGTCTGTATGAGCTACAAGGGCCAGTGGTCTGTGTGGATGACCGTTTCCTTCCCCAAGCTGTAATGCTTCCATTGTCGGGAGGCATGCATAATGGAATACATCTCTTTGTCATAAGTGGGATGCTTCCGGATTGTGTCTGAAATTGTTTCACTGTGATATGCCACTGGATGCCTGTGTTGATTAAGTACTGCCCTAATAGCATAGTTAGAGGCATATGTCTCGATCTCAAATGGTTGTTGCAAGTCTGGTAGTGCAAGCACTCATGTCAAGCAAAGGTGATGTTTCAACTCTTTGAATGCCTTCTATTGAGGTTCAGGCCAAAAGAATTTTTCTTTCACTCCTCGCTTGGTGACTTGACTCAAGGGCCAAGTGATATGAGAAAATACCAACATGAACCTGTGGTAGAAGTTGGCGAGACCCAGAAAGCTGCAGAGCTCTGTCATAGTGGTTGGAGATGGCCAATCTCGAATGACTTGGATCTTGTCTGGATCCACATGCAACCCCCCTTTCATCAATAATGTATCCCAGATAATGAACCGGGGTCATGCCAAAGTGCATTTCTCCAAATTGGCCCATAACTTGTGTTGTTGTAGTGTTTGGAGAACCTGTCAGATGTGGTGGAGGTGCTCTTCCCAACTCTAGTTGAAGATCAGGATGTAATCCAAGTATACCACTACAAATGAGTTGGGGAATGGCTGCAAGATGTCATCCATTAGCCTCATGAAGGTTGCAGAAGCATTCGTTAACCCGAAAGGCATAACCAACCATTTAAAAAGGCCCTCCTTGGATTTGAAGGCAGTCTTCCACACATCGGAGGGTTTGATTGGTATCTGGTGATATTCTAAATTCAAATTGAAATTACTGAAATATTTTCCCGCCTTCAGTTGGTCTAGAAGGTCATTAATATGTGGGATCAAGTACCTATTCCAGGCAATGATCTTTTTCAGTGCCCGATAGTCAATATAGAGTATTCAAGTCCCCTCCTTCTTTTGTACCAACACGATTGAGCTCCCACAGGGTGATGAACTTGGTCAGATGTGACCTTTCTACAGCAGTTGCTGAATCTGCCTCTTTATTTCATCGTTCTCCAGAATAGAGCACTGATAGATTTGTCCATTGGACAACGGTGCACCTGGGGTCATTTCGATGGAGTGCTTGACTTGACAGTGCAGAAGAACCCCTACTGGGGAGGTGAAGATGTCATCGTACTCCCCCATGACCTTGTCCATCTATAGTTGTCATGTGGAGGGGCCCTGTCTAGAGGTTGTGGCCACCATCTTCTTTTTTCCTTGAGGGCATATCATCAGGAAAAAAAAATTCCCTGTTTTGGAAATGAGCTTACTGCATTATTTTGTAGTAACCAAAGAGATGGCGGTAGGTGGTGCTACCTCTGGTATCTTGTACAACTTATTTCCCAAAGTAACAATAACAACACGAGGCCTTGATTCATACACAAGATTTCGCTTCCACAAGCATGGTTGGCCTAATAATACATCACAAACATCAAGGGGAGCAATGTCACACAATACCTCATCCATGAAGTGCTTGATGTTCTATGGAAGGTGACACTGCTGACTCACACGAAGATCCCTTCCTTGGTGAAGCCACCTGATGGTGTAGGGTTGTGGATGTGTTGTGGTCGGTAAGCCTAGTTGCTTCACGACCTCTACCGAAATGAGGTTCTTTTGGCTCCCTTTCTCAATAATGAACTATAGCGAGGATCCCTTTACCCACATCTAGGAGTGGAAGAGGCACTCCTCCTCCTCTGGATCTTCGGGTTCCTCGTTCTGGATGTTCGTAGTGGAAGCGGTCGCATTGGGCTCTGCATCAATAATCTACTTCCCTTTTTCATTCCCCTTGTTGGGTTCTGACTTAGATTCAGAACATGCATCTGATTCTGAAGCCTTTAGCTTGGCCACCAGTGAATGCTTAGCCCGACACTCACTTGTGTTGTGAGTGGATCTCTTATGTAACTCACAACACTTTCCCGTGTCCTTTTTCAGCTTCCCAATGTTGTTCTTTGCTTGCGGCTTTGGTGAGTTGTCCTAGGTCTCCCCGCCTTGGCTTTGTCCTTTGTTTAGTGGTTTGTGGGCACCTTTCCCTTGCTTTAGATTCACAGATTCAAAGCCTCGCTTCTTCTGTTTAAACTTTTGCTTGATCTTGATGGCATATCGGTATGCCGTGGCGAGTGAGGAGATGTTCAGGAATTCTATTTCATCCTGGATGTACTTATGCAGGCAGCCACAATATTTGAGTACCAAATGCTGCTCTGAATCTTTGATACCCAACCTTTTGCAAAGGGTATGAAAAATATTGGTAAACTTCAGAACATCTTGGTCCCTTCCCTGCCCCATTGTGATCCACTTTATGTATTGATCCTCATAGATTCTGACTAGGTAGTATTGCTCCTTTATGGTAGCCTAGAATGAATTCCAAGTGGGTGTGGCTGAAAACAGTGAGGCCATACTTTCATCCTTCTGCTCGCAGTAGGTTTCCCACCAGTCCTTGACGTGGGGGGCGACTTTGAGAAGAACAAAAGTAATCTTTTCCCCGTCGGAAAAATCATGAATATAAAAATACCCTTCTAGCAGAATTAACCATTTATCTACAGGGTCTGCATCTATCTGACCCTCAAATATGGGAATGTCAAAGTTCACTTGTACCTTAAAGGGTGTGGCACTTCTAGAGTAGCTACTAGAAGTAGATGTGTTGCCCCTGGGTAGCCACTAACGGATCTGGGAAAAGTTGTCCATCATCGTGTTCCTTTGTAGCTAGAGGGGCTCTTCAAGCAATATTTTGATAAGATATCCTGCCCCTTCATCTTTCTTTTCATCCATGGGAGGCCGTCGAGATTTGCGAGGCTGATCTTGCAAAGGTTCGACCAGTTCAAGCCCTAACTCCTTATATCCAAACCTCGTTGGGGACATGCAAGGAAAAACAGAGAAAGAGCAAACCGCTCTGATACCACTGATCTGGATTTAAACAGGAATGCAATAAAGTACAGAAATAAACACAAATACAGAGATACAACAAAAATAATACTTCATTTCATTAATGGAGAATACTAAAATATGCTTACAAATAGAAATGGAAATAAACTAGCTCGGGTGATGGTAGCTTATCTTTGAGAAGAGATGTGGTGGATACATGCCTTTGAACTGCTTTACAATGAGGCTCATGGGCCTTTTTATTATTGAACAATAAGAGCAAACCCTAAACAACAAAAACCCTAACTCGAGGACATGTAACACCAAGAGTTTATGGGCCCCGTTGGGGTGAGTTGGACAGGCAACATCCCGGGGTCGCGACTTGGTCATATTATCTCCATTTGACGCGCATTATAACCCATTGGAAATATCTCTCTGAGGAATACGACAAAAAAGGTGAATTTAGACAACAAATTGCTGGCAGTATATTTCCAAAAAAAATGTCGTTTAGGGCCTCAAAACAGCTCTGGAAGTTTAGGACCCGAAAAAATGCTAAAAATAGTCAACTGTGCTACAATTAAGGAAACTGAAAAACTGAAAGAAGCAATGGTGGGGGTCCAAGTGGAATTGGCATGTGGCCACGAATATCCACCTGGATCAAAGCTAAAGGAATTTATTTTTCTACTGAAAATGTTGTAGTTTCATTTCTTTTTAAGATATCTTTACTTGTTTTGGTGTCCCAAGGGAAATTTTGACAAATCAAGGTACTCAATTTAAATCTAAGTTGGTATAGAAGATAATGGATGAATAAAAAATCAAAAGTTGAAAGTCCACTACATATCATCAACAGGAAAATGGACAGGTGGAATCCACCAAGTAATTGAAGCAATTCTTGTGAAGACTGTGCACTTGCATAGAAGAGACTGGGCAGAAAAGCTTCTAGAATATTTATGGGCATACCATACCACATGGAGAAATACCATAGGAAATACTCCCGATGAACTTGTTTATGAGAAGCAAGTCTTATTTACCATTGAGTTTCAAGTAAAGACCTTCAAGACAACAATCAAATTGGGTCTTGATTTATCTGAAGTACAAAAACAAAGAATATAGCAACTGAATGAACTAGATGAGGCATGATTCTATTCAAAGAACCAACATAATTCAGCAAAAAATATCCAAGTGAGTTGGAAAAGTTTGAAAATGGAGAGAGAGATGGAGGCATTAACAAGGAGAGAGAGACTAGTGTGCGTTAGAAGAGCCTCGGGATTCATTGCCTCATGGTTGGTGAAGTTGTTGCTGAATTGTAGTTATGTAGTTTGGTCTACCGTTCGTGATTTAGTATTTAAGCCTAATAGAGAGTCCACAATGCAACTTGGTGTGGCCATCAGCGAGTATGTTGTGGATCTCAGTGTTCTATCTTGAGTTGCCTTTTTCAATGGGCCTCTACTTAGTAAATATGACTGTTTCCTTCAACCATATCTGCATGCGTTCATGGAAATCGGAAAACTTACATGGAAGGAGGCATGTAGAATAATTCATAATTTTTTGTCAAGGTTGCAGGAGAAAATCACCTAGATCCATGGATGGGAGGAAAGAGGGGACGTAGACAATGCATCTTCCCCTTCTGGGATTTTCTATGACTCTGTAATGGCATTTCCATGTATAAGCAATGGACATGTGTTGCATGCAAAGAAAAAATACACATTCAATAGTGATGGGCACAACTAAATGGAACGAGCAAATGATGAGAAGAGCAACCTTTTTTGCAACCTGAGGTTATGGCCCCAACTATCAAGCACAGAGGGTAGAGAGTCGATCTCAGATTTGGAGAACTTATATTAGGTTATTATCAAAACTATTTATGGGGAATGATAATGATATGGGTACAGGGTACGGATCTTGTAATAGATCTGAAGCAAAAGGTTCAAAATGCCACAGGTATTTCTGCCTCATCACAAAGTTTGATTTATTCTGGGAAAGTGTTGTACGAAGAGATTCATTTGAAAGAGTATGGGATTCAAAGAAACTCTACCATTATCCATAATTTAAGATTACAAGGCAGTGCCCTAGGAGTAAGCACACCAGCTAGATCATCATCGATAGACACGGGCCAGGCTTCTTTCAAGGATTAATTAAGAGATAAATATGCCACACTGTATAAAAAAGCCCCAAATATGACAATCCTAGGTGCGTACATTGTATAAAAAATGGAAAAAGATCCAGATCTCTTAATCGAATTACCAGAAGTAAGTGGTCTCTTCAACACTTTACAAGAAAACACCATCATTTGTCAATTTAATGGTTTCTATCCAAAATTAGAAGATCTAGGTGAGTGGATCTACCTCAACTGGACCAGATATTGTGATATTAATCTCTGTGCAAAAGGGTTTTTTATGGTTCAGTTTGATACCCAAAAATATTACAATTTTGTCATAAATGACGAACCATAGTTTTGGGGAAGGGTGAGTCTATTTGTAACCCCATGGTTTCCTAGTTTTTATGAAAAATCAATGGTAGTTACAAAGATGTTGGTATGGGTAAGGCTACATAATCTCTCGCTTCCTTTTTGGCACCACCAGGTCTTAGAAGGCATTGGAAACTCTTTGGGAAGGTTCCTAAAGACGGGCTGAGAAAGAATGGACAAAGGGATCTTCACATTTGCTCGTATTTGTGTGGATATGGATCTAAGTAAAGGTCTCCCGGATTATATTAACCTGAAACACAAAGATTTTAAGTGGATACAGTGGTTAGATTTTGAAAATACTTCTTTTCGATGCAGGGTTTGCCATCAAACAGGGCATTTGCAAAACACATGCAAACAAGCAAAGAAAAGAACAAAGAAGAGAATGCAAAAGAAAAAAGGATGGAAATTTCCAGAACCTGCATCATCAGATGATGAGGATGAAGAAATGGATGAAACCTAGCAACATCAGGAGACAGAAAAACAACAAGGATCTCAAGAGGTGGGAGAAGAAAAGGAGGAAGAACATAACAAACAATCAGAGAATCCAATCAACTCAGTGGTTGTTCCGATCCTTGAAACCCAAGTAGACGGGAATAACAACAATCAAGGCATAAGTGGAACCAAGCGATCTCATGTCTCTGAAAGCTCTGATTCAGACAAATATGCCCCAAAACTTACATGAAATAATGAGTTGGTAATTGTTACTCCCTCTCCATCACTTGGAGTCTAGAAAAAAGTCCAAAAGAAAAAAGGAAAAAAATAAAATTACAGTTTATTTGGCAATTTGTAATTTTATTTCTATTTCTATTTTTCATAGCTTCACTACTATGTGTGTGTCTTTCACAATGGTCCTACAGGAAAAATCCTGAATGCATTATGCATCTACTCAATATAACTTTTCATTTTATTAATAGAAAGTTATTGATTTTTTCCTTGGAAAAAAAAGCAAATATCTAGGTGGCATGACAAATTCATAAAAGAAAGGAAATTTTAGCCACGAGATTGGGCATTACTTTTTGACTCAAAATTTAAATATTTTCAAGGAAAATTTCAAAATCATTGTCTTGGAACTTATGAGATTGAAACTATCTTTGATAATGGTGTAGTCACGATTAGAACCATTGATGAAGAAAAAGTGACCTTCCTTATAAATGGTCATTGATTGAGAATTTCTCATAAACCATTGACAAGGAAAGAATTTTCTAAAAATTTGCAAGACAATATTGATTTGAAAGTGGTTAGGAAGGATTTCCCTTCCTCTCCAACTTGACTTGCAAATACTTTTGTTCTCTAAAACAAAAAAATAATAAAAAATATAAAAAATTAAAAAAATAATTAAAAATAATAAAAATAATAAGATGGTCTAAACATGGAAACCAACACTATTGGCATGTTTATACAGAAAAATTAGGATGAAAATTAGGTACTCTTGGCACCCTAGATTTTATTTTTAAACCCTGTTCTAATCCCATTTTATTTGTAACCCTTTTTTTCTCTTGAAAATAAGCAACTACAGAATTGTTGAGAATTTGCAGCTTTAACAAAATTTTGCAGCTGACACTGATAGGCACCAACTAGGACAATTGAATATATAAAATGATCAATCCTTCAATGGAAGGCATCCAAGGACAATCTACAAAGGTCAATCAAAGCATTAGAATCATAAATAAAAAGGTATGTAAATATTAGATTAAATAATAAAGGTAAGAAACATTAGATTATGAAATAAAATAGACATTGCTACAACGATTTGAAGTACTCATTACTATTGCAACTTCAGATTTAACTATAAATACTATGTCCTATCAATGAAGTTGGCCATAAGCCCATTCATCATTCATCATTGCACATATACTCCACTCGATAAACCCTGATAATTCTGCCCTCATTCATACTCGGGTTTTTCTCGAAATACTTTTCACTCATTTCCATTGATGATTTCACTCTCATCCATACTCAGTTTTCCAAAGTCATTTTCACTCCATAACCTTGTCAAAAGAAGTAATTGCAGATTGAGACTATGCCAACATGGGATTTATTGTGAGGATAGAGTTGGATGGGAAGAAATTCATGGAGGGTTATCCACAAGTTAGACAAATGTTACAGCAAATAAAATGGTTGGAATTTCTAGAAAAATTTAATGGCTATGAAAAAGAAGTAACAAAGTCCTTTGCCCAAGCATTTGATGGAGTTAAGGAAGAAATGGGAGATGTGAAAATAGTAGTGACAAAATATTTTATGACAGAAGTAACTGGGCTACCTAGGGTTGGTGAAATATGGTTCAAAAACAGAGGACTTGAAGGAAATGAATGGAGGACAATTCTAAAAAACCTAGGTATGGACACTTCAGTCTATAATAAAGGAATCCCAAGTACAATTCTTAAAATACAATGGAGAAATTTATTCTTGGTGATTCAAAAATTTATTACTTGTGAAGGTAGATTCAACAATATGTTTTTCTATCATATACGTTTGAAGATGCATTTCCTTGAGGGTAATGAAATCAATTTTCCTTATTTCTTACTCAATAGTTTGAAGAAAATGGCAGGTAATACTTAGAGAAAAATAGAGTCTATTGAGAATGCTATGTGTCATCAAAGTTTGATAAAATTGTTGATTGAAGCTCACCTCAAAAATATAGGAGATGATTATGAAAATTTCTTAGTTAGAAACTACTTTAAAGAGGTAGAACATGAGGAACCCAACAACAAAATGAAGAGAAGTAGAAGAAAGTTATCTCTAAACCCTAAATATGACCTACCTCTACAACAGGAGAAACCCTTAGAAGATGAAACTCCCCTTGCTGATATATTATAAAATATTAAAAAGAAGAATGTTAGAAGAAGAAAAACAAGTGATAAGGAAGAAAGCATATCTAGAAGAAAAACAAAGGAAATAGAGCAAGCAAAGACAAAACAAAGAAAAGTTCAAAAACAAATTCTTCTCACTAAAACCTCATCCACTGTCAAGAGGAGTGCAAATCTCAACAAAACAATGAAGGCATCATCTCAACAATTCATAAAGTTTGTCAATCGAGAGGAGTAATAAGGGTTAAAGGCTCCATCAACAATTATTTCACCTACAATTTCATCACCATATCTGTCGCCAGTTTCATCACCAATTGCTAATACATTAAGAAGAACACCTGAAATTTACCCATTCCAATAGGAGATATGTTGGGATGGGGTCCTGTTATCACTCAGGTTGTCCTTAAGCTCCAGAAAGGATATGGCCGAGCTAACCACAAACCAACTTTGGACTGCAAGTTCTAGCCCACCTGCAATCAGAGAGGGCTCTCTCTTTATGATTTAGCTTTGTTGAAAATGATTTTAGGCTAGGTATTGGGCTTAAGGGGTTTTTGTTTTGATTTTGGTGGGAAGATTGATGTCTTCAAGTGGAGAGGCAAAGCATAGTCTGATAGGTTTCAAACCATTGGGCATGGAGTCGAGGAGGATGACTGCTGATGCGTTTTCTTGGTCGCAAGAGAGGTATGGAGCAAGGTAACTGTGCATGAAACAATTTTTCAGGTTTAAAGGACGGAGTGAATGCTAAGGAATGAGAGGCAGTTAAGAATCTCTCAGTCAGCTTAACAGAGGGAGGCAACGGAGCTTCTATCTAAGGGCAGTAAAGAATCCCTAGATAATTAGTGAACACAGGTGAATTAGGGTAAATATGAGCCAGAAGGAATTCATATTCATTACCAATTCATTCAGATGAAAACATAAAGAAATAGCAGAAATTGAGCATAGAGTGTATTTAAACAAGTTCTAAGCTAATCTTTCTTTCTGCTACTTAGATAATGGTAAACAATAAACAGAGATAAGATGCACTTATTGTTTCAGGCTGCAGCGCAGGAATTCCATCATTCAGTCTCTAGAAATCATTAATAACACATTAGACAGTGTCTTCTCCAAGCCTTTAGCAATCTTTGATTAAAGAAAACAACTCAGATATACAGTGCGAGTCTCTAGTCAAAAATACCAATCGACCAACCCTTAAAACAGTGCAGAGGGTGGTATATATAGGGAAAAAACTCTCCATAACTTCTTTTATTACAACTTGACCTAAACAGGTCCTAAAGAATAATTAATTTGACCTAATCCTATCTGAAATAAATGCATGAAAATATCTTTGGCTGCGCTGAGGGCCGTCGTATGGGGACTGAGTAAATGTGTTGTCCTCGGTGGCTTGGTGCAGTTGTCTCTGCAATAACTGTGCATGGGTCTCTGCTCCATTGTAGTTCGGTGTCCTTAAATGCTTCAACTGTGATTTGAGAGCTGGGATGGGCTTTCACCGCCTGATTTGGCTTTGTTGGCGGCCATTCAATGTTAACCTGCTTTGGGAACTGAAGGTTTCTTTTAAACAATTTAACTGGTACACTTTGATGCTTCTCTTTCCTTTGATACTCTCTAACAAATGAATTGGGTCGCTTCTCTCCTTTGCTGTGGGTCTAATAAAAAATTAATGGCCACTGTTCAGCCTCTGTTTCCTCTAGAACTGTCTTCTGCTCCTTTCTGCATGCTTCGCGAAGAAAAATGGGTCATTCGATGCCTTTCTGGCATGCTGGGGGCTGTGCGATGAAAAGATTCCCCATTTTGGCCTATTTTATCCAGCGATGTGCGATTTGCGCATCAAAAACTGCCTCAGAAACTGATTCCGGGGCTCCAGAGTGCGATTTTCGTCCTTTGCGCCAAAATTGCTGATGACGTCAGCATGACGGACCTCGTACGGCGGATGACGTCAACATGATGACGTCAGCATGTACGGAGGTGATGTGGCAGTACGGCAGGTCTGATGATGTGGCAGGACCGTGGCAGGGACGTGGCAGGATGATTCGGCGGTACAGTGGCAGGAGGCCACGCAGGCGGATGACGCGGCAGGTGACGTGTGGCTTACGTCACAGGGGGGAGGGCTGTAAATGGTTTCGGGCGCACCACCTTTAGGCATGGGTGGTTTTGTCAGGGGGGGCTCCGCCACAACCCAGGAGGTGACGCGTGGTAGGAGTACGGTGGGAATACTGCCCATCTCCCGGACGCTAACCTTCATGCGGCTCAGAGATGGGACGGACCCACCAACCGTTGATCTGGGCGTAGAATGATCAAACAGCTGGCGGTAAGGATGAGTCAGCGGAGGGGTAAGGGGTGGGAATATACGCGGAATATTCTAATTTTAATAAAGTGCAGCAGGATTTTGAAACTTTGGTTTATGTGGGTTTTGGGGGTTACAAACGGGCGCGGGTTCATATATTTACACTTGGGACTTAGGGATAGGGGCGAAATATGGGTTTTTTGAAGGTTTTGGGGCTAGGGGAGAGGTTGTTAGCATGACCAGGTGTCATCTAACTCCTACTATGACATGGATGGGCTAAAAACAGCCCCAGATAGACTGCTTTTTCCCTGACTTAGAAGAAATATAGCTATATTGCCAGGGAGGGGATATTTACATAGGGGAGTATTATATACGTAGTTTTAGTAGGGGAAGGGGAAAACTGATAGGGAGTTATGTACTAGAGTTAGTATTTAATATGGAGATGATAAGAAAGCACTAAGGTAAGGGACCTTAGGCTAATTTTGGGGAAAAGAACTTGTAAACGAGAAATAAAGGATCCTTGAGTGAAGCAGATCTTCACTAAGACAAATGACATGGAGAATGATGAAACTAAGAGGAATCAAGCAGATCTTGACCTCTTTGGGGAAATTAGTGAATGACTTGGGGAATAAGAGGAAGGGGGAGTTAGTGATGTCCAGCTTGAGCTCCTCCAGATGAAAACTGCCTGATAACTGTGATCTAAAAAAGATAAAACACTTTGTAACACAAAAATTGATCATGAATCATTTTGCCACCTCAAAAAACTACCTACCCAGCCTACTTTCCAAACATTTTTTCTTCTTTTTGGTTTGGGTGCACTTAGACTTGCAGACCCAACTTTACAATTTTTTCTTTTTTCTGTTCTCCTATCTAAGTCTACACTTATTTCTACCAGGGACCCAGATTAGGCAGTTGGGCTCCTTTGATTCTCTACCTATCTACAAATCTGCCAAGATTAAACTGTTTGGACAGATATCATTCTCTATATTCTAAACAGGAAATTTAAACCTAGGGAGACCAAGATTAGACTGTTTGGACCTCCCTTAAATGAAAACTCTTCAAAACTGGAACAACTCATCAAAATTGGAATACAGCAGTGCCCTTTGGACTGGCATAGTTCATGGCATCTTGTGGAAATATGGAACACTGCAGCCTACAAAGTATGACATATTTGGCATGTAAAAATGTCAATCATGAAAGATGAACACCTGTTGTAACAGGAGGCTAACAGTGGCTCCACTTGGGGATGGCTTTTCCTTGTGAAAAGCCAAGAACAGTAGGTCAGACTGCCTTGATTTTCTATTTGTTGCTGTAGACTGGAAACACTTCTTTGTTCTGGCTGCTAAAAATGTGAAACTTTGAAATCTGAAACATTCTCCCCTCAACTGAGTTACTGTGAACTGTATAGCATCGCCTGCTTTCTTCTGCGTGCTTGATAATTATGTACAATGTTGCTGGAACATGCCTTTGACTGCAAATAGTTCTTTTCTACCATGAATTGCTTGTAATGTGACAATTTTCCTCTTGCTGTTTTGCTGAAATTGGTGTAGAGACAGAGCCTTTAAAACTGGAATACTTGCATCGGCTGTGTCTTCACAAATTTACTGCTGATCCTTAAATAATCGGCCTGCTTACACAAAATAAAAACAGAATGCTAATATATACAAATATTACTGCACATAAAGATATATACAGAGCTTCATTGTTTCCCTTAGAAGGGATCATGGTAATGTTTCAGCATACGGCCATTAATAGGACCTTCTTCAGCAGTGTCGTCCTCTATAGATCTGAGAAAGTAAGTGTTATTTCCCTGAACAGCAGAAACAACAAATGGCCCTTTCCATAAAAAATCAAACTTGGCATGTTTGCCCTTGTCTTCTCTTCCTGAGTCCCACCTTAGAACTTTGTCACCAATACTGAAATCCTCAGCTTTAGCTCTCTTATCAAACATCTTTTTGAGCTTTTCTTGAAAAATTTGAGCTCTGTCGTAAACTTGTTCTCTGGTTTGCTGAAGATGAATGGTCTGATTAATTCTTCTTTGAATGTCATTTGGTTCAGCCTGAATTTCCTGTAACAGCTTGATAGTAGGAATGCCCAAGGATGAAGGAAATCTTGCCTCCATGCCATATACCAGCTCATAAGGGCTCATCCGAATTGATCTCTTTGTTGAAAGTCTGTCTGCCCACAGGGCATTTATCAGTTTTTTGTGCCAGTTCTTCTTGTTTTCTTCCAACATTTTCTTTATGATGTTGATGAGGCTTTTGTTAGATGATTCGGCCAAGCCATTACCTTGAGGGTAATAGGCTGTAGAGTGGCCCAAGGTAATATGAAATCTGTGGCAGAAATTGATCATCTTTTTGGACTTAAAGGCAGCGGCATTGTCAGTGATGATTTTCTCAGGGCAGCCAAATCTAGAAAGGATATTGCACTCAAGGAATTGGATAATGATGGTGTCATTGGCTTGCCTACAGGGAATGGCTTCAACCCACTTAGTGAAATAGTCAGTGGCTGTTAGGATCCATTTGTGCTGGCCTGAGGAAGAGGGATGGATTTCTCCAATGAAGTCAAGACCCCATTGTTGAAAAGGTTTTTCGGTTGAGATGGGTTTCAGGGGCAGGGGTAATAGCTTTCTCTTGCCCTCAAAAATTTGGCACTTGTGACATGACATGGCAAACTTCTTTACATCTGCAAAAAGAGAGGGCCAATAGAAACCAGCCCTTAGAATTTTATCAGCCGTGGACTTCCAATACAGATGTCCTCCACAGTCACCTGCATGGAATTCTTTCATGACATTGTTAGTTTCATTCATGGTTAAACAATTAAGCAATATACCTTCATGATTTCTCCAAAATAATGCACCGTCTATAACACAAAATTTCAAAGCCTTCATTTTCAAAAATCTTTTCTTGGTCCTGGACAATCCTGGGGAAGCACACAGGTTTAACAATACAAAGCATATATCAGCGTACCAGGGGCATTGCATAAATATTTCACTGATCTGTGGAGTCGCCAGCCCCGGTTCATTGTCCAGCTGGTTAATGTCTAAGGCTTGAAAAATTTTTTCGGACATCAGTTTAGCTAAACCTTGTCCTTTTATCAGCTTGGTAGGTTTTATTTCTATGTCATATTCAAGGATGTTTGCAATCCACTTGCCTCTTTTTCCTTCTAATCCTTCTTGTGTCAATATGTCTTTTACAGCAGCGTGTGGAACATAGGCAATCACGTGTGAATACAGTATGTACACTCTGAAATCCTTGATGGCCTTAACAAGTGTGTAGGCCTGTTTTTCCATTATTGGGTACTTCAAAGGGGCGTCTCTTAGAGCTCGGCTGAAAAATGCAATCGGTTTTTCAGCTCCTTGTTCATCCTTCTGTAAAAGGACAGCTGCTATCGTGTGATCAGATGCAAACGAAAATATGATAAAATCTTTGTCAAGCTGTGGGCTGGTTAGGACAGGGGTTTGGGTTAAGGCAGTTTTGATACTTTCAAATGCTTGCTTGGTTTCAAGAGACCATTTTACCTTGGCATCCTTTTTTAACATGTTGCTTAACAGTCTTATTAACTCAGCCAAATTTGGAATAAATCTTCTTAAGAAGTTGATCTTTCCTAGGAATGCTTGTAGCTCTTTTATGTTTCTTGGATATGGAATTTGGAGGATGGCTTGGATTCTTTCAGGGTCAATTCTGATCCCATATTTTGATATGATGTGGCCAAGTAATTTTCCTTCTTCAAGGCCAAAGAGAGACTTTTTGGGATTCAAGGAAATGCCATATTTCCTACACGTCATGAATATTTGCCTAAGGTGCTTGAGGTGTTCTTCATCAGATTTGGAAAATGGGGTCAAGTCATCAAGGTAGACAACTAGGAAGTCATGTATTTCTTTGGCAAAAGCAATATCCATTGCTCTTTGAAAGGTTGCACCAGTGTTTTTAAGTCCGAATGGCATCTTGACATACTTAAATGTTCCCCCCGGTGTGGTAAAGGTTGTTTTGTCTTGGTCGTCTAGGTGAACAAGTATTTGGTTGAAACCTGAAAACCCATCTAGAAAAGAGATTCTAGATGACCCCACTACTCTTTGTAGGATGTGGTCCATTTTGGGCAAAGGATAGTGGTCTTTTAGGGAGACTTGGTTTAAATTTCTCAGATCTACACAAAGTCTGATCTCACCTGTCTTTTTTCTTCTAGGAACAAGATTGGACACCCATTCAGAAAATCTGATAGGTGCTATTATACCTGCTTCAAACATCCTCTTTACTTCCTTCTCAATCGGGGGAAGAAGCATAGGGTTAATTCTTCTAAATTTCTGCTTGAAGGGTTTATGGTTTGGCTTTAAGGGAATTGTGTGTTGGATCACCGAGGTGTCATAGGATTTCAAGTCCTCATAGCTCCAAGCAAATACATCTTGGAATTCTTTGAACAAATCAATATACTTGGGCTTTTGATCAGGTGGTAAATTTTTGGATAGTTTGATCATTTTGGGATTCTCTTTTGTCCCAATGTTGTGTTCTTCTATATCAGTGTTAATGGGCTGTAATTTTGGTTTTTTGGGAACATCATTAGCGTCAAACATGTCTTCTAATGGGGTTAGGCTAGCAGGCAGAAAGTTATCCTTTAAGTCAATGATCTCAGCCTCTGCTTTGGCAATGTCTTCCAAATGCATTTGTTTTAGTTGTTCTATGTTTTCTTTGTCAAAAACAGTCGGGTTCAGGATCTGCTTGGCTGTTGCAGCTGTTACAACTTGCTGATCTTCATTTGTTTGCTGTTCTGAATCTATCATAGCATCTGTATCAATGTTAATATTTGAAAATTCATGCTCAAGGGTAAGAAAATTATTAATCTGGGCATCATTTTCGAATACTTGCCAATCTTTAACATTATTTGGGACAGCGGGCCTATGTTTTATTTCAGCTGTGAAGTGATGGTTTGGCTCAAAAGGAAGCTTGAATGTACTAGCGAAGGTGGCCAGGCTGTGTGCATGAATGTTATGTTCTCTTGAAATTTTGGCCAGCTTGAATTCAGTGAATGCGTTGAGTATATTAGTGGCAGCAGTCCTATAGGCTCTCATTCTATTGTCATTGGTTACAAAATTACCTTTCATCTGTTGTATGATTAAATCAGAGTCTCCTAGGATAGACACTTTCGCAGCTCCTATAGCTTTGAGCAGTTTAAGGCCTAGCAGCAGAGCCTCATACTCTGCCATGTTATTTGTGCATTTAAAATTCAGTCTGTAGGCATGACCTTCTGCATGGTTGTTATATGTATTGTGAATCCAGACACCTGCCCCTGCTCCTAACTTGTTAACAGAGCCATCAAACTCTAAATACCATGTGATTTCCTGCTTGTGGTTGATGCCTAAAGTGTAAGTTAACTTAGGATTGGGCAGATTTGAAATTTATGTTTGGGGAGTTTCTTCTAGTATGCTGGTTGCACTAATTATTGTGACAGTTTCATCAATATGTGCAGCCGATTCTTCATTGATGTGTTCTTGTTGTTCCTGAGCGAAGGGCTCATTATCAATTGGAGAATTTGTGTCATCATTAAACAAAATAAAGGAATCCATATCAGAGTGGATTGAATAAATGGGAAAATTTTTAGGCTTGCTCTCACTACTTACCACATATTTCATGAGCGTTTCTCTATACAGTCTCTTTGGTTGCCCAAAGACTGAAATGGTGGGATAGGAGAGGTCTAGTTGCAGGGATCCTTGGAGCTTTGCTCCCCATGATCTTGACAGGAGTATACCATACTTTGGTGGGATGTCAGCCACCACTACATCCATGAGGATGGTCTTATTGGGATATTGGACCAAGGAGACACACAAGTCTTTGATGAGGCCTAAACATTTGACTTGACTTGAGTTAAATGAGTATAAATCTTTGTAAGGTCTTGTAACATCAAGGTTCAATTTTTCCATAACTGCTTTGGGCATAAGATTGTGCGATGCACCTGAGTCAAACATAGCATTGTGCAAAACTTTTTCATGTATATGAAAACTAACATAAAAGGGTGGAATAGGTCCATGTGTTGATTTTCCATTGACTTCTGGGCCAAACAGCAGTTCTGGGGTATCATCCAAAACATTTACATCGTCCTTAACCTCTGGCATTTGAAGTGATCTCTGAATTTGTTGCCTATATACATCGTGTTTGGCAAGTTCTGAGAGGGGGATGGATATATTCAACTTAGCTATTTCTGCCTCTAAATTAAATGGCTTTTCCAATGGAGTTTTCGTGTTGATGATGGCAGTTTTTTCTTTTTCATTTGAAATATCAGCAGTTTGCTCTTGTTTTTCGGCGTTATGAGGATTGATTGCTTGTGGTTTTTCAGTTTCAGGAAAGTTTTTTGGAACACTGTTCGAGCTTTCGTTCGAAGAAGAAGGTGGCAAAGGCTGATCTCCAGAAAGCTGTATTTCTGTTATGTCTTCTACAGTGACTTGTTGCGGGTTCGGGACAGGTATATCAGCTGGTTCTGTCATGACAGCCTTACCTTTAATCTTGTTGGGCTGTTTGCCATCCTTTTTTCGCTAGGTTCAGAAATGTCAATGGTCCTAGTTCTCAGCTTATATTGTTTGTGTACTTCATACACAGCAGTATCGTAACCTTGTTTAAAATCAAAAGACTCACCAGACTTAGTTTGAAACTGATTGTAGTCGAGTTCATTTTGGTCTTCTTGGCTCAGAAATGTTTTGTGCTCACCCTTTAGATCCATCGGGTTCATGTGAGTGTCCTCTATGGTTTCACTATAAGTAGATCCTTCAACATAGTTATCTTGAAAAGGGGTTCTTATGTCATGGTCTTGGTTAGACCTACCAGCATTTGTGTTCTGCGTTTTCCTAAAATTTTGGTTCCTTATGGTATTAGACTGTTTTCCTTCCCATGATGCTTTCCTCTCAACATTTTCTACTCCTTCTCCCAGCCTTTGCAGGCCACTGATGATAGCATCAAGCTTTTGATCAAAAGCTGAGGGTTCTTCCTTAAAGGTGGTTCTTCTTTCCATTCTAGCTCTGTTTCTCTTGGCAATTAGGTTGGCTTCTACGCTAACAACAACATTTTGCATGTCTGCAAGGGTCTGAGGAGCTCTTTCTTTTAGCTGGTATGCCATATCCGGGTCGAAACCATCAGGAAGTTTGTACAAAGCCAGATCTGGGGGAGGCCTTAGGTTCTGTGGTATTGCATTGTAAACATTATTGAATCTTGCACAGTACTCCAAGACAGTCTCTTGAGGACCTCTTTTAATTGTATCGTATTCAGCTAGTATGTGCAAGGGGTCTTTCTTTTTCTCCCATCTGTTGGTAAAAGATTGGTACAGCTCATCTGGAGTGGTTATGGAATTTGCAGCGAGTGATCTGAACCAAGTTCTTACATCACCTGTTAAACTCTAAACAAAAATTCTCATTCTCACGCTGTCATCATCTATTTCATAGTTTTCAAAATAATATTGCATCTTTTTGGTATGCTGAATGGCTGTGAAAGGACCAGTGGAATCAAAATACGTGATTTTCGATTAGTAATCTTGAGGTAAAGCCCCAGCATTAGCAGGTAATTGCAGGGGTGCATATCTATTAGCCATATTGGCAGGGATAAGTGGAACAACATGAATAAATGGAACAAATGGGGTAACAGGGATAACAGAAGTAACTAGAACGCCAGAAACAACAGTAGTGGAAATGGGAGTATGTGCAATGAATGGAGGTGTGGAAGGAATGCTATGAGATGTGGATGATGAATTAGGGGAAACAGGGGTTGAACGAAATAAAACCTTGACAGGAGTCGGAATACAGCTAGGGTAAGCTGTTTCAGGACTCAAATCAGCAAAATTTTCCTGTCTTTCTTGCTTCCTAAGGATTTTTGGGATTATCTTAGGGTTCTCAAAAATAGCTGGGGGATTCGGGTCTGGATTTGACCTTGTGTATCGTGGATTTTTCTTAGGAGCTAGCTTCCGAACTAGTTTTTGGTAATTTTTTGGGAATGTTTTTAGAAATAGCAATGAACTAATCAAAATTTGGGGCAGCTATTTGTAACTTAAAACTAGCATGAAGATTGACTGAAGTAGCATTTATTTACTCCTGTTAATGCAAAGCAAAGAACAGTTTCAAAGGCTTCCTGGCTGACATTCAGGCTTCATCTGTAGTTTTAAGAGGTAAACAGCAATTGAAAAGATTGATTTATGGTCTCAGCGGAGCTTTCTTACCTTCTTCATGAAACTATCTGAGGAAAGTTCCCCAGCAGAGTCGCCATTATGTTATCACTCAGGTTGTCCTTAAGCTCCAGAAAGGATACGGCTGAGGTAACCACAGACCAACTTTGGACTGCAGGTTCGAGCCCACCTGCAATCAGAGAGGGCTCTCTCTTTATGATTTAGCTTTGTTGAAAATGATTTTAGGCTAGGTATTGGGCTTAAGGGGTTTTTGTTTTGATTTTGGTGGGAAGATTGATGTCTTCAAGTGGAGAGGCAAAGCATAGTCTGATAGGTTTCAAACCATTGGGCATGGAGTCGAGGAGGATGACTGCTGATGCGTTTTCTTGGTCGCAAGAGAGGTATGGAGCAAGGTAACTGCGCATGAAACAATTTTTTAGGTTTAAAGGATGGAGTGAATGCTAAGGAAAGAGAGGCAGTTAAGAATCTCTCAGTCAGAGGCAACGAAGCTTCTATCTAAGGGCAGTAAAGAATCCCTAGATAATTAGCGAACACAGGTGAATTAGGGTAAATATGAGCCAGAAGGAATTCATATTAATTACCAATTCATTCAGATGAAAACATAAAGAAACAGCAGAAATTGAGCATATAGTGTATTTAAACAAGTTCTAAGCTAATCTTTCTTTCTGCTACTTAGATAATGGCAAACAATAAACAGAGATAAGATGCACTTATTTTTTCAGGCTGCAGCGCAGGAATTCCATCTTTCAGTCTCTAGAAATCATTAATAACACATCAGACAGTGTCTTCTCCAAGCCTTCCACAATCTTTTTTTAAAGAAAACAACTCAGATATACAGTGCGAGTCTCTAGTCAAAAATACCAATTGACCAACCCTTAAAACAGTGCAGAGGGTGGTATATATAGGGAAAAAACTCTCCATAACTACTTTTATTACAACTTGACCTAAACAAGTCCTAAAGAATAATTAATTTGACCTAATCCTATCTGAAATAAATGCATGAAAATATCTTTGGCTGCGTTGAGGGCTGCCGTATGGGGACTGAGTAAATGTGTTGTCCTCGGTGGCTTGGTGCAGTTGTCTCTGCAATAACTGTGCATGGGTCTCTGCTCCATTGTAGTTCGGTGTCCTTAAATGCTTCAACTGTGATTTGAGAGCTGGGATGGGCTTTCACCGCCTGATTTGACTTTGTTGGCGGCCATTCAATGTTAACCTGCTTTGGGAACTGAAGGTTTCTTTTAAACAATTTAACTGGTACACTTTGCTGCTTCTCTTTCCTCTGATACTCTCTAACAAATGAATTGGGTCACTTCTCTCCTTTGCTGTGGGTCTAATAAAAAATTAATGGCCATTGTACAGCCTCTGTTTCCTCTAGAACTATCTTCTGCTCCTTTATGCATGCTTCGCGAAGAAAAACGGGTCATTCGACGCCTTTCAGGCTTGCTGGGGGCTGCGCGATGAAAAGATTCCCCATTTTGGCCTATTTTATCCAGCGATGTGAGATTTGCGCATCAAAAATTGCCTCAAAAACTGATTCCGAGGCTCCAGAGTGCGATTTTCTCCCTTTGTGCCAAAATTGTTGATGACGTCAGCATGATGGACCTCGTACGGCGGATGATGTGGCAGGATGACGTCAGCATGATGACGTCAGCATGTACGGAGGTGAAGTGGCAGTACGACGGGTCTGATGATGTGGTAGGACACGTGGCAGGGTGATTCGGCGGTACAGTGGCAGGAGGCCACGCAGGCGGATGACGCGGCAGGTGACGTGTGGCTTACGTCATAGGGGGGAGGGCGGTAAATGGTTTCGGGCCCACCGTCTTTAGGCATGGGTGGTTTTGTCAGGGGGGCTCCACCACAGCCCAGGAGGCGACGCGTGGCGGGAGTACGACGAGAATACCGCCCATCTCCCAGACGCTAACCTTCGGGCGGCTCGGAGATGGGACGGACCCGCCAACCATTGATCCGAGCGCAGAACGATCGGATGGCTGGCAGTAAGGATGAGTCAGCGGAGGGGTAAGGGGTGGGAATATACGCGGAATATTCTAATTTTAATAAAGTGCGGCGGGATTTTGAAACTTTGGTCTATGTGGGTTTTGGGGGTTACAAACGGGCATAGGTTCATATATTTACACTTGGGACTTAGGGATAGGGGCGAAATATGGGTTTTTTGAAGGTTTTGGGGCTAGGGGAGAGGTTTTTAGCATGACCAGGTGTCATCTAACTCCTACTATGACACGGATGGGCTAAAAACAGCCCCAAATAGACTGCTTTTTCCCTGACTTAGAAGAAATATGGCTATATTGCCAGGGAGGGGATATTTACATAGGGGAGTATTATATACATAGTTTTAGTAGGGGAAGGGGAAAACTGATAGGGAGTTATGTACTAGAGTTAGTAGTTAATATGGAGATGATAAGAAAGCGCTAAGGTAAGGGACCTTAGGCTAATTTTGGGGAAAATAACTTGTAAATGAGAAATAAAGGATCCTTGAGTGAAGCAGATCTTCACCAAGACAAATGACATGGAGAATGATGAAACTAAGAGGAATCAAGCAGATCTTGACCTCTTTGGGGAAATTAGTGAGTGACTTGGGGAATAAGAGGAAGGGGGAGTTAGTGATGTCCAGCTTGAGCTCCTCCAGATGAAAACTGCCTGATAACTGTGATCTAAAAAAGATAAAACGCTTTGTAACACAAAAATTGATCATGAATCATTCTGCCACCTCAAAAAACTACCTACCCAACCTACTTTCCTAACATTTTTTCTTCTTTTTGGTTGGGGTGCACTTAGACTTGCCGACCCAGCTTTACAATTTTTTCTTTTTTCTGTTCTCCTATCTAAGTCTACACTTATTTCTGCCAGGGACCCAGATTAGGCAGTTGGGCTCCTTTGATTCTCTACCTATCTACAAATCTGCCAAGATTAAACTGTTTGGACAGATATCATTCTCTATATTCTAAACAAGAAATTGAAACCTAGGGAGACCAAGATTAGACTGTTTGGACCTCCCTTAAATGAAAACTCTTCAAAACTGGAACAACTCATCAAAATTGGAATACAGCAGTGCCCTTTAGACTAGCACAGTTCATGGCATCTTGTGGAAATATGGAACACTGCAGCCTGCAAAGTATGACATATTTGGCATGTAAAAATGTCAATCATGAAAGATGAACACCTGTTGTAACAGGAGGCTAACAGGTCCCCAGCGGTGGAATTGAATCAAGTTAGTCATTTTTTGTAAATAATTTTGTAAAAAATGTAAAGTCTCCATAAAATATGGATGCAGAGCATGTATCTAGTCAAGAGTCACAAGGGGCCTTAGCCCCTTGTTTGGGTAAGTGATAGGTGGTTTTGAAGACTCACCCATAAGCTAGGGACAATAGTATTATATTATAAAGACTATAAATAGATGAGTCTTAGCGAATGATAATATAGAATTATGAATTAATGAATGAATGATGTTGTAAGGGTCAAACAGACAAGAAGGTCTAGTCCTGTTAGTGAGTGAAGGAAAGGATCCGCAGCTCAATGTGTAGAGGCTTGGAGTAGTCCACAACTAAGTGCATGGACCCCTGCAGTTGAGTGCGTAGGGTAGTTGAAGTTTGTATTGGAAAGTATCTAATTAATAAACACTGATTTTTGGTTGGAAATACTTGCATTTATCTGTTTAATTGTTATGTCACTTTCATTGTTGTTTCTGTAATTCAAAGTGTTTTCTCCAAGCAAGTCGGGGTAATTGAACTTGTTTATGCTTAACAAGATGATTGAATTGTTAGGATATTCTGACACATAGGAAATAGTTAAGTACAACTTGGTCTAGTATAGAGTTAGGTATAGAGTTAGGTAAAATGTGTTTCTTTACCATGTACATTTTGTAACTTACAATCCGACGGTCACGATATGTAGTGATTCGACGGTTCATTCTCTTCTTGGTATTACCGACCCTTGATCCATGGCTTAACACCCTATTGGTCCATGATCTCTATTTAAAGAGCATGGAGGGTCATTTGTAGGGTAATCCATCTATGAGAGAAGCATATGTAAATTTTCATTCTTTTATTAATAAATTATCTGAAGTGGCCACGTTGGCTCAGGGCATGGACTGTTTCCCTCTTTGAGGGTTTTAACCACGTCAAAATACTGGTGTATTGATCTGTGATCTATTTGTGAGCGGTGTCCTTTGGTGTTCTGTCTGAGGAACTTACCCTGTAAATTCCTACATGAATGATATTCATGAAGATATAAATCTCTTTTGGGTTAGTTTCGGATAAGGAAGATAGGTCTATGGGACGACAGATCTAGATCCCAGAAGCCATAGAATACCTATTTAGTTGCACGGAAGTAGCAGACATATCCTATTAGGGCCTGATTAATGCAATTGGCTGGTCCCACAAAAAATTGAAGGTATTTAGAGCCAAATTAGGAGTCTTAACTCTATTAGAAGGTTATACCTACACATAAGCATATCTATGGCACTGAAAGCCATCACACTAGTCTCTGGATGTAGAAAATTGGTTCTTGCATCCCCCAATTTTTCTTCAGGTGAGATTGTGACCTGTGCTACATAGGCCATTACCAAAAGGGTGAGAAGTGTAGGATTTTGTTGGTTGGTGCAACTAACTTCGAACCTAGGTTAGGACCCCTTAAGCCAACAAATGTTTCCCTTACCAGGACTTGGATCTGCTTAAGAGATGTGTGATGTCGCATCATTGGAATCCAACTAAGAAAGAGATTGAAAAGTGGTTAGATTGGAAGATTCACGAGTTTGCAACTCAAGAGAACAGGGATCCCTGCTTGTTGAAGGTAGATTGGTTGAATAGATATCTATATACAGAGGTACACAAAATTTTCTTTTGCATATTTCAATGTGAATTATGAGTGGTTAGCTAAATTGGCAGACGTTCAAGGGAGGTGGAAGCTCGATGGTCCTATAGTGTGGACTCTAGAATTGGTACGATGACTAGAGGCATCTGAAAATAATATCGTACAGGTTGTTGATCATTGGCTTGATCAAATTATGGGAGGATTTGTTACTAAATTTGCAGTTGACACATCAGTTACCTATAGCGAATATTCTTCAAGGGACTGCGAGGTAAGTACTTAAGGTCATTAAATACTTGGATTAACATACTATTATGTGAAAAGCATGTAATGCCATTACCTTAATATTCAGAGCTATGTGAAGTGGAATATTCTTTAGAATAAGTGATGGATCAAGTCCAGAGTATAGTCCATTGATTGAACCCCCATCAAGTGACAACGAAGAAAACAACCAAGGTACGCCGCACAACACAATACAATTGCTTAAGAATGGCTTCTTGAAGACACATCATCCATCCACTTGACCTTCACCTCCACCTCCACACTGCATACACCTTCACCTACACCTCCACCTCCACCATTTGTCATGGAAAACGCAATGAAGATGATGATTTTAAAGGAAAGGGCGATGAAGACCCAGAAAAATTTTGGTTTGTTGCAGGAGCCATGTGGACAGTGCAACAGATTGCTAATGACAATATTAAGAAAGCACAACTTGTTACAGCCTTACAGGACCACACATTAACATGGTATATAAAGTATTACACTAATAACCCCAACGTGTTGTTGGCAGATACATATCTAGTTTTGAATAAGGAGTTCAGTAGGCCTAATTCAAAGGCGCAATCAGTAATTGAATTCAAGGAGGTCTAAATGGGAGTTGATGAGACACCTTGGGACTTTGATCAGAGATTGAAGTGCTAGATCAGGCAGGCTAATATGAAAACCCTAGATACCCAGCCACACGACTGGTTTATAGCATCACTTTTGCCACACTTAAGAATACTTCTATCATAGCAGAAGATAGAAATGCAAGTAGAAGCCTTGGAGATCGCGATGAGGCTGCATGCATCACCTATTGCATATACAAACCCTGGGGTGCAACAGATTCATTCGTAGCTAGACAGCCTCCACTTGGAGTTGCAGAGCCTGAAGAAAGGACGGGAAGCTCAGCCAGAGGTGCATGCCAAAATATGGTGTCTAAAATGTAAAAGCCATGGAAATGATAAGGATCATTGCTCGGTCTTTAAGAATTATATTATAGGGGGAGGGACTGTACCCCTGAAACCATATATGCTGACGAGCACGGGATTTTCATTGTGGTGCACTATTTGTCAGGTTACAGGACAACATTCTACCAATAACTACCACCTACTATAGAGGTTTGTACAGACCCCTTAACAGTTATTTTGCAATTTCTGTAAGTCTGTAGGGCATGATTAGTGCCATTGTAGAAGTTATGATTTGATGATGGATAGAACCCATACCTACAGAATGTAGGCAAAGAGCCGACCTCAGGATCAAGGCATAGAAGCAGTGCATGGGGGCTTCCAAGGCCGAGGACAAGGAAGAGGCATTGGACCAGGGCGAGGGCATGGGCAGGTAATTTTCTATAATTGTGGCGAAGCAGGGCACTTCGCACGTGATTTTCCAAATCCCACACATCCATCATGTCAGTATTGTCAACAATTTGATCATTTCATAGAGGAATGTCGACTCCTTATGGCAAAGATGCAAGAGAAGAAGGCGCATCCCCAGTAGCTTACACAAAAAATTCAGATTATGAGAGCTAAGCCTCGCGAAGAGGATCCAGACATAAACATTGTGTTAAGAAGTGGTATAACAACTGGTATAGATAAAGATAAGAAGTGTGAGGAAGAGGGATGGGTACACAAGGCTACTATGAAGGAAGTCGACTTTGATTTGAATCGCGCTAAAGAAACGTTCTTAGAAGCAAAGAAGAACTTCGTTGAGGACTCCACCTTAGGAAGTTAGGAGAGAATGCTTGAGACTAATGCAACTCAAGAAGTAGATCCTTCAATCTTAGCTACCTTTTTAAAGACTTGTATGAAGCTTCTGCATGATCAAAAAGTAGTTGAAGGATTACAAGACTTAACTGACAAGTGCCCCAATAAGTAAAAGACTCCTACGGAGTAGCGCATAGTAAGGAAGATTGACAAGCATAAGGCATGAACATGGCACGAAATGAGGCTAACCACGGAGATAGGTGAATATGAAATGGACCAGGTAATTTTGGATCTGGGGTCCGATGCGAATGTTCTTCCGCATAAAACATGGGAAAGGATGGGGAGACTTGTGCTGCAGTGGTCTCCGATTCAGCTCCGAATGGAAAATCAGTAGAAAATCATCCCCATGGGATGATTGTATGGAGTGACTATTGATATTGAAGGTGCGAGTTCATTAGTAGACTTTGAAGTTATAGAAATTGTCGATGACAGTAATCCCTACCTCCCGCTCCTGGGAATCAACTGGTCTATTGATATGAATGGGGTCATTAATTTGAAAAAGAGGAAAATGACCTTTGAAAATATGTCACTTAGGGTCGTAGTGCCACTGGATCCTATGGAAGGAGTGCGCTATACCGAGCCTGTCCGCGATTATGTAGAATGTGACAATGAGCTGGATCAAATATATAAGATAACAATGTGATATTAGGATTGGGTCAATCCAATGGCGGATGGATGGATCACATGGGACCGGGAGAGTTCATGCACTTTTGACTCAAATGAGGAATTAGAGCATTGGCAAAACTACTTACATGAAGTATCTACATTGTGGTGCAATATGATGATGAAGTCGCTGCACTATGTTTCCTCGGAGGTAAGAAAGCTACCTTATTATGATGGACTGAATGACGTAGATATGTCTTTATATGAATTTGAGCATCAAGTCCTTGAATACCACCGTTTTCAAGCGTTGGGGTTGACAATACGCACTACACCTGCATGATGGTGGGGTATGCATAAGGAGACTTTTGCTAGATGGAGGGATTACAAGTGAATGATGAAGTTATGCTTTGGGCTTGCTATTACAAGAATGACTGAGAAGTATAGTGGTAAGGATGATATGTGCGATCAACTAGTGAAGTGGGCTAAGGTGTGGGGGAAGGAACCACAGCCAAAATGGGTACATATATTTTTTCATGCCTTGGATACAATCCCTATGAATGGTAGCTCGAGACAGAGCTTTGCCACAGCACTGTGGAATGGGATGTATTGAGAAAAAGTTCCTTATTGACTTTTAGCTTTGAGGATGGGTTTGAAATCATCAATGAAGCGTTTCAAGAGATTAATGATGCTATCTTCAGGACACCAAAGGAACCTATGGAATGGACCCAACTTGATTGGAGCACCCAAATGCACCACACATTGGAATGCTATAATGTGACCATTGAAGAGGAGGAAGAAGACTCGAGGAATATCAATATTCTGGAAGAAGAAGGACATCGCATAATAGAAGGACCACAAGTAGAGAACCCAAACATCTCTGAACCTTTGAAAACGAGACAGGTAAACATTGCCAATGAGGAAGAATTGAAGTTCATGAAGCTTAGAGATTATTGGGATGATGCTATAGTAGAAAAAGTTGTTGAATTACTTCACTAGTACTATGATCTCTTCCCAACTAAGTTTTCAGATTTAAAGGCATACATGGCCATTTGGTTGTTATGCAGATCACATTGAAGCCGGATGTGAAGCCTGTTAAAAATAGGCCTTATCACCTTAATCCTAAGTATAAGGAGAAGGTTCACCAATAGTTGGATAAAATGATGGATGCTGGCATTATAGAACCTGTTGAAGAGTCTAATTGGGTGAGCCCAACAGTAGTCCAAGATAGGAAACAAACAGGAAAAATAAGGATCTGCGTAGATTTGCAAAAACTGAATGATGCATGTGTCCATGATCCATTTCCAACGACATTTACAGATGAAGTGTTCGACAATGTTTGTGGGCAGGATGACTATTCCTTTGCTGATGGGTTTTTCGGTTAGCATAAAACTAAGATTGTGCTAGAGGATCCTAGCAAAACCACCTTCGCGACAGATTTGAGTTGCTTTCACTACATTGTTATGCCTTTTCGATTGAAGAATGTGCCTGCAATATTTTCCTGCATAGTCATATCAGCGTTCAAAGAATTCATTCATAAGTTTCTGGAAGTATAATTTGATGACTGGACTGTGTTTGGAGTGGTAAAACATCATGTAGCAATTCGACGCCTTATGTTGGATACATGTCGAAGATACCAGAGGACATTGAATTTGAAAAAATGTATATTCTGTGTTCCTTTTTGGATCTTGCTAGGTCATGTCATGTGTAAGCAAGGATTAATGGTGGACCCTGCAAAGATTGTTGTAATTGTGAACTTGGAGGCCACTAGGAACATCAAGTAGTTGCGTGTGATGCTGGGACACACTAGAAACTATAGAAAATTCATTAAATCCTATGCTCAAATTACCATGCCCATGGAAAAACTGCTGAAGAAGGAGGTGACATTCTATTGGGAAGAGGAATGTTAGCATAGCTTAGATGTGTTAAAATGAAGTATGGTGACTGTGCCAAACCTAGTATTTCCCAATTGGAAGGAGTTTCATGTGCATGTGGATGCTTCTTGCATTGTGCTAGGTACAATACTAATGCAAGTAGGTGAAGGTGAACTGGACCATCCTATAGCCTTCGGAAGTAGGAAGTTATCAAAGGCTAAAAAAATTTATTCAATGACAGAGCGCGAGGGGTTGGCCATGACTTACACGTTGCAGAAATTCAAGAATTATATGTTAGGGGGGCATTTCAAGATGTTTACAGATCATTCTGCCTTAAAGTACCTGGTCAACAAGCCTATGTTGGGGGAAAGATTTGCAGGTGGTTGTTATTATTTCAGGAATATGATTTTGAAGTTATTGTGAAGCCTGGTCGGTTGAACACTGGTCCAAACCATTTGTCAAGGATTGAAACAGGTGAAGAACCCAATAATTTAGAGGAAGGGTTGCTGGATGCGTAGCTCTTTACGGTACGTGTAGTAGATGATCATTTTGCTGACATTATCCAATTCTTAAGTACAGGGATGATGCCTGAAGGATATACAACTCAACAGAAGAAAGAACTAGTAGTTCGCGCAACATATGTTTCGGTCATTGTGAGATATTTGTACATGATGGGGGCACACAAAATATTCTAGAGATATGTGTCCGAATTTGAGTGTGATAGTATTCTTGTTGAAGCTCATGGGGGAGCTATGGGAGGCCATTATGCAGGGAAAGAAATCGCTGAGAATATTTTTCACGCAGGCTTATGGTGGCCAACATTGCACAAGGATTCCAAAGCATACTATAAGGTGTTCGATGCATGTCAAAGGACTGGAAGACCTTCGCGAAGGGAAAAACTCCCGCTACATCCTTAGGTATCTTTGCAGGCATTTGAGAAGTGATTGATTGATTTTATTGGGCCAGTTGAGCCACTTGAAAAGAAAATGTGTGCACGCTACATTATCACTACCACGAAATATTTAACTAGATGGGCAGAAGAAAAACCATTGAAGGATTGTACAACAGCTACTACATAAAAGTTCTTATTTGAATATTTTTTAACACGGTTTGGATGCTCGAAAGTGTTAATGAGTGATAGGGGAACACACTTTATGAATGAAATGATTAGCGCGATGATGGATGAATTTCAGGTCTACCATCAGAAGAGCACACCATATCACCCGCAAGCAAACGGGACAGTCGAAGTTTTTAACAAAATTTTGGAGAACACGTTGACAAAGGTATTTAATGCGTAGCAGAATGACTGGGATGCGCATGTACATGTTGTACTATTGGCCTATACGACAACTTGTAATAAGCCGACATGGGAAACGCTGTTGAGAATGGTTTATGTGGTCGAAGCGGTGATGCATATGGAGTACATTGTATCTAGTTTGCACGTATTAGCTTTGACAGACATGGAGGATCGTGGAGCCTTGGAAGAATGACTCACGCCGCTAATGGAGTTATAGGAGGACCAATTTCTAATGGGATTCCACCAACAAGTGCAGAAGGAATGTGAAAAGTTATGGCATGATCACCATATCAAGCTTCACACTTTCAAGATAAATGATCTTGTGTTGTTATATGATAGCAAGTTCACCAAATTTCTGGGTAAACTCCAGATGCATTAGCTAGGACTATATATTGTCAAGGAAATTATATAGGGTGGTGTAGTTCGGCTCACGAAGCTAAATGGTGAACCTTTTCTAGGAAAAGTGAATGGGAGTCGGCTGAAGTTGTATACGGGGGATCTGACCCCTACACAACGACTATGTGAATGCAGGACATTATTAGTATTCTAGGCAATTGCAAGGGAGCGCGGGACTATAAACTACACTACCCGACTAGGGGGAGAAGGCAGCAAGAAAGCTACGCGAAGATTGACAAGGGTGCAACAGCTGAAGCTACACTTAAGATGTTGCATCATGGAGGAAGGTGTTGCACATCCTATCCCAAAAATAGTCATTAGAGTCACTGTAGCTAATTGGACTGAGAAAGTCCCATTAGGAGGAGCGGGTATGCGGAAATTAAGGAAAAAATCTTTAAAAATCTACTACGAAAGGCGCATTTATGACAAAATTATGGAGGGAACTGTTGGATTTGAATATGAAAATTGTTATAAGTATGTCTTGTTGGTCTGCAAAGAAACACTTTATTTTCTACAAATTTCTTGCATGCACCAAGAAGATTGGGAGGATTTGTTCAAGCACCCAGGGCTAGCTCATTATTCTAATACATTTCTCCAAGTTTCTTTGGAGAGGATCTTTGAGCCTATCAGTTCTGAGGCTGTGGTGTTTGATGCCCCAACTCCAGAAGCTGGGGCAATAGAAGCTACAAAAGTAGTACCTATAGTGCCAAGGTCACCTAGCCCAAATCCATCTCCTTCTAAGCCAAAGAAAATAAGCCAGTCATAGAACCAGTGTGCCAATCACCCGGAAATAATCTGCAGGAGGTGCGGAAGAAGGAAAAAATGGACAAGTAAAATCAACCTATTGTTCCCCTAGATATAGACAAAGAGGAATTCTGCAAGAGGATTGAGGAATTGGATATCGAGGACACTAAACCAATCACTATGCTTCCGGCATATGTGCCTCTGCGAAGAGTGTTGGGTTGTGTTATATTCTTTCCACGACTAGCCCATGTAGTTAACCGGGGGGTTAGAAGGGGGGCGGAGCCCACCCTTCGTTGCATCGATTGCGTAGTGGGGGGGTAACAAGGGGTTTGAGGGGTGTAGGTAACCCCAATAAATTTTGGTTTTGGACCCTATATTAGGTTGGGCAGACCTACCTATGGTTTTGTGCATGTTTTTTGCACATGGTTTTAGACGCGTTGGTTTTTGGTCCATGGATTTGGACGTGATGGTTTTCGGTCCATGGTATTGGATGCTTTGGCACGTATAAATATGTATTGTAACATTGAAAGGAACAGAATGAAAAATCAAGCTGGTAGTCCTAGTTTTGGGATCCAAGGGAAAATCTCTGTGTATATGTGTTTTATGTGTTATGCTCTCACATTGTTTATTTTCTATGTTTTAGAATTCGTATGCAGGTAATTTATGTACGGGGTTAAAACCTACATTTGGTATTAGAGCTATTTTGCCTTTGAGGGGATGCCTTTGTTGCTGATGGGTTTCTCTCAGGCCTGTGGTAGACCCTGTCTAGTGGGAGATCTATGGGATCGATTCTGGTGGTGAAAGAAGATGATGACCAGTGGAAAGATAGAGATCGAGAAATTTAATGGTCAGAGTTTTGAGTTGTGGAAACTCAAGATGGAGAATCTGTTGGTAGATAAAGATCAGTGGATCGTGGTAGATCCAGGTACTAAACCAACGGGAGTGTCTGATGAAGAATGGAAGAAGTTGGATCGGAAGGCAAAGAGCACAATATGATTGTGTGTCTCAGATTCAGTATTGTTGAATGTATCAGGGGAAGCTACGGTAAAGGCTTTGTGGGAAAAGTTAGGGACTTTATACCAATCTAAGTCTCTGGTGAATAAACTATTCCTACGAAAAAAGTTGTATAACCTGAGGATGAAAGATGGAGACTCGGTGACAGAGCCTCTGAACGTATTTAATACTATGGTAAGTTAATTATCATCTATTGATATTAAAATTTCAGATGAAGATAAGTGCATCAGCTTGTTGTGTTCTCTACTAGATTCATGGGATAGTCTAGTTATTGCAATAGGTAGCAATGCAACTACCTTGCAGTTTGATGAAATAGTCTCATCCTTGCTGACGGAGGAACTGAGATGGAAAACTATGGAGAGCCAGAATGGTGATGCCTTGTTTGTATGAGGAAGGTCCTAGAACAGAAATAAAAATAAGTCATCAAGTGGGAGGTCTAAATCTAGAGGGAGATCTAAATCTCCAGGAAAACCTATAGAGGTGGTGTGTTGGAAATGCGGAAAGGAAGGGAACTACAAAAGGGATTGTAAATCTAAAGCTCTTGATAAAGGAAATGGATTTGATGAAGCTCCTTCTACAGAGGCGAAAACCACCTCAAATGAAGGTGGGGATGTGTACATGGCTTCTTCAAGTACACATGTAGATCACGAGGCATGGTTGATTGACTCAGGTGCATCGTTTCACTTCACTCCCCATAGAGAGTGGTTCTACGAGTATGAGAAATATGATGGTGGTGATGTCTTCTTGGGGTTGATAGGAAGGCTAGTATCATTGGTCGCGGAAAAGTAAAGTTGAAGTTACAAGGTGGAATGGTTAGAACACTTTTGGGTGTTCTTCATATTCCTGCATTAGCCAGAAATCTGATTTCAATAAGCAAGTTGGATGATGCAGGTGTAAAAACAGTCTTCGAGAAGGATACCTGCATGGTGGTTCGGGGGTCACTGGTATTGATGCGGGGATTTCAAATTGGAACTTTGTAGAAGTTGCAAGGTAGCACTGTTTTTGATGGGTGTAATAGTTTTGTGGTTCCTGAAAGTGGAGCATAAAATCTAGTGGTCTCTGGAGAGAAGACCATGTTGTGGCATCAAAGGCTTGGACATATTGGAGAGAAAGGCCTTCGAATACTTCATGGTAAAGGTATGGTAGAAGGTATGAGTAATAACTCTCTGGATTTTGATTTCTGTGAAAATTGTGTATATGGGAAGCAGAATCAGGTGAGTTTCCCCTCTGGTGGTAAGAGGACAAAATAGATATTAGAGCTTGTGCACAGTGATGTGTTTGGACCTGTGAAGGTTCCATCACTAGGTAAGTCTATGTACTATGTATCATTTATAGATGACTTCTCAAGGAATACATGGATATATTTCCTTCAGAAGAAATCTAAAGTCTTTGACAGGTTTAAAGAATTTAAGGCTTTGGTGGAAAACAAGACAAAGAAGAAGATAAAGGTGCTAAGGACAGATAACGGTGGAGAGTTTTGCAGTAAGGAATTTGAAGAATTTTGTAAGAAGTGTGGTATAGCATGGCAGAAGACTACTCCATACACACTTGAGAAAAATGGAGTTGCATAAATAATGAACAAGACGTTCATGGAAAGGGCAAGAATCATGCTCAGTGGTGCCAGGTTAGGACAAGAATTCTAGGTAGAGGCAGTGGAGACAGCATGTTACCTGGTCAACAAATCACCTTCATCGGCATTGGAGGATAAGACTCCACAAGAGGTATGGACTGGTAAGAAACCCTCTCTTTCACATCTAAGGGTATTTGGATGTGATGCATATGTAAATGTTCGAAAGGAGAAACAAACCAAGTTGGATAGTAAATCTGAAAAGTGCATCTTTATTGAGTATAAGGATGGTTTAAAGGGTTATAAGATTTGGAACCCAGTAACAAGGAAGGTTGTGTACAACTGAGACGTGGTGTTCAGAGAGGTAAAATATGTTATTAAACATGAAGTCCAACCAAAGGAACCTGAGAAGATAGAGTTTGAGCTTAAGGAGGAAGAATCAGACTCTGTAATAGAGGAGGAATTAGAAGATGAAGAGCCACAAACTCTAGGTGTGATAAGATCAGTTCGAGAAAGAAGGCAACCAGAAAGGTATAGTCCATATGATTTCTATTCAAATTTTTCTTTATCTATTACTGACGATGATCCCAGAACTGTGAAGGAAGGAGTAGATTCAGAGGATGGCAAACTCTGGAAAGAGGCCATGGTTGATGAAATGGCATCTTTGCACAAAATGAGGCTTGGGATCTGGTGGAGTTGCCGGTTAGAAGGAAACCCATTGGGAGCAAATGGGTATTCAAGAAGAAGACAAATGCAGAAGTAAAGGTGGAGAAATACAAAGCTCGATTGGTAGCAAAAGGTTATTCCCAGGTGCGGGGAATTGATTTTGGTGATATTTTTTATCCTGTTTCCAAGGTAACTTCTATTAAATTACTTTTATCTATTGTTGTTGCTTTTGACTTTGAGGTAGAACAGATGGATGTGAAGACAACATTTCTTCATAGGGATCTAGAAGATGAGATCTACATGAAGCAACCTGAAGGCTTTGCGGTGAAGGGTAAGAAAAAACTGGTATGCAAGTTAAAGAAGTCTCTGTATGGGTTAAAACAATCACCAAGGATGTGGTATCAGAAATTTGATACATTTATACGGGGACTTGGCTTCACCAGAATAAAGCAGATCATTGTGTGTATTTTAAATTAATTGGTGGCCATGTTATTTATCTGGTCTTGTATGTGGATGATATGTTGCTGGTTGGAAATGACGAAGATATTATCCAGGATTTGAAGACCCATTTGTCCTCCAAATTCGACATGAAAGATATTGGTGCTACAAACTATATTTTGGGCATGGAAATTAAAAGAGATTGGATAAAGAGGAAGATTTGGTTAAACTAGAGGAAGTATGTCGAGACAATATTGCAGAGGTTTAATATGTAGGATAGTAAACCGGTGAAGGTTCCTATTCTTGTAGGTGTAAAGTTATCTGCTGAAAAATGTCCCAAGACACAAGAAGAGGAAGAGGACATGTCCCGTGTTCCATACGCAAGTGCAGTCGGTAGCCTAATGTATGCAATGGTCTGTACTAGACTAGAAATTGCACATACAGTGGGAGTATTGAGTAGGTTTATGTCAAAACTAGGGAAGGAGCACTGGACAACAGTGAAGTAGGTTTTCAGGTATTTGCGTGGTACTAGTGATTATGGTTTGTGCTACCAAGGAAGACTAGGATTGGACATGGTGTTGGATATTCATGGCTTTGTTGATGCAGACTGGGCTGGAGATCTGGATCAGAGAAGATCTACAAGTGGGTATGTGTTTAACCTATTTGGAGGTGCAGTCAGTTGGATGAGTAAGAAACAATCTGTAGTGGCACTATCAACTACAGAGGCAGAATACATGGCATCCACTCATGCAAGCAAGGAAGCAGTTTGGTTGCAGAGATTGTGTTCAAGTATGGGGTTAGTACAGGGAGCTATAAGGATAGACTATAACAAACAAAGTGCAATTTTCTTGGCAAAGAACCCTGCATATCATTCAAATACAAAGCACATTGATGTTCAGTATCACTTTGTGAGGGATATGATAGAAGACAAAAAGGTGTTTCCGGTAAAGGTGGACACTTTGAAGAATACTGCAGATGCATTGACAAAACCTGTGAGATCTGAGAATTTCTCTTGGTGTAGAGAAACAATGGGCATTGCAGGGTTGAATAAATGACTAAGCTCTCTTGTGGCCCCCTATGGAAAGAAAACAACAAGGGGGAAAATGTTGGGTTGTGTTATATTCTTTCCACGACTGGCCCATGTAGTTAACTGATGGGTTAGAAGGGGGGCGGAGCCCCCCCTTCGTTGTGCCAATTGAGTAGTGGGGGGGACACAAGGGGTTTGAGGTGTGCAGGTAACCCCACTCTATGGGGTTAGGGGTAGCACCCCAGAAAAGTTTGGTTTTGGACGTGATGGTTTTCGGTCCATGGTTTTGGATGCGATGGTTTTCAGTCCATGGTATTGGATGCTTTGGCATGTATAAATATTTATTGTAACATTGAAAGGAACAAAATTAAAAAGAAAGATGGTAGTCCCAGTTTTGGGATCCAGGGGAAAATCTCTGTGTATATGTGTTTTATGTGTTATGCTCTCGCATTGTTTATTTTTTGTGTTTTAGAATTCGTATGCAAGTAATTTTTGTACGGGGTTAAAACCTACAAAGAGGACAAAAGAAGGTGACCAAAGACCTTGATTCCAACAAATTTACAATTTATACGCCACTACTCCTAGCCAACGTTGCATTTAAGGGTGGACTCTTAGTGCACATACCAGCGTTAAAGATGGAACACTGGGACCTCGCTCACCAGGAGAAATTCTGACATTTAGCAAAAAATTAGTATATGTTCTGCATATACTATAAAGAGATAGGGGTCACAAAATTGGAAATGATGAAATGGGTCAGAGGACTTCAGCTAGCGGGACTATTGCACATGTTATTTGTACCCCATTTTCACCACTCCAACATCAATACAGTGTGTGCGCGACAGTTGTTGACATTAGTACATGATGGGTGTTTATGGCTAGGTGATCCTATCCCCATCACAAATATGTTAATCCATCACATTAGTAATCTACCATATAAAGGAGCGGACTCGGAAAAGGAGTTTGCAGGAAAATCCAAGGAAAAACAACACACAGATCGTATGAAGAGCAAGTTTAGAATTGTGAAGAAATCACGCAGATATTCTATCCGCTCCATAAAAGATCAGGCGATACAATTTGCAGTGCCGATCCTAGCAGGAAAAATAATGTGGATGTGTCTTGTGGATGAAGTTCCCACACTGGTCATTTCCTTAGCAGTGCAGTGTGCGAACAGGGTCCAGTATAACTGGGCCCACTATTTATGTAGAGAATATTTGGCAAAACTGTCGCGAGGTGCAATAGGATAGCAAGCAGTTCCACTGTGGTTGGCTCTTATTGTTAATCATTTTGGTGTCATGGAGGCTTCCGGAGGACATCTAGTTCCCTTCGGTGAATGAGACCCTCCCAGAGGCAACAAAGTTCACTTCACTATGGCAAAGTATTAGTTTATGGTATGTTCTATGCTTAGAGCAGTTTACTTCTTTTTATTATTATTAGCAATCACATGTACGTTAAGTAAAGTGCAGATAGAACATTAAACGATCGGCAGAAAATAAGCCAAGACAAGAGACACAAGATGTGGCGGCTAGCCAAGGACAAACCCCAATATGGGGAATCCCTTTGATCAAATCTTCCTTTATCTTCAATAATTCAACAGAGAGAAATAGTACATAAATCTAATTTACATCAGTAGCAACAAACCCTAGATTAGCCCTCAACTAGGGTAGACAATATCTTGCAAACCGACTGTCGGATCAGCTTGATTCCTTCACCAAAAAAATGTAGCATTCTAAGGAGAGTCAGATCCACCTACAACGCAGTTCTAAGAGAGAGAAAGATGCTCAACGCTAGTCAAACTTTCGATCTGTAGTTGCATCCCTAAATCTATGTCCTTCCTTCCACACGTGTGAGAGAAGAGTCCCTTTCTGCGCAGTAGGAGAAGAGCCTCTTTTCTACGCAGGGGGGAGAGAGAGAGATGTGATGAGAGAGTGTGTCCAAATGAGGAAAAGACCTCCTCTATTTATATACAAATGTTGATGATTGAATAGATGCGATTGTTGGGCTTCTGAGCCTACATGAGTTGCTGGTCAGTGTGATAATTATTCCATAATCAAAATAAATTCATATCTCCATAAATAATTATCGGAATCGGATGATATTTAGATGGATCCTACACCTCTCGATGAGAGGAATCTAATAAAAATATTATCAGCCATGAATAAGATGACCCACATGGATTTTGGCTCTAGTTGCCAATTTTAACACTCCCTCTCAACTAGGGAGAACTCCATCTGCAATTCATCTATCGGTCACTACTATTCATCCATCAAATGCACTACCCTGTACAGCTTGACCCCTGCTCTGCTTTGTTCTATTCTGCTTGCTCTACTCTGTCTTGTTCTGCCCTATTCTGATCTACTCTGCTTTGTCTGAATTATGAAGAAGAAGAAATGATCAAGGATGTATCATACCATCGTCCACTGACTTAAAGTCAATCTCAAAGTGTATACCACTGGTCCTAGACCAATCCTCAACCGACCCGAAGTCAGTGTCATAGTGGGTACAACTCCTACCTTTTGTCCCAGACCAGTGTCATTGATCCCAGATCAATGAAATTCATCCTAGCATAGGGATTACGGTAGATACAATGATGTGTATATCAGTACTACTATGGTCCCTATCCTCATTTCCCTACTATTTGATCAGATGAGAGGTACTTCCCATGAGTCCCAGACTGCATGGAAAATTTTAGGGGCTAATGTTCGCCCAGTGGGCTAATTTTCCATGATTTTTCCACAAAAAAGATTCGCCAATTTCCAATTTTATAAAAGACGATTCGCCCAAATTTTAGAATATAAAATTTTTTTACCTTAAAAATCGCCAACATTATATAGAGACTATATATAAAATAATTATAAATTTGAATAATTTTACAAATATATCAATAAACATTTATAATTTTCATATTAGGGATTAGTGAGATTCGCCAATGTTTTAAACTTCAAGAAAATTTTCCATCCTTAAAATTTTCCTTGCCAGACTGCATGGGTAGGATGCCTCGACAGGAGAACTATCAATCTTGTCCATAGGAGAGTGAATCATCATGTCCCACAAGAGAGCGAATCATCTTGTCCCACAAGCGAGTGAATCATCTTGTCCACAGGAGAGCGAATCATCCTGTCCATAGGAGAGCGAATCATCCTATCCACAATCGCCATGGAGAACAAATCATCTAGGCATCATAGGAGAACTAATCATGCTGCTACATAATCATCATGGAGAACTCATCATCCAGATCTCACAGGACAACTAATCATTGTGCTACATAATCGTGATGGAGAACACATCATCTAGACCTCATAGGAGAACTAGTCATCCTGCTGCATAGTCGCCACAGGGTTTCACAGGGAAAGTTTTGATTATTTTACCCTGTACACGTACACCACTAGGGGATGGTGAGTCACCCATGGTCATATGTCACTCCAAGAAGTACCCCGCGCCCCCCCGGAGCTCCCAGAGCTCAATACATCATACAGGACCCTCATTAGAGGGTCTTTGAACGACACCAAGTCGTTCTCGGAAAGTTAGGAATTCGACCTTCCCTAAGGGCTTTGTCAGGATGTCGGCGACCTGTTCATTAATACCGATATGTTGGAGCCTTATTTCTCCTTGCTACACCATATCTCGAATATAGTGGTACCTGATATCGATATGCTTGGAGCGATCATGAAATACAGGATTCTCTAACAAATAAATCCCACTTTGGTTGTCACATAGGATCACGGTGGTATCCAATGTAAATCCAAACAGCTCACCGAAGAGCTTTTGCAACTAGACTGCCTCACAGGAGGCCATGCTAGCAGCAATATACTCTGCCTCGGCAGTGCTCAAAGCCACTGACTTCTACTGCCTGCTCATCTAGGATATCGAAGTAGATCACAAGGAGAAACAAAACACGGAAGTGCTCTTACGATCCACCACATTGCCTGCCCAATCAACATTAGTGCATCAAAGTAGTCTCACATCTTCGGCAGTGTATCCTAACCCATATGTAATTGTGCCACGAAGATATCTTAACAGATTCTTGGCACCAATCCAACGTATGTGGTGAGGTTCAACCATATGTTGACCTAATGTGTTTACTGCAAAGGATATATCTGGACGAGAGTTCACTAAGAACATTAATGCTCCGACGAGTTGCCGATACTTGGTAGCATTTCGTAAAATAGGTCTAGTAGCACTACCGCTTAACTTCTTGAAGTCAAGCTCCATCAGGGTAGTTATAGGCTTGCAGTCTACCATACCGAATCTTTCCAATATCTACACCACATATTTTCCTTGAGATAGGAAAATTTCTCTTGGCTTCTGCCAGACTTCAATTCCTAGGAAATAGTGCATCAATCCTCAGTCCTTCATTTCAAATTCAGAAGCCAACTCCCTCTTACATTTGTGAATGAGAGGGTCTGCACCTGTTAGAAAGGGGTCATCCACATACAAAACTAGTATGAGAGGTTTTTCATCTTCAACCTTAAAGTAAAGGTTAGGATCGGCTTCACTCCTAGTGAACCCTAGCTTCATCAAGTAGCTATCGATCCTCTCATACCATGCTTAGGGTGCTTGCTTCAGCCCATAGAGAGCCTTCTTCAACCTGCATACATGAGATTTTTTATCATAAATCTCAAATCCTTCTAGTTGCTCCACGTATACCTCTTCTTTGATCGAACCATGCAAGAACGCGGTCTTGACATCCATCTGATGTAGGTTCCATCCTTGTGAAGCTGCAAGGGCTATGATCGAGTGAATGGTGGTATATTTAGCAACAAGTGCAAATATCTCGTCATAGACTATACCTTCCTTTTGGGAGAAGCCACGAGCGACAAAATGAGCCTTATATTTTTCCATACTTCCATTCGTTGCATGCTTTATCTTGTAAAACCATTTAGAAGTGACAACTGTCTTGTCCTAGGTCTGGGAACTACTTCCCAGAAATCATTCTTCATAATAGACACATATTCTTCGGTCATAGCATCCTTCCATACTTGATGCTTGAAGACATCTAAGAATAATGAAGGCTCATTTTGTATGATTGTGCTCATGATGGTCAGGTATCCCTGATACCTGTTTCGTTTCTTACTTTCACGAAAGGTTCCTCGAGGTGCAGTGTGTCCTTCAGCATCATCAAGTAGCCCCCTAAGCCAAGAGGGCCTCTTCCTAGAAGAGGAAGGTTTAGGTGGATCAATAGGATCCATGGGTTCTTCCACATGAGGCATTATTTTATCACCCTTTTCTTTCGGTTCCTTGGTGTCGACTTCTTGAGAGCTCCTCAAATTCGGAAGATTTTCCACCTTGCTAAGAGCCATATCTTCATCAAAGGTGACATCATGACTAATCACAACTTCCCTTTGACCGGCTACAAAGACTCTATAGCCCTTAGTATTTTCACCATAGCCCATGAAGATTCCTTTCTTTCCAGATGCACCCAATTTTTTCCTTTTCTCTTTCGGCACATGAAAATATATAGGGATTCCAAAAATTATAAAATGAGATACGTCAGGTTTCTTACCGGTGAACATTTCTTCAGGAGTCTTGGAACCCAATGCTTGATGAGGGCATAGGTTTTGTACATATACAGCAGTGTTTGCAGCTTCAGCCCATAGAAACTTCAGAAGTCTTTGATAATGGAGCATGGCACAGATAGCTTCCACAATCGTATGGTTCTTCCTTTCCACAATTCCATTCTGTTCAGGATTATATGGTGTAGTAGTCTCCCTCTTAATGCCAACCTCTTTACGAAATTCATCAAACTCGTTAGATTCATATTCAGTCCCATTATCAATCCTTAAGATCTTGATCTTCTTTTCAGTTTGATTCTCGATTAAGGCTTTGAAGTGTCAAAACCAAGAGAACGCTTCATCCTTCTTTTTCAAGAAGTATATCCAAGTCTTTAGAGAATAGTCATCTATAAATGGTCCCCTTTTGAGCTTTCCTTTGGCACATCCCGGACATACACCTTCTTTCTCTACTTGGAATTCGGGCATCCCTGTCACCATTTGTCTTACATCGGGTAGAGATTTATAATGAATGTGGGCAAACATTTGATGCCAAAGTTCAGACTAGAGGGATATGTCACAAGACATGACACTTAGCAGACTTCCATCGACCTGATATAATGAATCAAGTCGAAACCCAAGAGTAAAGGTACCTTTAACATTGTTTTTCCATACACGTACCTTGCCATCACTGAAGGTCACCTTGTAGCCTTTGTCTTCCATTGCCGAGATGGACACCAGGTTCCTTTTGAGGTCAGGTACATATAATACATCCTATAAGTGGATCGTATTACCTTGATTCAATTTAAGAGATACATTGCCTACACCTTTCACGGGATATTTCATATTATCTCCAAGGATAATTTCTAGCTTAGTTTCTTTCTCTTTCAGATGATGGAGAACTTCTTTGTAACCAGTGAAGTGCCCTGAGGCACCACTATCAATAAGCCAAATTCCTAGTGAGTCCTAGGGAGCAGAGATGGATTGAGTAGCTGGTAGATAATATTCATCCTGCTTATTGTCAACAGTGTTAGATTCATACCTGGAATTTCTAGCCTTCTTGAATGATTGTCCTCTTCCGTGATTACCAACACTCCTTTTACCTCTGCTATTAGATTTGCCATTCCTTTGATTTCCATGAGAGGGATTTTAATCATCGTCCCGGTGTGAGTCCCTTCTATTAGGGCATTCTCTTGCATAGTGACCTGCTTTATCGCAAATGTAACATCGTCCTTTTCTTCCACCATTAGGTCCAATCTTTCTTTTTGATTTAGTCTCGGAATTATTTCTTTTCTTAGTATGATGATAAAAGGCAGTAGGAGGACCTTTAGGCATGGGAATTTCTTTCTCTTCTATCCTTGTTTCTTATTGAATGCATCTTTCCATTAATTCCTCGAAACCAGGAATAATGTTATTGTTTAGAAGAGTAGTCCTCAACACGTACCATTCAAATGGTAATCCTCCAAGAGTCATGAGTGTCATTTCCATATCAATAATAATCTCCCCAATAGAGAGGAGATCGTTCTTGATCTCGATGATTCTTAAGAAATATGCTTGCATGCTCTCATCTTTTCCCTTCTTAATTTCCTTCATCTTATTTCTAAGAAACAAAACTTGATTTGCATCATTAAATTTAAATAAACTCACTAGTCTATCGTAGATTTCCTTGGAGGTGTTTAGGTCAGAGATGTAGGCCACCAAGCACTTGTCGATAGAGTCTCGGATGATCTTCTTTGTTTTGGCTTCACCGGTTTTCCATTTGTTCCTAGCAGCAGTGGGTGCATTTGATGGAGGCTCAACAATATTGCCTCTCACATGGTCCAACACTCCTTGATATTTTAAGGTTAGATCTAGAGACATCTTCCATCCATGATAGTCCGACTTCTCATGGAGCTCATCTTCAATGACGAAGTGTGTTGAGGATCCCATAATTCTTTTAGGATAGCCTTGCCAATCTTCTCTTCGTTGATTGCTCTTGCTCTTGCTCGGGCTTTGTCTTCACCTCAAATCTGATACCATGTTAATTTATGGTATGTTCTATGCTTAGATCAGTTTGCTTCTTTTTATTATTATTAGCAATCACATGTACATTAAGTAAAGTGCAGATAGAACATTAAACAATCGACAAAAAACAAGCCAAGATAAGAGACACAAGATGTGGCGGCTAGCCAGGGACAAACCCCAATATGGGGAAACCCTTTGATCAAATCTTCCTTTATCTTCAATAATTCAGTAGAGAGAAACTGTACATAACTCTGATTTACATTAGTAGTAGCAAACCCTAGATCAACCCTCAACTAGGGCAGACAATATCTTGCAAACAGACCGTCGGATCGGCTTGATTCCTTCACCAAAAAATGCAGCCTTCTGAGGAGAGTCAGATCCACCTACAACATAGTTTTGAGAGAGAGAAATATGGTCAATGGTGGTCAAACTTCGGATTTGCAGTTGCAGTGCTAAATCTGCATCCTTCCTTCCAAACGTTTGAGAGAAGAGTCCCTTTCTGCGCAATAGGAGAAGAGCCTCTTTTCTGTGTAGGAGAGAGAGAGAGATGTGATGAGAGAGTGTGTCCAAATGAGGAAAAGACCTCCTCTATTTATATGCAAATGTTGATGATTGAATAAATGTGACTGTTGGGCTTCTAAGCCTACATGAGTTGCTGGTCAGCTTGATAATTATTCCATAATAAAAATAAATTCGTATCTCCATAAATACTTATCGGAATCGGATGATATTAAGATCAATCCTACACCTCTTGACGAGAGGAATCTAATAAAAATATTATTAACCATGAATAAGATGACCCACAAGGAGTTTGGCCCTAGTTTCCAATTTTAACACAGACAAAAGACACGGAACGGATTACAGAATCCAAAGTTTTTTGGCTATTCATGGAGATGGACATCCACATGGATATAAAACATAGGCCACAGTTATCTCCCACCTTGGTCAAGTAGTTGAGGGCCTTCGCAGAAGTTAAGGTAGACTTTCACAATACTTGGATCTATGCAAGGAGAACCCTCAAAAGGTATGGCACAAGCTGCCTTACTTAGTGGCTGAAATAGATGTACAGGAGGTTGTGGGTGGATGGCCAGCAAAGTGGCATGAGCCTACCCAGTTGGATGTCAGGACAAGCAAAGCAGGAGAAAGCTCCTCCACGCAGACCTCTGCTATGCAAAAGAGGAAATAAAAAGAGTATGCAGTTGTTCGGGAGAAGGCTGCCCAACAAAAGAAAGAAGCTATTGAAAAGACCCATGCAAAGACATCATGCGTTGAAAAGGAGCATGCAGACAAGGAATGTACAGAAAAGGAGAAAGCATCGACTTCCCCGCATACCACAGAGCAGGAGCTATCTGTACAAGGTGGTGATGGGGGTGAGGAGGTATCCACCCTCTTTAAATTGCAAAAGCGCCAAAGAGACTGTGACAGGCCTGCGAAAGAAGCAAAAATAAGGTAATTATTCATAGGTGGACCTTATTGTGCTAACAAAGGGATATTTAGATGAGATCAATGACAAGGTTTGAGATACCACATCAAAGCTATGGTCGCACTTTGAGCAATAATATATGCATATGCTAGGGAGTGTCCAAAAGGATCTGTGTGAGCTACAGATCCAGGTCGGTAGGATCCCGACGAGCATTGGGCAAGCAAGCGCAGTGCAAGTGAGCCTCACTCAAGTGAGCGTGAGTGTCTCAGAAGTGGAATGGACAATGGACCTATGGATCATTCCTTTACCAAAAGGATTCTTGAGATAATATAAGCAGGAATATTGCACCACGCTAGAAATATCAAAGATATTGGAATCAACATGGCTGCGCCGCCGCTCGAGGCCCTCCACACATTACATCGGGGGGCCTCAGATGAGTTGTGGATCGGGGACAAGCACATCCTTGCGGTCCTCAGTGAATTTAAAGTAAGCAATGAAAACATGTATGAGGAGAAGACACAAGCGCTAAAGGATAAAGAGGAAATATAATCACGAAGCACAAATCCAGAAGCAACAATTGAACAATCCCGCAAAACAGTTCTAAAATTGCATATCCCAGATGATGCATAGGCTGAGATGAAAGTCATGAAATTAGCTGTTGTTATGCATGATGCCAAAGATGGGGTTGGGTGAGTCACTTTTGAGTTCCAGATGAATATATCCATACTCCAGCTAAAGCTTCAACCAACCACACCGCCTGAAGTTTGGGAACAAAGAGGTGCAGCTATAAAAGAATCAATGGTTCAACTAGATGTCATAGTTCACAGTTGCGACCAGCTATTCAATTAGGCAATGGGCCTATGGGATACATTTCAAGAGGACTGTAAGCTACAATAGTTGAGCACAAAGATTAGGTAAGCGCAGAAAAAATATGATGAAATCAATATGACTGTGTGGATGTTGGTGCCAGTTTAGTGCTTTGCACGCTTGTAGAAAGGCAAGGTGATTCAGATGTAGATCGGGGAGTTACAGAAAAAGCAGTCCCCGCTAAGAGATCGCCTTCAGTGTTGGACAGAGGAATCCAACCAACTTTCATAGAATATTCATGAGAAGTTGAAGGCCATGCAGTAGACCTAGTGGACTACACAACTTGTACAGGAGGGGCCAACCACAAAGAAATTAGTCTAGGAGGTACAACAAGCAGTAGAACATAGTACTACAGAACTTCAAGCATTGACCAAGATAGTAAGTGAACTCTGCCAGAAAGTGGAACAACCAGCTAAGTGACTCGAAGGAAAGTCATGATATTTGTGTTGGGGGCCTGTTGGGATGGGGTCCCCAAGGGTAGAATTGAATCAATTTAGTGATTTTTTGTAAAGAATTTTGTAAATATTGTAAAGTCTCTGCAAAATATGGATGCACTAGTCAAGAGTCACAAGGGGCCTTAGTCCCTTGTTTGGGTAAGTGACCGGGGGTTTTGAAGACTCACCCATGAACCGGGGGCCATGGTGTTGTATTAGAAAGACCATAAATAGATGAATCTTAGCGAATGATATTATAGAAGTATGAATGAATGAATGAATGAATGATTTGTATGGGTCTGGTAGACAGGAAGGTCTGTTCCTATCATTAAGTGAAGGAAAGGCTCTGCAGCTGAGTATCTGGAGGCCTGGAAGAATCCACAACTGAGTGCATGGACCCCTACATCTAAGTGCGTAGGGTAGTTGAAGTTTGTACTAGAAAGTTTCTGATTAATAAAGACTGATTTTTGGTTGGAAATATTTGCATCTATCGGTTTAATTGTTATGTCACTTTCACTCTTTTTTTTGTAATTCAATGTCTTTTCTCTGCGCGAGTCGGGGTAATTGAACCTTTTTATGCTTAACAAGACGATTGAATGATATTCACGAAGATCTAAATCTATTTTTGGTTAGTTTTGGATAAGGAAGATAAGTCTACGTGACGACATATCTAGATCCCAGAAGCCCTAGAAGACCTATTTAGTTGCACGGAAGCAGTAGACATATCTTGTTAGGGCCTGATTAATGCAATTGGCTGGTCCCGCGAATAATTGAAACTATTTATGGCTGAATTAGGAGTCTTAACTCTATCAGAAAGTTAGACCTACACGGAAGTAGATCTAAGGCACTGAAAGACATCACATTAGTCTATAGATGTAGAAACTTGGTTCTTGCATCACCCAACACTACTTTGCATGAGACTGCGACCTATACTATGTAGATCATTGCTGAAAGGGCCAACATTGTAGGTTTTTGTTGGTTGGCGCAAATAACTTCGAACTTGGGTCAATACCCCTTAAGCCAATAATACATATGACTGTATAGAATCTTTGGAGAAAAAGAGCTACAGAAAATCCCACTACATCGTTTGCAAATCAAGAAAAATAAATTCATTCAGATAGTCCATAAGAACCTCCAATTAAAAATACTCTCAAACATGAAACTTTTGAGTTGGAGACACTAAACAGACACTTAAAACAAGAACATGAAACATTGAAAGTGCACAATGAAATAAAGAGGACCAAAAATGACAATATTCTCTTACATCTTTGTTGGGATGGGGTCCCCTGGGTAAGTTTTCGGGAAAAGGGCCAAGTTTTGATGTAAAAAGATGTAGAGTCTTCGCAAATTGTGGTCGTAGAGTGCGTAGCTAGTTAAGAGTCAAAGAGGGTTTTACCCTTCTTTTATGTAACTTGAGTCGGCTTTTGAAGATGTACCCATGGTCCGTGGACCATGGGATAGTATAAATAGTTATGTCTTAGATAGTTTAAAACACGATGATAAGATATGATGAATGTAATGGGTCAATAGATGGAAGATCGAGATAGAAGTCTTAGAGGAGGAAACAGCTCTGCAGCCGAGTGTGTAGAGGCCTAGAGTAGCATCTGCAGCTGAGTGTGTGGACCCCTACAGCTGAGTGCACAGGGAAGTTTTGAGTCTGTAAACCTTTGCTGAATATCAATAAAGAATATTGTTATAGAAATTCCTATGTTTAGTCTCTTTAATTCTATTATGTATGATTGCGATATACGCTGTGATGAATGATGGTTTTATAAAATAATGATGTATTGATGTGCAACTTTACTTTTCCTTTATTTTTATCTGAATGCAATTAATGTTAAGTGATTATGTGGAGATCATAATGATTTATGTTAAAGTTATCGAACACTTAGGTAATTTCGAGTAATTACTAATCTAAGTATAATCTAAGATGCATGTAAGTAGCTAATTGGCCTATTCAGGGTCTGCAAAAGCCAGGCATAGACCTTCACGGAGGTCTAGAGGCTTATTATAGGAAGTTGCAGTTCTAAGCCATAAGTGCTTAAATATCTGTGCAAAGGCAGATCTAGGTCGCTAAAAGGACATCACACTGATCTTTGGGTGCAGAAACTCGGTTCCAGCATCCCCCCATACTACTTCAGGTGAGACTTCTGTCCGTGCTCCACGGATTGATGTCGAAAGGGCCAGTAGTGTAGGGATTTGTTTTGCACAACTAACTCTAAACCTGGGTTAGGACCCCCTAAGCCAACAAATGGTTTAGTTGCCTTCGACCTTATTAGAAGTTAGGGAATAGTGTGAAGCTGTTGTTAAAGATGGAATCGTTACTGTGGATGCTATGATTGTGGACTGCACAACATTTTTTGAGAAGGCCATGGAAGTAGTGACGACCCTGTAGGAAGATCCCAACCTACAGAGATTGAAAATAGAGATCCGCGAGCTTTAGTAGCAGTACAACGTAGTGCAGGCGATGGCACACTTAGTGGCTATAGCGTAGTGCCTCGCCAAGTTGCAAGAGAGGAAGAAACTCCTTACACAAGTGGAAGAAGCACAAAAAAAAGAGGCAATCCTTAAGATGTGGTTGGATCCTTGGTTGGAAGAAGGCTACCAAATCTCCACCAACATACAGGAAAAGTTTGCAAACCTGCAGCTTAGATAGCAGAAGATCAAGCAGGGGAGCGAAAGACTAGCCACAGAATAGCTGGTCGAACAGGTGAAGCAGGTAGCCACACAGAACATGGCTTAAGTAGCTGTGGTGCAGGTGGAATTGGGGGATCTTTGCAGGAAGATATCTGCACCAACTGAGTGACTCGAGGGTGAGTCATGATCTTTGTGTTGACGGCTTATTAGGATGGGGTCCCTTGGGTAAGTGTTGGGGAAAAAGCCCAAGTTTTGGTGTAAAAATATGTAAAGTCTCCACAAATTGTGGTCATGGAGCGCGTAGCCAGTTAAGAGTCAAAAAGGGTTTTACCCTTGTTTTATGTAACTTGATCATCTTTTGAATATCTACCCATGGTTCGCAGACAATGGGATTGTATAAATAGGTGTGTCTTAGAGAGTCTAAGACACGACGATAAGATTTGATGAATGTAATGGGTCAATAGAAGGAAGATCGAGATAGAAGTCATAGAGGAGGAAAAGGCTCTGCAGCTGAGTGCGTAGAGCCCTAGAGTATTGTTCACAGCTTAGTGCACGGACTCTTGCAACTAAGTGTGTAGGGAAGTTTTTTAGTCTGTAAACCTTTGTTGAATATCAGTAAAGAAGATTGTTACATAAATTCTTGTGTTTAGTCTCTTTGCTTATGCTATGTATGATTGTGATATATGCTGTGATGAATGATGGTTTTATAAAATAATGATGTATTGATGCGCGACGTTACTTGTTCTGTATTGTTATCTGAACTCAATTAATGTTAAGTGATTACGCGAAGATCATAACACTTTCTGTTAAAGTTATCGAACACTTAGGTAATTCCGAGTAATTACTGATCTAAGGATAATCAAATATGCACATAAGTAGCTAATTGGTATGTTCATGGTCCACAAAAGTGAGTCATGGACCTTCGCAGAGGTCTAGAGGCTTATTATAGGAAGTTGTAGTGCTAAGCCATAAGCGCTTAAAGATCTACACGAAGGCAGATCTAGGACGCCCAAAGGACATCGCACTGATCTCTGGGTGCAGAAACATGGTTCTAGCATCCCCCCATACTACTTCGGGTGAGACTTCAGTCCACGCTCCGTGGATTGATGCTGAAAGGGCCAGTAGTGTAAGGGTTTGTTTGGCACAACTAATTATGAACCTAGGTTAGGACCCCCTAAGCCAACAATCTTGCTCTATGGTATGATAAGAATAAGAAGCTAAAATAAAAGAACAAATCCCTTAAAAGAAAAGTCATAATTTTGAAGTATAAGATTCTGATGAAGAAACCAAGGATGGCAGTCGCTAATAAGAAGGCAAAGAAGACAAATCTGGATGTATTTTCTCAAGTATCTGAAGTTGTTTAGTAATAGTAAGGGTTTACCAGCTTTGATTTTTTTGCATGAGGACATGCAATGACCATCGTGTGGGGGAATGTTGAGCATCACAATTGCATCTTTTTGACACCCTTTTTCACTCTATCTATTTCTTTTTGACCTTCATAATCACACATTGGGCATAAAGTTACATATATTATGACATGGAAGGTATACAATTGTCTTGTATTTCATAAATTTATAATGGTGTTTATTATTTAGTCTAATGTTTACTTCAACGATGACTTATGATGATTCTACAGCTAATACATGATTCTGCAGCCAAGTTTGTGGTTTGATAGGTTCCAAGGTGTTAGCTGGGAAGTGAAATATATGGATAGGTGGAAATTGATGCACTCAATGATTTCCTCCTATTCTCATGAACTAGATCAATGGAAACAATTCCTAGCAATGTAGTCAAAGGTAAAGTCAACCTCCGTAATCGGCAACAAGTGAGCGAGAATGAGATCCGTGCCTCATGATTTTCTTTGATAATAGAAAATAATGAGTGAATTATGAAATATTATCTTTTCAAGTTAAATTTGGTTTCTGTTGATACGGATTAGGCATATAAATATGCCATGGGCTCTATAAATATGCCTCTCAGTTGAAATAAAAGCAGTGATATTGAACGCGATAGTGAGACTTAAGCTTTGTTATTTGATACTCTGTTTTTAAAAAGAGATTCTTCATTTTCTAAATGTGTGGTTAAAGTGCATTGTTAATAACATAGTGATTGTACGCTTCTCATGGAGGGCCCCCTCGAGACAGTAAGGGTTCTTGTTTTGTTTTAATAGTTAGCTATTAGTCTTATATTCTCGTCGATTTTTGTATATTCAATTGAGTATTTATGTTTTCAATTTTCTTTCAGAGTTAAGTTAAAATCGTTGTGCTAATCATTCTTACTATTCAGATTTTGAATGCACATGGATAAATCTTAGCAGCAGTGATCTAGTTTTGCATAGAGTTTCATCTTAGACAGTAGATTTATTTCCAGAATTAGTTGTTAAATTCAAGCATGTGTGATCTTTAATTCAAGTAAGTGTGAGTGTGCTTTAATAAGAACTTTGTTTCATTTCATTTTTCATGCAATTGTGATTTTTATTCATGCAGATGTGTGATTTTCTTTAGGCATGAGATTTCTTAAGTGAGAGTAGTTTTGATTTATGCAACAGAGTGTGAATTTCATTTAAGAAAAGTATGGATTGATTTTCATTTATGTAAAGTGTAAGATTGATTTACATTTATACAAGTGTGAGATTTATATTTTAAAGTAAAGTGTGGAATCTTATAAGTATAAGTAGTTTTGTTTGAAAGAAAATAATGTGATCATCATTGTATAGATAATCTTATTTTCTAGGAATAACTAATTTTCTCATGTTCATTTCAATAACTTAATTTAATTTAGAATTTATATTTTAATAAATCAATTTAATTTAGAATTTATGTGAATAACCAAAGACTTATAGCACATACATTGCACTTACACTTCATCAGTTTACTAGCCCTGGTTGATAACTCATGTAAGTAATTTAAGATTAGTTAAATCACTAAACAAGCATTCAGGAGCAGGGCCATTGTGGGACACTAGTACCCAATAGAGTCCATCGATTTCCATGAGCATGCTATGACCAGTATGAGGGTATTTAGGAATGGATATGACTTTCTCTTTTTACCTTCCGATGCAAGGAAACCTTGCCAAGGGATGGATCACCCGAAGGATTGTGTAACAGAGAAGGGGATGCTAGTGGAACTTGGAAGGTGTGTGACTACATAGAAGGGGGTAACCTAATTGCCCGAGGGAATGTGTAGCAAAGAAGCGAAGGTTGGGGAATGAATTTCTTTTTGTCATTAGCATTTCTAGATGGAATCAGAAGCACATTGGGAGTGTGCCCTTGAACAATGAGTCAGTAGATGTTCATTGAGAGAAGAAGCAATGCGAGGATCATAGTGCTAGATATTGGATGTAAATTTTGATTTTGGAAGTGGATTATGGACTTTCGAGGAAGGAAGTGAATCATGCTATTACTTTAAGGGTGGAGGTGTGAGCCTTTGGATTCCCTTGTCGCTGATGCGAGCATCACATCCTTTTATTTGATGGTTAAATCAAATGTTCATATCTATATATGTGCATTTTATTGTAAATACTATATCAAGTTGTCTTTATAAAGCTCCATGGACAATATGATTATTTGTTGGTTGAAGCATATATGTGCGTTTTATTGTAAATATTGTAATGTGTTGTGTTATAAAGCTCTAGTAAATGGTACAATTGTCATGTTTTCAACAGTGGTCATTGTAAATACTGCAACAAGGTGTGTTATAAAGCTCCATGGGAAATATGTTTTTCTTTCAAGGGTTTATTAGTCATAGGTGTTATAGAACATAGAGGACGGTGTTCCCCTAAGTCGGAGGGCTTTGTAACACCCCCTTGTTAATTTTCCATATAAAAAATATAAGAGCAAGGTCATGGGACATGTATTCAGACTTACATGGTGGGGAAAACATCATAGTGGGTGTCACTTTCAGTTTATTTATGGCTAAGAAATTTGGAAAAGGAATTAGCAAAGGAAAAGAGGCAATAATTTGCATCTTATTTACGAAATAAAGGAAAATATGAGAAAATGGAGATGAAAGGTCACATATTTGCATGAGAGGGAAATCGAAGGAAAATTAAGAAAATATAGGCCTCAACGATAAAAAGACTTATGAGGATTAGTTCATGGCCTTTTGACACTTTTTGGTGGATCTCTCTTCTATTTTATCATAATATTTCACACTTAGAGTACTCTTGGAGCATTCATGGAGAACTTTGGCATACCTTGGATTTGGAGAAAGAAGGCAAAGGAATGTAGGAAAGTGCAAAGGAATAGGTGGATCAACAACTACAACTGGATTTATTTTCATGTAATTGGTTGCATGTGTGATTTCCTTGCTGACTTATGCATACATTGTATACGCATGTGGTTTTCTGGTGTTGTGTTGTTATTGGCATGGAGGATTTCCTAGATTGATAACCATTTTAGCCTTTTCCTTGCCTATTCCTGGATAGCCATGGTGTTGTGGGTTTTTCTAGTTGGTGCTCATAATTCCTTATGGTTGTGGGTTGGAACAAACACTCTAGAAACCTTGGAACAACTTGCGTTGAGTTACTATTCATGGAGGCTAGGCTGGGACAAATGCTCTGGAGCGCTTGGTGGGTTGAATTACTAGTCCCTGGACCCAAGTTGGACAAACATTATGGATCCCTAGAAGGCTATGGGTTGAGTTACTAGTTCCTAGAGCCGTGGACAACTTAGGTAGAGACCAATCTGGTTTTTGTTAGTGATATCCGACCATGAGGTGGAATAAATGGTTGAGGGTTGAGGTGGTTTAGCATCTAGAATCCTTGGTTTGGTTTCTTTTAGCTTAATCCATGCGATCCCACATTCATGCTTGTAATATGGAATGGGGGTGATTGGCTAAAATAAAGTTTTGTTTTAACCCTATAATGCTTAGGTGGTATGTGGAAGTGCCTCACTTAGTTGACATTTTCATCTGTTAATAAGATATATTTTCTATTGTGATCTATGAGCATATGTATTCATTATAATGGTGATATTATGGTTGAGTTTCCATGGTTTATATGTTGGCTATTTTCTGGTTATATGATGTATATTGTTTATGGCTCTTGACATGTTTAATGAATGTGGTTGATGAATGCATGGACTAACAAGTTCTATTGAAACTAGTTAGAGAGGGTTTAGATCCTTTTCGGTGATTCTCAAGTGAAGACTATCACTTTATGATTATATATGCATTCATGACCTCTAGCTTATATGTTTTCCATGTGTTTGATGAAAGGTTTTCCTAGTACCAGGCTTATCTAGGTCAAGATCTTATTTAAGTTTGAATGTTTGGCATTTCCCTTAGGTAACTTATGTTTCTAGAAAGTTTTACGAAGTTCTAGGCAATGGTACGGAGGTTGGCCTTAAAAGGTGGCACTGATCCCGAGACCGCATGATCCGACCTGAATATTTTAGGTAACAACCACTGGAAGTTAGGCTTGTGAGTGCACTTGGTGGATCGCAACCCCATGCATGCCTTTTTGTGGGTGTGGTTGGGGGTTAGATCAGTGAAAAATCTATTCCTTCTCATAATTTTGTCACGAGAGGTTGTGGACTAACTTCTAGGTGACCTAGTGTCCTAAGGGATGTCTATGAGTTGTCATCTTGTGGTCATATTTTAGGCCCTACTTCCTTAACTAAATATTGGAGGTCAGGTCATGTCATAGTAACCCTTCGTCTCATGTTTACCCTAGCAATCCTGTGAAATTGTTTAAATTTGGGAGGGGGTGGTTACACAACACTTGCATTGCTCCACTACATAATTCATGGATCCTTTTCCTCAAGCACTGCACATTGCATAATCATAGTTTCCAAACCTTCAATCCCTTCCTCCTCACTCCATGCATTTGACTCAAGAAGGCCTCTTCCCTCAATCCTTTTTCATCGTCCCATCATAGTTAGCATTTTGCATGAGAAAACAAGGTAGACTAGGTTATTACGGGACTCATGTTCTCTTATGATGAGTGAACTTCATTTCAATATATTATCATCCTAACATCGAAAGATGATGCTTAGGGAGGACGTGAAGGAGAATGTACAAGAAGAAACATGTGGGGATGAGACATAAAGATGTTATCATGCAGGTTTAAAGGAATCTTGGACCATGACAGGGAGATGACAACTCATATTGAATTACAAGGTTCAAAAACTTATGCAGACCCTTTGGAAGGTGAAGAGGAAGTACAAGTAATATCTATCATGAAGAACTAAATACATATAAACAAAGAGAGGAAGTTGGAATTGATACATTATATTGAAGTCTTATGTCACAGTCACCAAATTATGGCTTCTCAAAGTGTCATCAGAAAAGTATGATGTTGTCCATGTATTTTTCCACAATTTGTGGAATGTAGTTTTGTATTACCAAAAAAGAGAAAATGTAAAATGTATGGATTCCCAAGGATCAGACAAGGAATGTGGAAAGTCATTAGGGAGTCCAAGATTCATGTAAAAGCTCAATGGTCATGTAGAAACTCAAAAGTCACATGGGAGCTCAAGAGTTATGTGGTAGGTCAAGAGTCACATGGGAGGTGGAGAGTCACCTCATTTGTTATAAATAAACCCTCATATGTCAAGCAAAGGAATTTTGAACTTGGCTTCTATAGCATGGAAAAAGAGAGAAGTTCATTCTTTGGAGGAGCATGTAGTGACTTAATGCTCCACTATTGGGGCTATTATTACATCATTGTAATCATGTATCTTGGTACTTTCACTTAATCTTTGAAGCTCTTAGAGGTAACAAACTTTCATGCATGTATCGTGGATGTTGTAAGACTATTATTTGAATGTTTGTAGTATATGTTTCTATTCACACATACTAAAGAAAATGAACTATTTCGTTAGCTTTGGTATACATCTTGTTGAATGTGTATTGTTACATTATTTTATGATCAGTGTTACCTTGTGAACTATTTTGCAGGTTAATTAACGATTATTTCTATGCTTGTGTGTGTATTTATTATGATAGTACTATTACTTTCTTCTAAAGGCTCACTTTCTCTCTTCCCATCCATGAAAGTACCTAATATACATTACAATTGTATGCTTCACAATGTCATCTTACTTTCTTATTTTAAAGGTTGTTTGCATACTCTCTTATGTTGGTTATTGTAACCAAGGAAAATATCTAAGTTATGGCGGTCAATAATATTATCAGTATGGGGCTCCTACTCCAAATAGTGTGAGGTCTAGTTGGGATTTCATACCGAAAAGACCCCTTACTATTGGCAGCATCCAACACCATCAATAGCACCTTAGGACTATACTGAGAGCCTAACATATGCACGATTCGACAACTTGGAATTTGGAATTATGTGCCATATTTTGTGAAATGCATCGAAGTGATGGAGCATTACAGTTTGTAAAGAGGGCATGAATGAGTTGGAAGAAAAATTGCAAGAATGGATAATTTAGAAACAAATTTAGAAGATTAGCTAAATTAGGTGATGCACCAAATTTAGAACTACAGATAAAACCTTTGTTAAATCTTGTAACTTACCAAAATGAAGGAAAACAATAGTTAAACTTAGATTTCCTTACAAAGAGAACAAATAACAAATTGGAGACTAATTGAGCACACCAAGAGGACTTAACAGAAGAGGAAAAACAAGAAAAAATCATGATCAAGCCTTAGTTAAAGCATAAGTTAGAACTAAATATAACTTAAGTTTTAATTCCAAAAATATCAATGCAAATTCCTTTATAAGCAAATTCAACAAAATAAGTTGGTGGTTTTCGTTGCAATGAGATGCATAGTGTTTGTATGAATCATGGGTGAATCAAAGATCATATTTGGTATCTGAAAGGTGTTTTAGAATAAAAAGAATGCATTGGTGATATTGTTTTTAAATTTTGTTTTTGGTGTATGTAACAAAAGGCCAAACAATCAGTGAATAATATTTGCTAAAGGTGTCTTGATGGTGACTGAGGTATTAGGAGAGGTGAATTGAGGTTTTTGATTCATGTAACTAGTGAGCAGTGTTTAAAGAGAGTATAAAATAGTTTATCCATGCAACAAAGGCATTGAGGTATAATAGTAAGGTATATTATGTTTGAAGCAAGAAAGTCTTATTGATCTGAGTTTGAAAATGAATGGAAGATGGACCAACATGGCTAGCAAATGGTAGCTTGCATTTGTGGGATTTGTAGCTCCTTTTAGTTGATCCAGGTGGATGTTGGTGGCCACCCACCTATTCCACTTGGACCCCCACTAGTGTATCTTCCAGTCTTTCAATTTTCTTAATTATAGCACAATTTACTATTTTTAAATTGAAATTTTGGAGCCGTTTTGAGGCCCTAAACGACGTTTTTTTGGCAAAATTTCTCAGTGATTACTAGGGAAATTGCATTAGCATCCATAGTTCTCAGAAAGATCTTTCCAACGAGGTATGATACACATCAAACAGAGATAATATGACCAAGTTATGACACCGGGAAGTTGGTTCCCCAACTAACCCCAACGAGGCCCATAAATTCTTGGTGTTACATCTCATCGGGTTAGGGTTTTGGTTGTTTAGGGTTTTCTCTTATTGTTTAATAATAAAAATGCCCTTGAACCTCATTGTAACTCAGTTCAGAGGCATGTAGCTACCACATCTCTTCTCAGAGATAAGATACCATCACCCGACATAGTCTTATTTCCAGTCTATTTGTAAGCATATTTAAATATTTGATATTAATGAAATGTAGTGTTATTTGTGCTGCATCTCTGTATTTATGGTTATATATGTAATTTTTCGCGTTCCTGTTTAACTCCGGATCAGTGGTCTCAGAGGGGTCTGTTCTTTCTTTGTTTTTCTTTGCATGTCCCCAATGAAGTCGGGATATAAAGAGTTAGGGCTTGAATTGGTCGAGCCTTTGCAAGACTAGCCTCACAAATCCCGACGTCCTCCCATGGCAGATGAAAAGAAAGATGAGGGGGCAAGAGATCTTATCAAAATCTTGCTCGAAGAAGCCCTTGAGTGGCAAAGTGATCCGGATTTAAACAGGAACGCAACAAATTACAGAGATAACCATATACACAAAGATGCAGTGGAAATAATACTTCATTTCATTAATGGAAAATACTGAAATATGCTTACAACCAGAAATGGAAATAAACCAGCTAGGGCGATGGTAGCTTATCTCTGAGAAGAGATGTGGTGGCTACATGCCTCTGGACTGTGTTACAATGAGGCTCAAAGGCCTATTTATTGTTGAGAAACAATGGAAACCCTTAACATTCCAAAACCTAACCCTAGGAGATGAAACGCCAAACTTTGGGCCTCGTTTGGGTAAATTGGTACATCAACTTCTCGGGGTCGTAACTTTGGCATACGATCTCCGTTTGACACGTACAATAGCTCGTTAGAAAGATCTATCCAAGCACTACCACTTTGGGAAGGGCAACATCGGTCCATGGACCCATGTTGCCCCCAGATCTCCCAAAAAACGTCATTTAGGGCCTCAAAACGGCTCCAAAAGTTCAGGACCCGAAAAACTGCTAAAAATAGTAAGTTGTGCTACAATTAAGGAAATTGAAAATGCTGAGAGAAACAATGGTGGGGGTCCAGGTGGACTTGGCAGGTGGCCACCAATATCCACCTGGATCATTCCTACCCCCTTAGGAAGCGATGGTCCCCATTGCGTTGAGTTCTTCCATGAGATGAGGAAATTTTTGCTGAACTTGTTCCCTGGTGAGCCACTTGCCCTGTTGAAGGCGTTGGCCTGATTTGACAACTCGATACAGTTGGATATTCTGTTGGCTAGTGTTCTTGATCTGTGTGTCCATGATCCGATCAGTTGCAGCTTGTTCCATGCAATCTGGATTTAATTCTGTGGGTTTGAGCTGTTCTGCAATGTCGGATGTGTCTAGCAATGGTGGAAAGTATGGCCGAAGGTGGTCCACATTGAACACTGGGTGCAGGCTAAGGAATGGGGGAATGCTGAGCTCAAATGCATTGTCTCCCATAGCCTTAGTAATGGTGTAAGGCCATATCGGAGTGGTCTCAATTTCCGATAGGCTCCAGTAAGGCGTTCCTTTTGTAAATGCAACCAGACTTTGTCGCCCACCTGAAACTTGTGTGGCACCCGATGTTGATCATGTCGCTGCTTGTACTTGGCATTTGATTTCTCAAGAATGTCATGGACTTGCTGGAGAATATGTTGGATGCACTCAATGAAGCTGGTGGCCTTATCTGTTTCGGACTGGACATGAGCTGAATTTATGTGAGTAGCTGTAAGTGGCATGGCCACATCAATGGGGCATAGTGGCTGGAATCCCAAACCCACCTGAAAAGGGCTATGGCCAGTGGAGTTGTGAAGAGCTCGTTTGTAGCTGTGCTGAACATAGGGGAGGCTCTCGTCCCATGTGCGTGGATGCTTTGAGTTATACATGCACAGAATGTGCACAATCATCCTATTGACAACCTCTGTCTGGCCATCAGTTTGAGGATGGAAGGTTGTGGACTTCGTGAGTTTGGTGTCCAACATTGACCAGAGATTGGACCAAAATGTACTGAGAAACCGACTGTCCCGATATAAGATGATAGACTGTGAGATCCCAAAGTACACCCACACTCGTTCAAAGAAGAGTTTAGCAGTGGCTTCTGCTGTGATATTCTTATTGCATGCTGCCATAATGGCCATCTTCAAGAACCTATCGACGACCACAAAAACATAGTCATTTCCATGCTTAGTGGAAGGAAGGCCTGACATGTAATCCATGGAGATGGATTCCCAAGGTCGACTAGGGATAGGCAACGGGTTATTGAGGCCGTGCTTCTTAATGGTCAGTTTGGCCATGGCACAGGCAGTACATGATCTGATGTACTTCCCAACATCCTGTCGAAGATTCGGCCAATAGAAATAATTTTGCAGTACTGCCACTGTTTTCTCGACCCCAAAATGCCTAGTAGCCCGACTATAGTGTGCTTCCCAAATCAGCTTGGCACGCTCGCTTGAAGGAACACAAAGGTGACCCAGGTGGCATAATAGGGAATCCTGGAGGTGAAAATCTGGAACATGCCGACCCTCCAAGAGTGTTTGGTATGTGTGGCCAAATTCTGGGTCACTTTTGTAGAGAAGTGGCCAATCAGAAGTCTCGTGCCCACAAGAGTTGAGCACAGTGGTTAACGCCATGATCGGTGATCGACTGAGGAAATCTGCAACATTATTGGTGCTACCCTTCTTATACTTGATATTCAAGTAGAACTGTTGCAGGTATGTAGACCACTTCTGATGGTGATCATTCTGCAATTTCCCTCGGATCTGTATGAACTGCAGGGGTCGGTGGTCTGTGTGGATGACCGTTTCCTTCCCCAAAATGTAATGCTTCCATTGTCGGCAGGCCTGTACAATGGAATACATCTCTCTATCATAAGTGGGGTACTTCCGGACTGTGTCTGAAAGTGTTTCACTGTGATATGCCACTGGATGTTCATGTTGAGTAAGGACTGCCCCAATAGCATAGTCAGAGGCATCTGTCTCGACCTCAAATGGTTGTTGTAAATCTAGTAATGCGAGCACTGGTGCCGTGCAAAGGCGATCCTTCAACTCCATGAATGCCTTCTGTTGAGATTCAGACCAAAAGAATTTTGCTTTCACCCCTCCCTGGGTGACTTGACTCAAGGGCCAAGTAATATGAGAAAACCCCAACACGAACCTGCGGTAGAAGTTGGCAAGACCTAGAAAGCTGCGGAGCTCTGTTAGAGTGGTTGGAGATGGCCAACCCCGAATGACTTGGATCTTGGCTGGATCGACATGCACCCCCTGTTCATCAATGATGTATCCCAGATACTGAACCTGGGTCATGCCAAAAGTGCATTTCTCCAAATTGGCACATAGCTTGTGTTGCCGCAGTATTTGGAGGACCTGTCGGATGTGGTGGAGGTGCTCTTCCCAACTCTGGCTGAAGATCAGAATGTCATCCAAGTATACTACTACAAAGGAGTTGGTGAATGGCCACAAGATGTCATCCATTAGCCTCATGAAGGTTGCAGGAGCATTCGTCAATCCGAAAGGCATAACCAACCATTCGAAAAGGCCCTCCTTGGATTTGAAGGCAGTCTTCCACACATCAAAGGGTTCGATTGGTACCTGGTGATATCCTGACTTCAGATCGATCTTGCTAAAATATTTCGCCCCCTTTAGTTGGTCCAAGAGGTCATCAATCCGTGTGATCAGGTACCTATTACGGACAGTGATCTTGTTCAGCGCTCGATAGTCAATACAAAGTCTCTACGTCCCATCCTTCTTCTGTACCAACACGTTCGGGCTCCCACAAGGCGATGAACTCGGATGGATGTGACCTTTCTGCAGGAGCTCCTGAATCTGCCTCTTGATTTCATTGTTCTCCAGAACGGAGCGCCGATAAATTGGTCCATTGGGTAGCGGCGCACATGGGGTCAGATTGATGGAGTGCTTGACCTGACAGTGCAGAGGAACCCCTGCAGGGGAGGTGAAGATGTCCTCATACTCCTCCACAACCTTGTCCATCTGTAGTTGTCGTGCAGAGGGACCCCGTCTGCAGGCCGCAGCCACCGTCTTCTTCTTTCCTTGAGGGCGTATCATCAGGAAAACAAATTTCCTGGTTTTGGAAATGATCTTACTGCATTGTTTTGCAGTAATCAAAGAGATGGTGGTAGGTGGTGCTACCTCTGGTATCCTATACAACTTATTTCCCAATGTAATAATACAGCACAGGGCCTTGATTCATACACAGCATGTCGCTTCCACAAGTATGGTTGTCCTCATAATACATCACAAACTTCAAGGGGAGCAATGTCACACAATACCTCATCTGTGAAGGGCTTGATGTTGTATGGAAGGCGACACTGCTAGCTCACGCGAAGATCTCGTCCTTGGTGAAGCCACCCAATGGTGTATGGTTGTGGATGTGCTGTGGTCGGTAAGCCCAACCACTTCACGACCTCTGTCGAAATGAGGTTCTTTTGACTCCCGCTATCAACAATGAACTGTATCGGGGAGCCCTTTACACACATCTGGGAGTAGAAGAGACGCTCCTCCTCCTATGGATCTTCGGGTTCATTTTTCTGGATCTTGGTGGTAGCAACAGTGGCGTTGGGATCCGCATCAATGATCTGCTTCCCTTTTTCATTCCCCTTATCGGGTTCTGACTCAGAGTCAGAACATGCATCTGATTTTGAAACCTTTAGCTCAGCCACCAGTGACTGCTTGGCCCGACACTCACTTGTGTTGTGAGTGGAGCTCTTATGGAACTCACACCATTTTCCATTGTCCTTTTTCGGCTTCGCGGCGCTGTTCTTTTCTTGCAGCTTTGGCGGGTTGTCTTGGGTTGTCCCGCCTTGGCTTTGTCCTTTGCTCTGTGGTTTAGGGGCACCTTTCCCCTGCTTTGGATTCACAGATCCAAAGTCTCGCTTCTTTTGTTTAAACTTCTGCTCGACCTTGACGGCATATCGGTATGCTGCGCCGAGCGAGGAGATGTTCATGAATTGTATTTCTTCCTGGATGTACTTGTGCAGGCAACCACGGTATTTGAGTATCAAATGTTGCTCCGAATCCTTGATACCCAACTTTGTGCGAAGGGTAAGGAAAAGATTGGTGAACTCCGGCACGTCTTGGTCCCTTCCCTGCCGCAGCGTGGTCCACTTTATGTATTCATCCTCATAGCTTCCGACAGGGTAGTACTGCTCCTTGATGGCATTCCGGAATGAATTCCAGGTGGGCGCAGCTGAAAATAGTGAGCCAGTACTTTCATCCTTCTGCTCGCAGTAGGTTTCCCACCAGTCCTTGACGTGGGGGGCTGCTTTGAGAAGAGCGAAAACAATCTTTCACCGACTCAAAAACTCATGAACAGAAAAATAACCCTCTAGCAGATTTAACCATTTATCTATGGCATTTGCGTCTATCTGACCTTCGAATATGGGGATTTCAAAATTAACTTGTACCTTAAAGGGCGTGGCGTTTCCAGAGTAGCTGCTGGAAGCCGATGCGTCGCTTCTGGGTAGCCGCTGAAGGATCTGGGCAAAGCTGTCCATCATCGCGTTCCGTTGTCGCTCGAGGGCTTCTTCGAGCAAGATTTTGATGGGATCTCCTGCCCCCTCATCTTTCTTCTCATCCGCCATGGGAGGCCATCGGGATTTGCGAGGCTGGTCTTGCAAAGGTTCAACCAGTTCAAGCCCTAACTCCTTATATCCTGACCTTGTTGGGGACATGCAAAGAAAAATAGAGAAAAAGCAGACCGCTACGATACCACTGATCCGGATTTAAACAGGAACGCAACAAATTACAGAGATGACCATATACACAAAGATGCAGTGGAAATAATACTTCATTTCATTAATGGAAAATACTGAAATATGCTTACAACCAGAAATGGAAATAAACTAGCTAGGGCGATGGTAGCTTATCTCTGAGAAGAGATGTGGTGGCTACATGCCTCTGAACTGTGTTACAATGAGGCTCGAAGGCCTATTAATTGTTGAGAAACAATGGAAACCCTTAACATTCCAAAACCTAACCCTAGGAGATGAAACGCCAAACTGTGCGCCCTGTTTGGGTAAATTGGTACATCAACTTCCCAAGGTCGTAACTTTGGCATACAATCTCCATTTGACGCGTACAATAGCTCGTTAGAAAGATCTATCCGATCACTACCACTTTGGGAAGGGACACATCGGTCCATGGACCCATGTTGCCCCCATATTTCCCAAAAAACGTTGTTTAGGGCCTCAAAACAGCTCCAGAAGTTCAGGACCCGAAAACCTGCTAAAAATAGTAAGTTGTGCTACAATTAAGGAAACTGAAAATTCTGAGAGAAACAATGGTGGGGGTCCAGGTGGACTTGGCAGGTGGCCACCAATATCCACCTGGATCACAAAGGAACATGGTGATGTACAACTTTCCCCATATCCTTCAGCGGTTATCCAAGGGTGAAGCATCTCCTTTTAGAAGCTACTATGGAAGCGCCACACTCTTTAAGGTACAAGTTAACTTTGACATTCCCATATTTGAGGGTTAGATAGATGCAGATGATGTAGATAAATGGTTAAATATGCTAGAAGGATATTTTTCTGTTCATGATTTTTCTAGCTGGGAAAATATCACTTTTGCACTTCTTAAATCTGCCCCCCATGTCAAGGATTGGTGGGAAACTATTATGAAACCAACTCAAGAAAAAGATAGAAAAGATAGATCAATGCCTTAAAATTTAGCCTCTTCGAGGGGGAAACCTCCTTTACATTACATAAATGAACAATTCTTGGATGATTCAGACGAAAAAACCTCCTTTCTATATATAGGAGTCTAAGGAGTCACAATATAACCCAGCCGACCCAACAACAATAATATAAAGCCACAAAAATAACAATAAAGGGATTCTATGGGGCACAGTAATAACAATATGGGGACAATAGGGGCACAACAATATTAATAAGGGATGCAACTACAATAGTAATGGGGTAATCACTAGTATTATAGGGACCCAATATGCCCCTCTCCTTCAAAAAAGTGTTGTCCTCAACGCTTGAGTAGTTCTGGATGCTTCTGTATAAAATTTTCATTCTCCCACGTGGAATCTTCAGTAGATAAGTTCTTCCACTTGATAAGATACTCCGAAAATGATCGATTTCGTAGCTGTCGAGTTCTTGTTTCTGTGACTGCTTCTGGTTCCAATATAATTTTTCCTTCCTCGTCAAGTTCTGGCAATATTTTTTGAACTGGGAGCTTGTTGCCTATAACCTTCTTTAAACATGAAACATGGAAAACTGGGTGCAATTGAGAAGCTGCAGGAAGCTCCAATTTGTATGCCATAGTACCAATTTTTTACAATACCTTGTACAGACCATAATACTTTGGTGATAATTTATTATCATTATTAGCTTGCTTGAGAGAAATTTGCTTATATGGTTGTAGCCATAGGAATACCCAATCACCTACATCAAAATGTCTTTCGCCGCGATGTTGATCTGTCTGTTGTTTCATTCTATTCTGTGCCAACACGAGGTTATCCTTTAAGATTTGGAGGACTTGTTGTTGATGTTCGATGTGATGTTCTACTGCTTGAACCTTAGAATTTTCTCTTAAATATGATGTGATGGATGGTGGCTGATATCCATAAAGTGCCATAAATGGGGTCATTTTCGTTGCTGTATGGAAGGAAGTGTTATACCACCATTCAGCCAGAGGCAACCATTTGACCCATTGTGTCTGTTTATCAGATACAAAGCAGCAAATATATCCTTCCAAACATTTGTTTACTATCTCAGTTTTCCCATCAAATTGAGGATGATAAGATGAGCTATGAGCTAAATGAGTAGCAAGAGAAGAAAATAATTCTGTCCAAAAATTTCCAGTGAAAATGGGATCTCTGTCACTTACAATAATCTTTGGGTTTCCATGTAGCTTTTGAACTGTCTCCATAAATGCAGTAGAAACTGTATTGGCTTTAAATGGATGTGATAATGCACAAAAGTCTGCATACTTGGTAAGTCTGTCAACTACCACCATGATGACACTCTTTCCCTTAGACCTGGGTAAACCTGTGATAAAAGCCATTAAAACCTCCTCCCAACGTTGGCTTGGAATGGATAAAGGTTGTAATAGACCCGGTGTCTTAATTGTTTCAACTTTATTTTGTTGGCAAACCAAACATTCTGCCACAAACTTTTGAATATCTGATTTAAGCCCATCCCAAAAAAATCCCTTCTTAACCCTGTGGTAAGTTTTTAAAAATCCTGAGTGCCCTCCTAAGGGAGAAGTGTGCAATTCCATAAGAATGTTTTGTTTTAGCTGGGAATTTTTACAGAGGTATAAGTGATCTTTGTACCATAACGAATCATTTTGCTAGCTAAATGTATCAGACGTACTGGAATCCTGTTGTAATTTCAAATAAGTGCCCAAACTTCTTCGTCATTCTTCCATTCCTCCCTTGCTTCGTTTATCCAATCTGGTTGGATAATAGAAATGGCACACAACAATGCTTCCACATCCTCATCCTTTCTTGAGAGTGCATCTGCCACCACATTTTGCTTCCCTTTTTTGTAGATGATTTCAAAGTCATAACCTAACACTTTGTGACCCACTTTTGTTGCTCTTCAGAGGATAATCTTTGTTCTAAAAAGTATTTAAGGCTATCATGATCCATTTTTACCTTGAAGTGTCTTCCCATTAGGTAGGGTCGCCATTTCTTAAGTGCATGGAGTATTGCTAACATTTCCTTCTCATAAATAGCTTTGTGTAAAAACTTTCCCTTGATTGGACGACTTTCAAAAGCAATGGGTCTTTCATCTTGCATTAAAACAGAACCAATTCCATTTCCTGAAGCATCACATTCCACAATAAAGGTTTTTATGAAGTCCATTGTAGCTCAGACCGGTGCTTGGCACATTGCCTCTTTAAGATGTTTGAAGGCCTTTGTTGCTTCTAGAGTCCATGAAAATGCATCTTTCTTCAATAATGTTGTTAGAGGTGCTGCTATTCTCCCATAATTCTTAATAAACTTGCGATAATACCCTAACAACCCGAGAAATCCTCGCAAACCGAGAAATCCTCGCAGATGCTTTATGGATGTGGGGGTTTTCCATTCCTTAATGGCTTTAATTTTTCTTGGGTCTAACTTAATTCCTTCATGAGATGCAATATGACCCAAATATTCCACCTCTTATACTCCAAAGAAACATTTGGATATTTTTGCATATAATTGTTTCTCCTCCAATAGTTGTAGGACCCTGTCAACATGTTCAATATGATCCTCCCAAGACTTGCTGTAGATTAGTATATCATCAAAAAATACTAACACAAATTTTCTAAGGAATGGTTTGAAAATGGAATTCATCAAACCTTGAAATGTTGAAGGTGCATTGGTAAGGCCAAAAGGCATGACCAAAAATTCATAATGACCCTCATGAGTTCTAAATGTTGCTTTTGGAATGTCTTCGGTCTTCATTCTGATTTGATGATATCCTGAACTAAGATCCAACTTGGTGAAGTAAATTGATCCATGCAATTCATCCAGTAATTCATCAGTGATAGGAATGGGAAACTTATCTTTAATAGTGAGCTTGTTGAGCTCCCTATAATCTGGACACATGCACCATGATCCATCCTTCTTGTGCACCAATACTACTGGAGCAAAGAAAGAACTTTGACTCGGTTGAATTATACCAGCCTCTAGCATTTCTGCAACCATACATTCAATTTCACTCTTTTCGGCATAGGGATATCTGTATGGCCTGATGTTTGGAGGAACACTTCCTGGAATCAGATGAATAGCATGATCATGATCACGCATAGGTGGGAGACCTTTGGGAGTCTCAAGTACCTTGGAATGATTGCCCAAGGCCTTTTGGAGATCTGGAGAAATAGATGATTCCAATGTGGAAACATCTAGCAAACATAATTGTGCAATTACACCTCTTTGTTCCTTTTTTAGAAGCTTTGTCATACCGTTAGAGCTTATTATCTTTCCCGGTTTCCCTACAATACCCCTTAATTCAACTTCATTTCCTTCCACAGAAAATTTCATGAAAAGTTCCTAAAACTTAAAAGCTATTGTACCTAAGGATTGTAGCCATTGGACTCCTAGTACAACATCAGCACCTCCCATTGGAATGGAAAGCATTGGGCTAGTCAATACATATTCTCCCATGGATAGCTTGATATTATGGCACTTTCCAGAGCAATTTATTGTTCCTCCATTTACAACCATCACTTGACACTCTGGTGCTAGATATAAGAAGCAATTCAATTCTTTTGCTACCTTACAATGAATAAAATTGTGGGTACTTCCTGAATCAATCAACACTATTACCTTTTTCTTCTTGATTTTTCCTTCTATCTTGATGGTTTGAGGAGTGGTAATTCCTGCCAATGCATTACAAGATATGGTCAGATTCATTTCTTCTTTATCTAGGCTTTGTTCTTGGAGTATATCCTCTTCCTTCGACCCTTCTTGTTCCTTTTCGTTTTCCTCTTCACAATTTATTTAGAATAATTTCTTCTCAGCACACTTATGACCTTTAGTGTATTTGCTATCACAGCTGTAACAAAGCCATTTTGCTCTTTTTTCTTCCAATTGTTGTAGTGTCAACCTTATAGGTTGTGGAAGACTAGGGGCAACAACACTTTCGTCTTTATAGTTGTGAGTGGTATGCTTCTTGGTTGCCATAATTTTGCTTTCCATTTTTCTTGCTAACCTGAATGCCTTCTCTAATGAATCAGGTTCCCAAAGGTGAACATCATGTTGGATATTATCCTTTAAAGACCCTATGAACACATCAATCCTATGCTCCTCTGGAATAGTTTTTACCCTTATGTTCAACTTTTGGAACTCCTCAGTGTGCTCCATTATTGAACCCTTTTGTTTGAGACTTATCAATTGGCTAAAAAAAGTGTTGCTTTTTGTATCCTCATAATGTGCTATCAATTCTTCTGTAAAAATTGCCCAAGTGATAAATTGTTTACGAGAGCAAAGCCATTGATACCATACAAACTGATTTGGTTCCAAATATAAAGTTGCAATACATACCTTTTGTGTGTTTTGCACATTATTGAGATCGAAAAATTGCTCCATTTGTAATATCCATGTTGCGGGATTCTTGCCATCAAACTTCCTCATATCAATTTTTGGAATATGGTGGGTCTTCGATCCCACATTAGAGTCTATGATATCATGATTAACATTTCTTTTGTTCGCATCATGAGTTTCCTTTACTACCTTTTCACCATTAGTAAGTATTTCTTGTAGGAAATTTGTCAAATCTATCTTCAAATCTGCCATATCTCTCTTCAAATCTGTCTTCAAATCTATCTTCAAATTTTCCATCTTAGTTTCCACGCCCCTTATCTTAGCTTCTATTAGCTTTTGTGAGAGTGACATTTGTTGCACTTGTTCTTGTAATTTTGATAGATCAACGCCTTAAAATTCAGCCTCTTCGATGGGGCAACCTCCTTTACATTACATAAATGAACAATTCTTGGATGATTCATATGAAAAAACCTCCTTTCTATATATAGGAGTCTAAGGAGTCACAATATAACCCAACCGACCTAACAATAATAATATAAAGCCACAAAAATAACAATGGAGGGATTCTATGGGGCACAGTAATAACAATATGGGGACAAAAGGTCCACAACAATATTAATAAGGGATGCAACTACAATAGTAATGGGGTAATCACTAGTATTATAGGGACCCAATAGAAACGTACTGCGATCAGAAGGATGAAAGTACGACCTCAATGTTTTCAGCCATGCCCACTTGGAATTCATTTCAGGATGCCATCAAGGAGCAATACTACCCTGCTAGAAGGTAGTATGATAAATACATAAAGTGGACCATGTTGCGACATGGAAAGGACAAAGATGTACTAGATTTTACCAATATTTCTCATACCCTTCACACAAAGTTGGGTATCAAGGATTCTAAGCGGCATTTGGTACTCAAATAGCACGGTTTCCTACACAGGTACATCCGAGATGAGATGGTGTTCCTAGACATCTCCTCGCTTGGCATGATGTATCGATACGCTATCAAGACCGAGCATAACTTTAAACAAAATAAGAGAGACTTTGGATCTGGGAATCCGAAGAACAAAGGACAAAGCCAAGGCAAGGTGACCCGAGACAGCCCGTCAAAGCTTCAATAAAAGAATACCACCACGAATTCAAAGAAGGACATAGGAAAGTGGTTTGAGATCTATAAGAGCCCCACTCAAAACACATGTGAGTGTTGAGCCAAGCATTCGTTGGTGGCCGAGTTGAAGGTTTTAGAATTAGATGCACGTTCCGAGCTTGAGTTAGAACCCAACAATAGGAATGATAAAGGGAAAATTATTATTGATGCGAAGCCCTATTTGGTTCCAATTGATGATGTCAATTAGAGATTAATTTAATGTCAACCCGGGAAGGTAAACTTAGAAGTGCTTATCTAAAATATATAGATCTAGAAAGATTCCTAATTTGTCCAAGATCTTAAAGTCCCCTTACAAGAACATATTCATTAAGATCTCTTTCAATAACTAATCAAACCTAGATCTAACAATTGTTTGAGATCTATGATTCTCTTACAAGAACATATTCTACAAGATCTCTTCCAAAATTAGATCATCTAATAAGAACTTAAAAGTTGAAATGAAGTAAACCTAGATCTAATCATTGTATGAGATCTTATGGTTCTTTTACAAAAACACTTTCAAATAAGATCCTTCCAATATTAGAACATTTAACAAAAACTTGAAAACTGAAATCAAACAAAAACATAAAATAAATTATACCTAAAATAAACAAATAAGCATGCAAGTGAGGCCATGGGGCCCTCCATAACTCCACAAGCACACCACTTCAATGGAGAATCAAATGTAGAAGCAAAATTGAAGTATGATCCTTTATTCCAAAATCTCCATTACAAACCAACTCTAAGATTACAACTCTAAGCTTCTAAGATTACATACTCCAAAATTCTAAGATTACAAAAACTTCAAGATTCTAAGATTACAAAAGCTCCAACATTACCAAATGGAGGAGATTATACTCCTATTTATACAAATGGGATGAGTAACAAACTCATAATGATCATCCACTAATCTCTCTTTTAGTTCCATACATCTCTCAACCATCTAGACACATAACCCCCTTTTGTCCTTGATCTTCTCCATGAGATCATCATCTTCTCCATGAGGTTTATCTCTTCAAATTCGAATTTGATCCTTCAAGGCCACATAAAGGTGTCTTGGAAGCTTCCTTGGCACCTACACATGTCACAAAAACAACCCACTTTCCATATATAAAGTAAAATATATTAGTTTCTAATATTTAATCAAGAATTTCTCTCAAAAATGCTTAAAAATAAATAATATTTGGAAAATATAAATGAGACCCATTAATGGTGAATAATAGGGAAAATGGAGTGACAAGGTGGTGACTAGTGAGTGATATAATGGAAGCATAGGTGAAAAATGTATGGTAATGAGTGATATTTGCATGACATTTTGAAAGCCCAACAAGCCCAATGCCACTGTTGCCGCCGCCAAGATCTAGAAGAATGAGCCCGAATATCCAGAGGAGGGGGAGCATATTTTCCACTCACAAATGTGGGTGAAGTGTTCGCCGCTGCAATTCATTGTTGATAGTGGAAGCCAAAAGAACCTCATTTCAGCAAAGGTCATGAAGTGGATGGGCCTATTGACCATACCACACCTACAACCATACAACATTGGGTGGCTTCACCAAGGACAAGATCTTTGAGTTAGCCAGTAGTGTCACCTTCCCTACAGCATCAAGCCCTTCATAGATGAGGTATTGTGTGATGTTGCTACTCTCGAAGTTTGTGATTTATTCTTAGGACAACCATACTTGTGGAAGAAACATGATGTATATGAGTCTAGACCTCGCTCTGTGATTATTTCTTTGGGTAATACATTATATAAGATACCAGAGGTAGCCCCACCTACCACCACCTCTTTGATCTCTGCCAAGAAACACAGTAAGATAATCTCACAAACTAGGAGATTCCTTTTCTTTTTGGTTCACTCTCAAAGTAAGGGGAAGATCATAGCCACATCCATGGCCCCCAAGAAGGATTACTATATGCAGTAGAAGCAGGTTGATATGGTCATGAAAGAATATAGGGACATCTTCTGTTCACACACAGGGGTACCGTTGCACTTGTTAGTGTCAGTCTTTTCAGCCTTCCTCCAGTGATCAAACATGCTCTTACAAGGTAATTTTAAGGTGTCAAGGTCAAATTTTGTCATTTCAGTGAATCTTCAAGCAAAATTTGGTCACTAGGCATTAGGTCTAGGGTTTGATTTTACCCTTGTCAAACTTGTCCAAATTTTGGTCCATGTCACCGTTCAGCTGAGTGTACCATCATTCAGAGAGTTTTCATTATCATGTCAAGTCCCACTGGGTCATTTTACACCTTGTTCATGCTTCAGTTGCGCCTAGATAAGGTCATTTCCCTCTCCTAGGGTTTTGAAGGCAATTTCTCTTGGGCAGTCAAATCATCGGCAAAACTAGTATCCTGATGTTCATACACCTTACCCTATCCTTAAAGTACCTTATCAAACACTTCCCATCACTGATATCCCCCAAATTCTTCATTTTCGCACAAACCCTAGTTTCTTGCTACAACGTAGCAATTTTCTAGGTTGGACCTGTGTTTTGCCTTTCTGGACCCCTTCCCCTCACTCAATCTCTGATATTTCACTTTCCCCTACTTCCTAACATCCCTCCCTACTTCCCAAAATTTCCTCAAGATTTTAGAAGCTCCCTATCCCCTTCATTTCGCTTCATTTCGACAAATCCCTTGTTCCACACATCGGGATAGCTTTCACTCAAATGATGTTTCTGAGCAATAAAAGATGAATTTTTGAAAACTGAGAGACTTTTTGTGAAAAACATGCCAAGGAAGAAAAACCTCCTTCACTTTTTACACAGGTTTCATGGTTTTGGAGAAATGTCAAAGATACAGTTACCTCGGGAGAATTGATACACCTCTGAAGTGACCTTGGGAAAATCAAATTTTCTCCTAGCTCAGTTGGCTAAATGACTTTCTTGACGATTCAAATGATAACTAGACACAAATATATTTCCAATGAGCTATCATTAGCTTAATTTGGAGTTGAGGAAGGCATTCAAAAGTTGACTGTAACAACAATGTGCCTTTAGGCTGCCTCATTTGGCACATTTTGACCAGTCTTGGGAGATTTGATTTTTCACAAGGAAAATAAACTAAAACTTGAAAAATTATAGTTTTTTTTGAAAGTATACTCACATACCTTTCCAACGAGCTATCCTGCGTCCAATGTGGACACTGGGAAGGCCTCCAAAAGTCTCCTGCAAAAACCGCTACGCACAGGCTATATGCGCCACGCCTCAAGCCCAGTGCGCCGCGCCACTTCCCTGTGCGTCGCGCACTGGCGTGACGCTAAACATTGGGAGCTCCAAATGAAGAAAGGTTTAAATTTTTGGATTCATCATGAAAAATCATGACTACTGGTGCATGGGCAAGAAATTTGGAGCATTTTTTGGGCATTTTGGGTCATTTGACAAAATTTTGGGCAAAAAACAGGGATTTTCTCCCTATGCGTCGCGCCACTGGTGCGACGCTAAAATTATAGAGCTCCAAATGAGGAATGGTTTGAATTTTTGGACTCAGCACGGAAAATCATGACTACTAGTGTCCGGACAAGAAATTTTGGCAAGGTATGAGTCTCCAAAAGGTCAAAAAACACCCAAAAATGGCCTCTCTGCCACTTTTTTGACACACAGGAAGCAGTCTTGGAAGAATGAAGATTTGGAGGGGCAAATGAGCACTAAATTCAAAAATTATAGTGGCGTTAGAAAGTAGATAGGACAGGGTTTCCAACAAGTCTACTTGGGAACATTTGTGACACCTGCAAGTTCCCCAAAACAGGTCCCAAAGTACCGCGACTTACAAAAAAATGGCACAGTGCACAGAGGAAAAAATTACCAATTTGCTTCCGTTTCACGAAATTTTGGTTTGTGACTTCTCAAAGTGGGCCCGCTCATCTACACTTCAGTTTTTTAGCACCAAAGGCGGCATTTAAAGAGTTTTTTCTCCAGATTGGCTTCTATCCAAGTGGCGAAGGAAGGTAAACAGTCACCCCAAGCCAAATGTCACGTTTGTAGAGTTGCACCTGTAGCTGATGGTTGGCTCTTCATCTCCATTTTCTAATGATTCGAGTAACTCCCCAACCCCTGGGCATTCTATCTCTTCATGGCACATTCTATATATTGTATGTAAGCTATTTGCAAAGGGTTGGCTGGCTTGTAACTTCTGGGAGATTGTGGGAAAGAAACTCTATTTCTTCACTGTGTATTTTTGACAGAGAATTTATGAAAGGCAACGGCTCTGTTTCATGAGATTCTTGTGGTTGTGAGTGTAGAAAATGTATTTCTTATGTGTTCATATGTATTTAGTTATGTTTCATAATTCGATTCATATTCATTTCCAGTGAAATTTTCTGAGTGAGATTAGGTAGAATTCAATTTTATTACTCTGCCTGTGGGAAAATTTCATGTTCAGTGTTATTCTTCTGTTGAAAAGGATTCATGTCACTATGCCCTTTTCACTTTCTTCAACAATATATTCATGCCGTGGCACCTCAAACTAAATTGTTACATTTTCCGCCTACCTTGCCTCATGAAATAATTTGTGCCTTTGTATTAAATTCTCTGTTCTTTGCTGAGCGCCGGTCCCATAACATCCCAGAAGCTCGGTCATTCATGAAAATTGTTTCCTGAATCCCTATTCACTTGCTAGCCTAAGGTAAATATTGCATTGTAAGTCATCTCAGACCATTTTTGATTATCTATTCACTGAGCGTGACTCGGAGATAGCCCTCTCCTGCTCTGGTAGGGTTAGCTACCAGACTTAGCGTGGTTTGTGTTTACCCTAAGTTTTGCCTTCGTTCAGCCTAAGGCAGATTTAGGTGCTAACATAGTGGCGACTCCGTTGGGGAAGAAAATGGTTTGCTTGAATATTGTTTTGGCCCAGTACATCTATCAAGCTTAGATCTGATGGTTGATGGTGAACAACGATCAAACATAAGAAGACGACTGAAATCATTCACCTGGCAACTCCATTCACTGAAGAATCCAACAATCGGTGCTTCATGGTGACTCCACTGGAGGACTAACTCTTTCTCTGCGAAAATGGAAGGATCTTACACAAAGTTCGGGTATCCAAAGTGGAATGGTATTCAAATTCAACTATGCTTTCTTGTAAATTACTTCTTCGCTGTTCTTGAAGCTGCCATAAAATTTTTTCAGAATTTGTTGTATGATAAAGGTGATCAAAATCTTCACTCGATCTATTCGAAAAGTGTAAATAGTGAGTTTCCCTTTGATCCTGACTTCCTTACTTTTCCTACATCTTATGATGACTCTCTTCAGAGTGATGAGCCTAAAGAAAACAAAAATTATCCCATAGCTCCGGTACATATCCCACAGCTGTTATAATCCTAGATAGGTATAAACCTCTTGTTCTACCTTCTGTTATTCATGCTTTCCCCAAAAACTATGATCTATACTTGCCAAGATTTGGCGGTGAATGTAAGAATGTCAATGCTGAGAAACATGTGCAGAATGTTCAGACTTTTCTAGACCTTTTCAAAATTGATGAAGGAGATGTCAGTATAAGGCTTTTTGCTCTTTCTTTGCAAGGCAAAGTCAAGAGTTGGTTCAAAGCCCTACCGGATGCAAGCATCACAGATTTATAGCAGTTCATCAAAGTTTTTCTTGACAGGTGGAGGATCAGACAGAACCTTTTCCTTATCGTAGAAGAGTATAATCAACTGCAAGACTACCAGGGGAGACAGTACAACAGTTTTCAGCTATATTTAATCAAGTTTATTATTCAATGCCGGTTGATATAAGACCCCCTCCTGGATCTACTCTCTTGCACTACCCGGGTGCCTTTGATCCAGAAATGGAGTTTCAGCTGAGAGAAAATAATGTCGCAACACTTAAAGAGATGCAGAACAATGCAGTAAATGTAGAGGCTCATTTGCTGATCAGAAGGGCAAGGTTGAAAGAAGAAGAGATGAAAAACATGGATCTAGAGAAAACTACACCTTCAAAGGAAAAGCTTGACATTTTGGTGAGTGCAGTAGAAGAGATGGTGAGAAAAATGACTGCAAAAGATGAAAATGGCGTTCATGAACAAGTGGCTGATCCAAAACATTTTGTTTCTTATCTCAGTAGTCATAAGGATTGTTTTGTAGATCATATTGGAGAAGAAAGACCTGTTGATATGACATGTATGCTTGATGACGTGTTTTATACTGACGATTTGCCTCAGTTTGATTAGTATGATGATGATGATTATGCTCTCCAAACAGAAGCTAATCTTGCAGACAAATCAGCAGCCAGTTTATGGGATGAGGAAGTTCGCTTACAGCAGCTCGAGTACAGTGATCAACCGAGGCATATCAGCTATGGAAACGATGAGGAAAGTGCAGCAGATTTTGAAGTAAGTGAAGGATCTTTGCCTTTGTGCTTTGATTCATGTTAGTTCATCAGAGATAATTTCCATGCAATCAGACATCAGCTATCGACAAATATTGATTTGGATCCTCTTGAGGGAGATGAAAACTTTGTTCCAGACTTCTTATATTCAGAGTTCCAGCCCCCAAATGCCATTAATAGTCAGGTTGCACATGAAGACGTAGAAGCTGGCATATATGATCAAACGATACAAGAAGATTCCTTACCTCTCTGTTTTGAATCATTTCAGTTTTTGCGGGGAAAGTTGCATAGTAAATCTTCAAATGAAAAGCTTGTAGGAAATCAACAATCTCTCAGTTTTAATGTTAAACATGAGACAAATGGCGAAATTTTTGAGCAGGTCGTTAATAAGAAATCTTCCCCTGAAATGATTGATGAAATCATTTTGGATACAGAACCAGATTTGCAGCCACCAAACACAATTCAAGGTTAGATTACAGATGAAGGTAAGGTAGCCGAAATACATGATTTAATGATGCAAGAAGATTCTGTACCCTTGTGTTACGAAGAATTTTAGTTTATAAGGCAAAATCTTACTAATATCTCTAAAGAAAAGGATGACAGTCCAGTGAACAGCTTTATAGATCAGCATGTTGAAGAATTCCATATGGCTGGAAATGATGAAAGAAGAAGTTTTGTTTCAGATCTGGTGGAAATAAAAGATGATATGCAAGAAAATGATGTTCCAATCTCAGATAATGGGGACGATAAATCAGATCAAGGGACAGAGGGTGAGGATGTAGCTCATTCCCTCTATGAACAGCAAGATGAGATCTTTGTTCAAGTAAGTGAAAAAGTTTCCTTGGATGAATCGTTGGTAGATGATAGAAATGTCATGCTTGGGTTTCAAGAAACATCTGGAGTTGCTTTTCTCATGATTGATGAATGTGATGAATGTAATGATAATCTGGCTATCATATCTTATGAAGATGACCTACCATATATTCAGACTTCAGCAGACCAGACCATTCAGAATTCCCTTTCAGACTCTTTCTCATATGTCTCATGTTTTGAAATGTTCTTTGAAGAGGAAATCTGCTCACCTATTTGTTCAGAATTTTTTGAAGACCAGGAACATACTGTTACTGAAGTACATTATGAAGAAAGATCCGAAGCAAGAGAGATAGACACCTTGTTTCTTCAGCAGGAGGATAATATTCATGTTTTTCAGGATCCAATGGAAGATTTGTTGCAGTCAATAGTGAAGGTGATTATTGCAGTATTCAGTGATGAAGGAGATCATGGTCAACTGTGTTTTTGGAGACCCAGTTACCAATATCTGTTGTTGACCAGAAGATATGATCCGGATAATCAATCAAGGAGGCACCTACTTGATTGGTTACACTGGAAGACACATTACACATGATTGTACATATTGCATTAGTACGCAAGTGGTTGTCATCATGATTTAAAACCCTCGAATCTTGATGGACTGCTACCATTGAATAAGTTTTGTCAGTTCTTCTTTTGGTTAAGTCAGTCATGAGTCATTTCCTTTTGCATAGAGTCAAGTTTTTCAGTCATTTCAGTTTGCATTGATTCATTTTGAGTCAAGTTTCAGTCAATAAATTGAGTCATGTTGTTTTGTCGGAATAATGGACTCTATAGCCCAATGGACGAAGGCACTGTTTGCTCACCCAAAGATCTGCAGTTCTTGGCACCTCCAAGGATCTTCCATCCCTATTGGAGCCAATGTTAGTTTCAGTCTTTGTAGCCTTCCCCCAGTGATCAAACATGCTCTTACAAAGTGATTTTAAGGTGTCAAGGTCAAATTTTGTCATTTCAGTGAATCTTCAAGCAAAATTTGGTCACTAGGAATTAGGTCTAGGGTTTGATTTTAACCTTGTCAAAGTTGTCCAAATGTCAGTCCATGTCACCGTTCAGCTGAGTGTACCATCATTTAGAGAGTTTTCATTATCATGTCAAGTCCCACTCGGTCATTTTACACCTTGTTCATGCTTCAGTTGCGCCTAGGTAAGGTCATTTGCCTCTCCTAGGGTTTTGAAGGCAATTTCTCTTGGGCGGTCAAATCATCGGCAAAAATGGTATCCTGATGTTCATACACCTTCCCCTATCCTTAAAGTACCTTATCAAACACTTCCCATCATTGAGATCCCCCAAATTCCTCATTTTCGCACAAACCCTAGTTTCTTGCTACAACCTAGCAATTTTCTAGGTTGGACCTGTGTTTTGCCTTTTTGGACCCCTTCCCCTCACTCAATCTCTGAGATTTCACTTTCCCCTACTTCCTAACATCCCTCCCTACTTCCCAAAATTTCCTCAAGAATTTAGAAGCTCCCTATCCCCTTCATTTCGCTTCATTTCGACAAATCCCTTGTTCCACACATCGGGATAGGTTTCACTCAAATGATGTTTCTGAGCAATAAAAGATGAATTTGGGAAAAATGAGAGAGGTTTTTGTCCAAAACATGCCAAGGAAGAAAAAAATCCTTCACGTTTTACACAGGTGTCATGGTTTTGGAGAAATGTCAAAAATATAGTTGCCTCGGGAGAATTGATGCACCTCTGAAGTGACCTTGGGAAAGTCAAATTTTCTCCTAGCTCAGTTGGCCAAATGACTTGCTTGATGAGTCTGTTGGGCCACAAAATTAACATCAATTTTCACTCCATTTTCACCTTTATCCTCATTTTTCCACCTCATTTCATCATATTATCATTACATAACCCTATATTTCCATTACCATCTGAGTTTATATTTTCATTTTCCAAAGTTATTAATTTCATGTATTTAGAGTGAATTTATGATTAAAAGTTAGAGAAATAACATGTATTTGCTTATACCTAAAAGTGGCTTGAGTTTGATGACATGTGTAGATCATTTGGAAGCTTCCAAGGCACCCTTATGTGGTCTCCCAAAATCAAATTCGAATTTCAACTCAAGAGGTGGACCATATTCCAAGGAGAAAGATCATGGAGATTTTGATGTGTCATGGGATTTGTATCTAGTATTTAGGGATAAGTTGAGACAAGTGTGGGTCTAGTAGATATTTAAGGGATCTACATTTATTGAGTAGATATCCCTAATTCATGTATAAATAAGAAGAGCATCCTTCAAAGGAAAAGAAGGAGGGAGAGAAAACAATTATCAGTTATTCATTAGCATCAGATTTATGTTCATTCAACATGAATAATACCACTTTCTCCAAATCATGAGTTATGAGTGTTGTTTGATTCTTAAGGTGTGATAGTTGTTCATGTGTGCTCATTGAGGAATGGAAGGATCCCCATACTGAGATAAGTACACTTTGTTGTAAAGTAATGTTGTGAATATACTAATTTTAATTATGATGTTCATCTTATTTCTTTGTTGTAAATACTTGTAGATAATTTCAGTATGAATTCATGTTGTGGCCATGTTTTGTTGTGTGAAGGTTGATCTCCTTTCAGTAGCTAGTTTTGATGTGAGAAGGACAACCAGGAAATCCTAAGTTAGGAGTCTCTTCTCCATGAGCTAGATTAAATTGAAATAAGATTTACTTTCTCATATGCTTTCCTAGATTACATTTATGTGAATATTGATTCCCTTTCAGTATATAGTTTTTATGTGAGAAGGGAAATCAAGTCCTCCTAAGCTAGGAGACTCTTCTCCATGAGCTAAGAATTGAACTGAAAACAATATTTACTTGCTTTCATTTAGATGCTTTCTTTCTTGCTTTCTTAGGTGTTTGGTAATGTTATTTTAGGAAGATTGTAGAAGGACAATCAGGACTCTTGAACAAGAGACTCTTCTCTATCTTCTAAAGTAAAATAATTCCATTGATCAAACATTTTTTATGCTTTCATAAACTAGATCTGATAGTTTAGATTTGTAATATGCATTTCCATTCTAAACAAACTTCCTACACCTGTTTCATCTAAGGTCCCATATATTTTGGTTTGCTTCTAAGTTTACGATACCCCGGATTGATAAATTAAATGACAGGGATTTAGCAGACAACTAAATCGCCCAACATTTAGTTGAAGTGAACTGGAAAGCACTGGGGGGAACATTGAGGGTGGTGTTCCCCATGGTGATACCCTTAATTCCAACAAAATACCATGTTGTAACTATAGGACTTGACAACAGGGGGGTGAACTTGGAGTTGGAGGGAATCGACACATCCTTGCCCAGGCTCAGTTTCCCTTTAGCCTCGAGATCCAAGAAGCTGGGTAGGCAGTAGGAGAAGCTATTGCTTTTAGTCTGAAAAGGCAGCGAAAGTTCGCCCCTGCCAAAAGCCAGGAGTCCAACAGAAGAATTGCCTTGGTATTGTGAGAAATCGATTCCGCATCCAAATGCGAACTTTGGAAGGGATTGAGAACCCAGCCACAGTGTATCATGACTCACCTTCGCGGTGACAATGCTCCCACCATTGGTTCGAGTTTGCAAGATGCAATCCGTTCCACTACAAGTTACGCCGTCTCCTTCCAGGTTAGTATAGCACAAGCCGCAATCCAGTTTCTTGTACGTGGAGGACGCATTTCTGTAATCACACTTTATCCATGACACGTCCTGCGAGGTATCAAAAACCATAGGGATGTTATACTTTGCAGGCCTCCTGAAACCCATATTCACAATAAAACTTGTGCCTGCTGCATTGCCTGATTCAGAAACAATGGAACTTAATTAGTGTTTGTACGTAACCATTACTTGCGGCAACAAAACCATTACTTGCGTGCTCAATCTTGATACTAAATTGTTCACTTGATTTCTGCTCTCTAACAGCACGTTGATCCCGCAATTATATTCGTTTTTATCACCTAGCCAAGATTTTCGCACCTACAACCAAAATAAACTCTGAATTAATAATATTAAAAATACTTATTAGAGCCTATAAATTTGGATCCAGGGATGATGGATGAGATCTGGATCATGGATTTTGCATTCCACCACTCCACAAAATTTGTTAACAACTGTTATTTTTTTGACAGCTATCTGAAGGATACGCATGTTGATATCCATGATCATCAACTCGTCTTGGATACGAACTATGACTATAAGACTTGTTGATAGATCATCAACGCAAAGAGATTCATGGCGCATTGAGTGCCTCACACCAAGAATTACCTCCCTGAGTTATTTGAAGGATATCCATCTTCATATCCTTGATTCCAGGTTCAGCACCATCCCAATGTTTTTAAACACGCCAAGGGCTTTCGCAGCATGTGACCATTGATTATATAGTTCGGTTATGTTGTCACTCCTATTCACAAATGTTACTAGATTATCCCATTTGTTCAACTCAGCATTTCTAGCATGCAGGCAACCTTGTGAAATATAAGCATTTCCTTCTAAAGTCTTAAAGGCGACCGAATCCTGGGAGTTGGCTTCCACTACTTCCACGGAATGAGCATTCAATTGTCTTAGCTTATCCGGATGAGCAGACACAAGTGAATCCAGTTTATCTCATCTGCCCTCTTCTTTGAATATTTGGCTTCTAATTATTTGTAGTTGTTCAGCGTGCAGAATGTAAGAACAGATCTATGATATATCTGGTTGCAATTCAGGTGGTGCATTCTTATTCAGCAACTCAATTAGTACCTCCTGAATTATGTATTTCTCGCTTTCCCGCGGCGGACACTTCTGAAGCTCTTGGCTTACTTCTGAAACAACAGCACAATCTCTTAACCATATCGATCTTACCTTTGTAAATCCAGTTCCTCTACCAGTGACATTGATATTTTATATGTTGCAAGGCTCCTATTTTAAAATCAAAATCCTTTAAAAAAATAAAATTTTATTCTAACCCTAAAACGATCTAGGATTTTTTACTGATTTAGGATGAATTTATTTTTAGCAAATGGAGACAAGTATATTGCAACCCTCAAAACATTTATAAACATTCTACTTTCGGATCCTTGAGATCGTGCGAAAATGTAGGAGGAGAGCATACTTATTCGAAACATAAAATATCATCCTACCTACTCTATGCTAATTGAAAATTACAAACCATTACGTGTAATTAAATTTCCAGTGTAACCATTCACGCAATAGTAGTAAAAATATATTCATTTTCAATTTCCCAATTTTAAAATGAAAATATACAAGGATGATCGAATCTAGTTTTTGTGAGTGTGATTTAAGGAAATAAAAACGAAATTGATCTAACCTCGTATTTGTTTGAAACCATCGAAACCACCTTTTGATAAAGATTTCATAGGCGTGATTTCCACTCTCATTCAGATCATGCTGCAACTTCTCTCCGTCCTCCTCAGTCTCCTGTTCAAACAATTTTTCATCGTCAGATATACAGGATTCTTCGAATGTAAATTCATTGTTTTCTTCTAGAGGAGTAGTTAAGTTTTTGGCTGCTGTCAATATTTCTTCTTCGCAAGAAGAGGAGATCCTGACACTTGCTAGGATCTGAGCGAGTTGTTCCAAACTTATACTCATCGTTTTTCCATATATACATATGGATCTTTATTGTGTTTTTTTTTTGTTTTTTTAGTGAGTGGGGGTTTTTTTATTTGTGCTCTATTTCTATGTTTTCTATATGAGAATAAACTTAAGTGAAAATTCCTATATGCAATTAACCCTAAATAAAAATGATCCTAAATAAAAATTCTTCCTAAACAATCCTCCTAACTAGCTTACATCTAAGTTTTCTTCCCTGGCAACAACGCCAAAATGTTGGGCGATTTAGTTGTCTGCTAAATCCCTGTCATTTAATTTATCCATCCGGGGTATCGTAAACTTACAAGCAAATCAAAATATATGGGACCTCAGATGAAACAGGTGTAGGAAGTTTGTTTAGAATGGAAATGCATATTACAAATCTAAACTATCAGATCTATTTTATGAAAGCATAAAAAATGTTTGATCAATGGAATTATTTTACTTTAGAAGATAGAGAAGAGTCTCTTGTTCAAGAGTCCTGATTGTCCTTCTACAACCTTCCTATAATAACATTACCAAACACCTAAGAAAGCAAGAAAGAAAGCATATAAATGAAAGCAACCAAATATTGTTTTCAGTTCAATTCTTAGCTCATGGAGAAGAGTCTCCTAAATTAGGAGGACTTGATTGCCCTTCTCACATAAAAAATATATACTGAAAGGGAATCAATATTCACATAAATGTAATCTAGGAAAGCATATGAGAAAGTAAATCTTATTTCAATTTAATCTAGCTCATGGAGAAGAGACTCCTAACTTAGGAGTTCCTGGTTGTCCTTCTCACATCAAAACTAGCTACTGAAAGGAGATCAACCTTCACACAACAAAACATGGCCACAACATGAATTCATACTGAAATTATCTACAAGTATTTACAACAAAGAAATAAGATGAACATCATAATTAAAATTAGTATATTCACAACATTACTTTACAACAAAGTGTACTTATCTCAGTATGGGGATCCTTCCATTCCTCAATGAGCACACATGAACAACTATCACACCTTAAGAATCAAACAACACTCATAACTCATGATTTGGAGAAAGTGGTATTATTCAAGTTGAATGAACATAAATCTGATGCTAATGAATAACTGATAATTGTTTTCTCTCCCTTCATCTTTTCCTTTGAAGGATGCTCTTCTTATTTATACATGAATTAGGGATATCTACTCAATAAATGTAGATCCCTCAAATATCTACTAGACCCATACTTGTCCCAAATTATCCCTAAATACTAGATACAAATCCCATGACACATCAAAATCTCCATGATCTTTCTCCTTGGAATATGGTCCACCTCTTGAGTTGAAATTCGAATTTGATTTTGGGAGACCACATAAGGGTGCCTTGGAAGCTTCAAAATGATCTACACATGTCATCAAACTCAAGCCACTTTTAGGTATAAGCAAATACATGTTATTTCTCTAACTTTTAATCATAAATTCACTCTAAATACATGAAATTAATAACTTTGGAAAATGAAAATATAAACTCAGATGGTAATGGAAATATAGGGTTATGTAATGATAATATGATGAAATGAGGTGACAAAATGAGGATAAAGGTGAAAATGGAGTGAAAATTGATGTTAATTTGGTGGCCCAACAGAGTCAAATGATAACTAGACACAAATATATTTCCAATGAGCTATCATGAGCTCAATTTGGAGTTGAGGAAGGCATTCAAAAGTTGACTGTAACAGCACTCTGCCTTTAGGCAGCCTCATTTGGCACATTTTGACCAGTATTGGGAGATTTGATTTTTGACAGGGCAAATAAACTCCAAATTGAACAATTCTAGTTGTGTTGGAAAGTAGACTCAAAGGCCTTTCCAACGCGCTATCCTGCACCCAATTTTCACACTGAGAAAGCCTCCAAAAGTCTCCTGCAAAAACTGCTACGCACAGGCTATATGCGTCGTGCCTCAAGCCCAGTGCGCCGCGCCACTTCCTAGTGCGCCGCGCACTAGCACGACGCTAAAAATTGGGAGCTCCAAATGAAGAAAGGCTTACATTTTTGGATTCAGCATGAAACATCATGACTACTGGTGCATGGGCAAGAAATTTGGAGCATTTTTGGGGCATTTTGGGTCATTTGACAAATTTTAGGGCAAAAAATAAATATTTTCTCCCTATGCACCGCGCCACTGGCGCGACGCTAAAATTCTAGAGCTCCAAATGAGGAATGGTTTGCATTTTTGGATTCAACATGGAAAATCATGACTACTGGTGTCCGAACAAGAAATTTTGGCAAGGTATGAGTCTCCAAAAGGTCAAAAAACACCCAAAAATGGCCTCTCTGCCACTTTTTTTACACACAGGAAGCAGTCTTGGGAGAATGAAGATTTGGAGGAGCAAATGAGCACCAAATTCAAATATTCTAGTTGTTTTAGAAAGTACATAGGACAGGATTTCCAACAAGCCTACTTGGGAACATTTTGGACACCTGCAAGTGCCCCAAAACAGGTCCCAAAGTAGCACGATGCACAGAAAAAATGGCGCGACGCACAGAGGAAAAAATTGCCATTTTGCTTCCGTTTCACGAAATTTCGGTTCACGACTTCTCCAAGTCGGCCCGCTCATCTACACTTTGGTTTTTTAGCGCCAAAGGTGGCATTTAAAAAGTTTTTTCTCCAGATTGGCTTCTATCCAAGTGGCGAAGGAAGGCAAACGGTCACCCCAAGCCAAATGTCATGTTTGTAGCGCTGCACCTGTAGCTGATGGTTGGCTCTTCATCTCCATTTTCTAATGATTCGAGTAACTCCCCAACCCCTGGGCATTCTATCTCTTCATGGCACATTCTATATATTGTATGTAAGCTATTTGCAAAGGGTTGGCTGGCTTGTAACTTCTGGGAGACTGTGGGAAAGAAACTCTATTTCTTCACTGTGTATTTTTGACAGAGAATTAATGAAAGGTAGCGGCTCTGTTTCATGAGATTCTTGTGGTTGTGAGTGTAGCAAATGTATTTCTTAAGTGTTCATATGTATTTAGTTATGTTTCATAATTCGATTCATGTTCATTTCCAGTGAAATTTTCTCAGTGAGATTAGGTAGAATTCAATTTTATTGCTCTACCTGTGGGAAAATTTCATGTTCAGTGTTATTCTTCTGTTGAAAAGGATTCATGTCACTATGCCCTTTTCACTTTCTTCAGCAATCTATTCATGCCGTGGTACCTCAAACTAAATTGTTACATTTTCCGCCTACCTTGCCTCATGGAATAATCTGTGCCTTTGTATTAAATTCTTTGTTCTTTGCTGAGCGCCTGTCCCATAACATCCCAGAAGCTCGGTAATTCATGAAAATTGTTTCCCGAATCCCTATTCACTTGCTAGCCTAAGGTAAATATTGCATTGTAAGTCATCTCAGACCGCTTTTGATTATCTATTCACTGAGCGTGACTCATAGAGAGCCCTGTCCTGCTCTGGTAGGGCTAGCTACTAGACTGAGCGTGGTTTGTGGTTACCCTAATTTTTGCCCTCCTTCAGCCTAAGGCAGATTTAGGTGCTAACAGCACTGTCATGTCAAGGATTCGTTCGATCTGACTCCCGGAGCACCTCTACCCAATGGGCAGATATATCGTCGCTCCATTGTGGAAAATGACAAGTACAAGAAGTGACATGATCAACATTGGGTGCCACACAAGTTTGAGGTGGGTGACAAATTTTGGATGCATTTGTAGAAAGAATGCCTTACAAGAGCCCATCGGAAGCTAAAACCACTCCGATGTGGTCCTTACACCATTACGAAGGCTGTGGGAAACAATGCTTTGGAGCACAAAATTCCCCCATTCCTTGGCTTGCACCCAGTGTTCAATGTGGACAGCCTTCGACCATGCTTCCCACCATTACTGGACATGTCAAGGATTACAGAACAACTCACTAGGGACCAAGTTCAACAAAAGTTTCCCCATCTCATAGAGGAACTGAATGGAATGGGAACCATTGCTTCCTAAGGGGGGAGGAATGATCTAGGTGGATGTTGGTGGCCACTAGCCTATTCCACTTGGAACCCCACCTGTGTCTCTTCTAATTTTTTAGTCTCCTTAATTGTAGCACAATTTACTATTTTTAGCAGCTTTTCTGGTCTTGAACTTACAGAGCCATTTTGAGGCCATAAATGAAATTTTTGTGGAAAAATTTCTTGTCGATTGCTATAGAATTCAAATCAATAGTTGTAGTCCTTGGAGAGGTCTTCCCAACAAGGTATCATACATGTCAAATAGAGATAATATGACCAAGTTAAGACCCCGGGAAGTTGGCTACCCAACTAACCTAAAGGGGCTCATAAACTCTTAGTGTTACATCTCCTTGGGTTAGGGTTTTGGTTGTTTAAGGTTTTCTCTTATTTTTCAATAATAAAAAGGCCCTTGAGCCTCATTGTAAATCAGTTTTGTTAGGAAACCAACTCACAAAAAGATAGAAAAGATAGATCAACGCCTTAGAATTCAGCCTCTTCGAGGGGGCAACCTCCTTTACATTACACAAATGAACAATTCTTGGATGATACAAATGACTAAACCTATCTTCTATATATAGGAGTCTAAGGGGTCACAATATAATCAAGCCGACATAACAATAATAACATAAGGGCACAACAATAACAATAGTTGCTTTCTATGGGGCACACTAATAACAATATGGGGTCAATAGGGGCACAATAATAACAATAATGGACACAATGACAATAGTAATGGGGGAATCACTAGTATTATAGGGACCTAACATGCCCCTCTCCTTCCGAAAAGCGTTGTCCTCAACGCTTGAGTAGCTCTAGATGCTTCTGTATAAAATTTTCATCCTCCCATGTGGAATCTTCAACAGATAAGTTCTTCCACTTGATGAGATACTCCGAAATTGCTTGATTTCATAGCTATCGATTTCTTGTTTCTATGACTGCTTCCAATTCCAATATGATTTTTCCTTCCTTGTCAAGTTCTAGAAATATTGTTTGAACTGGGAGCTTGTCACCTATAACCTTCTTTCAACATTAAACATGGAAAACTGGGTGCACTTGGGAAGCTGTAGGAAGCTCCAATTTGTATGCCATAGTACCAATATCTTGCAACGCCTTGTACGGACCATAATACTTTGGTGATAATTTATTATCCTTCTTAGCTTTCTTTAGGGACATTTCTTTATATGGTTGTAGCCGTAGGAATACCTAGTCACCTATATCAAAACTTATTTCGCTACAATGTTGATCTGCCTATTGTTTCATTCTATTCTGCAACAACGTGAGGTTATCCTTTAGGATTTGGAGAACTTGTTGTTGATGCTCGATGTGATGTTCTACTGCTTGAACCTTAGACTTTTCTCTTAAATATTATGTGATGGATGGTGGATGATATCCATAAAGCACCATAAATGCGGTCATTTTTGCTGCAGTATGGAAGGAATTGTTATACCACCATTAAGCCAAAAATCAGATACAAAGCAACGAAGATATCCTTCCAAACATTGTTTTACTATATCAGTTTTCCCATCAAATTGATGATGATAAGATGAGCTATGAGCTAATTGAGTACGAAGACAAGGAAATAATTCTGTCCAAAAATTTCTAGTGAAAATGGGATCTCTGTCGCTTACAATAATATTTGGGTTTCCATGTAACTTTTGAATTGTTTCCATAAACGCAGTAGAAACTATACTGGCTTTGAATGGATGCGATAATGCACAAAAGTGTGCATACTTGGTAAGTATGTCAACTAACACCATGATGACACTCTTTCCTTCGGACTTGGGTAAACCTGTGATAAAATCCATTTAAACCTCCTCCCAACATTGGATTGGAATGGATAAAGGTTGTAATATACCTGGGGTCTTAATTTTTTCAACTTTATTTTGTTGGAAAACCAAACATTCTGCCACAAACTTTTGAATATCTGATTTAAGGCCATCCTAAAAAAATTCCTTCTTAACCCTGTGGTAAGTTTTTAAAAGTCCTGAGTGCGCTCCTAAGGGAGAAGTGTGCAATTCCATAAGAATCTTTTGTTTGAGTTTGGAATTCTTACATAGGTATAAGCGATCTTTTTACCATAACGAATCATTTTTCCAACTAAATGTATCACATGTACTGGGATCTTGTTGTAGCTTTAGAATGAGTTCCTACACCTCTTTGTTATTCTTCCATTCATCCCTTGCTTCGTTTATCCAATTTGGTTTGATAATAGAAATGGCACACAACAATGCTTCCACATCCTTGTCCTTTCTTGAGAGTGCATCTACCACAACATTTTGCTTCCCTTTTTTGTAGATGAAGTCAAAGTCATAACCCAACATCTTTGCGACCCAGTTTTGTTTCTCTTCAGAGGATAATCTTTGTTCTAAAAGGTATTTAAGACTATCATGATCTGTTTTTACCTTAAAGTGTCATCCCATTAGGTAGGGTCGCCATTTCTTAAGTGCATGTAGTATTGCTAACATTTCCTTCTTGAAAATAGCTTTGTGTAAATACTTTCCTTTGATTAGATGACTTTCAAAAGCAATGGGTCTTTCATCTTGCATTAAAACAACACCAATTCCATTTCCTGAAGCATCACATTCCACAGTAAAGGTTTTTTTAAAGTCTAGTGTAGCTAAGACCAGTGCTTGGCACATTGCCTCTTTAATATGTTTGAAGGCCTTTGTTGCTTCTCGAGTCCATGGAAATGCATCTTTGTTCAATAATGTTGTTAGAGGTGCTGCTATTCTCCCATAATTCTTAACAAACTTGCGATAATACCCTGTCAACCTGAGAAATCCTCACAGATGCTTTATGGATATGGGGATTTTTCATTACTTAATGGCTTTATTTTTTCTAGGGTCTACCTTAACACCTTCATGAGATACAATATGACCCAGATATTCTACCTCTTGTACTCCAAAGAAAAATTTGGAGCTTTTTTCATATAATTGTTTCTCCTCCAATAGTTTGAGCATCCTGTCAACATGTTCAACATGATCCTTCCAAGACTTGTTGTAGATTAGTATATCATCAAAAAGTACTAACACATATTTTCTAAGGAAGGTTTTGAAAATGGAATTCATCAAACCTTGAAATGTAGAAGGTGCATTGGTAAGGCCAAAAGGCATGACCAAAAATTCATAATGACCCTCATGAGTTCTAAATCTGTTTTCAGAATATCTTCAGTCTTCATTCTGATTTGATGATATCCTGAACGAAGATCGAACTTGGTGAGGTAAATTGATTCATGCAATTCATCCAATAATTCATCAATGACGGGAATGGGAAATTTATCTTTAATAGTGAGCTTGTTGAGCTCCCTATAATCTGGACACATTCGCCATGATCCATCCTTCTTGTGCACCAATACTACTGGAGCAGAGAAAGAACTTTTACTAGGTTGAATTATACCAGCCTCTAGCATTTATGCAACCATATGTTCAGTTTCACTCTTTTGGGCATAGGGATATCTATCTGGCCTGATGTTTGGAAGAGCACTTCTTGGAATCAAATGAATAGCATGATCATGATCATGAATAGGTGAGAGGCCTTTGGGAGTCTCAAATACCTTGGAATGGTTGTCCAATACTTTTTGGAGATCTGGAAAAATAGATGATTTCAATGTGGGAACCTCTAGCGAACATAATTGTGCAATTATGCCTCATTGTTCCTTCTTTAGAAGCTTTGTCATACCATTAGAGCTAATTATCTTTTCTAGTTTCAATGAAATACACCTTAATTTAAATTCCTTTCCTTCTGCACAAAATTTCATGAAAAGTTCTTGAAAATTAAAAGCTATTGTATCCAAGGATTGTAACCATTGGACTCCTAGTACAACATCAACACCACCCATTGGAATGGAAAGAATTGGGCTTTTCAATACATATTCTCCCATGGATAGCTTGATATTATGGCACTTTCCATAGAAATTTATGGTTCCTCCACTTGCAACCATCACTTGGCACTCTGATGCAGGATATAGGAAGCAATTCGATTCCTTGGCTATCTTACAATGAATAAAATTATGGGTACTTCCTGACTCAATCAACACTATTACCTTTTTCTTCTTCATATGTCCTTCTATCTTAATAGTTTGAGGAGTGGTAATTCTAGCCAATGGATTACAAGATATGGTCAGATTCATTTCTTCTTTATCTAGGGTTTGTTCCTGGAGTATATCCTCTTCTTTTGACATTTCTTGTTCCTTTTCTTCCTCCTCTTCACAATCTATGTAGAATAATTTCTTCTCAGCACACTTATAATCTTTAGTGTATTTTCTATCACAACTGTAACAAATCCCTTTTGCTCTTTTTTCTTCCAATTGTTGTGGTGTCAACCTTGTATGTTGTGGAAGGTTAGAGGAAAAAAGACTTCCATATTTATAGTTGTGAGTGGTAGGATTCATGGTTGCCATAATTTTGCTTTCCATTTTCCTTGCTAACCTGAATGCCTTCTCCAATGAATCAGGTTCCCAAAGGCGAACCTCATGTTGGATATTATCCTTTAAAGTCCCTATGAACACATCAATCCTATGTTCCTCTGGAATATATTTTACCCTTATGTTCAATTTTTTGAAGTCATCAATGTGCTCCGTCATTGAACCCTTTTGTTTGAGATTTATCAATTGGCTAAAAAAGGTGTTGCTTTTTGTATCCTCATAATGTGCTATCATTTCTTCCGTAAAAATTTCCCAAGTGGCAATTTGCTTACGAGAGAAAAGCCATCGATACAATACAAAATGATTTGGTTCCAAATATAAAGTTGCAATACATACCATTTGTGTGTTTCGCATATTATGGAGATCGAAAAATTGCTCCATCTGTAGTATCCATCTTCCGAGATCCTTGCCATCAAACTTCCTCATATTGATTTTTGGAACATGGTGGGTCTTCAATCCAACATTAGAGTCTATGAAATCATGATTAACATTTCTTTTGTTCTCATCATGAGTTTCCTTTACTACCCTTTCACCATTAGTAACCATTTCTTGTAGCAAATTATTCAAATTTATCTTCAATTCTTCCATCTTAGCATCCATGCCATTCATCTTGGCTTCCATGCCATCTATATTAGCTTCCACGCCATCCATCTTAACTTGCATTCCATTCATATTAGCTTCCACGCCATTCATCTTGGCTTCAATTACCTTTTGTGAGAGTGAAATTTGTTATACTTGGTCTTGTAATTTTGATATATCATATTGCATTTATTCCTCTTCCTCACGAGTCATGCTAGAGCTTTCAAGTTTCTTACTAGGTGTTTCCATTTTCTTTCGTCGGGGAAACAATTAATGCTAATAATTCTTCACTATTCCCTTTGAATTCCTTCAAACTATTTTTTCAAACCAATCTTATGCAAAATTTAAAAAAAACTACACACCATTTTCTCACTTTGTAAGAGCACGATATTGAATTTGTTGAATCTTTGTAACTGTGGATCTCAAATATCTGAAATTGCATCTTGTAGTAGCCCTTTACATCCTCTTTCTAACCTTGCAAGTCTGATCAAGATTGGGTTCTCCAAGGAAGATTTATGCCAAATCTCCCACGGTGACCTGATTATAGATTAGTTCAGTAGAGCGAACTTGTATGAAGTTCCACATGTCACTGTTTCTAACTTAGTACCTGAATCAGATATAAGAAAACTATAGGTTGTCCTCTTTCTGAAACTTACTAAATTTCAATCTGATGCTCAGAACAAAAGTTATGATGATTTTCCCTAGGTCACCTATTTAGAATGTAATTCGGGAGTTTGCAAAAACCCCAACTTCCTCAGATCATATCTCTGAATATATAGTGAGACAAGCTTTGCAATTCAGACACGAAGTTTAGAACACTTTTAATGCAAATGGGTTTTTTTTGTTAGCTTCTTAAACATTGCAGAAAAAGGTTATAGTGAAAATTCCACGATGACCTATTTGGAGCAGCGAAACCCTAGAATCCAAAGCTCTGATATCAAATGTTAGGAAACTAGCTCACAAAAAGATAGAAAATATAGATCAATGCCTTAGAATTCGGCCTTTTCGAGGGGGAAACCACCTTTACATTACAAAAATGAACAATTCTTGGCTGATACAAATAACTAAACCTCCCTTCTATATATGGGAGTCTAAGGGGTCACAATATAATCAAGTCGACATAACAGTAATAACATAAGGGCACAACAATAATAATAATGGGTTTCTATGGGGCACACTAATAACAATATGGGGACAGTAGGGGCACAATAATAACAATAAGGGATACAATGACAATAGTAATGGGGGAATCACTAGTATTATAGGGACCTAACAAGTTCAGAGGCATGTAGCTTCCTCATCTCATCTTAGAGATAAGCTACCACGACCTGAGGTAGTCTTATTTCCATTATGTTTGTAAGCATATTTGAGTATTTGATATTAATGAAATGTAGTGTTATTTCTGTTGCATCTCTGTATTTATGGTTATATCTGTAATTTGTTGCATTCCTGTTTAAATCTGGATCACCAATAGTGACTTGTAAATAAAGTACGGGTGGCATTCCCTTTGGGTGGAATCTAATAAACGACTAGAGGAAGTAGTCCCTTTTAGTGGAAGATGATAAATGAGCAGGGCAAACAATCCCTTTTAGTTGAAATGGATCTTTGGTGAAATTTTGAGGTCTAAAATGGGCCTTCTACGGAAATTATAAAATAATAGTTGAGATAATAAAATAAGATTAGATTACATCGTCAAATTTTAGAGGTAAAAAAGAAAAAACTAATTTTTCAACTCATATTTTCAACTTATCTCCCTATGGGTTTACTCAAATTTCAAGTGGAAACACTCGTCAGATGCAAAATTTGATTTCTCATCCAAGGAGTACCGATGTTGCATATTTTATATGAACTCTACTACACGAAAAATGAGAAATACATGAAAAATGTGATTGCAATCACATATTTTCATGTATTTCTCGTTTTTTGTGTAGTAGGGTCCATAAAAACTATGCAACATGGGTACTCTTTGGATGATGAATTAAATTTTGCATCCAACAAGTACTCCCACTTGAAATTCGAGTATAACCTTAGGGAGATAAGTTTAAAATATGAGTTGAAAAAGTAGTTTTATTATTTTATTATTTTTTAATATTTTTACTTTTTTAGTCTAAAAATGGTGAATCATCCTCCATGGTTGACTTCATCATCTTGAATCCTATTAGTTTTGATAAATTTTATTTTGGTTGTATATTTTTCTTAGGAGGTGATGAGCCCCATAAATGGGTAATTATATGGGCTCATTTTGCCTCCTAACATAGTTAAATCAACAATTCTCTAAGCTTATTGCATGTTTTTTTATTATATTTATGCTTATGGAGTGAGTTGAGTTAGTTATGATGCCATGAGGTCTAATATGTGTTTAATGGAGATTTTTGTTGAATTTTGAAGACAAAGTCAAAGATTCAATGGATAATTGGCAGCAATAATTCGAAGTGGACAAAGGAGAGGATTTACAAGAGGGAATCCCCCTCATTTATTACTCCCCACTTCGAATTCCCTTTCATGCAGCTTGGAGTACGAACAGCCAAATCAATGCACTAGGAGGCAGCCGAGCAAGTGGAGGATAACTTATGTTTATCTCGAGTTTTGGGAGCCAAGCCTCCCTGATTTTAAGGAAGTTGTTGGGAGCTTCAGTTGTATAAGTAGAGAGGCCTACAGCCTCACTAGGGTTGAATTTTTGTTTGATTTTTGTTATAATTTTTCTATCGTAAAACTTTGCTCAACTTCGAGCTTACATTTGTGGACAGTTTCATGTAATCATATTACTATTTTGATAATAAAGATGAGATCCTTTTTGAGCTAGCACTGAGTTACCTCAGAGGGCTAAAGCTCTTGGGTTAGGGCCCAATCCAAGCAGCCAAGCTCCTCTTGTTTGTATTTATATGCTTTGTTTCAGTTTATGGATTAGTTGCTGTTAGATGAATTTCTTTCTTGGTTAAGAATAGGTTGCTTTTGGTGATTTAGAAGGTTGTTTCCATTTGTGTTTTCTATAGCAGGTTAAGTAGTGATAGAAAGAAGATTCAAAAGGCTAGCAATAGTGCCTTGGCCTCTTTTCCTCCCTTTGGGACCATGAACTGAGGCAAAGACCCTCTTGCTGCCCCAAAAACATAGATTTTCCTTCTCCATAGGATTTCTAGTGTTTGCAGTTTGTTAGAAGGTTAATGCTTTGCTTTAGATCTCTTCCACCATGCTTATTTATGTCTTTGCAATAAGTATTCTTCCATGCTCTCTCTCCTTGTATCATTTTTCAGCATTTACTTCCATAGCTCATAATTTAGAGTAGCTTGATGCAAAATTCTGTTTTTTGATCTAATCATTCCCTTGCCTACTTAATCTCATTGGTTGATTGTCAGTTCTTTTGTAGAAAATCTCTTCTCACAGCAAGTCAGCCTATTAGCCATCACATTCTCTCCCTGATTGACGCCCTATAGGTTGCCCAAAGTCCATCTCATATCTGCCTTAGTTTTCTGTATTGTTTCATAGGATTTCCTCCTCTCTCCCAATCATCTTTCCCTCTCCTAGTGATCCTTGGTGGACCCTAGACACCCTAACACATCATCCCAACCTTTATCTACCTTTTCCACCCACTCTCACACCTTCAAAACCTTCAAAACTACTCTCGGCATCCTCTTGTAGACCTCCTGTAGATCCCCTGTGTCCTCCTGTAGATTTTTTTGTAGGCTTTTTTTTGAAGGCCAAGTTTGGGAAAAGCCTCTACAAGGCTACCCGAGACCTCCTAGGACCCATCTACACCATCCTACATCTCTTCAAACCCCAAAGTCACCCTTCAACACCACCTATTCACTTCCACCTTCACACACAATAAAATACATGCATGTCAATTTCACATAAAAACACATAAAAATCCAAAAAGATGTTTTTTTCTCATTTACTTCTAAAAATAGCTTGAGTAGATGTTGGTTACTTCCTTAAGTAGGTAATGACATTCATTTCATGGTTTTCATAGTGCTTTCTGCAAAAGTAGGATTAGTTGGTTAAGTAGGGTTTGCTAGGTTTACTTTACATTCTAGTCTTTTTCCTTTATGCAATTAGAGTAGCCTCTGTAGAGTAAGTTTTCCTTTCTTTCATCACATATAGAGCTTCTTCTAGAATCCATAGAAGTTGGCTTGAGCTCCTAGTGATCTTGCACCAGCTGACCAAGTGATAGCGTGCAGTAATAACTAGTACTTGTGCATACAGCACCGTTGCTTCCAAGTTTGTTATGAACTACCAGGTTGATAAGAGTAAAGTAGGCAGCCCAGGATTTGCAACATTATTACTGCAATACTGGTGCTCACCACTTTTTGGCGTCGTTTCCAGGGAAGTGTCAGAGTATTTTGTGATTACTACTTTCTTCTATTTTCTAACGCAACATTCTGCTAAGTAGTGTATTTCAACAAAAGTAGAATAGTTGTTTCTTTTAGTTTCTGCATTTCCTTACTTTCCTTTTCAATTCTACAAATTTTATTTCAGCAAGAGTAGGCTAGTCATTTCTTTCAAGTTCTACATTTCCTTGCTTTCCTTTTCAATTCTGCAAATTTCATTTCAGCAAGTTCATTTCAGTTAGTTGCAATTTGTGTTGTTCAATCCATTTCAGTTTTGCAGGTACAATCAGTGAAAAAAACAAAAACCAACCAAAAATATTTCCTTTCATGCCTCATAGGAATAGAGATAATTCAAGAAAATTCTTGCCCAACACCCCCACTACATCACACATCCAACCTTCTCTCTTCTTCGGTGGCAGTGATCAAGAAGAATGTTTAGGTGAACAACCAGAGATATTTGAAGAACCTATAGGGGAAGAAGAAGAAGAAAACATCCCTCCTAAGACAATGGTTGAAAACAGAAATGCTAGGGGAAATGGAGAGAGAATAGAGGGTACCTTTGCCATTTGGGATACCAATGGGGACACCAAAATGAAGAATATAAGTCCTTCAGCCCTACCTCACTTCCATGGTTTGACTACAGAAGATCCTGATACCTTCTTGTTTGAGCTTGTTGTCATTTATCGAACCTATGACTATGCAGAAGATGAAGTTGAAACTATTCCCTTCTACTCTCAAGGATGCAACATTGCGCTGTTTCATGGGGTTACCTGGCAATAGCATCACAACTTGGGCTCAGATGTAGGAGGCCTTTAATGACAAATATCGAGACTACTGTAGGTCAAAAGATACCAAAGAAGAAATCTTCCGAATGACCGTAGGAAGTGATGAATCCTTGGAAGGTTATGAAGAGAGGTTCCAACTCATTTACAAGAGGTTCAGGTGCACACTTGACCATGAATATCTGAAGTTGATCCTACTCAGGGGAATTTCAGAAGACCTTCTAGACACCCTCCATCTACTGACCAGGGGAGACATCTAGCAACTATCTTATGAGGACATAAAGACTATTTTTAGAAACCATTATAGAGCAGCCAGAAAGAAAGGTAGGGGGGAGTCAACCCATAGCCAATACATCCTCTTCCAATTCATCCATTAAAGGTGAAATTGGAAACATGCTAGAAGACTTCAAAAGTGAGATGTTGCAGACTCTTGCCATGCAAATGGATACCTTGCATATCAAAAGAAACAAGAGGAAGAAGAGAGGGCTTTAGCCATATTTTGTTTTAGATGCACCAGGAGGCATCCTAGGAATGAACGTCCATTGAACTCTATAGAGGTTTGTTCAGCCTGTGAAGAAAATATTTCTATAGATAAGTTTCCTTCCTCGCTTGGACTTAAAGTTGTATACCAAGGGGCCGAAGGAGCCACTAAACCACTCTATTTCATGAACTAAAGGAGACCATATGAGCCTAGACCATACCAGCAGGGGATGCAAGGGACATCTCAAGCATACTACAACCCCAACCAAGTCACTTCCATACCTTCTTGGGGCCCTCCTACTCATCCTTCCTGGTCCATGCCTCCTCCTTGGTCCTTCCCATCTCAATATCATGCCCAACCAGTCACTCATTCATTTCAATCCTATGCTTAGCTGCAACCTCAGTGGAATGCATCTCATTAGGGGTGGAGAACCCAGTACAAATCTCCTCCCACTCTTTTTCCTCCACCACTTGCTCAACCACAACCATTGCCTCCTCCTCCACCAAGGCAACCCCAAATGCCTGCCCAAATGAAACCGAACCCAAACAACAAACAGGTTCAATAAGTATATAGTGGGGAACGATCATGCCCAACCTATGTTGTGGAGATTCAGGAGATTAACCTGCGATTTGGGAAGGTTCTCCCAGATATCCAGCCTCCACCCAGGAAGGTTGAGGAATATAAAGAGGAAAGTGAACCTAAAGCAATTCCACCCTTTCCTGAGAGACTATCCGGGACAGCACAGCCTACCCCAGAAGAAGCTGAACTTCTGGGAGAATTGAAACAATTATGTGTGAAGATACCACTTCTCCAAGCCATAAAAGATGTGCCTATCTACAATAGGTTGATCAAAGAGAAGTGCTTTAGGCATCCAAGAAGGCACAAGAGAGATGCCCCAACCATCAATGTCATAGGACAACTGTCCGACCTGATGTTGGGGCAGGTAATCTCTCTGAAATATCTGGACCCTAGAAGCCCAGTAATGGATGTCCACATCAATGGCACCATGATCCCACATACCTTGATTGATTTGGGAGCTGCCATTAATGCGATGACAAAGGACACAATGCTTAAACTTAACCTCCAGGGCTCCTTGAGGAAGACCATGACAATATTGCAGCGATCAGACCACTCCACCGTGACCCCTGAAGGGATTGTGGAAGATGTGATGGTCTCCATTGACTTGGGAGTACCCTGTTGATTTCTTAGTTCTCCAGCCGAAGGTAAAGCTCACTGGGTATCCTCTCATCCTAGGAAGACCCTAGTTGGCTACTTCTGATGCCTACATCAGCTATCGAGCTGGGAACATGACCATCAATAACGTGCATATGTCCAAGCAGTTAATCCTATACCCTCCTGCCCAACCCTTGCTAGAACGTGATCTACCTTTCTGGTTGGAGGAGGAGGATGAGGATGAGGTCTATTCTGCACCACTTTGTGCACTAGAAACCGCCATGGGGGAGAAATTGCAAGATGAGGATGATATGACTGAAAATTTGATTCAGAATCCACCTCCCAGTGTCTTACCATTAGAGGACATAGTGAGAGAAACCAAAAACAATGCCTTAACTAATCTCTATGTGTCCGACCTGACCTCTCTCCGTGTTAAGAATATAGAGTTCAGCCTAGAATGAACCTTGAAAATCAATCCATCGCTATCCACTTCCCAGGAGGAGCTATGTAACTTATTAAGAAAGCATTTAGATGCCTTCACCTGGAGTTATAAGGAGATGAAGGGAGCGCACCCTTCAGTATGTACTCATCACATATACATTAAGGAAGATTGCAGACCAGTCAGGCAACCTCAAGCGAGGATGAATCCAACACTTAAAAACATTGTTAAGAAAGAATTGCAAAAATTACTTGATGCAGCCCCATCTCTGACAATGAATGGGTCTCTCCTTTGGTGCTAGTGCCAAAGAAAAATGGCAAGTGGAGAATCTATGTCGACTATCGGGAATTGAACAAAGCCACTAAAAAGAACCATTTTCCTTTTCCTTTCATAGATCAAGTGTTAGATGGTCTGGAGGGGAAAAAGTTTTTCTCCTTCCTAGATGGGTTTAGCAGGTACAATCAGATTCAAATCAACACAGAAGACCAAGATAAGACCACTTTCACTTGTTCTTGGGGTACTTTTTCATACCGAATCCTTCCTTTTGGTTTGTGCAACACTCCAACCACTTTCCAGATAGCGGTATTGCATATATTCTCTGAACTGGTTCATGATGCAGTGGAAATATATATGGATGATTTCACTCATGGTTTTGACTTTCAGGAAGCTTTATCTAACCTAGGAAAAGTTCTAGACAAGTGTATTGAGATGAACCTATCCCTCAATTCGGAAAAATGCGAATTTTTGATGACCGAAGGGACTGTGTTAGGTCATGCAATATTTCAACAAGGACTGCAGGTGGACCCCAACAAGATTTCCATCATCCAAAGGGTCCCACATCCTCAAAAGGTGAGAGATGTCAAAAGTTTCCTAGGCTTAGTTGGATATTATAGAAGATTCATTAAAGATTTCAGTAAGCTAGCCTCTCCTTTCTTTGGCCTTTTAGGCAAAGATGTTGAGCTCATATGGTCCGAAAACTATCAAGAAGCCCTAGACACCCTAAAGAGCAAGTTAGTAACTACCCCAATTCTCAGAGGCCCAAACTGGGCCCTACCCTTTCACATTCACATAGATGCCTCGAAAAAAGCAATAGGAGCAGCCTTAGGACAAATTGATGAAAAGTTACCTTATGCCATATACTTTATAAGCAAAAATTTGTCAAAGGCAAAGTTAAACTACACAGTGATCGAGAAGGAACTCCTAGCTATTGTGCATTCTTTAAACAAATTCAGACATTATATCATAGGCTATCAAACCTTCGTGCACACTGATCATGCTGCAATTAGATATTTAATGAACAAACCAGATGTAAATGCTCACATTATTAGATGGTTGCTTCTATTACAGCAGTTTGATCTAACCATTATTGATAAGCCTAGTAAAGAAAATGTTGTTGCTGACTTTTTGTCTAGAGTAAATTTTCCTGCAGGTGAAGAAGGAATGGTGGATGACCAAATGCCAGATGAACTTCTGTTTGCTATTTCAGAACTCTCTCCATGGTTTGTTGATATAGTAAAATACTCAGTTTTAACACATTTTCTACCACACCTGTCCTCAAAAGCGAAGAGAAAAATAATAAGGAAAAGCGCCCCTTTCACCTGGATTGGGGGTAATCTCTTCAAACTTGGCCCAGATCAGATCTTGAGAAGATGTGTCAGGGAGGAGTTAGTCTTTGACATTCTCCTGACCTATCATGACAGGCCTTGTGGAGGTCATTTTGTAGCAAAGAGAAATGCCTTCAAAATGTTGCAAGTAGGCTACTATTGGCCCACTCTTCATTAAGATGTGAGGAGATACACTAGCCAATGTGATTGGTGTCAAAGGATGGGGAAACCTACTCCAAAGGATGAGATGCCCATGCAACCTCAAGTGACCTTTGAGCCATTTGAGAAGTGGGGCATGGACTTTATGGGTCCTATCAACCCTCCTTCAAAACAGAAGCAATACATCATTGTGTGCACCGATTACCTGACAAAGTGGAAAGAAACAAAAGCAATCAAAGCAGCAACAGAGGAAAAAGTAGCTGAGTTTTTGAGAGAAAACATATTCTACAAGTTTGGGTATCCAAGAGAATTGGTCACAGATCAAGGCAGTCAGTTCACTTCCAATTTGATTTAAGACCTACTCACACATCATAAAATCAAGCACAGGACTTCCACTCCTTACCATCCACAAACCAATGGGCAGGTGGAAGTCATTAACAGAGCTTTGGAAGGAATTCCGACAAAGGTAGTGAGCAGCAATAGAAAAGATTGGGCAGACAGATTAGTTGAGGCCACCTAGGCCTGCAACACAACATGGAAGACCACCACAGGGTTCACACCCTATGAACTGGTTAATGGGAAGAAGGATTTGCTGTCAATAGAATTTGAATTCAATACACTAAGGATGGCAGCTCAGCTGGACCTAGACCTCATCCATGCACAGAAGGAAAGATTACTCTAGCTCAATGGATTGGATGAACAAAGATTGCAGGCCCTTCTCCACATAGAGGTAGTTCAGCTTCAGAGGAAGATATGGCATGACAAAAATATCAAGGAGAAGAAATTCCAAGAGGGAGATTGGGCACTGCTCTATGATTTAAGGTATAAAGACTTCAAAGGCAAGATGAGGACAAGATGGATGGGACCCTACACTGTGGAAAAATGCAATGACGATGGTTTAGTTCTGATCAGAACCATTGATGAGGAAGCCATTCCCATGCTTGTCAATGGACATAGGTTGAAAATTTACAAGAATCCCCTCTCCAAGCGAGAGTTCATTGAAGATCTAAATAAGACAGTGATGGTAGTGGAGCATGTCTTAGCCTCCACTTCACCCACTCACAGAAGAAATAGAAAAGAGAAATTAAAAAAAAGGATTCAAGTGAAAACCTCCATGAGGCGGTTGAAGTCCCATCATTGGGTTGAAAACCTCTCCTGGGGCAGCCCAGTGATGTCAAAAAAGAAAAAGAAAAAAAGAAAAGAAAAAAGAGAATAAGATCCCTTGGTGAAAACCTCCCTTGAAGGTGCTCAGGGCAGGAAATTAGGGTGAAAACCTCCTTGAGGTGCCCTAGTGGTTTTCAAAAAAGAAAAAAGAGAAAAAAGAAAAATAAAACTGAATTTTAATGTGCATTGCAGGTTTGCGGGAGGACCACAAAGGGCAAGAGGAGATGCCACAGAGCCCTAACATTCACACCAGCACCTATGTCATCTCCTCCACACTCTTCTCCATCATTTCTGACCTTTCTTTCACCCCACTGTGTTTTTTTTTCGGAAATCGGGTATTCTACCGGAGGCTCTGTGTTTTCTACAGGAGGCTCCTGTAGGAATTATAGAGAGCCAGAAATGGTTCCAAAAAGCAGTTTGAGGGGCTGGGAAGCTTCATGAAGAACATATAAACCCTCCTACAGCTATCAACCCACCTTTCCATCCATTCCACACCTACATCACATCATCATCATCATTTTTTTCTTCATGTCCCAAAAAAACACAGAAAAAAATAGTTTTTAGTAAAAAGAGAGAAAAAACAAAAATAAGAAAGGAAGCAACACCTCAAATCTCACCTGCAACTTACCTATTACCTCTCCATCTCCATTAGCATCTTTGGCATCATCCTCATAGCCCCCATCACAGAAATAAGCTGAAATTTCAAGGAGATAAGCAACTACAAGAGCTCGTGTAGGAATTCCTGTAGCAGCTGATCCCAGTAAAATCAAGCCACAACAGAAAAAGAAGTGCAACCATGAGGATTGAAGGAGACCTCTGAAGCTTAGATCCAGCCATAGGATACCTGCACAAGACAAACAGCCACACATAAGAAAGAAGAGAGCATGCAGCAAGGGAAACATAGGCATGCAGCAGTAGAAGGAGCCAAAATACCTCGCAGCACATACATTCGACTCACAGGTAAGTGACTAACCTGCTCCTCTGTTTGCATTTGTGTAATTGAAAGATATGCATGAGTAACGAGATGGTTGAGGTTGAACGAGGAAAAGGTGGCCAGTTAACTTGGCCACCTTCATCTAGTTGACTGCACTCATCCGAAGATGTCACCCACACATGCGCATAGTCTGTTGGCATTATGATTCAGGTGTTGTACTTGATGGCAAACGCCTTCAGGTGGTAAATCAAGAAGGACGCAGGAATTTTTGTTTAGCAAGCGCGTCCCCGCAGGTATTCCATACAGAACCTGCGTCTAGGGACGCCGGCCAGCCGTTCAGAAGGTGCGTCCGCCCAGTGCACACATTTCAAGGTAGAGAAAAACTCGTGGGGGCTTCTTGTGTGGTATCTAGCCGACGGTTGCGTGTTTCTCTGGTGTCGGCTCGTGGTATTGTTCCACGCTTTGGGGAGAAGCTTGCCTATATAAAGCAAAGGAGTTCATTTGGATTAGGTATCATCTTGGTTGATCATCTCTTGGTGTGATCTAGTCCATATCTTTAAGGGTAAATCTTCTAATGGACTACGATCTATATGGCGCATGATCAGATCTGTGGATCTGAGTGTTTGGGTTGGTTCTGAAGTCCTCTTATCTTCTATATCTAAAGGGACGCAGATTCAGTGAAGGGAAAGTGCGCCGGGACGCAGTACAGTAAAGGATCAGGTGCGTCTCTGAAGCGAAGGACGCGGCGCGACTGTGGTATTGGGTGCGTCTCTGAAGCAAAAGACGCGGCGCGATAGTGTTGATGTGTGCGTCGGTCGCAGACAAGCAAAAGAAACAGTGCGTCTGCACGCAGAACAGCATAAGGTATACTGCGTCCAGTCGCAGGCCACAGAAAGAAAATATGCGTCCCTGTCTCAAGATGATATGTTAACTATATATTTCTGTTCATAAGGTGTTCTGGGTTGTTTCTGTAATTACTGATCTGATATCTGTAGTAGACTGTATCTGTTGTATACTTGTTGATCATTTTGAAAAGAAGTAGGGGGTTGTAGCTCCCTTCCAGGAGAAGTCTGGAAAACAAGAAGGAGTTGTAGCTCTTTGCAGGTTGCAGCCTGCGTGCTGGTAAAGGACTGCACCAGTACAAAATCATTGTAAAAAGAATTTCTTGAAAGAAGATAGAGACATTATTGCAGCAGGTGGTTTTTCTCCCGCATTGGGTTTCCACCTTACATCTTGTGTTCTTTGGTGTGACTGTCTATTTTCTTTATTCATGCTCATTGTTTTATGGTACTGATATGCAAGAATATTTCAAAAGATCAAATAAGGAAGATTTGGTAAATTGCTAGATAATACTGATTCCCCCCCCCCCTCAGTATTATTTCCAACAATTGGTATCGGAGCCGGTCCTTCAGAACAGCTTGATCGCTTGAAGGTAGATCGTTCATCATGAGCAACTACGAGAGAGAAGCATCAATCAGGCCACCCGTCTTCGATGGAACAAACTTCAATTATTGGAAGGTAAGAGTTACTGCATATCTTCAATCTCTTGGTACAGAAGTTTGGAACATTGTAGAATCAGGCTATGCCTTTCCTTCAGTTACTCCTACAGATCCAGCTGAGAAAAAGCAGTATGAAACAAATGCAAAAGCAGTCAGCACTCTATTAGGAAGTATATCTCAAACAGAGTTCATGAAGGTCATGCACTTCAAATCAGCAAAAGAGATATGGGACAAAATGATCACTAGCTATGAAGGAGATGAACAGGTAAAAGAAGCTAAACTTCAAACTCTCAGGATTCAATATGAGACTCTCAAGATGTATAATGATGAAAGTGTGGCTAATTATTTTCTTCGAGTAGATGAGATTGTTAATTGTATGAAAAATTTGGGTGAAGAGATAAAAGAGACTATAGTAGTTCAAAAGATTCTAAGATCTTTATCTCCCAAGTTTGAATCTAAAGTATCTGCAGTAGAAGAAAAGGAAAATCTCCGTGTTCTCACTATGTCTCAGCTGCATGGAATTCTAACTGCTTATGAAATGAGAAAGGGAGGTCCATCAGATAGAAGGGAAGCTGCTTTTAAAGCATCAGGCAAAGAAGATCACTATGAAGCATGTCATGTTCCAGAAGAAGAGGAAGAAGAATCAAACTTTGTCAGAAATCTTCAAAGGGGTTCCGGAAGGTTCAGAGGTAAGCTACCTTTCAAATGTTTTGCTTGTGGAAGAGTAGGTCATTATGCTGCAAAATGCTCTTATAAGGATAAAGGAAAGGAACCAGTTAGATGGAACAAGAAACAGGGTACAAATAAGAAAAGCTACTACACCCATGAAGATAGCGATGGCTTATCAAACAGTGATGAAGATGAACAAGGTAACAAATATAGATTGTTAATGGCATTTGAAGATGACAATTATGAGGATGCTATAGATGTGGATAACCTTTATGATGAAATTACTAGACTCAAGAGATGTATAGAAGAAAAGAACATGATTATTGATACTCTACAATTTCAGATTGATGAAAAGGAAAAACATCTTGAAAAATTAGAAGGTGAAATTGTTGGTCTTAGAAAAGAAATTGAGAAAACAAAAACTATTAATCTCAAGTTTGTCAAAGGATCTGAAACGTTGAATGAGATTATCAGTGTGCAGCGATCTCCTCTAAATAAGACAGGTCTGGGCTACAATGGAGAAACTTCTCAAGCTTCCACTTCAAAAAGTTATCTTGATGCCGCAAGAAGAAATGAGCAAGAACACAAGGAAGATCATCAGGTAAAGCAGGGACAAACTTCAAACTATCAGGGGCAATCCAGCTTAAGGGTGAACAAAAGCCACAACCAGCCACAGGTAAAACCTTCTCAATTTGGTTCAAGAATAGATGAAAATAGAAATTACAATCAGTCAGCTGGTAGATTCAATAATCGCAGAAACTTCTTCAATGGACAATGCTTTTCTTGCCATAACTTTGGTCACAAAGCAGCCCAATGTGTTGCGTATAAAACAATCATGACTAGGGAAGCTCAAAAACAAAGAAGCATGACAGGGAATACAAAAAGGACCTATAACAATTTTTCAGCTCTTGAAAATGAAGTTGAATGCTCTATTTGCAATAATTTTGGACATGAAGATGTTGAATGCAGAAGCAGGTTTCCGGAAAGAAAGGTACAAGAACAAAAAAGGGAACAAACCTCAGGCACCAAAACATGGAAAATAAAGGAACCTCAAACAGAAAGATGTGGGATAGCATTCTATGCAGAAGGACAAGAAAATCTATGGTACATTGACAGTGGATGTTCAAAGCACATGACAGGTGATAAAGAAAAACTTGAATCTTATTCTAATTTAGAAAAGGGAAAGAAAGTCTCTTTTGGAAATGATACTCCTGCAACTATAAAAGGAAAAGGTATTGCTCCTTTAAAAGAAGATGTTAAGGCTGGAAATGTTTTGTTTGTTGATGGACTAAAGCATAATCTTCTAAGTGTAAGCCAGATGTGTGATCAAAGAACCGAGGTTATATTCAGATCAAATGGATGTCTTGTTCGTGATCTTGATACAGGTAAAACAGTTCTCAAAGGAAAAAGAACTTCAAATAATCTATACATTTTTGATGAAGAACAACAACAATGCTATTTAAGCAAGGATGAAGAGCACTGGTTATGGCATCGAAGATTGGGACATCTAAGTTTCTCACAAATAAGGAAAGCTTGCAAATATCAGGCAGTTCGCGATCTTCCAGATATCAAAATTCCTGACAACACCATGTGCAGATCATGTCAGTTTGGAAAACAGACTAGAACTAACTTTCCAGAGAAAGAAGGATCAGCCAGTATGCCTCTGGAGCTAGTACATACAGATGTATGTGGACCATTCAGAAAAAGAACACCTAGAGGAGAGGAATACTTGATATTATTTATTGACGATTTCTCCAGGTTTGTTTGGTTGGGACTTATGAAGCACAAAGATGAAGCTTTCGAAAAATTCAAATCCTTCAAAGCCTTGGCTGAAAATGAATCAGGTCACAAGATTAAGTGCCTCAGATCCGACAGAGGTGGAGAATTTACTTCAAATGAATTTTTCGATTTCTGTGATGAACATGGAATAAGGAGAGAATTTTCTACAGCTAGAACTCCTCAGCAAAATGGAGTAGTGGAAAGAATGAACAGAACAGTCCAGCAAATGGCTCGTGCTATGCTTGATGAATCAGGAACTCCTGCAACCTTCTGGGGTGAAGCTGCACATGCGGCAGTTATTATTCTCAACAAGACAAATGTTCGAGTGAACAGCACTCAAACTCCTCATGAGCTCTGGAGTGGTAAAACTCCTTCAGTAAAGCACTTCAAAATCTTTGGGAGCAAATGCTATATCAAAAATACTGAGGAGCAGCTTGGCAAACTTGATCCTAGAGCAGATGAAGGAATTCTTCTTGGCTACTCTCCACATAGCAAAGCATACAAATGCTACAATAAAAGACTTGGCAGAATTGTTGAAAGCATTGATGTAGTGGTTGATGAGAAAGGATACATTCCTAGGCAAATACATCGTGAAGACATTGAAGAAGATGAAAGCTACCCTCAAAGACAGAATGATGAAGAAGAAGAACCGCAAGAACAATTTCAAGACGGACCTCACGAAGAAGCAGAAGAAAGAACAAGAATAGAAGAAAAGACTCCATCCAGATATGTTCAAAAGAACCATCCAGAATCTCAGATCATGGGACAAAAGGAAGCAGGTATACAAACTAGAAGAACAGTTGCAGAAGCTTCAAGTTATTTGGCATTACTCTCCTCTACTGAACCACAAAATGTGAAAGAAGCATGCAAAGATGAATGTTGGGTGAAAGCAATGGATGAAGAACTTGAGCAAATCGAAAAGAACAATACTTGGGAGCTGGTTCCTAGACCAAAGGATAAGAATGTTATCGGAACAAAATGGGTGTTCAAAAATAAATTGAATGATAATGGAGAAGTAATTAGAAACAAAGCCAGACTTGTTTGTAAAGGGTATGCACAGCAAGAAGGAATAGACTTTGAAGAAACTTTTGCTCCTGTTGCAAGACTTGAGGCCATCCGAATGTTTCTTGCTCTCTCAAGTTGTCAGAACTTCAAAGTATTTCAAATGGATGTGAAATCAGCTTTTCTGAATGGAGACTTGGATGAAGAAGTGTACATTGAACAGCCAGATGGTTTCATTCTTGGAAACGATCCAAATCTTGTATGCCGATTAAAAAAGGCTCTCTATGGTCTCAAACAAGCTCCAAGGGCTTGGTACTACCGGTTGGACAAATATCTTCATCAACAAGGTTTCTCAAAAGGTTCAGCAGATAGCAATCTTTATATAAAAGTTGAAAATGACAAATTACTAATACTTGTTGTGTATGTAGATGACATTATTTTTGGCAGTAATGAAGAAGCTATGAGTCAAAGCTTTGCCTCAGTCATGCAGAAAGAATTTGAGATGTCCTTGCTAGGAGAACTGACATACTTTCTTGGTTTGCAAATCCAACAAAAGAAAGGAGGAATCCTTTTATCTCAAACCAAGTATCTCAAGCAAATTTTGAAGAAATATGGCATGGAAGATGCAAAACCAGTATGTACACCCATGGTCACAGGATGTAGTCTCAGTGCAAATGACGAATCTGCAGCAGTTCATCAACCAACCTACAGATCTATGATTGGAAGTCTACTATATTTGACAGGTACCCGACCAGACATCATGCATGCAGTTGGAATAGTTGGAAGGTTTCAGGCAAATCCAAAGGAGACTCATCTTCAAGCAGTAAAGAGAATCTTCAAATATCTTCAAGGGACTCAAAATTATGGCCTATGGTATCCTAGAGATCCAGATCTCACTCTTCATGCTTATACAGATGCAGATTGGGCCGGAAGCGTGGATGACAGGAAAAGCACAAGTGGTGGTGCATTCTTTATGGGTTCTAGACTGGTATCTTGGTTCAGCAAGAAACAGAGTTCAATTGCCTTGTCTACAGCTGAAGCGTAATATGTTGCGGCTGCATCTTGTTGCACCCAACTTCTTTGGATGATGCAGACTTTGCAGGATTATCAAATCACTTGTACACCTCCTATTCCTATCTTATGTGACAACACAAGTGCAATCAGCATCTCAAAGAATCCGGTTATGCATTCAAAAACCAAGCACATACCAATCAAGTACCATTTTCTCCGGGAACAAGTACTTGAACAGAAGGTCAAGTTGGAGTATGTTCCTTCTAAGGAACAAGTTGCTGATATTTTCACCAAACCGTTGCCCAGGGACACTTTTGAATACCTCAGGCAAAAGCTGGGGGTTGTTGATGCATCATCTCATTGTTGACCATCTTCCTATTGATGGTATAGGCTCAGGGGGAGCACATAATGCATTGTTGGCATTATGGAGAAGGACATCTTGGAAATAGCTGCAATATGTCTCTGTCTTCTTCATGATGGATTTCTGGTTACAATTTTGGAGAAGCATGAGCATAGGGGGAGCATACCCTTTGCTCTTGATGTCAAAGGGGGAGAATGATGAAGCTGAAAGTTTATGTGGTTGCCATCAAGTCCAAAGGGGGAGTTTGTTGGCATTATGATTCAGGTGTTGTACTTGATGGCAAACGCCTTCAGGTGGTAAATCAAGAAGGACGCAGGAATTTTTGTTTAGCAAGCGCGTCCCCGCAGGTATTCCATACAGAACCCGCGTCTAGGGACGCCGGCCAGCCGTTCAGAAGGTGCGTCCGCCCAGTGCACACATTTCAAGGTAGAGAAAAACTCGTGGGGGCTTCTTGTGTGGTATCTAGCCGACGGTTGCGTGTTTCTCTGGTGTCGGCTCGTGGTATTGTTCCACGCTTTGGGGAGAAGCTTGCCTATATAAAGCAAAGGAGTTCATTTGGATTAGGTATCATCTTGGTTGATCATCTCTTGGTGTGATCTAGTCCATATCTTTAAGGGTAAATCTTCTAATGGACTACGATCTATATGGCGCATGATCAGATCTGTGGATCTGAGTGTTTGGGTTGGTTCTGAAGTCCTCTTATCTTCTATATCTAAAGGGACGCAGATTCAGTGAAGGGAAAGTGCGCCGGGACGCAGTACAGTAAAGGATCAGGTGCGTCTCTGAAGCGAAGGACGCGGCGCGACTGTGGTATTGGGTGCATCTCTGAAGCAAAAGACGCGGCGCGATAGTGTTGATGTGTGCGTCGGTCGCAGACAAGCAAAAGAAACAGTGCGTCTGCACGCAGAACAGCATAAGGTATACTGCGTCCAGTCGTAGGCCACAGAAAGAAAATATGCGTCCCTGTCTCAAGATGATCTGTTAACTGTATATTTCTGTTCATAAAGTGTTCTGGGTTGTTTCTGTAATTACTGATCTGATATCTGTAGTAGACTGTATCTGTTGTATACTTGTTGATCATTTTGAAAAGAAGTAGGGGGTTGTAGCTCCCTTCCAGGAGAAGTCTGGAAAACAAGAAGGAGTTGTAGCTCTTTGCAGGTTGCAGCCTGCGTGCTGGTAAAGGACTGCACCAGTACAAAATCATTGTAAAAAGAATTTCTTGAAAGAAGATAGAGACATTATTGCAGCAGGTGGTTTTTCTCCCGCATTGGGTTTCCACCTTACATCTTGTGTTCTTTGGTGTGACTGTCTATTTTCTTTATTCATGCTCATTGTTTTATGGTACTGATATGCAAGAATATTTCAAAAGATCAAATAAGGAAGATTTGGTAAATTTCTAGATAATACTGATTCCCCCCCCCCCTCAGTATTATTTCCAACATAGTCAACTCAGAGAAAGATACCAAGGACAGGTAGTGGAGGGTATGTAAACTCTGATGCAATAATGAGAGGTGATTGCGGGAAGGAACCATGATGACAAGGTAGGTGGGGACCAACGGTCCAAATATGGCCAATGTACATTTTTTCCAGCTCACCCCCATCATCGGAAATATCTAAAAGAAGTAATAAGTACTCCTCCTCGAGCACTCTCACCACCTTTTCCCTCATTCTCTCCTCGTAAACTTAGCTGCAGCAAACTCCTTGTCACCCCATAACCTCGAAACCATCATTTTCCATTGATCTCACCCATCCTCCTGCTCTCAGCGTTGTCTACAGGAGCACTTACAGGTTCTACAGGAGCACCTACAGGCAGTTCTACAGGAGGGGCAGTGAGCTGTTTTTAAGAAGAAAACATGGGTTTTTTGCTCGATTTTTGGCTTGAGGAGGTAGGTTCCATGCACACCCACCTTTATTATCAATATGTTCAAGGAATGATATCATTTTAAGGAGGAATTGAGTCCATAAAAGAAAATGAATTACATAAAAAAAAAATTCCTATTTAAAAAAAAAAAAACACACACACATTTTTCCTCTCTTTTCCTGTTTTCTTCAAAATTCTTGTCTCTATCTCTACATTTTGTGTTCAAAAGGGGTATAAGCACAATAACAGGAGGATTCACGAGGAGGGAGCCCACTAATTCAACCAGGCTCGATGAACATCCCCAAGTAGTAGCCATATTCACAAGGGCAAATTGGATAACCTTTTTTGAGAAATTTTGAGGGTTTGATGAGGAAATTGCTCATGAATTTTCCCTTTCTTTAGTCGCTCACTCAATAACCCATGCCACTATCACTTTTAGAGGTATTTCCATGGAAATAACCCCAGAATTTATCAGTAGGGTTACTACCCTTCCTCTTGGATTACCTTGGAGCAAAGATGAAAAACCAATTGGACAGGTTTCCAAGAAAAACTTCTTCCAAAACAATGAACATCCTGTAGAAGATAAAAATGGAATTAGAAGGACAAGCATACCCTACCCTTGGGATGAGTTTAGTTACCAAATCATGAAATATATTTCTTGTGAGGGGAGGTATAGCATAGTCTGTGGCTACCATTTTAGAATCCTTCATGAGCTGAGATATGGCATGGACACTCCAACACCCCAGAAACTCGGCATCCCCTATTTCCTCCTGTAGTCCCTCATAGAACCTAGCATTAAGTTTAAGGTAGGGAGTCTATATCAGCTGGCTCACCATGGGTTAATCAAAATTTTAGTGGAATAAGCCCTCCATACATTCACACTCCCTATAACATGGGAAGTCTTCAGAAACATGACAGCAGAAGATGACATAAAGGCCCTCACCTATGATATCAGTCCTTCTGACAGTGAGAAAGAAGAGCAAAAAGTAGGAGAAGGTGAAGCAACTGATGACTCAGCAGGACAAGAAAAGGAGGAGGAAGAAACTAAGATAGAAGAGGAGAAGGATGAAGAGACAGAAAAGGAAGAAACAGAGAAAACAAAGATAAAAAAGAGGTAGAAGGAGAAGAAAAAGAGACAACAGAGGCAAAACAAAGAGAAGGGTCCCCTGAGACCCTGGCAATGGAGGTAGCAGCTGCCCTCATAGCCCTGAGCACACCAATTAAGCCAAAAGAAAAGAGAAAAGGGCAGGCCTCCATGTATTTCAAGGCCATGAAAAGTACAAGGATCAAATCAGGGAAACCCCAACCATCTTCAACAGTGCCCATTACAATTGAAGATTCACCCACTATCAAAGGGGAAGAATGTCTCTCTAAAACCTCTATCACATACGAAAGAGGGTATCCTAGATCTTCCACCTAGAAGGAAAAAGTGCTACTACAGGACCCAAAAATAGTCGTACAGGAAGCACAAACAGTTCTACAGGAGACACTGTCAAGGCTACAGGAGACCCAACCACTTGAGAAAACAATGGAAGAGCAGCCAAAGGGGAAGGAGGAAGCTACAAAACCATAACAACCTGATCCCTAGCCCAGCCTTGCCTCCTATTACCATCTCCTTGAAGGAGGAAGGATAATTCCACAACTATTTTCAATCCCACTATTATTTGAATTAGAAAAGGAAATAATAAGAACACATAGGTGGATGCAAATATCCAAATCCAAGGGAGTTGAGGATGTTGGCCACATGGAGAACAAGCTTAGAGAAATAGGCTGGGAGTTAAGTGTTGTCAGACATAGGGAGGCAATTGCAAGAAGCCAACTCCAAACTGAGAATGAATTGCTAAGAAGGCAGCTAAAGGAGAAAGAAACCCAGCTGGCATGTATGGCTGGCTTATCCATGGAGGCACTGCAATGTAGAACACCAGCAAAATCCTATGGATTATACCTCAAGGACCAATGGCTACAGTTTCAGATAAAGACTTTGGCACAAAGAGGTACAATGCCTTTTCAAGATTACAGACAATTTATGGACCTTTGTGACCAAATCACAGTAGAAGATAAGGCCAAAATGGAAAAATTTTACCTGCATAATATGGCCCACACAGACATGAATGTGTGGGACCCCAATGCTAGGCTAGGGGACATGCAATTAATGGCCATGGCTTCATCGATGAACCATGAGGAGTTAAGGGCAACTGAAGTAAAAAGGTTGATGATCAAAGAGCAGAATCAGCCACTAATGATCAGAGCGATCAGAACCCATGGCTCTCATCAACACACACCAGCTGCTTGCAAATAATCTTGAAATTGCCCGTAGATATATAAGTGATCAAGCACAGGCCATTGGACATTTTGAGGACATGGAAAGGATACTTCGGGATGAATGTGTGCATGCATGTATGAGGAGATGGAACATCTTACCACATAGTTGGAAGATCAGGGAATATCATTCCCCAATGAATATGGAGGCACTAAGGAGAGTGCCAATGTACAAGCACTCAATGCAGAGGCTTGAGGTCAATTGGATTGGCCTCAAACTGAGTCCACCATTGCTGTTAGGCATGCTAGAAGGGAGAACCGAAGAAGAAGAGTAGAGGCAGTGGGAAGAGATAGATAGAAAAGCAGGCTTCTATGACAAGGAAGAGGAAACAACATCAGAATCTTGGGATGCCAGAGAGGCCACCAGGGCCATCAAGGATGAGGAGATGGACTAAGTTGCTTAGAGGATGAGCAACACCTTGAGTAGGGGGTGAAGATGAGCCCCATAAATGGGTAAGTATATGGGCTCATTTTGCATTCTAACATAGTTAAATCAACCATTCTCTTAGCTTATTGCATGTTTTTTTATTATATTTATGCTTATGGAGTGAGTTGAGTTAGATATGATGCCATGAGGTCTAATATGTGTTTAACGCAAATTTTTGTTGAATTTTGAAGACAAAGTCAAAGATTCAGTGGAAAATTGGTAGCAATAATTCAAAGTGGAGAAAGGAGAGGATTTATAGGAGGGAATCCCCCTCATTTATTACTCCCCACTTTGAATTCCCCTTCATGAAGCTCGGAGTACGAACAGCCAAATCAATGCACTAGGAGGCAGTCGAGCAAGTGGAGGATAACTTATGTTTATCTCAAGTTTTGGAGCCAAGCCTCCCTGATTTTAAGGATGTTGTTGGGAGCTTTAGTTGTATAAGTAGAGAGGCCTAGGGCCTCACTAGGGTCGAATTTTTGTAGGATTTTTTTGTACTTTTGCTATTGTAAAACTCTGCTCAACTTTGAGCTTAGTTTTGTGGACAGTTTCATGTAATCCTATTATTGTTTTGATAATAAATATGAAGTCCTTTTTGAGCTAGCACTGAATTACCTCAGAGGGATAAAGCTCTTGGGTTAGGGCCCAATCCAAGCAGCCAAGCTCCTCTTGTTTGTATTTATATGCTTTGTTTCAGTTTATGGATTAGTTGTTGTTAGATGAATTTCTTTCTTGGTTAAGAATAGGTTGCTTTTGGTGATTTAGAAGGTTGTTTCCATTTGTGTTTTCTATAGCAGGTTAAGCAGTGATAGAAAGAAGATTCAAAAGGCTAGAAACAGTGCCTTGGCCTCTTTTCCTCCCTTTGGGACCATGAATTGAGGCAAAGACCCTCTTGCTGCCCCAAAAACACAGATTTTCCTTCTCCATAGGATTTCTAGTGTTTGCAGTTTGTTAGAAGGTTAATGCTTTGCTTTAGATCTCTTCCACCATGTTCATTTATGTCTTTGCAATAAGTCTTCTTCCATGCTCTCTCTCCTTGTAGCATTTTTCAGCATTTACTTCAATAGCTCATAATTTAGACTAGCTTGATGCAAAATTCTGTTTTTTGATGTAATCATTCCCTTGCTTGCTTGATCTCATTGACTGACTGTTAGTTCTTTTGTAGAAGATCTCTTCTCATAGTGGGTCAGCCTATTAGCCATCACATTCTCTCCCTGATCTACACCCCACAGGTCGCCCAAAGTTCACTTCAAATCTGCCTTAGTTTTCTGCATTTTTTCATAGGATTTCTTCCTCTCTCCCAATCATCTGTCCCTCTCCTAGTGATCCTTGGTGAACCCTAGGTGCCCTAACACGTTATCCCAACCTTCATCTACGCTTTCCACCCCCTCTCACACCTTCAAAACCTTCAAAACTACTCTCGACATCCTCCTGTAGACCTCCTGTAGATCCCTTGTGTCCTCCTAAAGATTTTCCTGTAGGCTTTCTTTTGAAGGCCAAGTGTGGGAAAAGCCCCTAGAAGGCCACCCGGGACCTCCTAGGACCCATATACACCATCCTACATCTCCTCAAACCCCGAAATCTCCCTTCAACACCACCTATTCACTTCCACCTTCACACACAATAAAATACATGCATGTCAATTTCACATAAAAACACATAAAAATCCAAAAATATGTTTTTTGCTCATTTACTTCTAGAAATAGCTTGAGTAGATGTTGGTTACTTCCTTGAGTAGGTAATGGAATTCATTTCATGGTTTTCATAGTGCTTTCTGCAAAAGTAGGCTTAGCTGGTTAAGTAGGGTTTGTTAGGTTTACTTTACATTCCAGTCTTTTTCCTTTCTGCAATTAGAGTAGCCCCTATAGAGTAAGATTTCCTTTCTTTCATCACATATAGAGCTTCTTCTAGAATCCATATAATTTGACTTCAGCTCCTCGTGATCTTACGCCAGCTGACCAAGTGATAGCCTGTAGTAAGAACTAGTACTTGTGCATACAGCACCATCGCTTCCAAGTTTGTTACGAACTATCGAGTTGATAAGAGCAAAGTAGGCAGCCCAGGAGTTGCAACATTATTGCTGTAATATTGGTGTTCACCAGGAGGCCCATTTTAGACCTCAAATTTTCCCTAATGAAACGAGAAGGGACAGTAGTCCCTTTCAGTGGAAATTGATAAATGAGTAGGGGAAATAATCTCCTTCAATGGAAATTGATAAATGAGAATCGGGAATAGTCCCTTTCAGTGGAAACTAATAATCAGCAGGGATAAAAGTTCCTTCGAGTGGCAGGTGATAAACCAACAAGTGGAAGCTTGTGGGGTAGTGATGTAGTAGCAAGTTGTAGCTTATGTTTGCCAAAGTAATAAAAAGAAGATTGATGTCCAATATATGTTTCACTTGTTTATGAAAATGATTATTACGTTGTGTTTTCCATGATTGAGTTATGATGTTTATTACATGAGTGGTTGCTAAAGTGTTTGAAAAGTGTAATTTTTTAAGAGTTGTATAATTTGGTCACACTACTAATTCACCTCAACTCTCATTAGTGTCATGTTTTCCGTTGTTTCTAACAAAGTCATATGCTTAGATGAATATGAACATGATGTTTGAAGATGGCAATAAATAATTAGATAACATTCTCAGCTTCTAATGAATAGTGGCCATCAAAACAAGACTTGGTTTTAAGTAACATTATGAGAAGTGTACAAAATTTGTCGCTAGAGAATTATAAATATTTATTGAGAGAAAAATAATCTAGTAGCAATCATATAACATAAACACATGTTTACCCTGGTAAAATCCCAACCTTAGGGAATAACTTGCTAACAAAATTACATTAGTCATTTTCCAAAATGCTAGCCAGGTCAACGAAGTAAGCCATCACTGCTCACCTCCTTGGCCCCTTGCAATGAAGTCTTCCAAGTCTTAAAGGCTTCATTACATGCAATCCATGGGAAAATTACCATGGGAAGCGAAACAAAAATGGGCCCAAAACCATCACTATTGACCCAATCAAATTTTACTCTTTCCCTGAGTCAAGTTCACCTAACAATCCCCCTGTAAAAATTGACTTGGGGTTTCCCTTAATCAAATCCATCCAAACCAAGTGAGTAAGCCTTGTTCACTCTAGCCCTTACCGCACTCAAATTTTATGCCGAGGGTATATGTTAAAATGACATGCCACTTGTCACCTAGGCCTAACACTAAACGATTTGTAAACTAATTTGGATATTCTGCTAGATGGTTCGTCACAATAGATATGATAAAATTATATTGAAAATACGAAATTCTACACTATTATAGTTTTATTTCTTTTTAGATTTATATATTTGTAGAATATTGTTAATAATGCATGGATGTGAATTAAAGTTATGACGAAAATAGAGAACAATGAAATAAAATATCTCAAACAAATTTGACACAAGATATCACTTGGAAACCCTTTTGGGTGAAAACCCAATTAGAAAGAGAGGTTGTTCTACTATATTTTTCTGAATAGAAAATGGTTGTGAGTACAAATAAGTATGGCATGTGACCCATTGACTACTACAATACAAAAATACCCTCTATTTGATCTATCTCCTTTCCCTATCAACTAATTTTTGTCAGTTATGCAACAAATTCACTCGAAAGAATGGAACCCCTTTTCCTCCTAGTGGCCTAGTTATAACACAACCTGATAGCCTATTAGTGGTTAGGTTTGACTATCTCAAATCTTAACCATTGTTACAATATATAAACTTATATATAATTATTCATCATATTCACATGGTTAGCCCGTTTTTCATGAATAATAGGGGTTTGTGTGGCATCCTCTCAAATTATGGTAGTGAAAACATGAATTTTAACTTTTGAGAGGCATAAATTTGGCATACAGATTCAGATTGACATGATTCTTGTGTTGTTGGAAAGGTCTATGTGTGTAGAATAGGAAAAATAGGTGTGGTACTGAAGAATAAAAATTTTACCTTGAAAAAACATCTTTTGATGAATGAAATTCTCCCTGAAGGTTTCAGACCCCAATGAGGCAAAATATGTCCCAACGGTAAAAATGGTCCTGTGAGCTTATTCCTATACTTTCTCCATTATGAAATCATCGATATGGATGAAAAACAATATAATGATCCAATTTTGATGACCGAACTTTACCAAAATATTCCTATTGGGTACACATGCCTTACGAGGTCTTACAACCGTATTCCCATTTACATGCAACAAAAATTTAAAGTCCATTATAATAATCAAACAAAATATTGTTATTATCTTAGCCCATCTTCTTTCCTTCACAATATCTTGGCCCAAATTTACAATCTTGTGAGGCCATTTTTGTGTGATATCAAGGGCCAACACCATGATCTTAGGGCCATCATCTTTGTGATCTTGTGGCCACTCCATTATCATTACTAAAGTATTTTGCATTTACCAAAATATTTAAAAGATCTCAGCATTATTATGCTTACCTAGGCTAGATGCCTTACCAGCTCATGGCTTTCTTCTATAAGCCACAATATTTCATCCCTACCCTAGATTTATTACACCCATCTATAACCAAACATTACTACAATGTAATCATTTTTTTCTTTGCTTGACCTGACATTCTACACACTCTTGAGAGTAGTCCTCATCTAAGAAGGATGATTCTCCTCCTCCTTCAATGATATATAATTGCTTGAGAGATTGGGATAGGGGCACATCAATGTCAATTCCATAGCAGTTGTTGGCATCTATGTGGTGAGGCTTCCATTGCATGAGAAGGGGGAGAGAAAATTGACTATACTACCCATGTCAAGGTGGTAGAAGGGGTCCTGAGAGTTGTAGTCGCCAACTCGCTTTATCACAATGTAGTTTTTTTATGACCCTTTTAGCTCTGTCATAGTGCCACAATTATCAAATGGGCTCATCATTATCCAAAATTGCCAAGATCCAGATCACTACAAAACTATTCAATGCCATACAAGGTTTGATCCATAACGACCTGTCTTCAATCTACAACAAGTAACCATCCACGATCACTTCAAAATTATCCTTCATCTTGGATATATCCAAAGTGTCAACATTTTACCCCAATGGCCCTCTCATTGTATATTTGTGTGATAGGTATCATATTTAGTAGATTCAAAATCATAATGGAGAATTGACCACTGATCGCATCTTCCTATAAGGCTGTGTGCATCACCATGTCCACTACAACCTGCATTGTCAGAAAAATAAACACAATATTTCTATGATCTTCTAAGCCATCTACAAATTGAACTTCACATTTTTTTCTCACTAATCACCCCACCATAAATATTATGAATTCGACATCTCTTTCTGATCCAAAATGGATCTTGAATAAACCTTCCAAGTCTTCAAAAATATTTTAAACCGAAGTATGACAGGGAAACTACGTTGATACGTAAGCCCATCAAAGAAATGCAGCATTAATGCTCAAGGGCCATTGTATCTGAAAGATCAATGGATGGGAGAAAAACAATGGAGCATTCATCCATTGTTATCGCATCGGAGAAAAGCCAGTAGTGTGTTTGGACTGTGGCCTTAAGAGAAATGCGACGAAGTGGACCTGAAGGATTATTAAACAAAAACAGCGAAGGAATTGAGTTCCATGGTAAATGGTATTTTGGGAAAGCTTTAGGCGGTAAGTGGTATTGGAAGGGCTTCACCCGATTCCATAGACCAGCCGACACGTAGCACACTGCAGGAGAGAGAAACTAATTTTTCAGGCTGGTAATCTCCATGCAAGTAGGCCATCTGAAAAGACTGTCAGCCATTGGATTGGAGATTGCAGATCAATGGTGGAGATTGAGCGGACTGCTTTATGTTTCGGGTTTAGTGTGAACCGTCGGATTAAAAGGCAAATCGATGGACCAAATTAAGTCGCATCGCAATGAGTCAAGCTCAAAGGAATGGACCTTGGGCCATAAGCGATTGCAATTTGTGATTGCCAATATATCACATCGCAATACTCCATTGGAAAAGGAATGGACCTCAGGTCTTTAGACCATGCGATATGTGATATTCCGATAAGCGATGGGCTGATGTGGAAATAGCTGATATCGCTGATCGGAGTGATTAGAGATCGGAGATTGAAGCACAACAAAGAAAAGGGGAACAACAGACCATGCAACACGTGATTTGTGTTGTGTGCAAACCCAATGATTCTATAGATGCGAGTGTAGTTTCCTCTTGAGATCTGGCTAAGGTTCATAGTCGAGTTTTCTATGTTTTGCCATGTATTCCTATGTATTTGGTAAAATGCTCTGTTCTGGGGATTTTAGCTCCACTGAAAGGGTTTTTCCCATGCCCACTGGTCCTTTCATTTTCCAAGCCATTTTCTATTTCAAACATCATTTCTACCTGCCATAAGAAAATGATGTAACTGAACATGTCATGAGAACACGAATTAGAATGAAGAAGAGAAGGCGAAGAGATGGATAGAAGGGTCTAGCACAGAGGAAGGCGTTTTGGGAACCAAAGAGGTTTTGGTAACCGTCCAGGGGGTCTGGAGGTGTTATTCTTGTGGACTCGAGGAGTTCGAGCCATCTCAGGGATAAATCCCATTGTTGTGTAGAGACTCAGGGGGAGCTCACACGTGGTAATAATCCAAGCTAGTGAGAGGAGAATAGTAAGACGCCACCAAAGGTTTGAGGCAGTTATTCTCCTTACAAGAGCAAAGAGTCGAGAGCCAAGAGTCAAGAGCTAGAGTCGGAGAGCTAGAGAAGCTTAAGAACCGGAGAGATAGAGAAGGTTAAGAGCCGGAGAGCTAGAGAAGCTTAAGGGTTGAGAGCCAAAAAACAACAAAGAGATCAAATGATCAAGATATTGCTGATGTCTGAGGTGTGTTGAAGACATAAGAAGGAGTTCCAGAGATAGTTAACATAATTATGAGGGAGTTGGTGCAAGGTAGAGCTCAAGATAGCTCAAAGCACTAATTGAAGGAGTCTAGTATAAAGAAGCCTAGATCTGTCTGCAGAGTAAGGATAGCCAGGGGTAAGATGGTATTCTAAGCCCATAGGTATAGTTGTAAACCTATGGAGTTGAGTGTGGAACTTGTAAAAGAAGCGTTACCATAATCCCAAAGAAGCTAGTCGAGTTGACAAGAGCTCACGGAGACGTAGCCCACGAGAGTTGGGTGAACTCCTAATTAAACTTGTTGTCTTATTTGTTTTTTTATGCACTGCATTGTTTACTATTATGTGTGTGTAAATATCAGTAAAGAAAATGAACTTAAGGCATTTGGACAGTCAAAGGCAAACAAAAAGAATATACCTATTTCAAGTTCTTTTAATTCCACAAATTATCAATCATAAGCAAGATCTTGGAAATTGTTTAAGCTTTGGAGTGGGAGAGGGTCTTGTAGGTGTAAAAGAAGCCTTTAGGTCCCTATTTCAGATCAGGTAGTATCATAGCAAGTTATACCAGAGCAGGCGGTATCATGATGCTTAATTGATCAAAGCACGATGCTTGATTGACAGAGCAATCTATCTGCTTGCTTAACTTGAAAGGTGTTTAAACAGTTGAGGATTGATTGTTTGATTGTTGTAAACTGGTTGTTGTTTTTGTTTGCAGAGGTGAAGGGAAAGCTATTGATAGCTAAGTCCAGGAGAGGACAAGAAGGAAGAAGGGTTGAAGGCATTCTTCTTATCCCAAAGGACCTCAAAGCAATCCCTAAAGCACAAGAGGTTTGTTGCAAAAGGTTGCTTGAGTAAGCTCTTTGTTAATCTTGTTTGAAGTTCTTTTGTTCATTTTGATAATGACAACTTCTACAAGTGAGTCCTTAAATTCTTCCTTCATCACAAGATTCTTTGATGAAGACATGATGCAAGACTTGTTCATCATGATGGATATGGTGAGAGAAATGAGTACCGAACTTCGAGAGCAGTTAAATTTCATGAAGGAAGAGAAGCAGTTTCTTTCTAACAAATTGTAGGAAATGGAGAGAGAAATTCACATTGCAAATATGGATCTGGAAAGGGTGCATGAGTTGGAGACACAACTCTGTGTTGCCAAAGAAGACTTGGTCAAGTATTAGCTTGAAGAAAAGGTAAACAATTCTAGTATTTCTTCAAATTCTTCTAAAAATCATTATGTTGGTTCTTTTGAAAAACATACCAGAGGCATAGGGTCCAAGTTAATGTCCAAGATGGGAAATGAAGGAAAAGGCTTGGGAAAACATGCACATGGTATTTTTGAGCCAGTAATAGTTGAGGAAAGGCCTAAGTATTTGGGTCTTGGCTATGGAAAAGCTTATGGATAAAGTTCCAAAGCTGCCATGAAGACAATTGAAACAGTTCCAAGGAGGGGTTTCATTTTAGGTCTTCAACCTCAAGAGTGTGAAGATTGTATTCTTGGGGAATGCAATAGTGTGAAGCATACTTTGCAGAAAGAAGGTGTATATAAGCACACAGTTGAACCAGAGAGTTGTGGAAACTCTAAGAGAGTTGTTGAAGAGATTGATGGTGTTCCAAAGGGAGACACTTCTTCATTCGATTCACCCCCTAATGAAGGAATAAAGGTGAAAGAGAAAGGTATAAATCTGGTTTTAACCATATTCCTTTTGATTATGTTCATCATGGTAAATTTCCATATAAGTATGGGAAAATAATTGCATGTTCCTTTTGTGGTTTGGATAACCTTAATGTTTCTAGATGTTGGAAGAGAATGGCCACATTCAGGAAAATTTTGAAGGAAAGGAAGCAAAAAGCCAAAGATCCATTGGACAAGGCAAATCATGCTATCAAGAAGATGCACATGTGTTGCACTTACTGCCATAAGCAAGGACACATTGCTAAAAAGTGTTGGACTCTGAATCCAAAAATGCTTCCACGAAACTTGAAGGTGGAAAGAAAGAATGGCAGGAATGGAAAGAAAGATTCCATGATTGACGTGTTTCAGGATGATTCACATGTTGATGCTGATGTGCAGACAAAGGAAGTGCCTTTGAAATGGATTGGTAAGAAATGGTTAGAATTCTTATGCAATTAAGATTGCATGTCTATTGATATAATGCATATATTTGCATTTCTTTATTAATGGAATGCAAGTTGCAGGGTTTTACCAAGAAGGTGAATGGAAAAGTTGAGTAGGAGACTCACTTTATTGCTGCAAAATGATCTTCATTTCAGCTTCGAAAGTACAGTGTACTTAAGCAAAAGTTGAAGGATGAAATGCATGCATGAGAATGATGTGCATGAACACAGGGATGTTGATGATTTCCTTGTCTTTGAACATGTATGTGTAATTAACTTGAAGGGTAGATTTCTTTGTTTTTAAGCATGCATGTAATGTTAATGTTGACTTGGAAAAAGTTGATTTGGTATCTAAGATGGAGATAATGATGAAGTGTTTCATCTTTGAAAAAGAATCCTAAAGTTATTTTTCTACATGCTTGACTTGAAAGGTCAATTGTTTTAAAGGCGTGTTTTGTTCGCTTGTTATCTAGTTAATCATTTGTATGCAGATTTAAAGACATGGAGGTGTTCACAAGATGTGAAATCTATTTCTTTTGATGAAGCAAGAGTTCAGGCCACCCAGTTGTTGTCTGTAATTCTGTTGTTGTTAACAGTTGTTGTTGAAAATATGTCAACCAGATACAAATGTAAATTTTTGTGAAGAAGCTGTAACTTCACATTTGTTTGAGCCACCTTGGATCAATGATCGAGGAAGAGAAGTTCAAACTACCTTTTGTAACATTCTCAATAGGAGTTCTGCATGAAGTCAAGGAGGAAAACAATTCTTAACAAGAGAACTAGCACATCCAGGAAGGAAGTGTTCAAAGGCTTTGGTTCAGAGGCACTATGCAAGGCAAGTGTATGGAGGCTGAAAGAAGAGGGTGTTGTTATTCTCATCTACTCTTCAGATCAGTATGTCAGTCTTTTTGGGTCCAAAAGATTTTCAATGGGGAGGCGTGATCCAAAATGGATCTTGAATAAACCTTCCAAGTCTTCGAAAATATTTTAAATCAAAGTATGACAGGGAAACTATGTTGAAACATAAGCTCGTCAAAGAAATGTAGTGTTAATGCTCAAGGGCCATTAGATCCGAAAGATCAACGGATGGGAGCAAAACAATGGAGTAGTCATCCATTGTTATCAGATCGGAGAAAAGCCAGTGGTGTTGGATTGTGGCCTTAAGAGAAATGCGACGAAGTGGACCCGAAGGGTTATTGAACAAAAATAGCGAAGGAATTGAGTTTTGTGGTAAATGGTATTTTGAGCATGTTTCAGGTGGTAAGTGGTATTGGAAGGGCCTCACCCGATTCCATACACCAGCCGACACGTAGCACGCCGCAGGCGAGAGAAAACTGCTTTTTCGGGTGGGTAATCTCCGTGCAAGTAGGCCATTTGAAAACACTGTCATCCGTTGGATTGGAGATTGCATGTCAATGGTGGAGACTGAGCATATTGCTTGATGTTTTGGGTTTAGTGTGAACCGTCAGATTAAAAGGCAAATCGACAAACCAAATTAAGTCGCATCGAAATGAGTCAAGTTCAAAGGAATGGACCTTGGGCTGTAAGTGATTGCGATTTTCAATTTCCGATATATCACATCGCAATAGTCCATTAGAAAAGGAATGGACCTCAAGTCTTAGACCATGTGATATGCGATATTCTGAATAAGCGATGGGCTGATGCACCAATAACTGATAGCGCTGATCGGAGTGATTGGAGATTGAAGATCGGAGCACAACATAGCAAAGGGGAACAATAGACCATGCAATACACGATTTGCGATGTGCACGGACTCGACGATTCTATAGATGCAAGTGTAGTTTCCTTTTGAGATCCGACTAAGATTCATAGTCGGGTTTTCAATGTTTTTCCATGTATTCCTGTGTATTTGGTAAAATGCTATATTTTGGGGATTTTAGCTCCATGGAAAGGGTTTTGCCCACGCCCATTGGTCCTTTCATTTTCCAAGCCATTTTTTATTTCAAACATCATTGCTACCCGCCATAAGAAAATGATGTAACTGAACGTGTCATGAGAACATGAATTAGAACATAGAAGAGAAGGCGAAGAGACAAATAGAAGGGTCTAGCATAGAGGAAGGCATTTTTGGGAACCAAAGAGGTTTTGGTAACCACACAGGAGGTCTGGAGGCATTATTCTTATGGAGTCGAGGAGTTCAAGCCATATCACGGATAAATCCCATTGTTGTATATAGACTCAGGGGGAGCTCACACATGGTAATAATTTGAGCCAGTGAGAGGAGAATAGAGAGACGCCACCAGAGGTTGGAGGCAGTTATTCTCCTTACAAGAGCCAAGAGATGAGAGCCAGAGCTGAGAGCAAGAGCCGAGAGCCAAGAGCCGAGAGCCAGAGCCGAGAGCTAGAGCCGAGAGCCAAGAGCTGAGAGCCACAACCGGAGAGCTAGAGAAGCTTAGGAACTGGAGAGCCAGAGAAGCTTAAGAGCCGGAAAGCTAGAGAAGCTTAAGGGCTGAGAGTTAGAGAATAACAAAGAGATCAAATGATCAAGCTATTGCTAATCTTTGAGGTGTGCTGAAGAAAAAAGAAGGCGTTACAGAGACAATTAGCAGAATTCTGAGGGAGTTGGTGCAAGGTAGAGCTCAAGATAGCTCAGAGCACTAATTGAAGGAGTCTAGTCCAGAGAAGCCTAGATATATCTGTAGAGTAAGGAAAACTAGGGGTAAGATGGTATTCTAAGCCCATAGGTACAGTTGTAAACCTGTGGAGTTGAGTGTGGAACTTGTAAAAGAAGTGTTACGGTAATCCCAAAGAGCCTAGACGAGTTGACAAGAGCTCACAGAGACATAGCCCACGAGAGTTGGGTGAACTCCTAATTAAACTTGCTATCTTATGTGTTTCTTTATGCGCTGCATTGTTTACTGTTATGTGTCTGTAAATATCAGTAAAGAAAATGAACTTAAGGCATTTGGTAAGTTAAAGGAAAACAAAAATCATATACCTATTTCAAGTTCTTTTAATTCCGCAAATTATCAATCATAAGAAAAATCTTGGAAATTTTTTAAGCTTTGGAGTGGGAGAGGTTCTTGTAGGTGTAAAATAAGCCTTTAGGTCCCCATTTTAGATCACTGCCTGGCTTGAAGCTACTTTTCACCTCCTTTTATCACCATTACAACCACGATTATTACATTTTCCTTGTGTTGGTGCATCAACTTCCCTAGAAACTAGAAAAATATAATTTTTCAAGGTTTCAAACTAAAAAATAATGAATATTAGGGCCTTGGTCATGTCAATATCAAGTGATAGGAATTTCTTGACTATATATTCCTATTCTTGGACTAAGAAATGATATTTGTAATATTTTAAGCACATATTCATACTGGTAGCTTTTCGAAAGAAACCACAATTCCTTCTACAAAAAACAATGAAGTTAGGAGCCTACCTTGGCCCCTCCCCTAGTCACTATTTTGTTGTAGTCATCTACATCCACTATATTCTTGACTTCCCTACCACAACTTTGATCGATCCATGCAAATCAAATCATCACCAAACTCAATTCTACGATCCCATCCTCACCTCTACTCTTCACTCCAAAATTTTAACCTTAGGCACTTATTTCCATATTTGTTGACACATTTGGCCAAATAAACCATTAGCAATAAAGGAATCCCTATGAAGCTAATGTATGGATTTGATACCAAATGTATAAAATTTACCGTCAAATAATTAAAAATATTTACTACAAGAAAATTATACTAGACTCTTGAGCCAGTCAACTTTGACTCTTTCCCTGAGTGATGTTTACCTAACAAGATGTTGAAAGGAAAATGAATCTCAAAGTCATAAAATAAGAATAACTTTAAAGCAATGCCAATGTGCTAAAAGGATCTAGAAGTAATGCAAATAGAGTTAAAAATGAAATTAAAGATCAACAAAGGCATGCCCTTATTAGCAACACAAACATCATCAAGAAAGAAGGAGAGGACCAGTAGAGATCTAATCCTCAAATGAAAGAAAGGAACACTAGGAGAGGAAGTGAAGACTATATGAGACCCAAGAATGAATTCCGAATAATTTATCTACCAAGAAGGCTCATCACATCCAAGTATCAATATTTCTTGTATGGGAACTATTTTTCATTAAATAATTTTGGTCTTAAGTAAATAAATTGAAAATCCTATGTAATAAATGACTATATAATGAATATAAGTAGGGGGTTATATAATATCTCAAGGAATGGTTGGATAAGCGACAATATAATAAGTTTTAATGAGAATGATGTCAAAAATTACAATTCATTCCCCCCTACTTACAATGTCAAAATTTACGTTGAATGTTTCAAGTGAAATAATTTTGGGAAAAAAGATCAATATTGTAAAGGTGGAACATTAAAGGCCCTAAACCAAAGAAGAGAAGAAGATGTTGTCAAAATAGAAATCAAAGAAGAAATGTATTGATAAGGAAGCAAGAATATGAGGTAGAATGTGGTCTAGCTCTATGTGTTCCAAACAAAGATAGAAAATGGTATATAGATAGATGATGTTCACATCATATTATAGGAGACAAAAACAAATTTCTCTCTCTAAAGGAAGTCAAAGGTGGCAATGTCACTCTTGGAAATAATTATTTAGCCGATATAGTGGGAAAATGAATAGTTAGCCTTGGTAATGAAAAAGATAAAGTTGAAGATGTATTGCTTGTTTAAGGTTTGAAGCATAGTATTCTAAGTGTAATCCAAATCGTTGATAAAGGACATGACGTCACATTCAATTCTAAAAGATATGAAATAAGCAAAGAAGGCTTTGAAAAATTAGTGCCATAAGAAACTAGGACTTTATAAAATGTATACGTTCTTCATAAATGTAAAGGAGAAAATTGTTGTGTGAGAGTGTTATCTCTCTCATCTTATCAATAAAAGACAAGTGAGAGACTAAAACATCTTAAGTTACATTAAGAATATGGGAAATTTTGATTCTATGATACATGAGAATGATAATGAAAAGGAAAGTTTGTAGGATAGACATGAGGATGATAATTTAGATATAACAACAAAGCGAACAATGGAAGATAAGATAACCCCTGGAATTGAAAATTCTATAGTGAAGGCCACAAAAGAGAAAGAGAAACATGTAGGCCCAAAATGAAGGGAGGTAAAGAAAATGAACTTGCATTTGTATACACGCATGAAGGCTTGTATTTGCATCAAGGCAAGGAAATGGAGGAAGCACTAATGTAAGATTACTAGGAAGAATGTATGCCACTACATATATTAAATATAATCCCATTACAGTTTGTTAATTACAAGAATTTCATTAGTAGGTATGAATTAACAACATAAATTCAAGTGAATGGTGAAATTCAATTCAAAAGAGAAGAAACATAAAGAGAGTTGCAAATAAGGATAAGAATGAGTTTAGGGGGAGAATCCCTTTAATATTATACGTTACAATGTAGACAAAAGGAAGCATAACCGTAGGGGGAGGAGTCCCGAAAAAAGGAAGCAAAAGGAATTTCAAGGATAGGGGGAGTAGTCTCAAGTGAAGAGTTACAAAAGAGGAAATGTTGCATGTAGGGATTGATCGACAAATCCTTGATAGGGAGAGCGTAGTTGTAAACACATGAGACGTGAGAAATTAGAGGAAGTAATAGTTTTTTTGTTACAATATCAAGGGGAGAAATTGTAACTAGAAGTAAAAATAACTCCTTTTCATTCATAAAGGGGGAGAGTGTGTTAAAAAAAGGAGAGATATTAGAAAAACAAAGAAGTTCCAATTAATAAGAGAAGTTGCAAATAGAGGAAGAGTTGAAAAAAATAAGAAATGATGCAGATGGAAGAAGAGTTACAAACAATGTTATGTATCCAAATCAAAATAACACATAAACATAACAAAATATAGATCAACGAGTACATAATAAGTCACTTTAAGGGGAAACCTCCCTTTACATCACATAAATGCATAATTCTTGGATGATTCAAATGAAAAGACCTCCTTAGTATATATAGGAGTCTGAAGGGTCAAAATATAATTAGGGCCTACATAACAATAATATTGTAAGGGCACAAAAATAACAATAGTGGGTTTCTATGGGGCAAACAATAACAGTATGGGGGCTACACTAATATTATAGGGACATAACATGCCACTCTACTTCAAAAAGGTGTTATACTCAATGTTTTAGTAGCTCTGAGTGCTTTTGTATAAAATACTCATCCTCCCATGTGGATTCTTCAACGGGTAAGCTTTTCCACTTAATGACATACTCTGAAATTGATCGATTTTGTAGTTGTTACATTGTTATTTCCATGATTGCTTCGGGATCCAATATGATTTTTCTTTCCTCATCAAGTTCTGGAAATATAATTTAAATTGGGAGCCTTTCACCCATAACCTTCTTTAAGCATGAAACATGGAAAATTGGGTGTACTCGTAAAGATGAAAAAAGTTCCAATTTGTATGCCATAATAATAATATTTTGCAACACCTTGTAAGGACCATAGTGCTTGGGTGATAATTTATTATCCTTCTTAGCTTGCTTGAGGGACATTTGTTTGTATGGTTGTAGTTGTAAAAATACCCAATCACCCATGTCAAAACTTCCTTCATTGCGATGTAGATATGCCCATTGTTTCATTCAATTCTACGCTAGAGTCAAGGTTATCCTTTAAGAGTTGGAGAATTTATTTATGATGTTTGATGTAATATTCCACTGCTTGAACCTTAGAATTTTCTCTTAAATATGATGTGATGGATAGTGGATGATATCCATAAAGCGACATAAATGAGATCATTTTTGTTTTGGTATGGAAGGAAGTGTAATACCACCATTCTACTAGAGGTAATCACTTGACCCATTATGTTTGTTTATCAAATACAAAGAAATGAATATATCCTTCCAAACATTTGTTCACTATCATAGTTTTCCCATGAGATCGAGGATGATAAGATGAGAGCTATGAACTAATTGATTACCAAGACAAGAAAATAAATATGTCCAAAAATTTCCAATGAAAATGGGATCTTTGTCACTTACAATAATCTTTGGGTTTCCAAGTACCTTTTGAATTGTTTCCACAAATGCAGTAGTGACTGTAATGGGTTTGAAAGGGTGAGTTAATGAACACAAGTGTGCATACTTGGTAAGTCTATCAATTACCACGACCATGATACGCTTTCCTTTAGAATTGGGTAAACCTACAATAAGATACATTAAGACCTCCTCCCAATGCTAACTTGGAATGACCAATGGTTGAAAAATACCTCGTGTTTTAATTATCTTAACATTATTTTGTTGCCAAACCAAAAAAATTTCCACAAACTTCTAAATATTATCTTTAAGTCCATAACAAAAAAAATCCTTCTTGACCTTGTGGTATGTTTTTAAAAATCTAGAGTGCTCTCCTATAGGAGAGGTGTGCAATTCCAACAGAACCTTTGGTTTGAGTTCGAAGTTCTTACATATATATAAGCGATATTTGTACACCAATGAATCATTTTTCAAGATAAACGTATTAGAATCACCGAGATCTTGTTGCAACTCTTCAATGAGTGTCCACACTTCTTTGTCATTCTTTCATTCATCCCTTGTTTCATCTATCCAATGAGGTTGGATAATAGAAATGTCATATGGAAATGCTTCCACATCCTCATCCCTTCTTGAGAGTGCATTTGCAACAACATTTTTCCTCCCTTTATTGTATATGATTTTAGTCATTACTAAACATCCTTGTGACTCATTTTTGTTTCTTTTCTGAAGATAATATTTGTTCCAAAAAGTATTTAAGACTATCACGGTCTGGTTTTACCTTTGATTGTCTTCCCATTAGGTAAGGGTGCCATATCTTTGGGGAATTTAGTCTTTCCAACATTTCATTCTCATAAATAGGTTTGTGTAAATATTTTCCCTTGATTGGATGACTTTCAAAAGTAATGGGTCTTCCTTCTTCCATTAAAGAAACACCAATTCCATTTCTCGAAACATCTTTGTGAATACTGGCGTAGTTAAGACAAGATCTCTACACATTACCTCTTTAAGATGTTCAAAGACCTTAGTTGCTTATGGAGTACATAAAAAATCATCTTTTTTCAGTAATGTTGTTAGAGGTGTTTCTATTTTCCCATAGTTTTTAACAAACTTGTGATAATACCTAGTCAACCCGAGAAATGCTTAAACATGCCTTAGGGTTGAGGGGATTTTCCATTCCTTAATTATGAGCTTAATTTTGTTAGGGTTTACATTAACACCCTCATGAGATACAATATGACCCAAATATTCTACTTCATGTACTCCAAAGAAACATATGGAGGGTTTTTCATACAATTGTTTCTCCTCCAATAGTTTGAGGACCCTGTCAACATGTTGAACATGATATTTCCAAGACTTGTTGCAGATTAGTATATCATCAAAAAATACTAATACAAATCTTAGAAGGAAGGGTTTGAAAGTGGAACTCATTAAACCCTGAAATTTGGAAAGTACATTAGTAAGGCAAAAAGGCATGACAAAAAAATCATAATGACCTTCATGAGTTTTGAATGTTGTTTACAAAGTGTCTTTTGTCTTCATTCTAATTTGATAATATCTTGAACAAAGACCCAACTTGGTGAAGTAAATTGCTCCATGAAGTTCACCCAACAATTCATCAATGATAGGAATGGGAAATTTACCTTTAATACTAATCTTGTTGATCTCTCTATAATCCAGACACATATGTCACGATCCATCCCTCTTGTGCACCAATACTACTGGAGAAGAGAAATAAATTTACCTAGGTTGACTTATACCTTCCTTTAGCATTTTTACAACCATACATTCAATTTCACTCTTCTGGGCATAGGGATATCTGTAAGTTTTGTTATTTGTAGGAACACTGCATGGAATCAAGTGAATAACATGATCATGATCATGAATAGGTGGGAGAAAATTTGGAGTCTAAAATAACTTGAAATGATTGTAAATAAATATTAGGATATCTAGAGAAATGGATGACTTAGATATTTGAATATCTAGTGACTATAGTTGTCCAATTACTCCTCATTGTCCCTTCTTTAAAATATTTTTCATGCCATTAGAGCTAATTTTCTTCCCAGTTTTCCATGATACCCCTTAATTCAATTTTATTTCCTTCCTAGAAAAATTTCAAGAAACTTTCTTGAAACTTAAAATCTTTCATCCCCAAATATTGTAACCATTGGACTCCTAATTCAACATCAACACCACACATTGGAATATAAATAATTGGACTATTCAATACATATTCCCACATGGTTAGATTGATATTATGCCACTTCCCTGAGTTGTTTATAGTTCCTCCATTTGTAACCATCACTTAACATTTAGTTCTAGATATATAAATCAATTCTAATCCTTGGTTATCTTAAAATGAATAAAATTATCGTACTATCTGAATCAACCAGTACTGTTACCTTTGTCTCCTTAATATATCCTTTATCTTGAAAATTTGAGGAGTGAAAATTATTTCCAGTGCATTACAAGATATGGTTCATTTATTCCTTTTCAATCCCTAGGATTAGTTCCTAGTGTATATCTTCTTCTTTTGATATTTCTTGTTCCTTTTCTTCCTCCTCTTCACAATATATGTAAAATAATTTCTTCTCCACACATTTACGGCCTTCCGTGTATTTTCTATCACAACTATAACATATCCCTTTTTCTCTTTTTTTCCTCTAATTGTTGTGGCATCAAGCTTGTAGGTTGTGGGAGGCTAGGAGAGGCAATGCTTCCATGTTTATAATTGTGAGTATTTGACCTCCTTGTTTCCATAATTTCGCTTTCAACTTTTCTTTCCACACTAAATGCATTCTTCAATGACATGTTCCCAAAGGTGAACCTCATGTTGTATGTTTTCCTTTAAGGTCCTTATGAATACATAAATTAAAAGCTCCTCTGGAATATCAATTACCTTGATATTTAACCTTTGGATGTCCTAATGTGCTCCAAAACTAAACCCTTTTGTTTGAGATTTTTCAATTGGATAAAGAAGGTATTTCTATTTATATCATCATAATTTTCCATTAATTCCTTCGTAAAAATTGTCCAAGTGACAAGTGATTTATGAGAACAAAGCCATTGTTATCACACAATTTGATTAGGTTCTAAATATAAATATGCAATGGGTACCTTTTGTGTGCGGTGCACATCATGAAATCAAAGAACTGCTCCATATGTAGTATCCATTTTATTAGATCCTTTCCATAAATCTTCCTCATATTGATCTTTGTAATATGGTTGGTTTTCAATCGAAAGTTGGAGTCTCTAAAATCATGATTCACAGTCATTTTGTTTTCATCATGAGTTTCATAGAATACCTTGTCACCATTAGGAAGCCTTTCTTGTAGCAACTTTGTCAAAACTTCCTTCAAATATTCCGTGTCTGCATTTAAACCTTTCATGTCTCCTTTTAAACCATCCATGTTTTCCTTTAGTTCATCTTTAGTTCATGAAAAATTTGTTGTACTTGGTCCCATAATTTCTATATATCACGTTGCATTTTTTCCTTTTCATGTGACATATTAATGATTTCTGAGGGCTTAATGGGTGTAGATTTTTTTTTTGTTTGGGAGGAATTCTAGAACCAATTAGTGATATATATGATTCACTATTCCCTTTGAATCACTTCAAACTGATATTTCAAACAAATGTGATGCAAATTTAAATACACGACTTTTAATAGCTTGATTTTGAGCTTGTTTATTTGGTTTACCTTGAAATTATTGTATTTCTGTGATTTTTTCCTAACAAGGTCACAAATTTTGTCCTCGGGAAGCTCTTCTGTCTTCTTTCCAACATCACTAGTTAGAACTAGATTGGATTCTTCAAGGTATATATATGCCAAATATCCCATGATTACTAGATTATGTTTTGGTTCAGTAGAGCGAGATTGTACGAGATGCCACATGCCATTGTTTCAGAGCTATGATACTAAATGTTATGTATCCAGTTCAAAATATCACAAAAACATAAGGAAAGATAGATCAATGACTAAATAATAAGCCACTTCACGGGGGAAACCTCCTTTTACATCACATAAATGAACAATTATTGGATGATTCAAATGACAAGACCTCCTTGGTATACATAGAAGTTTAAAGGGTCAGAACATAATTAGGACCTACATAACAATAATAATGTAATGGTACAACAACAACAATAGTGGGTTATGGGGAAAACAATAAGAATATGGGGGAAACACTAGTATTGTAGGGACCTACCAAACAAGGATAAATATAGGTACATGGGAGCATCCCTTTTCCATTGATGTCAATGGGGAATAACTTGTAGGCATAATGAGAACTACAGATAAGGGGAGTTCTACAATATTATTGTAGAATTAACTAAGGGTTATCATTAATGAAAAAGAGGGATATTGTTGGAAATTGTTTTCATTGATGTCAAATATATGCGGATAATACTTATGTCGAAGACAAACATTTGAAAATGAAGATTGTTGGAAGTATTGTTTTTGAACTTTTGACGCCTCATTTAGATACCCTATACTTAAATTAATTTTTATTCCAATTTCCCATATCAAATCGAAGGTAGGATATATGGTTGGAAATATTATTTAGACAAATTTCCAATGGTAAATGACATTCCCTCTAATTCCATAGGACTCGGGACATATGAAATGTTCTCTAAATATGACCCAACCAAAGTACAAGGAGGCTAACCCAACAAGTTTTACAAGTCACCCCGATAAGTGAACTTACAAGCAATATAAATAAAATTCATATCATTTCATTTTCTATATAATTCAAGGAATAAGATATTTGAGGTCATAAGGTGAGTTGGTGAATAACATTTTGGGTGATTCTTGGAATCCAAAGATGAAAGAAAAAATCTAATTTATGGGCTGAATGCGGCATCTAGAAATTTTCGCTACAACTTTTCTTTTGTGGTGTTTCATAATGTGAAACTTGGATGATACTAAGAGAGGATCATCATGTATGCATGATTCAAATTGTATACCTTTATTTGCTATAATTTTGAAGATATTGTATAATAATGTTAGACTTCTTGAATGCTCCTGGAATCTTTTAAACATGTCACTCGGAAATTTTCATTATAATTTTTCTTCTAGGATGTTTCAGAATGTGAAACCTTGAGGATACAATAAGATGATATTCATGTACTAGTGGTTCAAATTTCAGACCTTAATTCTTTATAAGCTCATAGATATGGTCTAAGGAATTTAGGCTTCCTGAATGCTCCCAAAATCTTATTTAAAAGGTTAAATTTGCATTTTCAAAATAACTTTTTCTCTTAGATGTTTTAGATGATGAATCCTAGAAGATATATAAAAAAATATTTTCATGTATGTGTGGTTGAAATTATTTACCTTAGTTCGCTACAATTTTGGAGATATTCTTTAAGGAAGTTAGGCTTCTTGAATTCTCCTAAAAATTTCTTCAAACAAGTCAACCTGGTATTTTCGCTATATCTTTCTTTTCAATATGTTTGAGAATCTAAAATTTCAAGGAGAAAGCAAAGAGATCTCAAGGTACCTATGGTAGAAATTTTAAACCCTATTTCACTTTAATCCCAAATATATGATTTGAGTAAGTCAATGTTCCTAAATGTTCATGAAACATGCTTCAAATAGTTATCTTGTCATTTTTTCTATAACTATCTTTCAGATATGTTTTGGATTGTGAAATTTCGATAACAATGAGAAAAAATATCCAGGTACATGTCGCAGAAATTTTAGAACAATATTTACAAAATAACATATGTGGCATGTGATAATCCATTCTTTGGGAGAAGCCAAAAGATTAGTTTTTTGGAGATGTAGACTTGGTCAAGGAAGAAGTAGCAAGAAAACATGATGAAGAAAAAGAGCAACTAATAGAGATGGTGAAAACAAAAGTAGCAAGAAGACTTGGTGAAAGAAAAAGAAACTAAAATACATTATAAATAAGGAAAAATATGTTGGTTCCTACGAATATTTGCAATAATGGGGTTTGGTGGCTTTTTTAGGTTGGTGCCTACAAATCTTGCAACAAAGGGGATTGTTATATCTTGTAGGTAGGTTCCTATAAAAAGGTAGAGGGGATCAATGTATCCTATGTCTTGGTTCTTACAAATAAACATAGGGGATTTGTGTCCATAGTAGGTTGGTTCCTAGAAAGTAGAAAAATGGATTGGTGTTTATTATAAGTTGGTGCCTACAAAGTAGAAAAGGGGGTTGATGTTTGTGGTAGGTTGGTATCTATAATATCTTTCATGTAATATATTTCTGTGCTTTTCTCTTTATGATTTTCCATGTATATATTGTGTTACCTATTCATTTTATGATATTGATGTTTTATGATGTTTTTATGCCTGTAAACAAGTAAAAATTGTCATTATATTGATGCACCCACCCTCTTAGTATGCTTGTGAATTCTAGGAAGACATTACAAATGGGTTTACAACAATTTCATTTACTAATAAAGCATAAGAAGACTAACACAAACACATTGACCAACATGCTCTCAATGCCACCCACATCAAACATCACAACTTCGGGAGCTTATATTTACATAGATTCATTCACCTATGATGCATACAGAGGTGTATTTCAGAGGATGAAGACTTCAAGGAGGTTTTTCAGCAGCTGCAATGCCCAATTCATGTGCATAATGGTGACAACAACATTGGCCAACATCTATAGGATGGGTTACTCTATAGAATGAAAAATTTGTGTGTTCCTAAAGGTGATTGATTGTAGTTGATTAGAGAGGATCACACCTCCAAGGTTGCATGTCACTTTGGTGTATGGAAGACAATGGGGAACTTCTAGAGGTATGTGTATTGGCCTAGGATGTAATAACATGTAACTAGGCTCATAAGAGGATGCATGATTTGTTGTAACAACATGCCTAGTAATAGAAAACAAGATCTATATCATTCCTTACTTGTACCCATTCATACTTAGGAATGCATTTCCATGGAATTTTTTCGAGGTTTACCAACAACCACGAGGGGACATGAATACCTGTTTATGGTAGTTGACATATTTAACAAGATATGTGTCCTAATGCCTTGTAAAAATCCCATCAGTGAGAAAGAATCAACACACTTATTCTTTGGATAGGTCCAGGTGCAGTTTGGGATACCAAGGAGCATTGTTTTAGATAAGGAACAAGATTTCTTGGTGTGCTTTGAACTACGTTGTGGGAGAAGATGGACAAGAATTTGAATAGGTCTACAACATTCAATATATCAAAATATGGGAAGATAGAGGTAGTCAATTAGAATTTGGTGGAACTTATGTGGGTTTATAATCATAGGCATCCAAATACTTGGAAAAAAATCTGGTATATATACAACACTCTTATAATAAAGCAATCTACACTTATACTAGTAATTCCCCATTTGAAACTTTTTTTAGATCTTTTTCATCTTCACCTATGGATAATGCATATGGATAGAAAGGAGAAGTGAGGGATGATGTTCTAGGTGATTCACTAAGGGCATAAATATTAATTAAGAATATCAGGAATATCCATATATAGGAAAATGAACTACTCAAGTCATAGGAATAATACAAGGCCATGAATGATCAACACATTACAGAGAAGTCCTTTAAGGTGGGAGGCAATGTATACTTACAATTGAATAGTGAGTGGTTATAGGGCTGTTCTAATAAATTCAAGGCTTTGGGATATTGTCCCTTTGAGATAATGGAAAAGGTGGGACATAACAATTATATAGCCAGTCCTCCCCATACATGCAAATTTACTCTATGGGGAATATAGAGAATCTAAACTCTATGAGTCTACCATGCTAGATTAGGAAGAGGAATAGGTCCTACCTTTTTTTTAGAGGATTTAGCACCAAATGATCAAGTAGAGTTGATAGAAGATGCATATTTTTAAAAGAGTTATAGAAATCCAAAATAGTGGTAGAATGTCCTTTGTTAGATTGGGTTGAAAGGACAAATTCAAGGAAATGCTAAATGATACATATCAGAAAAGGTGGAGGAAAAATTTCCTCACCTCCTTTAGTAGAAGTTTTTTTGGAAAAAAATCCTTCCAAAATAGGGAGGTATGATCCAAATTAGATCATTATATTTTTTTCATCCATCACAATACTTTTAGTGTGGGAAAAATGGAGGAATTAACTCACATTAACATTTTTATTGGTGACACTTGGTTCAGAAAATTAGGGTCTGAAACCTTTTGGGAGAAGTTTAAGGCATTAAATGACTTTTTTGGAGGTAAAAGTTTCCCACTTAATTGAGGCACCATTTTATGTTATTCTACACATAAATACATTTCCAATGACATAAGAATTGTCTCAACCAGAGTCCATATGCTAAAGTTATGTCACTTGGAAGTTGACCTTCCTATTTTGATCACCATAATTTGAGAGGATTCCATGATGAACCGTATTATTCATGGAAAATGGGCTAGCCACGTGATCATAATGAATAAAAATCTAGGAAAGTCAATATTGTAACTCTAGTTAAAAGTTGGAGTCAAAACTAACCACTAGGAGGCTATCTAATTGTGATATAACAAAGGAAATAGGACGAAAAGAGGTTTCATTCTATTCGAGTGCATTTTATTCCATAGATGAGAAGAGTAGCTGAGAGTGGACAGGGGAGTGAAAACATAGATAATTTATGCATTGTAATAGCCCATTGGTCATATATCTCACTTCTTTGTACTTGAATTCATTTTTCATTCAAAGAAAGAGAGCACAATGAGCTCATTTTCCAATTGGTTTTCCTGTGAAAGGGTTTCCCAATTTATATCTTGTATTAAATTGTGGATTGTGAGTTTTATTTTCCATTCTCCAATTTCTACATAATTATAATATGCATATATACTAAATAACTAGTAATCTGTGGATCCATAAATCTAATGAGAAATAAATCCTCACAGTGTAGATTTTAGATTTTAAGCATAATTTTATTATATCTATTGTGACAAGCGCTAATCACAGATCAGTAGGATTTTATTTCCATGTGATAATTTCATACTACAAGCTCATGGATGTTTTCAACAAGAGCATATCATTATTTCTATTATACCTAGATGCAAGCATAATTTCATCAATGTTAACTTGAATAAAAAATTGCAAGTTCCCACATAAAATATTCAAAGCATAGAGGTTGAAGGTGAGAATCTTCAACTTTTTTAAGATTTAAAGGTCTCCATGGATAAGTATATTTTGCATTCATCCGCATTTTTATGCTATAAAAATGTGTGATGTGGATATTGTTTTGGCATATCATTGGATGGAATTAATAGGTGCAATTAATATCAATGTGCAAAGAAAGTTCTAAACCTTTGGTAGAAGGAAAAGAATATCATGTTGCAAGATATGTATTTTTATTAAGAAAGGGTCTAAAGGGTCTTATAATGAACTCCCTATAGATAAAATCAATGGGGAAATTTTAAGGTATAAATAGGCCTCCTAAGATATAATAAAATATTATGAATTATCATTTTGTGGGAAAGTATATTTACAAGAGGCTTGTTGCATTACAACCCATTTAACTATGGTTAAGTTTAATTTGAAGTTTCTTTAGAAATAAAATTAACAAAAGAAATTATTTATATGACAAAGAAAAAGATATGACTATTTTTTGTTTTTTGTTTTTAATCATGGTGAATCAGTAATGAATTAGAATAGCTCAAAATCAAACATAGTGGCTACTACTATAACACTAAGAGTATATCGGAATTATGGTTTAAATAGAAGGCTTAAAAAGAAAAATCATTATTCTTAAATAACTAATATCCATATCATTTTTCATTACACAATGAATAATTTGAAATAAAATATAAATAAAATTTCATAACTTTTAAAATGCATAATATATTATTAATTCTAATCTAAATTACTTGATATTTTATGTAATTAAAATCAAATAATATAAAATTAAAATATTGTGAAAGTCAAATATATAATAACGTAAAATACTTAATTCATAATATATAAATAATAATAATATAATATAATTTTGTTAGATCTGGGATTTTTGTGATCTATATTGTAGATAAATGTCTTTTGGATTAATCACATCATTAAAATTGGGTCAACAACTAATGTGGTTCATCCTCAAGACAAGGTGAGAAAATCAGTCAAACTTCAAGAATAAATAGCATGGATGCATCATTGCCCAGAATTGGCTGTTGGAAATTTTAACTAATCACCAATGGCTAACTCTGGGCAACGATGCATCCATGCTATTTATTCTTGAAAATTGATTGATTTTCTCACCTTGTCCTCACGATGACTAACATTAATTGGTTCGAAATATCGACCCAATCTTAATAATGCGATTAATTCGAAAAACATTTATTTATAATATAATTTAATAATTATATAAAAATATTATAATTTAAATATATTTTTAATTATATTATTAATATAATTTATACGTAATATATAATAAGAAAGTAATACATAATACGTGAGCATGATATGGGTCACGCAAAACTCGTATCCATATCCAACTTAATTTATATATAATTTAAAAGTAATTTTTTATTGCACCATATGTGTGATTGTAATGTTTCGTTAAATATTTTCATTTGATTAAAAATTACATAAATATAAAAATAAGTTTTTAAATATATTATTTAGTATGGAAGATATATTGTTATAAAAATATTAGTAGGAGTTTTAGGATTATGGGTTTTGATGATTTATTGTTTTTTTCATAATATTTTTAAGTTGTAGTTTTTCCCATTGTAATTTATATAACATTCCAATAAATTTTCTTTTTATCAAAAGAGAAAAAAATGGTTTAAAGTTTGAGTGCTATTTATTTCCATTTTATCTAGAAAAAAAAAAGTTTTTTAAAACTTATACATTGTTTACTTGATACCAGTTCAAATTTGTTTGACAGGTCGGTTCAAATTAGCTTGGCGATCGAGTAGTAGTTATAGGCCCACTCAATTTATGAGGAAACAAGATGGAGGAGGGGTCATCTACTTGTGGTCGTTGAATTTCATCATGTCATCAATGTTGTAGATGTTTTCAGAGAATTTATTATGTTGCAAATGTTACAAATATTTTTGACATAGAGGTTCGAGGTTCATAAATGTTGTAGATGTTTTTAGAGAATTTTATTATGTTGCAAATGTTACAAATATTTTTCACATAGAGGTTCGAGGTTCATAATTTCTTAGAGGTTTGAGTTTCATAATTTCTTTGGTCTAATTTTTCGGGGAATTGATCAATGAAAAATGACCAGTTTGTCGTTGTTGTACATGTTGTTTGATTTTGATTCAATGTCATATTGGGACGACCGGAGCACCTTGCTATAGAACTCTTGATTTTGGTTTAATTTCATATTGGGACGACCGGGACACAGAACTCTAGGTAGCACATTTGAGCCAAACTAGGAACACTCCGACTTGACCTGGAAACCTCTCGAAACCAGAAAAAAGTGAATGAGGATGGTTGCCAATCTTGCAGATTTAGCTGAGCCTACTTCATATACGCAAAAAAAAATATATGAAGATATATTTGACCCTACTTCGTTTACACTAAGGGTAGACGAGGGCTGAGGCTATGCAGAATACATAGTAGATTGATGTCGATATTTTGTGGAAGAGGTCAAAAGATAATTACTAAAAAAACTGATTTTGAAATTACCAGACTTTAACAAACTTTTTCAAGTTCATTGTGATGCCAGTGGGACAGCCATTGGTGCAATACTTAGCCAGGATGACAAGCCAGTAGCCTATTTCAGCAAGAATACTTAGCCAGGATGACAAGCCAGTAGCCTATTTCAGCAAGAAACTAAATGAAAGTAGGCAGAAGTACACGTCTTATGACAACGAATTTTATGCAGTGGTTCAAGCGCTAAAGCATTGGAGACATTATCTATTGGCCAACGAATTTGTCCTATTTTCAGACAATTCTGCATTACAATATATTATGTAGCAGCATAAGCTAAACCATAAACATGCGAAGTGGGTGGAGTACCTGCAGAGTTTTTGTGTTCGTGTTGAAACACATCAACGATCAAGCCAACAAAGTGGCAAACGCGTTAAGTAGGAGGAATTTGATCCTACAGAAAAGCACAATACAAGTATTAGGATTCGAACATCTTAAGGAATTATATGTAATTTATATAACATTCCAATAAATTTTCCTTTTATCAAACGAGAAAAAATTGGTTTAAACTTTGAGTGCTATTTATTTCCATTTTATCTGGAAAAAAAAAGGTTTGTAAAACTTATACATTGTTTACTTGATACTAGTTCAAATTCGTTTGGTGATTGAGTAGTAGTTATAGGTCCACTCAATTTATGAGGAAACAAGATAGAGGAGGGGTCATCTACTTGTGGTCATTGAATTTCATCATGTCATCAATGTTGTAGATGTTTTTAGAGAAGTTTATTATGTTGCGAATGTTACAAATATTTTTCACATAGAGGTTTGAGGTTCATAATTTCTTAGAGGTTCAATTTTCATAATTTCTTTGGTCTAACTTTTTAGGGAATTGATCAATGAAAATTGACAAGTTTTTGTCATTGTTGTACATGTTGTTTGATTTTGATTCAATGTCATATTGGGACAACAGGAGCACCTTGCTATAGAACTCTTGATTTTGATTCAATTTCATATTGGGACGACCGGGACACAGAACTCTAGGTAGCACATTTGAGCCAAACTACGAGCACTTCGACTTGACCTGGAAACCTCTCGAAACCAGAAAAAAGTGAATGAGGATGGTTTCCAATCTTGCAGATTTAGTTGAGCCTACTTCATATACACAAAAAAACTATATGAGGATATATTTGACCCTACCTCGTTTACACTAAGGGTAGACGAGGGCTGCAGCCATGTAAAATACATAGTAGATTGATATCAATATTTTGTGGAGGAGGTCAAGTAGGTGGATGAATTATTTCCAACTTTGGGTTGGGTTCGAACAATATGACCAGGGTAGATAGATAGGAAACATATTCGAATGATGATAGCCATTTTCTTCTATCCAATTTGATTGACTGAATAGGAATTAGAGTGATTGAATGATTGCAGAGAAGAATAGTGCCTAACTAGTATGATGTTCAATTGAATGCAGCGGAGGTATTTTTTTAAAGGCAACCCTAAAACATGACATTTGATCGATATGTGCATGTTATGTTTATTTTAAGCCATATAAAATGAGACTAATTCATAATTTCTATCTTAGGAGGGTTCAAACGTTTTCATGAGTTGGTGCAGTGAAATGATATCTAGATTTTGACATCGAGGAACGATATTTTCTTAGCAGTTTGTCAGCACTAACCTAGATTGAGTGGGAAAATTGATAATTTTGAATATGGAAATGGTAGATGTAATAAATCTCATTCATGTGCAGGTGCACTTTTTCTGGAATGTCATTTAGAGTCACTAGCACGGAAACGTGCACTTTTCCTAGCTTATTCGCTATTTAATGCCTCTAAGAAACTATCAGTACCTAATGCCATGCCAACTACACTACAAAATTGAACAGGTTAGAGCCCTTCAAAAGGCCTACGTCACACGTCACAGAAGTAGGCAGCAAAATTTCATAGTGAAAAGAAAATTAAAATTTGAGTTTTACAAGTTTTTAAAAAAATGGAATAATATTATGAAATGTTTGAAGAAAGGTTGTCAACCCGCGGAACACTTTTTTAAAATTCCAGTTTTACTGAAGTCCGACTTGTCTCTCACTCACCAGTCATCAAGTTACACGTTCATATATTAAGCATAATTACTGCTCTCGTCAGTGCGGAGAGCGGTAAATATTATTATTAAAATTACACTTTTAGCAGAGCGATAATGCAACTGGTTAGTGCAGAGGTGGTACTGGTGACTCGTTACTACTTAGATTCATCTTAACTTCCTAAACTTTAATATAACCCAGGACTCAGTGATGACTCTGGTGAGTGGTACTGGTGACAAGACAGGGATTCTGGGTAACGTTGTTTTCAGAATCAGAGGTTGTTGCAGCATTGAAGAAGATTGATTATAAGGGAGCTGGAGCGTGGAGGTTGTTGAGTTTGAGCCAACAATCATAATGGCATTCGCAGACTTAGTGACTGATATTTTTCCTTGCCAGTGTGAAGGATTTCCTTTTTTCATCTAGTTGCAGAGGAACTGCAGTTTGCCAAAGAGCCATCTTTGCAGCAAAAGATCCATTCTTGAATCCTCTATTGCACATTCATACTCAGGTCAGGAGTCAACATCGAAAACCAACAACCGGGCATGTTGCAGCCTCAACCTCAATCATTTTTCCGGAGTGAACCCATTAGACTAATGAGGAAATTGGATAGGTCCAATAGGAACTAAATAAATGGCACTAATTTCATCGTTAGTAACATGGATATTGTTGGGCGAAATGTTAGGCTTTAAAATGGGCTATACATTTTAACGTGTTGTGACCACCTTAGCTAGTTACTTTGCTGCTAGTGATTATGCACCGGTACTTACTGTGCATAGAATCTTAAGCTAGTAGTCTATAAGGCCTTAGTGTGCCTACCTTACTTCATCCTTCGACCTATATGTGGACATTGAATGAAAGTGGGCCTCATATGAACCTGCGATTAGGCTCATTTTTGTACCATTTGTTCATCTGTCTTTATTGGCAAGCAAGTTTATTCCAAGATGTTGGTAACTTGGTTCCATTATTAGAGAGAAGAGGTATAGTTGGGGAGCATTCAAACTCTATTGTCAATGGTCCTAGTAACAAACACCTAGCTATAAATGATATTATAAATATAAGTGTCCTCTTCAATGGGTATGGAGACATCCAACCTATGCAATATAAATATTTTACTTAGAATTTTTAACTCGTGTATTTGGATGTGTTTGGATTGTTATACAAGGTGATGATATCGCAAGTTTCTTGCCTTTGATCAAAGGTGCCTTCATATACCATAATTTCATAAAATGCAACCATAAAAACATGCCCTGGTGCCTTGTTGTTTTCTTCAAATTGTTCATTCTATCAACATTTCTCAACTAACAAGTCCTTGCTTCAAGGCTGCAACCAACTGAGGAAAAAGTCGCTTGAGAAGAAGTTATTTGGCTTATGAATCATGATACCTACGTCAAAGTTGTCCTTCTTCTTCGTTCTTGAAAGGTCACAGAGACAAGCCCTTAAACGAAATTCTTTTGTGTATAGTAATCTGGCTTCAACTAAATGACAAAACTCGTAAGAGCGTGAGGCTTCCTTCAACTAATTGATTAATGAAAATAGAGGTAGGGATTTTAGATATTAATCTAGCTTCAAAATACTTCAGTGGTTGAAAAAAATAGGAGACCTTAGCATTCAAGAGTTTTTACAAGGTGATGATATAGCCAGTTTTATGCTTTTGATTAAAGGTGCCTTCATAAACCATAAGTTTAGAAAATGAAACCATAAAAACATTCCCTGGTGCCTTTCTATTTGCTTCGAATTGTTCATTCTTTACAAAACTCCTCTAGTTTGAAAAAGATGAAAAAGATAGGAGACCTTCATCTAATTTTTTATGGATTCAAGAATTTTTACAATCAGCTTAGGAGGCTGACATCGGATAAAAGATTCACGGGTTTCATGATATCCCAACGTTAATTTGACTTCTGATTCTCATTTTTCCGTATGAATTTGTTTATGCAATGAAGCTGATGTCAAATAGGCTCTGTTTCCCAAGTTTGCCTATTCCCTAAACAAGTATTTATGGTTATCAAAGAGTTTTTCTGTTCTGTAAAGTGGAATTCGAATGTGTCATATAGCACGAAATAGAAATCTCCAATATAGAATAGGTTTTGGTTGGAAAAATATACACCTAAGTTTCAAGAGTAAATTACTACTAAATTTATACTTCAGTGGCCTGAGGAAATTATTATTCATGATTAAATAATTATTTACCTATTGCATTTCTATTGGCTAGGAACATGAAACAGGCACCATAGAGTTATTGACATCATATTAAACTATAATTATGCCTGACATATTACATGGCACTCTTAGGCATAAGTGTATTTAAATTCAACAATATGATATGCCAACTCTTACTAGTGAATTCAAGAATGAAAATATTTCATAAATACGCATTTCACTACTTGGAATTATCCTATTATCTCTGCTTAAATTAAACAATGGTCATTTTTCCTAGATGATGTACTATTTGTTCTCTATTAAGCATGGTAGTAGTCACTATGCTTTAAATTATGCATCACTAATCACTGCGTACAATGTATGAGGTTCACCTTTGGACAATTAACTGATTGGTCATACTGGGTTAACCAACTTTTTTTCTTTTTCATTGATGAATCTGTGGTAATGTGGCATTTTTTTTTTACAGTGGATGAAATTTATTGAGTATTTTTTTGATCTACAGACTAAGATTATACTTAATGCTTGTCACATTTGATGAAAGAAATAATAGAAAAAGGATGTTTTTAGTGTGTTGGGCCATGGTCTAGTGGTTAACCGGGGTGTTTCCATGCTAAAGACCAAGGCTCAAATCTTGGCAAGCATAGAGAATTGGATTATAAGTTCGTTGAGTTTTATGGGTTTCATATGCAACATAATTCATGGAAAAGGTATGATATTGGGAGAATGCAGGGTTCTCCAAATGTGTAACGCAAGTCATGTTGTGCCTTAACCTCATCAGGTCATGGAAGATCATTTTGGAAGGATGTGACAGTTAGGATAGGTGAAGAGAATGAGAACATTGAGCCTTGGATTATAAGTTCGTTGAGTTTTATGGGTTTTATATGCAACATAATTCATGGAAAAGGTATGATATTGGGAGAATGAAAGGTTCTCCAAATGTGTAACACAAGTCATGTTGTGCCTTAACCTCATCAGGTCATGGAAGATCATTTTGGAAGGATATGACAGTTAGGATAGGTGAAGAGAATGAGAACATTGATGATATTATATTTTATAATAACAATTTAATGAGTAATTTTGGAAGAGATAAGATTAAGTGAACACAAATTTAAGATAAGTATTTTTGAGTTTAGTGAGGTTGTTGAATAACATTGAATAGGGTCACCATATCCACTTGCAAATTCAACTTCAAATTAAATTTATCAAAGCCATTCATATATTCAAATTAGATTTATCAAAACCATTCATATATTGTTCCTGTACTACCAGAACAAAATATAAAAATCAAGTTGCATGCTATTACAGTTATGCACCAAAATGACATTACTGGATTTAGTTTTCTTTAGTAACATAATAAAATGTTCAGAAAACCATTATAGTTTGCCTTGTACAAGTTGCCATCACCTGAATTATATGTTTATAAAAGACTAATATGTGAATAGATAACAATATACCTATCAACTTTGTAAAATGAATAGGATGTTATCACTATTAGTTGATTAGACACACACAATGGGTAATGGATAAGGCATGAATCTCATAGCTATATGATGTAGGAGAATTCGAGTGAAAAGGCGACAACAGGGAAATGTTTTTATTTTATTTTATTTTTCTGGATAGAGAGGAAAAATCTTTGAGTTTCTCTTTCATTTTTTTCATTTAAAATTAAGGATGACTCAGCCATTGTTAGTTTTTAAAATTAGGCAAGCAGATCAAGATAGGATTAGTTAGGGACTTGTTTGAAGAAACTGTTAAACAACTAAAAAGTAAATGAGGAACAGTTCCTCAACTATAAAGAAATTGCTAATAATGCATTGAAAAGGAAAAACTAGAGAGGATGGAGACGCTGCCATCCAGAGAGGAGAGAGAGCCCAAAAATTGTAATTTACAATTATTTTGAATCTCTATAGAAGCAAACAAATCTAAAATATGTCATTAAGGAAGTAGAGTAGTTTTTTATATTTCCCGTGCATAGATGTTTCAAGCATCAAAGTGAAAGCAAGATAGTGAAACAATTTATTAAAGAATCCGAATAGCATCGACAAAAATTTTGTAACAGGAAGCATCTCAAACCGAGAACCAAATAGAGGTACACCAGCATATATTTTTTCCTTTTTGTTTTCTCAACAAGAAAACCAAGTACTATTATATTCAGCACTTCAAGCATTTCATGTACATTTCATTTTCGTTTTCCATTTAACAAAGTTCACTGTACAAAATCTATAACCCTGGAAATTGTGGAGGGTTCCGAACCCATGCAAAACAAAAACATTATAGTCCATAGGCTAGACACTAATCAAATAGTGAGGGCATGAAAACCTCTGGGACCACATACATACATGATGGAACCAAAACCCCAAGGGTTATAACCGATTATACACAGAACACGCAACAGAGCAGTTATAGACAAAACAAGCAACAAAGCAAGCAAGAAACCGCTATAGCCATGGAAAGACCCTACCCGGGTTTTCCCTAAGCCCACAAACAGTCCCAAGGATGAAGCCGTGGAGCAGCGTTCCCCTAGAAGGGCCTACAAACCACCACAAAACAGGGCAACGGTTAGATAGGGCCACGATAACAAAACAACAGTGAACAAAAAACCAAAATAGGAGCGAGGATTTTACCTGGAGAAGGATCGATTCCGTGACCAAGGACGAGAGCCAAGACCCACAACAGAGGGTTTCTACCAAGATGAGTGCCATGAACGTGTTCTGCCTACTCACCAAGGAGCTAGAACGTTAGAACCTCATAAACGAAGGGTGAAATTGCAATTGGAACGAGAAGATTACCTGAGAATGAGTTCGTCGAGCCGTCCTGTGTAGCAGCTAGGTAGGAACCTATGTTTGCAGAGCTGAACCATCACCAGACTCAACATAAAACTTACAAATCACCACAAAATAGAGCAGAAATGAAGCTAGAGCCAAATGACAGAGACAAATAGACTTGCGGGAGGAAAATGACTTGAAAGCCTCCAGAAACCAGAGAAGTGAATTACCACAGAGAGTGAGCAGAGGCACAGCACCAACAAACCACAGGGAACCAGCGAAGCACAACAAACCACCATATGGGACAAGCAAGGCACGATAATTACCAACCATCACAAGAACCAGGCAAAAGCACCAAGCACCTAAAGAGCCAAAACATAGCAAAGAAGAAACGAATTCCAAATACCCTCAGCGAAAGTGATCACCCATGGTTGCAAGCCTGAGGTCAGTACAGAGGGCGGGAAGCATACCATAAACCACATTAAAGCCATATACCAAAACCATGCCACTAACTTTAATTCGAAAGTGAAAGAATTAAACGGTCACCGCTACATGTCCATCCTCGGGATCACCACCAATTTTTGGCATCAGAGCAGGTTGTTCCTTTCTCTCAGTAAAAGATGGAGGTAGGAATGGAGGGGTCGAGGAAGAGCCATCAGAAGATTAGTAGATGAAGGGTTAAGAGAGGAAATTAGGAATTTAACTGCACATTTGGTAGCAGTGGAAGTAAGAAGGCATAGAGATCCGGAAGGTGGGGATGACAGTGAGGAGGAAAACATAGCCACCACTTAATAATTACACAAGTTATTCATTGTGTAATTCATTGTTATTCAAGTTATTTCAAGTTATTCATTGTTATTTCAAGTTATTCATTGTGTAATTCATTGTTATTCAAGTTATGATTTTCTCTTTCATTTTGTTTCATTTAAAATTAAGGATGACTCAGCCATTGTTAGTTTTTAAAATTAGGCAAGCAGATCAAGATAGGATTAGTTAGGGACTTGTTTGAAGAAACTGTTAAACAACTGAAAAGTAACTGAGGAACAATTCCTCAACTATAAAGAAACTGCTAATAATGCACTGAAAAGGAAAAACTAGTGAGGATGGAGACGCTGCCATCCAGAGAGGAGAGAGAGCCCAGAAATTGTAATTTACAATTATTTTGAATCTCTATAGAAGCAAACAAATCTAAAATCTGTCATTAAGGAAGTGGAGTTGTTTTTTATATTTCCTGTGCATAGATGTTTCAAGCATCGAAATGAAAGCAAGACAGTGAAACAATTTATTAAAGAATCCAAATAGCATCGACAAAAATTTTGTAACAGCAAGCATCTCAAACCGAGAACCAAATAGAGGTACACTAGCATATATTTTTTTCCTTTTTGTTTTCTCAACAACAAAACCAAGTACTATTATATTCAGCACTTCAAGCATTTCCTGTACATTTCATTTTCGTTTTCCATTTAACAAAGTTCACTGTACAAAATCTATAACCCTGGAAATTGTGGAGGGTTCCAAACCCATGCAAACCAAAAACATTATAGTCCACAGGCTAGACACTAATCAAACAGCGAGGGCATGAACACCTCTGAGACCACATACATACATGATGGAACCAAAACCCCAAGGGTTATAACTGATTACAGAAAGAACAAGCAACAGAGCAATTATAAACAGAACAAGCAACAAAGTAAGCAAGAAACCACTATAGCCATGGAAAGACCCTACCCGGGTTTTCCCTAAGCCCACGAACAGTCCCAAGGAAAAAGCCGTGGAGCAACATTCCCCTAGAAGGGCATGTACACCACCAGAGAATAGGGCAACGGTTAGATAGGGCCACGATACCAAAACAACAGTGAACAGCAAACCAAAATAGGAGCGAGGATTTTACCTGGAGGAGGATCGATTCCACAACGGAGGACGAGAGTCAAGACCCACAATAAAGGGTTTCTACCAACATGAGTGCCATGAACGTGTTCTGCCTACTCAAAAAGGAGCTAGAACGTTAGAACCTCAAAAACGAAGGGTGAAATTAAAATTGTAACAAGAATATTACGTGAGAGTGAGTTCATCGAGCCATCCTGTGTAGCGGTTAGGCAAGAACCTATGTTTGTAGAGCTGAACCATCACCAGACTCAACATCAAACTTACAAATCACCACAAAACAGAGCAGAAATGAAGCTAGAGCCAAATGACAGAGACAAATAGACTTGCGGGAGGAAAATGACCTGAAAGCCTCCAAAAACTAGAGAAGTGAATCACCACAGAGAGTGAGCAGAGGCACAACACCAACAAACCACAGGGAACCAGCAAAGCACAGAAAACCACCATATGGGACAAGCAAGGCACGATAATTACCAACCATCACAAGAACCAGGCGAAAGCACCAAGCACCCAAAGAGCCAAAACATAGCAAAGAAGAAACGAATTCCAAATACCCTCAGCGAAAGTGATCACCCATGGCTGCAAGCCCGAGGTCAGTACAGAGGGTTGGAAGTATACCATAAACCACATTAAAGCGATATACCAAAACCCTGCCACTAACTTTAATTCGAAAGCGAAAGAATTAAATGGTCACCGCTACGTGTCCCTCCTCGGGATCGCCACCAATTTTTGGTATCAGAGAAGGTTGTTCCTTTCTCTCAGTAAACGATGGAGGTAGGAATGGAGGGGTCGAGGAAGAGCCATCAGAAGATTAGTAGATGAAGGGTTAAGACAGGAAATTAGGAATTTAACAACACGTTTGGTAGCAGTGGAAGTAAGAAGTCGTAGAGATCCGGAAGGTGGGGATGACAGTGAGGAGGAAAACATAGCCACGATGAATGAGTTAGATGACGAAGGACCAGAGATTAAACTGTTGAGGTTAGTTTTATTGGCTAGTAGCAAGCCAAGACTGGAGATCTCTAATTATGATGGCAGTTTGTCCGCAGAAGCATTGTTAGACTGGATAAGTGAACTAGATAAATATTTTGAGTATGAAGAAATCAACGAAGACAAGAGGATCGGGTTTGCTGACACCAAGTTGAAGGGACATGTAGCACTATGGTGGGACAATGTACAGGAAGAAAGGAGGAGATTGAGCAAACAATTGATTAAAAAATGGGACAAGATGATTGCTAGAATGAAGAGAAAGTTTCTGCCTCAATATTATCGAATTTCCCTTTATAGATAGGTACAAAACCTGAGGCAGAGAATGATGATTGTAAAAGAATATACTGAAGAATTTTATAAAGTTAACCTGAGAGCTGGTTATGTTGAAGATACCCCTGAGAAAACAACGAGGTTTGAAAATGGTCTACGGATGGAGATCCTAGACGAAATTAGTATTCTTTCCACTAAGACCATAGAGGAAGCTTATCAGAGTGCCTTGAAGGCGGAGGAAAAGATTGCTAGGAATCAAAATGCCAGAAGAAGATGTGGTTCGGGTAGAGGTCGGGGACAGACCTTTGGCAGAGGTAGGACTGCCAATAGCAATGAAGAGGGCAGTAGTTCAAAGACTTCGGGACAAACTGAAAGGGAAGGTAACACCAGAGGAGGAAGGTCACACTAGGGAGGAAGAGGTAGTGGCAGAGGTAGAGGAAATGTCTATCAGTGTTACAAGTGCCACAAGTGGGGACACAGGTCCTTTGAATGTCCTGAAAATGAACAAACTGGGCAGAGGGGAGCATATTGATCCAAATTTAAATAGGAATGCAACAAATTATAGAGATAATCATAAACACAAAGATGCAGTGGAAATAATACTTCATTTCATTAATGTAAAATACTAAAATATGCTTACAAATAGGAATGGAAATAAACTAGCAAGGGCGATGGTAGCTTATCTCTGAGAAGAGATGTGGTGGCTACATGCCTCTGAACTCTCTTACAATGAGGCTCAAGGGCCTTTTTATTATTGAACAATAAGAGCAAACCCTAAACAACAAAAACCATAACCCGAGGAGATGTAACACCAAGAGTTTATGGGCCTCGTTGGGATGAGTTGGACAACCAACTTCCCAGGGTTGTGACTTGGTCATATTATCTCTGTTTGATGCGCATGATAGCTCATTAGAAAGAACTCTCCGAGGACTACGACAGAAAAGATGCTTTTAGACAGAAAATCGCTAGCGGTAGATTTCCCAAAAAACATCGTTTAGGACTTGAAAACGTTCCGAAAGTTTAGGACCCGAAAAACTGCTAAAAATAGTAAACTATGCTATAATTAAGGAAACTGAAAAACTGAAAGAAGCAATGGTGGGGGTCCAAGTGGAATTGGCAGGTGGCCACCAATATCCACCTGGATCATTCCTCCCCCATTAGGAAGCAATGGTCCCCATTGCGTTGAGTTCCTCCATGAGATGAGGGAACTTCTGCTGAACTTGGTACCTAGTGAGCCACTTGCCCTGGTGAAGGAGTTGGCTTGCTTTGACAACTCGATACATTTGGATATTCTACTGGCGCGTGTGCTTGATCTGTGTGTTCATGATCCGATCAGTTGCAACTTGTTCCATGCAATCTGGATTTAACTCTATGGGTGTGAGTTGTTCTACAATGTCGGATGTGTCTAGTAATGGTGGAAAGTGTGGCCAAAGGCGGTCCACATTGAATACTGGGTGCAGGCCAAGGAATGGGGCAATGCTGAGCTCAAATGCATTATCTCCCATAGCCTTGATAATGGTGTAAGGACCATATCAGAGTGGTCTGAGTTTCCGATAGGCTCCGGTAACGCACTCCTTTTGCAAATGAAACCAGACTTTGTCGACCACTTGAAACTTATGTGGCACCTGATGCTGATCATGTCATTGCTTCTACTTGGCATTTTATTTCTCCAGAATGTCATGGACCTACTGGAAAATATGTTGGATGTGCTCAATGAAGTTGTTTGCCTTATCTGTTTCAGACTAGACATGAGCCGAATCTGCGTGAGTAACTGCAAATGGCATGGCCACATCAATGGGTAATAGTGGCTGGAATCCCAAGCCCACCTCAAAAGGGTTGTGGCCAGTCAAGTTGTGGAGAGCCTGGTTGTAGCTGTTCTGAACATAGGGGAGGCTCTCGTCCCATGTGCATGGATGCTTTGAGTTGTACATGCGCAGAATGTGTACGATCATCCTGTTGACAACCTCTGTCTAACCATCAGTTTGAGGATGAAAGGCTGTGGACTTAGTGAGTTTGGTGTCCAGCATTGACCAGTGACTGGACCAAAATGTACTGAGAAACCTACTTTCCCGATCTGAGATGATAGACTGTGGGTTCCCAAAGTGTACCCACACTTGTTCAAATAATAGTTTAGTAGTGGCTTCTGCAGTGATATTCTTCTTGTAGGCCGCCATAATGGCCATCTTCGAGAAACTCTCAATGACCACAAAAACACAGTCATTTCCATGCTTAGTGGAAGGAAGGCTTGACATGTAATCCATGGAGATGGGTTCTCAAGGTCGACTAGAGGTAGGCAGTGGGGTATAGAGGCATTGCTTCTTGATGGTCAGTTTGGCAATGGCGCAAGCAGTGCATGATCTGATGTACTTCCTGACATCTTGTCAAAGATTCGGCCAATAGAAATACTTCTGCAGTACTGCCACCATTTTTTCAACCCCGAAATACCCAACAGCCCGACTATAGTGTACTTCCCAAATCATCTTGGTACGCTCACTTGAAGGAACACAAAGGTGACCCAGGTGGCATAATAGGGCATCCTGGAGGTGAAAATCTAGAACATGCTGACCCTCCAAGAGTGTCTGGTATGTGTAGCTGAATTCCAGGTCGCTTTTGTAGAGAAGTGGCCAATCAGAAGTTTCGTTCCCACAATAGTTGAGCATGGTGTTTAACGCCATGATCGGTGGTCGACTAAGACAATCTGCAACATTATTGGTGCTGCCCTTCTTATACTTGATATTCAAATGGAACTGTTGCAGGTATGTGGACCACTTCTAATGGCGATCATTCTGCAATTTCCCTTGGGTCTGTATGAACTGCAGAGGTCAGTGGTTTGTGTGGATGACCATTTCCTTCCCCAAAATGTAATGCTTCCATTGTCGGAAGGCCTGCATAATGGAATATATGTCTTTTTCATAAGTGGGATACTTCTGAACTATGTCTGAAAGTGTCTCAAAATGGCTACAAAAGTTTAGGACCCGAAAAACTGCTAAAAATAGTAAACTATGCTATAAGTAAGGAAACTAAATAATTGAAAGAAGCAATGGTAGGGGTCCAAGTGGAATTGGTGGGTGGCCACCAGTATCCAACTGGATCACATATATCACTCATCCCAATGAAGCGGAGGAACCACCACAGGAGGTGGAAAATATGCTAGAAACTAGGGAAGCCTTGGTGTTGAACAAGGTATTATTGAAACCAGCTAAGGAAGTAGCTGATCAGACACAGAGGAAAGCATTGTTCCGGACTATGTGCAAGTTGCATGGGAAATGCTGCAAATTAATCATAGATAGTGGAAGTACTGATAATCTAGTAGCTATTGAAATGGTGGGGAAATTGGGTTTGAAGAAGTTGAAGCACCCAACTACATATAGGGTGTCTTGGTTGCAGAAAGGTCACCAACTACTGATCGATGAGCAGTGTGAAGTAGAGTTTCATAATAGCAAGTACAAGGACAAGGTGACTTGCAATATCATGTCTATGGATGTGTGCCATATTCTGTTGGGTAGACCATGGCAATATGATAGGAAGGTTGTCCATGACGGGGCAACAAATTATTACAAGTTTGTTAAAGATGGGATAAAGCATACGCTAGTTCCCACAAAGGAAGAGGATGCTGCAGAAACTAGTGGGACAAAAGCATTACTGTTAGGCAGAAAAGAGTTTCTGCGATAGATGGAGGATGATGAGGTGAAGTATGCAGTTGTGTGAAGGCCAAAGCCAGTATTGATCCATACTGAAGTCACTGACTTACCTAAAGAGATACAGGACATGCTACAAGAATTTAGTGATATTGTGGTAGATGGTCTACTAGAAAAATTACCACCGAAGCGGAGCATTAGTCACCATATTGATTTTATTCCAGGAGCCAGCTTGCCAAACAAGGCTACCTATCGGATGAGTCCGAAGGATAATGAAGAAATCCGAAAGCAGGTGCAAGAGTTGTTGGATAAACGACTGATTTGGGAGAGTTTAAGCCCTTGTGCAATTCCAACTATTTTAGCTCCCAAGAAAGGAGGTGAGTGGCAAATGTGTAGGGATTCCCGGGTCGTTAACAAGATCACTATCGGGTACATGTTTCCTTTACCTCGGATGGATGATATGATGGATTGTTTGAGTGGAGTAGCGTACTTTTCAAAGATAGACCTGAAAAGCGGCTACCACCAAATGAGGATTCGAGAAGGCGACGAGTGGAAGAAAGCTTTCAAGACTAATGAAGGCTTATACGAATGGTTGGTTATGCCATTTGGATTGAGAAATGCCCCAAACAAGTTCATGCGGTTGATGAATGAGATGCTGAAGGAATTCATTGGTAAATTTGTGATTTTATATCTGGATGATATACTTATATTCAACAAGGCAAAGGAAGAGCATTTTCGACACATGAGGTATGTATTGGAAAAATTGTAGCAAAATAAATTACTGATAAATTTGAAGAAATGTTCTTTTTTCAAGAAAGAGTTAATTTATTTGGGATTTGTGATTTCTGAGAATGAACTAAAAAAGGATCCATAAAAGGTTGTAGCCATAGTTAGCTGGCCATCTCCCAAAAGTTTGTTTGAGGTACGGAGTTTTCATGGATTGGTGAGTTTTTATCATAAATTTATTACAAATTTCAATTGGATTTGTGCACTCATGGTGGACACAATTAAGAAGGAAAAAAAGCTTTTCCATTGGACAAAATGGTAGAGAAGAGTTTTCAGCTGCTCAAAAGAAAATTACTGAAAAACTGATTTTGAGATTACCAGACTTTAACAAACTTTTTCAAGTTCGCTGTGATGCCAGGGGGACAACCATTAGTGCAGTACTCAGCCAGAATGACAAGCCAGTAGCCTATTTCAGCAAGAAACTAAATAAATGTAGGCAGAAGTACACATCTTACGACAAGGAATTTTATGCAGTGGTTCAAGCGATAAAGCATTGGAGACATTATCTATTGGCCAATGAATTTGTCCTATTTTCAAACAATTCTGCATTACAATATATTATGCCGTAGCATAAGCTGAACCATAAACATGCAAAGTGGGTGCAGTACCTGCAGAGTTTTACCTTTGTATTGAAACACATCAGTGGTCAAGCCAACAAAGTGGCAGATGCATTAAGCAGGAGGAATTTGATCCTATAGGAAAGCACGATACAAGTATTAGGATTTGAACATCTTAAGGAATTATATGTAATTTATATAACATTCCAATAAATTTTCCTTTTATCAAAAGAGAAAAAAATGGTTTAAACTTTGAGTGCTATTTATTTCCATTTTATCTAGAATTTTTTTTTTTTGTAAAACTTATACATTGTTTACTTGATACCGGTTCAAATTCGTTTGGTGATCGAGTAGTAGTTATAGGCCCACTCAATTTATGAGGAAACAAGATAGAGGAGGGGTCATCTACTTGTGGTTGTTGAATTTCATCATGTCATCAATGTTGTAGATGTTTCTAGGGAATTTTATTATGTTGCAAATGTTACAAATATTTTTCACATAGAGGTTTGAGGTTCATAATTTCTTAGAGGTTCGAGTTGCATAATTTCTTTGGTCTAACTTTTCGGGAATTGATCAATGAAAAATGACCAGTTTTTGTCGTTGTTGTACATGTTGTTTGATTTTGATTCAATGTCATATTGGGACGACCGGAGAACCTTGCTATAGAACTCTTGATTTTGATTCAATGTCATATTGGGATGACCGGGACACAGAACTCTAGGTAGCACATTTGAGCCAAACTACGAGCACTCCGACTTGACCTGGAAACCTCTCGAAACCAGAAAAAGTGAATGAGGATGGTTGCCAATCTTGCAGATTTAGCTGAGCCTGCTTCATATACACAAAAAAACTATATGTGGTATATTTGACCCTACTTTGTTTACACTAAGGGTAGACGAGGGCCAAGGCTATGTAGAATACATAGTAGATTGATATCAATATTTTGTGGAGGAGGTCAAGTAGGTGGATGAATTATTTCCAACTTTGGGTTGGGTTTGAACAATATGACCAGGCTAGATAGATAGGAAACATATTCGACTGATGATAGCCATTTTCTTCTATCCAATTTGATTGACTGAATAGGAATTAGAGTGAATGAATGATTGCAGAGAAGAATAGTGCCTAACTAGTATGATGTTCAATTGAATGCAGTGGAGGTATTTTTTTAAAGGAAACCCTAAAACATGACATTTGATCGATATGTGAATGTTATGTTTATTTTAAGCCATATAAAATGAGACTAATTCATAATTTTTATCTTAGGAGGGTTCAAACGTTTTCATGAGTTGGTGTAGTGAAATGATATCTAGATTTTGACATCGAGGAACGATATTTTTATAGAAGTTTGTCAGCACTAACCTAGATTGAGTGGGAAAATTGATAATTTTGAATATGGAAATGGTAGATGTAATAAATCTCATTCATGTGCATGTGCACTTTTTCTAGAATGTCATTTAGAGTCACTAGCAAGGAAACATGCACTTTTCCTAGCTTATTCTCTATTTAATGCCTCTAAGACAGTATCAGTACCTAATGCCATGCCAACTACACTACAAAATGGAAATCTGGCTTCCCTTTTTCAGGTTATGGAGATCAGTGTTCAAAATTGAACAGGTTAGAGCCCTTCAAAAGGCCTATGTCACACGTCATAGAAGTAGGCAGCAAAATTTCATATTTAAAAAAAAAAAAAAAAATTGAGTTTTACAAGTTTAAAAAAAATTGGAATAATATTATAAAATGTTTTAAGAAGGGTTGTCAACTCACAGAAGAATTTTTTAAAATTCCAGTTTTACTGAAGTCCGACTTGTTTCTCACTCAACTGTCATCAAGTTACACGCTCATATATTAAACATAATTACTGCTCTCGTCAGTGTGGAGAGCAGTAAATATTAATATTAAAATTACACTTTTAGCAGAGCAATAATGCCACTGGTTAGTCCAGAGGTGGTACTGGTGACTCGTTACTACATAGATTCATCTCAACTTCCTAAACTTTAATATAACCCAGGACTCAGTGGTGACTCTGGTGAGTGGTATTCGTGACTGGATAGGGATTCTGGGTAACATTGTTTTCAGAATCAGAGGTTGTTGCAGCATTGAAGAAGATTGATTATAAGGGAGCTAGAGTGTGGAGGTTGTTGAGTTTTAGCCAAAAATCAAAATCGCATTCGCAGACTTAGTGACTCATATTTTTCCTTACCAGTGTGAAGGATTTCCTTTTTTCATCTAGTTGTAGAAGAACTGCAGTTTGCCAAAGAGCCATCTTTGCAGCAAAAGATCCATTCCTGAATCCTCTATTGCACATTCATGCTCAGGTTAGGAGTCATCGTCTTCTTCAATCGAACATCAAAAACCAACAGCTAGGTATGTTGCAGCCTCAACCTCAATCAATTTTACGAAGTGAACCCATTAGACTAATGAGGAAATTGGATAGGTCCAATAGGAACTAAATAAATGGCACGAATTTCATCGTTAGTAACATGGATATTGTTGGGCAAAATGTTGGCTTTAAAATGGGCTATACTTTTAACGTGTTGTGACCACCTTAGCTAGCTACTTTGCTGCTAGTAATTATGCACCGGTACTTACTGTGCATAGAATCTTAAGCTTGTAGTCTATAAGGCCTTACTGTGCCTACCTTACTTCATCCTTCAACCTATATGTGGACATCGAATGAAAGTGGGCACCCCTTACTTCATCCTTCGACCTATTTGTGGACATCGAATGAAAGTGGGCCTCATATGAATCGGCGATTAGGCTCATTTTTGTACCATTTGTTCATCTGTCTTTATTGGCAAGCAAGTTTATTCTAGGATGTTGGTAACTTGGTTCCATTATCAGAGAGGAGAGGTATAGTTTGGGGAGAATTCAAACTCTATTGTCAATGGTCCTAGTAAAAAACACCTAGCTATAAAAGATATTATAAATATAAGTGTCCTCTTCAATGGGTATGGAGACATTCAACCTATGCAATATAAATATTTTACTTTGAATTTTTGACTCGTGTATTTGGATGTGTTTGGATTGTTATACAAGGTGATGATATCGCAAGTTTCTTGCCTTCGATCAAAGGTTCCTTCATATACCATAATTTCATAAAATGCAACCATAAAAACATGCCCTGGTGCCTCGTTGTTTTCTTCAAATTGTTCATTCTATCAACATTTCTCAACTAACAAGTCCTTTCTTCAAGGTTTCCACCAACTGAGGAAAAAGTCACTTGAGAAGAAGTTATTCCGCTTATGAATCATGATATCTACGTCAAAGTTGTCCTTCTTCTTCATTCTTGAAAGGTCGTAGAGACAAGCCCTTAGACGGAATTCTTTTGTGTATAGTAATCTGGCTTCAACTAAATGACAAAACTGGTAAGACCGTGAGGCTTGCTCAAAACTAATTGACCAATGAAAACAGAGGTAGGGATTTTAGATAATGATCTAGCTTCAAAATACTTCAGTGGTTGAAAAAAATAGGAGACCGTAGCATTCAAGAGTTTTTACAAGGTGATGATATAGCCAGTTTTATGCCTTTGATTAAAGGTGCCTTCATAAACCATAAGTCTAGAAAATGAAACCATAAAAACATTCCGTGGTGCCTTTCTATTTGCTTCGAATTGTTCATTCTTTACAAAACTCCTCTAGTTTCAAAAATATGAAAAAGATAGGAGACCTTCGTCTAATTTTGTATGGATTCAAGAATTTTTACAATCATCTTAGGAGGCTGACATCGGATAAAAGATTCACGGGTTTCATGATATCCCCAAATTGGGTTCCCAACATTAATTTGACTTCTGATTCTCATTTTTCTATATGAATTTGTTTATACAGTGAAGCTGATGTCAAATAAGTACTGTTTCCCAAGTTTGCCTATTCCCTAAACAAGTATTTATGGTTATCAATGAGTTTTTTTGTTCTGTAAAGTGGAATTCGAATGTGACATATAGCATGAAATACAAATCTCCAATATAGAATAGGTTTGGATTGGAAAAATATATACCTAAGTTTCAAGAGTAAATTACTACTAAATTTTTTACTTCAGTGGCATGAGGAAATTATTATTCATGATGAAATAATTATTTACCTGTTGCATTTTATTGGCTAGGAACATGAAATAGGCACCATAGAGTTATTGAGATCATATTAAACTATAATTAGGCCTAACATATTACATGGCACTCTTAGGCATCAGTGTATTGAAATTCAAAAATATGATATGCCAACTCTTACTAGTGAATTCAAGAATGAAAATATTTCCTAAATACTCATTTCACTACTTGGAATTATCCAGTTATCTCTGCTTAAATTAAACAATGGTCATTTTTCCTAGATGATGTACTATTTGTTCTCTATTGAGCATGGTAGTAGTCACTATGCTTTAAATTATGCATCACTAATCATTGCTTACAATGTACGAGGTTCACCTTTGGACAATTAACTGATTGGTCATTCTGGGTTAACTAACTTGTTTGCTTTTTCATTGATGAATCTGCGGTAATGTGGCATTACTGGATTTAGTTTTCTTTAGTAACATAATAAAATTTTCATAAAACCATTACAATTTGACTTGTACAAGTTCCCATCCCCTGAATTAGATGTTTATAAAAGACTAATATGTGAATAGATAACAATATACCTATCGACATTGTAAAATGAATAGGATGTTATCACTATTAGTTGATTAGACACACACAATGGGTAATGGATAAGGCATGAATCTCATAGTTATATGGTGCAAGAGCATCTGAATGAAAAGGTGACAGCAGGGAAATGTTTTTATTTTCTTTTATTTTCTGGACAGAGAGGAAAACACTTTGAGTTTCTGTTTCATTTTGTTTCATTTAAAATTAAGGATGACTCAGCCATTGTTAGTTTTTAAAATTAGGCAAGCAAATCAAGATAGGATTAGTTAGGGACTTGTTTGAAGGAACTATTAAACAACTAAAAAGTAACTGAGGAACAGTTCCTCAACTATAAAGAAACTGCTAATAATGAATTGAAAAGGAAAAACCAGAGAGGATGGAGACACTGCCATCCAGAGAGGAGAGAGAGCCCAGAAATTGTAATTTACAATTATTTTGAATCTCTATAGAAGCAAACAAATCTAAAATTTGTCATTAAGGAAGTAGAATAGTTTCTTGTATTCCTTGTGCATAGATGTTTCAGGCATCGAAATGAAAGCAAGATAGTGAAACAATTTATTAAAGAATCCGAATAGCATCAACAAAAATTTTGTAATAGCAAGCGTCTCAAATCGAGAACAAAATAGAGGTACAATAACATATATTTTTTTCCTTTTTTTTTCTCAACAAAAAAAGCAGGTACTATTATATTCAGTACTTCAAGCATTTCCTGTACATTTCATTTTCATTTTCCATTTAACAAAGTTCACTATACAAAATCTATAACCCTGGAAATTGTGGAGGGTTCCAAACCCATGCAAACCAAAAACATTATAGTCCACAGGCTAGACGCTAATCAAACAGCGAGGGCATGAACACCTCTGAGACCACATACATTCATGAAGAAACTGAAACCCCAAGGGTTATAACTTATTATAGACAGAACAAGCAACAGAGCAATTACAGACAGAACAAGCAACAGAGCAAGCAAGAAACCACTACAACCACGGAAAGACCCTACCCGAGTTTTCTCTAAGCCTATGAACAGTCCAAAGGATGAAGCTATGGAGAAGCGTTCCCTTAGAAGGTCCTGCACACCACCACAGGACAGGGCAACGGTTAGATAGGGCCACGATACCAAAAAAAGAGTGAACAACAAACTGAAATAGGAGCGAGGGTTTTACTTCGAGGAGGATCAATTCTGCGATAGAGGACGAGAGCCGAGACCCACAACAGAGGGTTTCTACCAACATGAGTGCCATGAACGTGTTCTGCCTACTCACCAAGGAGCTAGAACATTAGAACCTCAAAAACGAAGGGTGAAATTGCAATTGGAATGAGAAGATTACCTGAGAGTGAGTTCGTTGAGCCATCCTGTGCAGCAGCTAGGCAAGAACCAATGTTTGTAGAGCCAAACCATCACCAGACCCAACATCAAACTTACAAATCACCACAAAACAGAGCAGAAATGAAGCTAGAGCCAAATGATAGAGACAAATAGACTTGCGGGAGGAAAATGACCTAAAAGCCTCCAAAAACCAGAGAAGTGAATCACCACAGGGAGTGAGCTGAGGCACACCACCAAATAACCACAGGGAACCAGCGAAGCACAACAAACCACCATATGGGACAAGCAAGGCACGATAATTACCAACCATCGCAAGACCCAGGCGAAAGCATTGAGCACCCATAGAGCCAAAACATAGCAAAGAAGAAACAAATTCTAAATACCCTCGGCGAAAGTGATAACCCATGGATGCAAGCTTGAGGTTAGTACAGAGGGCGGGTAGCATACCATAAACCACATTAAAGCCATATACCAAAACCCTGCCACTAACTTTAATTCAAAAGTGAAAAAATTAAATGGTCACCGCTACGTGTCCCTCCTCGAGATTGCCGCCAATTTTTGGTATCAGAGCAGGTTGTTCCTTTCTCTCAGTAAAAGATGGAGGTAGGAATGAAGGGGTCGAGGAAGAGCCATCAGAAGATTAGTGGATGAAGGGTTAAGAGAGGAAATTAGGAATTTAACTGCACGTTTGGCAGCAGTGGAAGCAGGACGGCATAGAGATCCAAAAGGTGGGGATGACAGTGAGGAGGAAAACATAGCCACAACGGATGGGTCAGATGATGAAGGACTAGAGATTAAACTGTTGAGGTCAGTTTTATTGGCTAGCAGCAAGCCAAGACCAGAGATCTCTAATTATGATGGAAGTTTGTCTGCAGAGGCATTGTTACATTAGATAAGTGAACTAGATAAATATTTTGAGTATGAAGAAATCAACGAAGAGAAGAGGATCAGGTTTGTTGTCACCAAGTTGAAGGGACATGTAGCAGTATGGTGGGATAGTGTACAGGTAGAAAGGAGATGATTGAACAAACCATTGATTAAAAAATGGGACAAGATGGTTGATAGAATGAAGAGAAATTTTTTGCCTCAAGATTATCAAATTTCCCTTTATAGATAGGTACAAAACCTGAGGCAAAGAATGATGACCGTAAAGGAATATACTAAAGAATTTTATAAAGTTAACCTAAGAGCTGGTTATGTTGAAGATACCCCTGAGAAAACAACGAGGTTTGAAAATGGTATACGGATGGAGATCCTAGACGAAATTAGTATTCTTTCCACTAAGACCATAGAGGAATCTTATTAGAGTGCCTTGAAGGTGGAGGAAAATATTGCTAGGAAACAAAATGCTAGAAGAGGATCTGGTTCTGGTAGAGGTCAGGGTAGACCTTTGGCAGAGGTAGGACTACCAACAACAATGAAGAGGGCAGTATTTCAAAGACTTCGGAACAAAATAAAAGGGAAGGTAACACTAGAGGAGGAAGGTCATACCAGGGAGGAAGAGGTAATGGCAGAGGCAGAGAAAATGCCTATCAATGTTACAAGTGTCACAAGTGGGGACACAGGTCCTTTGAATGTCTTGAAAATGAACAAATTGGGCAGAGGGGAGCATATTGATCCAGATTTAAATAGGAATCCAACAAATTATAGAGATAATCGTAAACACAAAGATGCAGTGGAAATAGTACTTCATTTCATTAATGTAAAACACTGAAATATGCTTACAAACAGGAATGGAAATAAACCAGCGAGTGCGATGGTAGCTTATCTCTGAGAAGAGATGTGGTAGCTACATGCCTTTGAACTCTCTTACAATGAGGCTCAAGGGCCTTGTTTATTATTGAACAATAAGAGAAAACCCCAAACAACAAAAACCCTAACCCGAGGAGATGTAACACCAAGAGTTTATGGGCCCTGTTGGGGTGAGTTGGACAGCCAACTTCCCGGGGTTGCGACTTGGTCATATTATCTCTATTTGATGTGCATGATAGTGCATTGGAAAGATATCTCTGAAGAATATGATGGAAAAGACGATTTCAGAAAGAAAAACACTGGCGGTAGATTTCCCAAAAAACGTTTAGGGCCTCAAGATGCTCCGGAAGTTTAGGACCCAAAAAACTGCTAAAAATAGTAAACTATGCTATAATTAAGGAAACTGAAAAAATGAAAGAAGCAATGGTGGGTGTCCAAGTGGAATTGGCGGGTGGCCACCAATATCCACCTAGATCATTCCTCCCCCATTAGGAAGCAATGGTCCACATTGCATTGAGTTCCTCCATGAGATGAGGGAACTTCTACTAAACTTGGTCCCTGGTGAGCCACTTGCCCTGGTGAAGGAGTTGGCTTGCTTTGACAACTCGATACAGTTGGATATTCTACTGGCGAGTGTGCTTGATCTGTGTGTCCATGATTTGATCAGTTGTAGCTTGTTCCATGCAATATGGATTTAACTCTGTGGGTGTCAGATGTTCTGCAATGTCAGATGTGTTTAGTAATGGTGGAAAGTATGGATGAAGGTGGTCCACATTGAGCACTGGGTGCAGGCCAAGGAATGGCGGAATGCTGAGCTCAAATGCATTGTCTCCCATAGCCTTGGTAATGGTGTAAGGACCATATCGGAGTGTTCTGAGTTTTCGATAGGCTCCGGTAAGGTGTTCCTTTTGCAAATGCAACCAGACTTTGTCACCCACCTGAAACTTGTGTGGCACCCGATGTTGATCATGTCGCTGCTTGTACTTGGCATTTGATTTCTCCAAAATATCATGGACCTGCTGGCAAATATGTTGGATGTTGTCAATGAAGTTGTTTGCCTTATCTGTTTTGGACTAGACATGAGCCGAATCTATGTGAGTAGCTGCAAATGGCATGGTCACATCAATGGGATATAGTGGCTGGAATCCCAAGCCCACCTGAAAAGGGCTGTAGCCAGTCAAGTTGTGGAGAGCCCAGTTGTAATTGTGCTGAACATATGGGAGGCTCTCGTCCCATGTGCGTGGATGCTTTGAATTGTACATGCGCAGAATGTGTACGATCATCCTGTTGACAACCTTTTTCTAACCATTAGTTTGAAGGATGGAAGGCTGGACCAAAATGTAATGAGGAACCTACTGTCCCAATCTGAGATGATAGAATATGGGATCCCAAAGTGTACCCACACTTGTTCAAAGAATAGTTTAGTAGTGGCTTCTGCTGTGATATTCTTCTTGTAGGCCGCCATAATGGCCAACGTCGAGAACCTGTCGATGACCACAAAAAAACAGTCATTTCCATGCTTAGTGGAAGGAAGGCCTGACATGTAATCCATGGAGATGGATTCCCAAGGTCGACTAGAGGTAGGCAGCGGGGTATAGAGGCCTCGCTTCTTGATGGTCAGTTTGGAAATGGCACAGGTAGTACATGATCTGATGTACTTCCGGACATTCTGTCGAAGATTCGACCAATAGAAATACTTCTGCAGTACTGCCACCATTTTTTTGACCCTGAAATGCCCAGCAGGCTGACTGTAGTGTTCTTCCCAAATCATCTTGGCATGCTCGCTTGAAGGAACACAAAGGTGACCCAGGTGGCATAATAGGGCATCCTGGAGGTGAAAATCTAGAACATGCTGACCCTCCAAGAGTGTCTGGTATGTGTGGCCAAATTCTGGGTCGCTTTTGTAGAGAAGTGGCCAATCATAAGTCTCGTTCCCACAAGAGTTGAGCACGGTGGTTAACGCCATGAAGGAAGAGGATGTTGCAGAAACTAGTGGGACAAAAGCATTACTATTAGGTGGAAAAGAGTTTCTGTAATAGATGGAGGATGATGAGGTGAAGTATGTAGTTGCGTGAAGGACAAAGCCAATATTGATCCATACTAAAGTTAATGACTTACCTAAAGAGATACAGGACATGCTGTAGGAATTTAGTGATATTGTGGTAGACGATCTAATGGAAAAATTACCATCGAAGCAGAGCATTAGTCACCATATTGATTTTATTCTAGGATCCAGCTTGCCAAACAAGGCTGCCTATCGGATGAGTCTGAAGGATAATGAATAAATCTGAAAGCAGGTGCAAGAGTTGTTGGATAAACGACTAATTCGGGAGAGTTTAAGCCCTTGTGCAGTTCCAATTGTTTTAGCTCCCAAGAAAGGATGTGAGTGGCGAATGTTCAGGGATTCCTGGGCCATTAACAAGATCACTATCAGGTACAGGTTTCCTTTACCTCGGATGGATGATATGCTGGATTGTTTGAGTGGAGCAGCGTACTTTTCAAAGATAGGCTTGAAAAGTAGCTACGACCAAATGAGGATTCGAGAAGGTGACGAGTGGAAGACATCTTTCAAGACTAATGAAGGCTTATACGAATGGTTGGTTATGCCATTTGGATTGAGAAATGCCCCCAACACATTCATGTGATTGATGAATGAGATGCTGAAGGAATTCATTGGTAAATTTGTGATTTTATATCTGGATGATATACTTATATTCAGCAAGGCGAAGGAAGAGCATTTTCGACATGTGAGGTATGCATTGGAAAAATTGCAGCAAAATAAATTACTGATAAATTTGAAGAAATGTTCTTTTTTCAAGAAAGTGTTAATTTATTTGGGATTTGTGATTTTCGAGAATGAACTAAAAATGGATCCGGAAAAGGTTGCAGCCATAGCTAGCTGGCCGTCTCCCAAAAGTTTGTTTGAGGTATGGAGTTTTCATGGATTGGCGAGTTTTTATCAGAAATTTATTACAAATTTCAGTGGGATTTGTGCACCCATGGTGGACACAATTAAGAAGGCAAATAAGCCTTTCCATTGGACAGAAACGACAGAGAAGAATTTTCAGCTACTCAAAAGAAAATTACTGAAAAACTTTTTTTGAGAGTACTAGACTTTAACAAACTTTTTCAAGTTCATCGTGATGCCAGTGGGACAACCATTGGTGCAGTACTCAGCCAGGATGACAAGCCAGTAGCCTATTTCAACAAGAAACTAAATGAAAGTAGGCAGAAGTACACGTCTTATGACAAGGAATTTTATGCAGTGGTTCAAGCGCTAAAGCATTGGAGACATTATCTATTGGCCAATGAATTTGTCCTATTTTCAGACAATTCTGCATTACAATATATTATGCAGCAGCATAAGCTGAACCATAAACATGCGAAGTGGGTGGAGTACCTACAGAGTTTTACGTTTGTGTTGAAACACATAAGTGGTCAAGCCAACAAATTGGCAGATGCGTTAAGTAGGAGGAATTTGATCCTACAGGAAAGCACGATACAAGTATTAGGATTCGAACATCTAAGGACTTGTATGAGGCAGATGCAGATTTTAAGGAAGCCTATGAAGCTTGCCAAAATCCATTGTTGGGAGATAACATCTAATTGTTGGACTATAATATGCAGGAAGGGTTATTGTTCAAAGGAGGGAAGTTGTGTATTTTGTAATGTTCTATGAGAGATAACTTAATCTAGGAAAAGCATAATGGAGGTTTAGCCGGGCATTTTGGCATAGACAAGACCTTGGATCAATTGAGCCACTTTTATTATTGGTTGAAGATGCACAGTGATGTACAGAGGTTTGTGACTAGATGCAAAGTGTGTTAGCTTGCAAAGGGACACAACGAAAACATAGGTTTGTATACACCCTTACCTATTCCGAACAGACCATGGGATTCAGTCAATTTAGACTTTGTCTTAGGTCTGCCAAAGACACAACGGGTATTCGGTTCCATCATGGTGGTGGTGGATCGTTTCACCAAAATGGCACATTTCATTCCATGCAGGAAAACCAGTGATGCCACACATGTAGCACATTTTTTCTTCACAGAGATAGTCAGATTACATAGCTTGCCGAAGTCTATTGTTTTGGACCATGAAATTATGTTTACAGGACATTTTTGCCTAACCTTATGGAAAAAATTAGACACCAAACTAAACTTCAGCTTAGCTTATCATCCACAGACCGATGGTCAAACTGAAGTGGTGAACCGAAGTCTGGGAAATTTATTGAGGAGTTTGGTTGGAGAAAATTCTCGACAGTGGGATCATGTGCTTGCACAAGAAGAATTTTCTTATAATGATTCACCCAACCGAAGCACGGGCAGTAGTCCTTTCCAGATCCTATACGGAATGCACCCATGTAGAGTACATGAGTTACGGGATTTGGGTCAGTTTGAGTGTAGGAGTGCTGATGGTAAAGAATTCGCAAAGGCAATCAGTGATCTTCATGAACAAGTGAAATTAAAATTACAAGACAACAACCAAAGATACAAGCAGGAAGTAGATTTGAAAAGCGGGAGGAACAATTCAATGTAGGAGACCTAGTATTAGCACACCTACACAAGGAGAGGTTTCCTAAAGCCGAGTACAACAAGTTGAAACGTAAAAAAATTGGGCCTTGCAGGATTCTTCGGAAATTTTTTGCGAATTCTTATGAATTGCAGTTACCCCTAGGTATTGGAATTTCACCCATTTTCAATGTGGTAGATCTGTACCCCTACATTGCGGCAGATGAAGAAGATAGTTCGGAAAGACAAACATAGGACACCCGGAATGAGAATGATTCGTGGATTAAACAAATGCCCCTAGCAAAGCCTCTAGAGATCAAACAAATCCTAGACACCCAGGTGGCTAGACGAGCTCGAAGGAAATAATATTTGCAGTACCTAGTCAAGTGGAAGGGTCATCCTATTGAAGATAGTTCTTGGTTAGATGTTGGCCAAATTCAAAGCGCCAGGTACTTTGTTGAAGAGCTCATGGATAGGAGCCATGAGTTTAATTTACCCCAGGAGCATCCGAGTGAAAAGGGGACAACTGAGAAATGTTTTTATTTTATTTTATTTTGCTGGACAGAGAGGAAAACGCTTTGAGTTTCTATTTCATTTTGTTACATTTAAAATTAAGGTTGACTCAGCCATTGTTATTTTTTAAAATTAGGTAAGCAGATCAAGATATGATTAGTTAGGGACTTGTTTGAAGAAATTGTTAAAAAACTGAAAAGTAACTGAGGAACAGTTCCTCAACTGTAAAGAAACTGCTCATAATGCATTGAAAAGGAAAAACCAGAGAGGATGGAGAGGCTACCATCTAGAGAGGAGAGAGAGCCTAGAAATTGTAATTTACAATTATTTTGAATCTCTATGGAAGCAAACAAATCTAAAATCTGTCATTAAGGAAGTACAATAGTTTTTTATATTCCCTATGCATAGATGTTTCAGGCATCGAAATGAAAGCAAGACAGTGAAATAATTTATTAGAGAATCTGGATATCATCGACAAAAATTTTGTAATAGTAAGCTTCTCAAACCAAGAACCAAACAGAGGTACACCATCATATATTTTTTTCCTTTTTTTTTTCTCAACAAAAAAACCAGGTACTATTATATTCAACACTTCAAGCATTTCCTGTACATTTCATTTTCGTTTTCCATTTAACAAAGTTCACTGTATAAAATCTATAACCCTAGAAATCATGGACGGTTCCAAACCCATGCAAACCAAAAACATTACAGTCCATAGGCTAGACACTAATCAAACAGTGAGGGCATGAACACCTCTGAGACCACATACATACATGAAGGAACCAAAACCCCAAGAGTTATAACTAATTACAGACAGAACAAGCAACAGAGCAATTACAGACAGAACAAGCAATAAAGCAAGAAAGAAACCACTACATCCATGGAAAGACCCTACCCGAGTTTTCCCTAAGCCCACAAATAGTCCCAAGGACGAAGCCGTGGAGCAGCATTCCCGTGGAATGGCTTGCACACCACCACAAAACAGGGCAGCAGTTAGATAGGTCCACAATACCAAAACAACAGTGAACATCAAATCGAAAGAGGAGCGAGGGTTTTACCTGGAGGAGAATCATTTCCACGATGAAGGACGAGAGCTGAAACCCACAACGGAGAGTTTCTACCAACAGGAGTGCCATGAATGCATTCTGCCTGCTCACCAAGGAGCCTGAATGTTAGAACCCCAAAAAATAAGGGTGAAATTGCAATTGGAATAAGAATATTACTTGAGAGTGATTTCGTCGAGCCATCCTATGTAGCAGCTAGGAAAGAACCTTTGTTTGCAGAGCTGAACCATCACCAGACCCAACATCAAACTTACAAATCACCACAAAACAAAATAGAAACGAAGCTAGAGCCAAATGACAGAGACAAATAGACTTGCGGGTGGAAATTGACCTAAAACCCTCCAAAAACCAAAGAAGTGAATCACCATAGAGAGTGAGTAGAGGCACAACACCAACAAAAAACAGGGAACCAGCAAAGCACAACAAAACCACCATATGGGACAAGCAAGGCATGATACTTACCAACCATCGCAAGAACCAGGCAAATTCACCAAGCACCCACGGAGCCAAACCATAGAAAATAAAAAACGAATTCCAAATATCCTCAGCAAAAGTGATAACCCATGGTTGAAAGCCCAAGGTCAGTACAGAGGGCGGGAAACATACCATAAACCACATTAAAGCCATATACGAAAACCCTGCCACTAACTTTAATTCAAAAGCGAAAGAATTAAACGGTCACTGCTACGTGTCGTGTCCCTCCTCAGGATCGCCACCATTATATATTTCCATCAGATCCTTAACTGAAAGCAATATCCAAACTCTTCCATAAAAATATTTCATTAAATCTTATGTTCAGAATTCAAACTATTCTACTGCCCAAAACACATTTATTTCCTATATGTTGACTTCAGAAAAAATTATATGCATTGTGTAGTATTTAATGGAAGAGTGGAGGAAGAGGAGTATTATGGTTTTGGATTGGTGGAGGGACTAGATTGGTTGGAGGTGGTGGTGGGGATGTATGTCTGATTGTATGAATTGCAAGAGGAATAAGAGGTGGTGGGGAATCGAGATGCATATCTGAATGTGGGTACTGTGAGAGAAGTAATAGCTGGGGGTGAAGAATATCTAACAATAGGTACTTGAAGAGGAGGTGAAGGTGATGGTGGTGGTGATATAATGGGAGGTGGTAGAGTACATTGCAGATGAGAAAAAAAATATCAATACAAGTCTTGTGTTTGGAATGAAATGAAGCACATTCCTGCCGTGATCTCTGAAGAGGACGATCTGGAATGCAATTTTTTGAATCATCAAATGGGACTACCTTGCTTGGAAGGGAGGGGAAACTTGCACATTCAGTTGCGAAAGAATTGTAGGAAACAATAAGGTTCTGGAGGCTCCTTATGGAGCAAATCACATTAGGAATGGATCCACATAATTCATTGCGAGCCAGAATCAACTACTCAATGTTACCAAGACAACCAAGAGATAATCAAACCTAAAATCATATGTGATTAAAGCTCATATCCAACAAATTTAGCTGATCTAGTATCCTTGTTTCCTCTAGAAAGAATCCAGACAATGCATTATTGAGAAACAACACCTCATTTAACCTCTAGGCCATGTTTCAAACACTGCTAGGAATTCTTCCGATCTTCTTGTTATTCACAAAGCTCACCACAGAGAATGGATAGTTCCTCATATTGTTTGTAATCTTATCTTCACAATAGTTGTTGTTCACAAATATATCATCTGTCTCCTTCTTATTGAAGAGCTCTGCACGAATAGGACCTGTAAAGAAATTGTATCTTAGATCCAAATACACCAGAGTCTGCAGTTCTATAACCATAGTAGGGAAATTCCCTGAGAGTTGGTTGTTACTCACATCCAACTCTGCTAAAAGTGTGAGACTCTTGAAGCTAAGAGGAATGACCCCATTGAAATAATTGGTATTGATATGGAAGAGAGAAATATCAGTGAGCATGTCCAGTTCCTCAACCAAGAAGCCTTTAAGAAATCCATGATTCAATTCAATCTCAACAACAAATGAATCAAATGGTTTGTCTAAGGAAGGTTCACATAAGACCCTTATGTAATTGTAAACTATTCCCCAAATTCACATGGACTTCTAATTGTTGGTGTGCTTTGTGCGTCCCCCTTTTTGTGATTGTTTCACTTATGAATCTTGATGACTTCTACTTTACACTTACTGAAAAACAATTTGAGATATTCCTTGTTATATAATAAATTCCAATTTGGTGATGGAAATGTGCATAACCTTCCATGAATATTAATGTTAGTTTTAATTTTCAATGATCAACAGACCTATGTGTGTGAGATCTATTTGTTGCTTTTCATTTCATTAGTTTTCATATGAATTTTGTTGTCTACTGTCTTATTTTCAAATAATTTTGTGTATTTATATTAATATATATTTTTATATTTCTTATTTTTTTATTGATTATAATTTATAGGTACAAAATGCCACCTCTTGGTCACCCCAAAAAGGATCTGAAACAACATTCACTTGCCGATGCATTTGGTATCTTTCAATGTTCTAATCAACTGCATATTTTTGAAAATAGAGTATACGATCATGTTGATGAGGACCATGAATAAGATAATGCAAAAATGCTTGAAGAGGATCCAACATCCAAGAGGTACAAAAGAACATTCAAGTCCAAATGGAGGATGAGATTTCCATGGGCTTATGTTGTAAAAGATTATCATGGTGTTCAAAGGATAAAATGTTCATGGTGTGTAATATTTAAAAGGGAAACACCGTTTACTAAATATGGAAGCACAACTCTTCAAGTTAGTTCTTTAAGAATCAATGCAATGTTAGAGACTCATAAATTTTCTTTGCAAATTTTAGAGTGAGAAAGTAAATAGAGTACTCTTCCAATTAAAAAACATGTAGAGCTAATGGTTAATACTCAGAAAGAGAGAATTAAATCAGTTATTGAGAACATGTATTTTGTTGCAATACGTGATTTACCTTTGGAAGTATATAAATTAGTTTGTGACTTGAATAGGTATAAAACCACTACTCACATGCATCTAACATATGAATACTCAACATATACAAATAAAACATCTGAAAAAGACTTTCTAGAAGCTACTATGGTAAAGTATTGGAAAAATTAAAAGATGATATTTTCCAAAGCCCATATTACTCATTTTTAGTTTACGGAAGTAGTGATCAAACTATCGTGCAACATTTTATTATTTATATTACGTATTTGAAAAATGAAGGAATAGGTACATGTGCTAGAAAATTCATACACTTGCTACAAACTAGGGATGGAACATCATAGTTTATGTATGATGTTGCGACATTTGTTTTAGCAAATATAAATTTATCCAAGACAAAGTTATTTGGATTTGGATCTAATGTAGAATCGTCTATGAGGGGTGTTCGTGAAGGTTTATCTACTAAGCTTCGTTGACATGCCCCTCATTTATTAGATATCCACTGTATAGCTCATCAAGAATCATTAGCAGCAAATGATGCTTCATCTTATTTCGAAGAGTTGCAAGCTATTGATAAGTTTGAAAACAAGATCTATTCATGATTAGGGAAATCTACTAAAAGACATGGATAATTGAAAGAGATAATGGAGTCATTTCAAATCACAAGGCTAGAAGTGTTACAAATTCATCATATTAGATGGCTTTCTAGAGGCAAAGTCAAGGAAAGACTCATTAAGCTCATGCCTGCTTTGTTAAGAGACTAGAAGTTAGTGGAGAAAAAAAAGTATGAGATGTCTACAATATTTCAAGTTCAATTTTTCATCCACCTACTTGCAAATGTGCTTATTGAGCTAAATAAGCTGAATGGAAAGTTTCAAGAGGATTATGTTGATAGTACATCTATTGTAACAAATTTGGATATCACTATCAGATTGCTTCATAAGCGATTTCTAAGAGGCATATGTGTGGGAGGTGCAATGCACACATCATCTTTTTTAAGTAAAACATAATAAGGAACACTTGAGTTTGCAGATTGCATAGCTATAATACATGTACATGAATTGAGGTTTGAGAGTTTTCTGAAGTCACAAAGATTAGGGACACTAGCTGGATGCATTATTCTGGGAAACGGTTTTGTAATAAAGGTGATTGACTTTCTAAATGCAAGGTTCACAAATTTACCTATTTTTAATGCAGCTAAGTCTTTTAGTACTCGTAATTATTATGAGGATATGGATGATAGAGACTCTCAAACAAGAATATGGTTTACATGTTTATGTGAAAAATTTAGTGTTGGAGGCTTGCTTGTTGTGGGAAATATTAAATGTATGGGTGAAATGGATGAATTTAAATGTACTATGTATAAATATTACCCAATATAAACATATGTTTGGAGCATGGGATCTATGTGGAGGTGAAATTGAATGGTTTGAAGGATTTCCATGCTTAACGCAGCGATGGCAAGCAATTATTGTTATTCTAGTCAGTACAATGGTTTGTGAAAGAGGATTTACAAAATTAAATCAGATAAAAAATGAGGATAGATAAAGACTTACTTTAGAAACATTGGATATGTTAATTTTATCTCTCTCAGTGCACCTCATGTTGTAAATGACGTAGATTGGAATGCTATTTATGATGAATGGAAAGAGATGAAAACCTGAAAGCTTCTTCCACTATGAAAATAGATTGAAAGAACTAGTAAGTTTCAGTATTTATTACATCACTGCCTTACTCTATCGAGAACTTGAAAGAACCATTTTGGTAAGTGATTTTTTTTAGTTTTATACAATTTCACTTTTGTAAATGAAAGCATAAATATATTTTTTCAAGTTTGTATGTGAAGTTTTTCTGAAACATAATGAATTTAATCATTGCACAATATTGCACAAGATATGTTAAGTTGGAGGACCACAACTGTCAATGTTTTATAACTGAAAGAAGAATCTACCTTGGATCAATTTTGCGGCCAAGTCTAGAGAATGTAGTTCCAATTATTTGATATGTGCAATTATTGGAAGTCTCTTCCTTTCAAAAGAGTTTTAATAGACAATAGAACACTGATTTGGTCAAATCTAAGGTTTATAAGCTAGAATTCCACTGATACCTCCTATATAAGATATAATTTATTTTTAATTTTATAAATGAGACCTTCCATATACTTTTAATATAAGTATTTTTGTTTTGTCATATTTTTATTCTTATTTCAATTTCATTACAGTGTAGTGATTTCTATACGTTTATGTTTTATCCCGGTCTTCAGGGGCAATCTGAATCTGGTTGTATCCGCTGAAGCCATCCAGGAAAGAGAAAAATTTCTTGCCTGCTAAGGTGTCCAGTACCTGGTCTATAAATGGAAGGGGGAAATGATATTTTTGCGTGGCTTTGTTTAATTCTCTATAATCCACACAGATCCTCCATTTCCCGTTCTTTTTAGGTACTACCACCAGTGGGGAGACCCATTTGCTGTCAGAAATAGGATAAATGAAATTAACATCTAAAAGTTTCTGAAGCTCATCTTTTACAACATCTTTTAAATGGGGGTTGAGTCTTCTTTGCGGTTGTCGAATAGGTCTTGCATCTTTTTCAATATAAATATGATGTGTACATAGCTGGGGGTCAATCCCTTTCATATCGGGATAGTCCCATGCAAATGCCTCCTGATACTTTCGTAACAGCTGGATGAGTTTTGTCTCTTGATCTGATGTCAGATTAGCGTTAATATTAAAAGTCTTCCCCGGTTCAATTTGCACTACTTTGCTATTAGCGACAGAAGTCACCGGTATACTTTGGTCATGTTCGTTCTTCAGGGGATCCTCTTCTAATTCGTTGTCAAATGCCGCCTTTATCATAAAACATTGTGTATACGATGTGGATTCTGTTTGATTAATGAATTTATTAATGGCATCGTCTTCGGTTTGATCTTTGAAATCTAGCGCTTCCTGGATTGTTAATGGAGGTCTAATGTTGTCTGTGATATATGAGGCAAGGCGCAGGTTGGTTTTCATCATCGTGATGCTTGGCTGAGCTAGAGGGTACAAAATTAAATTTTTGATATCTGGCCCTCTGGTTATGGTCATGTTTCCCTGCCTGCAACCAATGTAGACGTCAGCAGTAGCGAGCCACGGTCTACCTAGAATTAGCGGATGTCCATCTAGTCGAGTTTTCGGATTAATTATCAGGAAGTCGGTTGGGTATTCCCAGGAGTCTACTGAAACCATGACATCATACAGGGTGCCTTCTGGTCTAATTACTGATCGGTCAGCTAGTTCTAACAATGTGGAAGTAGGTTCTACCGATGTAATTCCGAGTTTCTGGCAAGCTGATGTTGTCAGGATGTTGATTGCAGCCCCTAGGTCAACTAAGACGTTGCTCAAGGTCTGCCCATAAATTTGAACAGTGACAATTGGGTTCCCAGGGTCCTCGTATTTCACTGGTGTTTCTTTTCCTGATAGGAGGTCGGATAAGGTGCCGACTACCTGGACTCTCGGGTTAGAAGTTATATTTCTTTTTGGTTTTCTGCTACACAGGTCCTTTATGGTTTTTGCATATATGGGGATATCCTGTATAGCTTGAAGAAATGGAATTCTTATATACAAATTTTGTAGTTCTCCCAGAATATCAAAGTCTGGATATTGTGTTGGTCGTGGAATGGCTAATCGTTCTGGGAATGGTGGAGGAGATGTAATTGCTTGTTGATGAGCCCGGTCTTTATTTACATCTTCCTGTTGTGATGGTTGTTCTATAGGTAACTGATCTTCAATGTGAGTTGTTTTATGTCCCTCAGTTTCTATTATTCGCCCAGATCTTAACTGAAGATCGTTGCACTCCCGTAGATCAGATTCAATTTCTGAGGATTCTATAATTTGAAGAGATTGAACTGTTCTATTATTTGGATTAGGGTTGGGTTGGGCTGGGAGCTGCGGTCTCAGATTAGGCTGGGGGTTTTGTTGTAAGGCTAGCAGAGTCGGTTGAGGGAATGGAATTGATCCTGCTGGCTGATATGTCGATCTTGGCCAGCTTGTCTGCCAGGTTGAGCTTTGCGAAGTAGAAGGGGTCCACTGTGGAGGATATGAATTATTCTACCAATATGGTGGAGGATAAGGGCAGTTTGGCCAACCGAATTGGGACATCCAAGGATTCGGAGTAGGAAACATTTGAGGTGACCAATTTGAAAACGGGGGTTGAGACTGGTTTTGCCACATATTCTGTTGCTGAGTATTGAACTGCGGGGGTTGAAAAGAAGGGGAGAGGTCTGAAAACATACCTGATTGCCTAGGCTGCCATTGACGACGCTGGTTAATAAAATATGCTGATTCTGGCTCCTCTTCTGCTTCTTTGTATACTGCCTTTAAACCAGGAAGTGAAGGGCAGCTTTCGGTCAGGTGGTCCTTGGTACAAATAGCACATATTTGGACTGTATCCAGCGGGCATTCCTTGTGGCTGTGTTTCTTCCTGCATCGTGGGCAAAAAACTGCTAGATTCTGCTCCGCCTCGGCTTGCTTCTGTTTAGCCTGCACAATGTCAAGTTGTGTAGTTAGTGTTCCCAGGATATCAGTTTTAAAATTTTCTAGCAAATTTCCAAGTTCCACCCGTGTTACTCCCTCTGTTGATGTTCTGTTATCTCTGGGGAAGCGATCATATTCCGCTGGTTTTATCCTCGTGCTGCCTCTTGAGCTCCTGATACACAGATCAATGATATCAGCAAAATTTTCCTGATAAATGTCTCCTTTCCCCATAATGTTTAACGTTTCGATCCATTGTTCTTTCATACCTCTAATTAATGCAGTTTTCAACACGTTATCAGGCAGAGGTAGCGATGCATAAGGGGATCTTTGCAAGTTATATTGGAAACGTTCCACATATTCTTCTAGGGTTTCGTTTGGTCTGGCTGACATTTGAAAATTTTCATCTTTTAATTCTCTCGACCTACAGTAATCTTGATATTTCTTTAAAAAGGCTTCTTTCATTTGATCCCAATTGTTAATAACCCCACCACCTAAGCCCATAAACCATCTTAACGCAGCCCCTTTTAATGTAGAGGGGAACAATTTTAGTTTCTGGGGATCAGTGGTGTAATCGTATCCTCTACATAATACATCAAATTCGAACAAGAATGCGTCCGGATCTTCTGATGTAAGGCCATGAAATGTGGGAATATGCTGGAGAGGGATAGCTTTCATGGGCGCATTTGCTGCAGAATCTACTATGGGATATTGCAATGTGGAGGTCTGGGTGTTTGGCTGATTCTGCGCCATGGGATCGAATATATGCCAGTAATCTTCAGGAATTTCCAAGAGAGTGTTCCTTGGTTGAGGAGGGGTAGTCTTAACAGGGATTGTCTTGACACCACTCCCTTGATCAGGGATGATAATGGCCCCAACTGTCTGCGGTGAATGAATTCCTTCAACAAGGATTTTTACAGCGCTTCCCTTGTCCGGGCTATTTAAAGGCTGGTTTAATTCAATGGGAGATCTAGGTTCATCGATTTCCCCTGTTTCTCCTTCTCCTTCACAAAGGTTACTTTGGGTCCCTTCGTGCAATGGTCCAGGAGTCAAATTTTCAATTTCTTGAAAATCCTGCTCCTCTGTTTGACTGTGCACTTCAGCAAAGGCTTCAGATGGTGATCCCGAGGCCTGAAGGGAACTAGTAGGCTGTTTAGAATTGACTTTCTTATAACCTACCGATGGCTGAGAGTCGGCTTTCTTATAGATTTCGTCTATGAAGGTCGTTCGTCCAAGGGTCATCGGCCCCTTGGCTTTGGATGGAGGCTTTTGATCTTTCTCTAACTTTTTCTGCTTAGTCATGCACTCCAATTAAGCTGCTAAATCCTATTTAACCAATCAATTCTGCTAGGAAAGCGGACGGTGGAGCAAGGCTTTTACATGATCCGTACGCAGGTTCTTACCTTTCGTTTTTAAAATCCAACTCTCCCCTAGCAGATTCGCACACTACCCTGTTTAAAAGACAAATGGCTATACCCTTCCCCGGCAACGGCGCCAAAATGTAGAGCTGTAACAAGGGCCTTTTTCACCTCTAGTTATCTCACATTACAAGTCAATCTGGGAGCGTTTTGTTATTGCAAAGGGTATCTCAATTTGAGGCTATTTGTCAGAGTAATGCTTCGTAGTATAGGCCTAAGAAATACAAGAGTAAACGGATGCTAAACTATGACTAGATTACTTTTGCAGAAAGGAATTACACGCAGCAACTTTACCAGTCGAGGGTGCGGAAGTAATAACCCATCCCTCTAGAAACTGTTTGAAAGAAAGAACTTAGAGTATGGATCATGTTTCAGGGAGCATAGTAGCGTCTGCTGTGTCTCCCGACAGCCTTGATCCTCCTCTCACACCACACCAATGAATGCGAGTAAAAAGGAACAGCAGGAAAGTAAAATGGAACGGCAATGCAGAAATGGAACGGCAGTAAAAGGAACAGCAGTAAAGAAGCTAAGTCTCGCGAGTCCAACACTCTCAATCCTTTACATCAACTTATACACAAAGACAGAGCAATCTTTTATACAAGTAAATAGCTTAACCAAATGGAACAGCAAACCATCATAAACAGGAAACGTCAATCATATATAAAAGTAGTCAACTGAATCAAATAAACAGGAAACGTCAATCATATGTACAGATAATCTGACATGATCACCAGTAGTCCACTTACAACATTAATTCCACTTTCTTATGATCGTCACTCCAACTATATGTAGCTAAAGCATTCCACTTATAAATTCTGTAACAGAAGTGAACAACTCAGAATAATCGTTATATGACCAATTCTGGAAATATGATACGAGCTTGTTATAAAGATTTACAATAGGAAACTACTGATGAATGAATATGGAACAGCATGTAAAATATGTCAAATTATTAAGGATGATAAACAAACCACACAAAGCCAAACTGTAATGATACAATCAGCCAGTGTCCGTTGGAGCCGGGCCCTTAGCTTCCAATGGCACACCGCCGGAATTTACTTCAGACGCAGAGGGAAAATAATACCAAAGATATTATATTAACACATCAACGATAGTACAGCAAAACTAAGTCTCAAATAGACTCGATAGTCTGAGTTCCAACTGACTGTGAAGTCTGTAAACAGAGAATAAAGATACAAGATAAAAATCAGCCTTTTTTAAGTCTTCAATGCTACCCTTTTTATACTAGTGATGGCGGAGTTAACCAGACAACAAAATAATTGAAAGTAACGATCCCTCAGGATCAAAGATCCTGAGGGATCTGTTAAGCTGTTAACTCCTCTCTTTTCTTTGCCTAGTCTTCCGAACTGACAGCTCCTTATCTCGTCCCAGATTGATTTGCCGAGATTTGCTCGCCCTGGTCTGGACTTTAGTTAGTTCCGAAGGGACAACCGTTATCTTCTCATAGAACTCCAGTTTTGCACTGCGTCTTCCTCCTTTTGTCATTTTCTGCATAGAGAAGACAATTATTAATAATTGGTCATTCGTGCTCATTCTTATTACATTCTTCTTACTTTATAACAAAGAAAGGATTACAAACATTACTTGAAACATCACTAAATTATGCATCAAAACATACCTTTCCAATGCTCTACAGAAGGGTGAGCAACAAATTTTCCTAACTCAAGAAGACCAAGATTACCATGAGATAAATCAATTTCAGACTAACTCTGGTGAGTCTTTTGACTTTAAACAAGGTTATGATTCAGCTATTTATGAAGTCCACAAACAGAATAAGCTGAGGACAAGAACCATAGATGTGCCCGAAAAAGTTAAACCAAAGGAGGGAAAACAGCCCAACCAGATTAGAGGCAAGGCTATTATAACAGAAACAACTGATATAACTGTCCCAAACCCACACCAAGTGACTGTAGAGGACATAACAGACATACAAACTTCTATTTATCAGCCTCTGCCACCTTCTTCCTCGAAAGAGAACTTGAACAGCACTCCTAAAAGCCTTCTCAAAATAGAAATACTGCAAGCTATCACTCACCATAACACTGATAATCAAGAGGAAAACGCATAAAATACGCTTGAAAAGGGGAAATCTGCTATTGCCAACACAAAGACTCCATTGGAGAAACCATTCAACTTAGAAGCAGAAATAAGGAAACTTAAAATTTCCATCCCCTTATCTGAACTTGCAAAGCATGATGTGTATAGGCAACAAATCCAAAGATCACTGCAAATGCCAGAGAATAGGGATGATGTGAATGTTTTAGATGATACACCTGAGTTGCTTTTTGGTCCAGAAGTTGATGGCAAATCAACACATGGAGCTGTTCTACCCTTTTATGTCAGTCTGCACATACATGATAAAGTTTTACATAATGCAATGTTTGACTCAGGTGCCTCACACAACCTTATGCCCAAAGTTGTAATGGAGAAGCTAAACCTTGATGTAACAAGACCATACAAAGATCTATTCTCCTTTGACTCAAGTCAAGTCAAATGTTTAGGCCTCATCAAAGACTTGTGTGTCTCCTTAGTCCAATACCCAAACAAGATAATCCTCATGGATGTGGTGGTTGATGACATACCACCAAAGTATGACATGCTCTTATCAAGATCTTGGGGAGCAAAACTCCAAGGATCTCTCCAATTAGACCTCTCCTATGCCATTATTTCAGTCTTTGGGCAACCAAAGAGACTGTATAGAGAAACACTGATGAAGTATGTGGTAAGTAGTGAGGAAAAGCCCCAGAATTTCCCTATCTATTCAATCCATTCTGATATGGATTCTTTTATTTTGTCCAATGATGAAACAAGTCCTCCAACTGATGATAAGCCTATGGCTTTAGTACAACAAGCACACATCAATGAAGAATCGGTTGCACATACCCATGAGACTGTTACAACAGCCAATGCAACCAGCACACAAGAAAAACCTCCCGAAACACAAGACTCGGGTCTGCCCAATCCTAAAATGACTGAAACTCTTAATACTAACCACAAGCAAGAAATCACATGGTATTTAGAGTTTGATGGCTCTGTTAACAAGTTAGGAGCAGGGGCAGGAATATGGATTCACAATACACATAACAACCATGCAGAGGGTCATGCTTATAGACTGAATTTCAGATGCACCAACAACATGGCAGAGTATGAAGCTCTCCTTTTAGGCCTTAACCTGCTCAAAGCTTTAGGAGCTACCAAAGTTTCCATTCTAGGTGACTCAGACCTAGTAATCCAACAAATGAAAGGCAACTTTGTTACCAATGATAGAAGGCTAAGAGCTTATAGGACTGCTGCCACTGCAATACTTGATACCTTCACTGAATCCAAACTTGCTAAGATTTCTAGAAGCAATAACATGCATGCTCACAGCCTAGCTACTTTTGCTAGCAGTTGCAAGCTTCCTTTTGAGCCCAATCACCACTTTACTGCTGAGATAAAACACAGGCCTGCTATCCCTAACAATGTTAAAGATTGGCAAGTGTTTGAGAATGATGCTCAAATCAACAATTTTCTTACCTTACAGCATGAGTTTTTAGGCCTAAACATTGATATGGATGCCATGGATGATCCCCTGCAAGCAATAAACCAAATCCAGCAAACTGTAACAGCTGAAACAACTAGAAAATTGCTACAGCCAACCATCTTTGATGAAGAAAACATAGAAGAGCTGAAACAGATGCATTTGGAGGAAATAGACAAAACAGAGGCCGAAATCATTGATCTAAAGGACAATTTTCTCCCGCTTGGCCTCACTCCACTAGAAGACATGTTTGATGCAAATGATGTGCCCAAAAAGCCAAAAATTCAGCCTATAAACACTGCCATAGAAGAACACAACATTAGGACAGCAGAGAAGCCCAAAATGATCAAACTGTCTAAATATTTGCCTCCTGATCAAAAACCAAAGTATGTGGATTTGTTCAAAGAATTCCAAGATGTATTTGCTTGGATTTATGAGGACTTGAAGTCCTATGACACCTCAATTATTCAACATACCATTCCCTTAAAACCAAACCAAAAGCCCTTCAAACAGAAACTGAGGAGAATCAATCCTGTGCTTCTCCCTTTAATTGAGAAAGAAGTGAAAAGAATGTTTGAAGTAGGTATCATAGCACCCATTAGATTTTCTGAATGGGTATCCAATCTTGTTCCCACAAGAAAGAAAACAGGTGAGATTAGGCTTTGTGTAGATTTGAGAAACTTAAACCAAGTCTCCCTTAAAGACCACTACCCATTGCCCAAAATGGACCACATCCTACAAAGAGTAGTAGGGTCATCTAGAATCTCTTTGCTAGATGGATTTTCAGGTTTTAATCAAATACTGGTTCACCCAGATGATCAAGACAAGACAACCTTTACAACACCGTGGGGAACATTTAAATATGTGAAAATGCCTTTTGGCCTAAAGAACGCAGGTGCCACCTTTCAAAGGGCCATGGACATTGCATTTTCCAAGGAAATCCATGATTTCTTGGTTGTCTATCTTGATGATCTTACCCCTTTCTCCAAATCTGATCAAGAGCACCTAAGACATTTGAGACAAGTGTTCCTAACATGTAGAAAATATGGCATTTCCTTGAACCCCAAGAAGTCTTTATTTGGCCTTGAAGAAGGCAAATTACTTGGACATATCATTTCAAAAGACGGGATTAGAATTGATCCGGAAAGGATCCAAGCCATTCTCCAAATCCCATATCCAAGAAACATAAAAGAGCTGCAAGAATTCCTAGGAAAGATCAATTTCCTAAGGAGATTTATCCCAAATCTAGCTGAGCTGATAAGACTGTTGAGCAACATGTTAAAGAAGGATGCCAAGGTAAAATGGTCTCTTGAAACCAAGCAAGCATTTGAGAGTATCAAAGTTGCCTTAACTCAAGCCCCAGTCCTCACATGTCCTCAATTTGATAGGGACTTTATCATATTTTCATTTGCATCTGATAATACCATAGCTGTTGTCCTATTGCAAAAGGATGACCAAGGAAATGAAAAGCCAATTTCTTTTTTCAGCCGAGCCTTAAGAGATGCACCCCTGAAGTACCAAATCATGGAGAAGTAGGCGTATGCCCTTGTTAAAGCAATCAAAGACTTCAGAATTTACATTTTATATTCCACGTGATTGCCTATGTTCCAAATGTTGTTGTAAAAGACATATTAACTCAAGAAGGGTTAGAAGGCAAAAGAGGCAAGTGGATTGCTAACATTATTGAGTATGACATAGAAATAAAACCAACCAAGCTAATAAAGGGACAAGGTTTAGCGAAACTGATGTCCGAAACAAACTTCCAAGCCTTAGACATCAACCAACTGGACAATGAATAGGAGCTGGCGACTCCACAGATCAGTGACACCTTTCTGCAATCCCCATGGTATGCTGATATATGCTTTGTATTGTTAAACCTGTTTGCTCCCCCAGGATTGTCCAGGACCAAGAAGAGATTTTTAAGAATGAAGGCTTTGAAATTTTGTGTCTTAGATGGTGCTTTATTTTGGAAGAATCATGAAGGCATATTGCTTAATTGTTTGACCATGAATGAAACTAATAATGTCATGAAAGAATTCCATGCAGGGGACTGTGGAGGACATCTATATTGGAAGTCCACTGCTGATAAAATTTTAAGGGCTGGTTTCTATTGGCCCTCTTTGTTTGCAGATGTAAAGAAGTTCGCTATTTCATGTCACAAATGCCAAATCTTTGAGGTCAAAAGAAAGCTGTTGCCCTTGCCTCTTAAGCCCATCTCAACCGAAAAGCCTTTTCAACAATGGGGTCTTGACTTCATTGGATAAATCCATCCCTCTTCCTTAGGCCAGCATAAGTGGATTCTAGCTACCACCGACTATTTCACCAGGTGGATTGAAGCCATTCCATGCAGGCAGGCCAATGACACCACCATTATCCAATTCCTTGAGTGCAATATCCTGTCTAGATTTGGCTGCCCTGAGAAGATCATCACTGACAATGCCGTTGCTTTCAAATCCAAAAAGATGATCAATTTTTGCCATAAATTCCATATCACTTTAGGCCATTCCACCGCCTATTGCCCTCAAGGTAATGGCTTAGCCGAGTCATCTAATAAGAGCCTGATCAGTATCATTAAGAAGACCTTGGAAGAAAGCAAGAAGAACTGGCATAGAAAGCTCACAAATGCCCTATGGGCAGACAGATTATCAACTAAGAAATCCATTGGGATGAGCCCTTATGAGCTAGTATATGGCATGGAGGCCAGATTTCCTTCATCACTGGGCATTCCTATTATCAAGCTGCTGCAAGAAATTCAAGCTGAGCCAAATGATATACAAAGGAGGATAAACCAAACAATCCATTTGCAGCAGACAAGAGAGCAGGTCTATGACAGAGCTCAAATTATGCAAGAAAAACTCAAAAGGATGTTTGATAAGAGAACTAAAGCTGAAAATGTCTGTGTTGGCAACAAAGTTCTAAGGTGGGAATCACGAAGAGAAGACAAGGGAAAACATGCGAAATTTGATTTCCTTTGGAGAGGAACATTTGTTATTTCTGCTGTTCAGGGAAATAACACATATTTCCTCAAATCTGTAGAGGGCAGCACTGCTGAAGAAGGCCCTGTAAATGGCCGTATGCTGAAGCATTATCATGATCCCTTTTGTTGAACATAACGCAGCTTTGTATATATCTCTTTGTACATTGATATTTGTATATATCATCACTTTTGTTTTTATTTTGTATAAACAGTCTAATTGTTAGAGGAGCAACAACAAAGTTTGTGAAGACACGGCCAATGCAAGTCCTCTATGTTTAAGCTCTGGCTCTGCAGTAATCTCAGCAAAACAGCAAGAGCAGCGCTGTCATATCACAGTGATTTATGTTAAAGAGAAGCTGTTTGCAGCTTGTAGTCTTCAAGTCAACAGTATCAAAAAGAAAGGAGGATTTTTAGTTTACTTCAGCACCCTTTCAAAGACAAGAAAAGAAGAGCTCCAGTTTTATTCCCTTTTTGTGTTTATTTCACAAGGCAGTGCTCAAGCAAAAGTGTATGCAATATCAAGCACGCAGAAGAAAGCAGGCGATGCTCTATTTTTCATAGTGTTTCAGTTAAGGAGGAGTGCTGCATTCAGAAGTTAAAGTTCTAGTCATTCAGCAGTTAGCACAGAAGAAATTTTCAATTAACAACAACTACAGAGGATCAAGGCTTTCTGACCTGCTGTTCTTGGCTTGTCACAAGGAAAAGCCATCCCCAAGTGGAGCCACTGTTAGCCTCCTGCTGCAGCAGGTTAATCATCTTTCATGATCGACATTTTTACATGCCAAATATGTCATACTTTGCTTGCTGCAATGCTCCATATTTGATACAGATGGCCAGAGGAGTGTCCTTGAGAGTGTGCTAGTCTAAGTGCCACTGTTGTGTTCCAGTTTTGATGAGTAATCCATTTTGATCAGTTTTCAAGTATAGGGAGGTCCAAACAGCTTAATCTTGGCCTCCCTAGGTTTCAATTTCCTGTTGTAGAATATAGAGAATGAACATCTGTCCAAACAGCTTAATCTTGGCAGATTTGTAGATAGGTAGAGAAACAAGGGTGCTCAACAGCTTAATCTGAGCCCCTGGATGCAATAAGTGTAGTTGTAGATAGGAGGACAGCAAGAAGAAAAGAACAAAAAGCTGGGTATGCTAGTTCAAGTGCACCCAAACCAAAAAGAAGAGAAAAAGCTAGGTGAATAGGCCGGGTAGGTAGCTTTGTGGTTGCAGAATCATGGCTTGTGATCCATTTCATATTGTCAAGTGTTATATCTATCATATCACAAGTTGAAGGTGATTTTTCAGTCGGAGGACTTCAAGAAATGCATGTCTAACTTCCCCCTTCTCCCTCTTTCCCAAATCACTCACTAACTTCCCCTAAAGAGGTCAAGATCTGCTTGATACCTCTTAGATTCATGATTCTCCATATCATCTGCCTTGGTGAAGATCTGCTTCACTAAAGGAATGTTCACACTTCTTCTATCAGTCATTTTCCCCCATTGATAGCCTAAGACTTCATTCTTAGTGTTTTTTCTCATCATTATCATATTAACTACTAACTTTATTATGTAACTCCCTATCTCTTTTGCCTTCCCCTACTAAAACTATCTCTATAACTCCCCTATATACTTATCCCCTCCCCTTGGTTGAAAAATAACCATATACATCCTTGGGAATTGCTAAGTTTATCTGAAACTCAGCAAGAACCCTCATTGACCCCTCTGACCATCTTCCAAATGCATAAGGACTCATTCCTTTGCATAGTTTCCCTTCATATGTATAAAAATCATCTCTTTGGCCTTGGTTTGCCTTTATAAGGCATGAAACCCTCTTTGGCCACTAAACCCCTCCCAAAATCACATCACTTTCCCCCTAAGTGCCTTTGGACTCCTTCCAAGGCATAAGAATACAAAAACCATGCAAAAACCATGAAAAACCTTCAAAAGAGGATAAAATCCTCCCTTTTTTGGCTATCGGACCCCTTCCGATGCATTAGAATCCATGCCAAACTATAAAGGAACCCTTCAGATTTCCCAAAAGGCTTGGCAGTTCACAAAAACATGGGTCCGATATAATAAAGTTTCATTTGGACCCCCTCCGATGCGATATCACTATCGGGAGGGGGCAATCATATGTTTAAAACATCATATATAACCCCTCCGAATTCATTTGCCTTGCCTTTTCATAAAAAGTGTGCTCCGATGAGATAAAGATTTGTTTGATCCCCCTCCGATGCGATATCGTTATCGGGAGGGGGCAGTGGCATATATAAGCGAAAATGGCTAAGTCTCAAGGCATGGGGCATAGCGCCGATGGGCTGGACCCGAAAACATATAAAGTGGACCTGTAATAGTATATCGGGTCCGCGCAGTTCGGCGATCACATATATGTCAACCCTCTGCCCCGCCGATTGTCGAAGTCCTGATATAATCGCAGCCATCCATTTTTGGGCCCCAGATCTGACGGCCCAGATCTTGTCGCGCGGCCCCCCACTTCGCATCGCCCCATATACTGCTCCGATTTGGCGAAGCCGATGAGTTACCAAATGCAGTGTTAAGGGTTTTCGGGTCCGTGGACCCATTCCACTGTTAAAAACCGTCGATGGGTCGGACCTGAAATAAAATAAAGAGGGCCTGTATAACTTATCGGGTTCGATGGGTTTCGGCGTTTTTATGTGGCAACCCCATGACCCCGCCGATAGAAAATTGCCGAGTTAATCTCAGCCGCCCATTCAGGCCCAGAGATCAATGGCTCATATTTAATCGCATCACTCCTATATGGCTCCGACCAGCAGAGCCGAAAAGTAATAAAGTGCGGCATAAAGGCATATCGGGTCCGAAAGGGTCCGCACTGTGTGCTCCTATATCCCAGAGCCAAAAAATATTAAAGGGCAGTTTTAAAGGATTTCGGGTCCGCATATTGATTTTGTTAAAATCCGCCGATATGAAATCGTCGATGGGCCGGACCCGATCTCCATAAAGAAAGGGCATATAAGCATTTCGGGTCCGCGGCATTTCGGAGGTTTTATGTGTTGGGACCAATGGTCCACCCCGATGCGAGTTAGCGCCAGCCGTTGGATCTGCCTTCGCGCGATCCAACGGCCAGGATTTAATCTCCGCTACAGTGCCGCTCCCGCCTATGTTTTTCACGAATTTTACATAGAAATTGGTCTTTTTCTGTGTAAAAGAAAAGGCGGCATTTGTTCATATTTTCACATATATGCCCACGCCCAGCTCCCGATAAGGGAATTCATGCATCCCTAAGCTTTCTGAGATCGCTCCAAGGCCCAGTTTTGCTTCAGATAGCCAGTTTCGGCCTCGGCACAGTCGGCAACACTTTTTCCTCCTGTTTGCACCATTTTTTAAAGTTTAAAGCTAGTTTTGATCGGCCAGAGCGCCGATAGCATTCCAATGGCCACGGAGGACATTAGCAGTAGTTATTTTTGCATTAAAAGGCAGAAGGGGGCGATGGGACAGTTTAAAGAGTATTAGCGTTGAGAAAAGGCCCAAATTCAGTGCCAAAGTGTATCAGGATGTGACAAAGAGTATCAGTCCAGTTTTTCAAAGTAGATGAAAGCAAAGCAAGCCCAGCAAAGTCAACAAAGCATCATTCAGCCATTAAGGCTCACCAACACTTCTTTTGTTGCCTTAAAGCCACCTAAAGGCATAGATGAAGGCTTTCAAGGCAGAGTTATTGCAGAGACATTGTTCCCACTCATATTTTTGGAGCAGAGCTGCTTCCTTAATTGCGCAGTTATCACACAGAGGACAGCGCGTGGCTCAAGGCACTCTTTCTGTCCATTTTTGAAGCTGCAGGACCCTGTGTAGCCCTAAAGAGCCATTTTGATGAGGCTGCTCCCTCATGTGCAGCTGATTTAGATATTTTATTGCATTTATTTCCAACACAACTTAGCATTCGAAGCAGTTATTGCACAGATCTCTTTTGGCTCTGTTTTGATAGATAGTTTGAGATATTTTCTCCTTTGGCACCTGTTCAAGGGATGTTTGTAAATATTTTCTATTTAAACAACCCTCTGTATTTATGTAAAGGGTTGGTTGGTCAATAACTTCCTCTCTAGACTTGCACTGCATTTTCTGAGAGTCTCTATAATCAAAGATCGCTGGAATGTTTGGGAGATGAACTGGCTGTTGTGTTTTAATGACTAAAGAGTGACTATGGAATCCTAACGCTTCTACATAGCCCAATAAGTGTTTCCTATCTCTGTTTACAGTTTATATGTTTTATGCCATCATTGTTTCACTATCTAAATAGTAGAAAGAAAGAATAGTTCAAAGCTCACTTAGTTGTATTTTGTTCTCAATTTTTGTGATTTATCTATGTTTTCCTCTGAATTAGTCCTGAATATGAATACTGATTGGCTCATATTTACACTAGTTCCTTCATATATGAATGTTGTTAGGAATCCTTGATTGCTCCTATATAAATGTTCATTCACCTTCCCTCTGTTAGCATAATGAGAACTACTTAGTTGCCTTTCATTCACTGACCTTCATTCCATCCTTATTCCAGCTTGATATTGTTTTATGTGTATCTATCCTGCTCTGTATTCCTCTTGTGACCAAGAAAACGCAACAGCAAGCCTAATCCACGACTCCATGCCCAATGGTTTGAACTTCTCACACTATGCATCCCAACTCTGTTTGAAAGAATCCCCCATCCCACCAAACATAAAAAAAACCCCCTTGAACTCATTAGCTAGCCTAATATCATCTTCAACAAAGCTAAATTATAAAGAGAGAGCCCTCTCTGATTGCAGGTATCCTTTAAGGAGCTTTAAGGACAACCTGAGTGATAATAGAAAACAAAAGCAGGTTTTATTTAAGCATGGAACCAAGCACAAGAACCTCTTTCAAGTTTTACACAGGTGTTATGGTTAAAGAGATATGATTTTGTCTTCCTTGCTTCTCTTTTCGTTGCGCTTTTGGACGCTCAATTTTGGAATCGAGTTTGAAGAGGCTAAAATGTTGTTTTTTCATGGTTTATAGGCTCCACGGTGTAGTGGAAATCTAAAATTTTCTTCATAGGTCTTCAACAACACTCAAAACCTCATTCAAGTCATCAAGATTTTAAGTCAACTATTTGTTGCGCTTCTTCTAGGATTTGTTGCGTTTTTGTGTGATCAACTTCAAGCTTGGATTCTGAACAAATGGGAAAGTATTTTCGAAAATGGGAGGATTTTTTTGTTCATAAAATACCCAAAAAAAATCCTTTCTCATTGTTTACACAGAAGTTACTGTCTTGGAGTTACAAGTGGCACTTTGAGACCCATTTTTTACAATTTTGACAGGCCAGGGTTCCTGATAGGGTTCTAAAACTTTTTGAAATTTGACTTGGTGGACCTCCAACTTGGCATGGTTGACCTAAAATATATTTTGATAATGAATTTTGAGGATTTTTCTATCATATCCCATGATTATATCTTCAACTATCACATTTTTAGTTAGTAAAAAACCAAACCCTAGATAGTAGGATATGGGAAAATTTTGCAAATATTTTATCCATGCATGATAAGGAGTGTGAGGACCAAGTGATAGGGAAACACAAGGGAGAACTCATGTCAAATGCATGGAAATTAACTTTCAGTGAATTCCAGGGGTGCTAAGGAGGGAGAGAAAAGGTATACTAGCCAGTGCCAAGGCATCACAAGGGAGAACTAGGTCAAAATGCTTGGAAATGAACAAATAAGGGTGTAGTGTGCTAGGGAGTCTCAGTGAATTCCATGTGCCCCAAGGACAAAGTTTGTTAGGATAAGCTCAAAATAGTACTTGAAGGAGGCAATCCTATGGTTGTGATAAGGTGTGTAAAAAGTAGCTTCAAACAAAGGGAGAATTTGGGTTGGGAAAAACATTGTTTTGTCAATGACATGGTTGGGTTCCCAAGTCGCAAAAAAAGTAAGGTTATCTATGAGGGCATGACAGTTAGGGAGTTGCAAGGTGTTCTATCCAGGAAGTAATAACACATGCTAGAAATTTCCAAGGAATTTTAGGCATGCCAAGACATGCCAAGTTCTAAGGCATGCCAAGAAGTTCGAGGCACCAGGGTGTGGCACCAACACATGCTAGGGAGTGTTAGGGCCAAGTTCCAGGGAAACACAAGGTAGCAGTAGTTTCAAATGCACAAAAATGAATGAATAAGAGTGTGATAAAGAGTGTTATCTAGCAAGTATGATGTGTGCTAAGTGTCAGGGAGTGTTAGGGAGTGCCAAATCATGCCAAGAAATGCAGGGGATGCTAACATGTTCTACATAGTGCCAAGGGATTATTAGGCATACCAAATGTTATGGCATGTCAAGATGTAAAATTTGTTGCTTAGTTGTTTAATTTTCTGACCATAGTTGGATGTGAGCCTTGTCTTCGTAACTTGTCAGGTTGGATGAGTTGAAATTATACATGTGTAGCCTAAGATGAGTTATAGGAAGCTCTTAGGTGAACAAGGCATAGTCTAGTTTTAGTAATTGTAACTTGGTCAAGCTGTTGTTATAGTTAAGTTGTTGTTATAGTTGAGGCAGAATTTTGTTGAGTTCTCATGTTGCAAAAAAAGTAAGGGTAGTTGTGAGGGCATGATAGCTAAGGAGTGCCAGGGCGTGCTAAGGAATGAAAAGGTGTGCTAACACATGCCAGACAGTTTTGTGGTCTGATGGTTTGATTTAATTTTATGGTGTTATTTTTATTGTCTGCTTTGCATAACACTATTTTTCCTAGTTCATGTGTTGAATCATAGGAAAACTATATTCCTATGACTTGAGGGAAATGATACACACAAATTACTTCTTAACAAATTGACTGACTATAATCATTATAACCTTGGACACATAATGAAAAAGACTCCACAGCAAAGGTCTTAAATCATTATCTTTTGACAAAAAATATAGTAACAGGTACATAATGTCATCAAAAACTCATTGGAATGATCAATGATGACGAACACTTTTTTACCGTCACCAAAAGTAACCAAAAAGAGCATTTGTGAGGGTCAATAAAAGATCGTCACTAGAAGTGTCACCAAATAGAGAATTAGTGATGGGCCTTTAACGACCCTCACCAAAGGGAGAATTAGTGACAGGCCTTTAACGACCCTCACCAAAAGGTTCATTGAAAATGGATTTGGTGACAAACCTTAAAGGACCATCACTATATACACTTACAACAACATTTTTTAAAGACCGTCACCATATGCGACAGTGGTGGTGGACCTTAAAGGTCTGTCACAGGCATGAAGCGTCATCAAAAACTCATTGGAATGATCAATGATGACAAATATTCTTTGACCATCACCAAAAGTAACCAAAAAGAGCATTGGTGAGGGTCAATAAAAGATCATCATTAGAAGTGTCACCAAAGAGAAAATTAGTGATGGGCCTCTAACGACCCTCACCAAAACTGTCACCAAAGAGAGAATTAACGATGGGCCTTTAACGACCCTCATCAAAAGTGTCATTGAAAATGGATTTGGTGACAAACCTTAAAGGACCATCACTATATACACTTACAACAACGCTTTTCTAAAGACCGTCACCATATGTGACATTGGTGATGGATCTTAAAGGTCTATCACAGGCATGACCCTCACCAATGACCTTGTTTCATGTAGTGTCATCCCAAAAAGCTCTTAGTGATTTCTCCTCAGAATGAGAATTCCCAATTGTAATGATTTCGACATCCATATTAACAATGGAATAAATTATGTCTTTGAAATTGGAGTAACACACATGAGTGGGGATCTGAACAAATGAATAACATTTTAGGGGGAAAGAAGAATTGAGATTGTATGACTTGTAAAATTCTAAGAATCAAACAAAAGTCCAAATCATGTCTAGCGATTAAAAATCTATGCCACACAAACAAATGAGCGAGGGGATCTTATAAGTTTAAACAAACCTAAGTAGTATCCTTTACATGAGAGTTCGTGATACAGAAACCATGAACAACCCATTCTAGGTAGTCAGCTTGTTTACCTTGCACAAATGTAGTCTTCCCATAGAGTTGGCTCATGAATTTGGATCACTCGATAATGCAAAATTATAGTAGTTCAGTGAAAAATAAAAATGAAGTTAAATGGAAGGGAACTATGCAAAAAATAAATTTGGCAAGATTTTAGACTGAGCAATTTCAAATCCATACCTAAATACCATTTTCATCAAATTCTTCAAACTCCTCTTTGATGGTTAATGCAATTTGAATGTTAGTTTTTGACCTACGAGACATATATTAGGGACTTTAATTAAAAGGTTGAACTCACAATCTACCAATTCAATAAAGGGGGTAATTTAACTAGTGATCGCAGGTGGAAATTCAACTAGAAAAACATTTAGCAATTATGATGAGGACTTGGTCATCCTTACCTAGGCTAGAACATTTTTTCTAAAAGAATTATCACAAGAGTCACAACTTGTAAGCATTCCATTCATGATCGGGTAGTCAAATTATGGGCATACATTGACTAAAACACAATCATTTCTTTTGGGAAGATAACATCTCCATAAATAATTGATGGTTTCACACAAGTAGAACCATAAGACTGTACCCAACCATTAAATTTGTTCCCCAAAGTATTCTAACATGTTGTTTTACTCCATAAATAAATAAGACAAATAATTAGCTTCCATATTAGAGAAGATGACATTTGATGATTTCGATAAAATCAATGCAATAGCCACTTGAGGTTCACCATGCACTAGAACATCAATGATGAGATCTTCATGCATTTTAACCACTTTTGCAATTTCCTGCTTAATGGACTCAATATTATCTACTCCTGAAATCCTATTACAAATCACAAACTTATACCATCTTAGATGTGCATCTTGGCAGACCATGGTTAAATATATTTTGCAAATTTCCATCTATCCTAACCTATTTGTCTGATTTTTATTCACAATGAATTATGCAATGCTATTACTTCTCATGGAAGGAGCAAATTGTGGTCATTGGAATAATCAAGAGGTTTAATACTTTTCATTATTTCTCTAAATGAAGAATGAAAATTGTACATCGCTAGTGATTAGAGCCTCTGAGTGCTTCAGCCTGTAATTTCAACAAGCCGCTTCAAATATTGTACCTAATGGTTGTCGACTAGCCATCTACAAAATGTTGAAGTTAATGTACTAATAAGATCTCAAAAATATCCTTCGTTCATTAATAAAGGGCTTATTGTCTTTATATTAATAATTATAAGATAGCTTCCTGAGAAAATGGAAATAATATAATCAACAGATTGAAGATAATAATCTAAACAATAGGAGCAAATCATTTGTCAACATACAACATTTTCCAAGGCCTCGTTGTCTGCTCTACTAGAATTATTTCTTTAGGATATTGAGGTTGCATTTAAAGAAAAATATGTTTGCCAAATCATGAATATGTTTAGTTAAACTTACATTTTTAATAAAATGCATTAGAATATAAAAGATCAGGATGAAAAAAAATGGTCAAATGGGAAACATGGCATATTTTAAATGCATGTAAAAGCTAACTCTTGAGTTCAAAAACCTAGACTGTAGTTATTCCCTCATCCAAGGTGTTCATGCCTAGAGGAAATGTATTCCATCTTGTAATTTCAATTAACATTGTGATAAGCGCCAGTATTGCAGCAAGAATGTTGCAACTCCTAGGGCTACCAACTTTACTTCATAAACCCGGGGTTCATACAAACTTGGAGGTGATAGTGTTGTACTATACAAAAGTAGATTTAACAGTCTACTCTTTTTGTTGTTCAACAGGGGCGATAGACCAATAGGGTTTCTCAAAACGGTCTTCTATTGACTAGAAGAATTCTGACTACCAATTGGAGAAGGGGACATTATCCTAAATGAAAGAAAAGAAATGTTGCCTATTTTAAAGAATGAAAGACTGAAATCGAAGATGCTTGTAAAGTAACATGAAATCCTCTATCTATTCATTCACACATTTTTCTTGCAAAAGAAACTTAGCTTAACCCTATTTATCACATGTGATGATTCAAACTAGTAAGCATGGAATCTGATCTAGGGAATATCAACTACTGCATGCATGTGCTAATTAAGAAATAAAAGAACTAATTTTCATTATTTTTTTCTTTTTATGAATGTAAATGCTAATCTTCAATTGTTCTTTGGCAGGGGAGACAGGTATGGAGGAAGAGGGTTAGAATGGGATTAATGGTATGGAGGTCAAGTAGAGGCCTAATCCTAGCTTTAGTGATGATTTTGCTAAATCTAGGCTCAAAACAAGCTGCTACAGGATTTCCTATAGGAAAACTACAAGATGTCCTAGTTCTTCTATAGGATCCTCTGTTTTACTACAAGAAGAAGCCGAAAGCTTAGGAAGTGGTTTAGAAGGTGGAATGAAGCTTGGGAAAGTTAGAGAATGGGAGAATAAGGCATGGAGGGGGTGAACGCTATCCAGAGCTCAATCAAGTGATTCAAGATGGTTGGATTTGCTTAATAGAAATGGATATTTTCACTTATAAAACAATAATTATGATTGAGATTTTAGTGGATTTTGGTGACATGGGTGGATAAGTCTTGGATGAGGAAAATGAGATGAGGTCTCCATGCAATGTAGAAGATCCTAAAACAACACACATTCTTATATACTTCTATATAATAATTCATTTATACACAGGAAAGAATGGCTACGTGCATGAATGGAAGTTCTTTGAAATCAATAGAAGACCTAAGACATCAGAAATGACAATTGCAACTTATCCTATGAAACTTAAATATAATTAACTACTCATCAAGAAACCCTAGATTATGTAGCAAAGCAAGAATTCCACTTTTGGGTTGCATGAAAGTGTCCCTCATGTTATGATCCCAAAAGAGAGAGATGAGGTCAAAACCACTATCACCGGATTTTCTGAAATGTCTTTTTTCACTATGATACCATTGTTCTAACTATCCACAAATGGAAGCAAACTAATTAATTATACCAATATTTGAAAACTAACAACACCAAAATGAGTTCAACAGCTAACTATGAATCTAATCTAAGCATACATCTACAAAAAGAGGAACCTATGTTGCTAGGGTTGCACCCTAACCCAAGAGCTTCAACTCTCTCAGTCAACTCAGTTCCAGATCAAGGGAATGCTTCTCATTTTCATTAAAATATAAAAAATACACAAGAGTGATCAGTCACAATGTTTTAATTTGAAAATGCTTCTTGGATGTAATGAACAAAAATTTGAATCCTAATGAGGCTCTAGGATTTCTTATTTATACAACTAAAGTTACCAAAAACTTCCTTAAATTAAAGGAGCCTTGGCTCCCAATCTCAAGATCAACCAGTCTTCAACTATCACTAGCTTGGCTGCCAATGATCTTAATGGCTCGGTTGCTTGCAACTCTGAGATGATGATATTCGATGGAGGAATCTTCAAGTGAGTGAGGTGTTAAGGAGGGAGATCCCATCTCCTAAAATCCCTATTGCTTTTCTCGTTCGAGTTCCCACACTTTAATTAGCCAAAAATTCACTCCAAAATCTGTAATCAATGCACATTATACCACTAGACATGACATCTCATCTTTATCCTTCTCATCAAGAAAAATATAACAAAACATGTAAAGAATTCTAAGAAAACATGATTTTAGTAAGTTGGAGAGTTGTATTAAGATCCATATAATTTACCCATTGATGAGCCTCATCATCACCCCCTTACTGAAAGCATTGCTCATCCTCTAAGCAAATCAAACTATGTCCATTTCTTTCATTGCTTTGGTGGCCTCCCTGACATTCCAGGCTTCTGTTGTAGTTTCCTCCTCTTGTGGATACAACCTTGCATGCTTCTTTATCTCCTCCCACTGCTTTCTTTCTTCTTCCTCATTTCTCCCGTCTAACATACCAAAAGTCAATGGTGGACTAAGTTTCAAGGCAATCCAATTTACTTTCAGTGTATGTAATGCTTCCTTATACATTAGGATCGTTTCTAGTGCATCCCTCATTTTGTTAGGATAATTATACTCCCTGGTCTTTATGTTGTAGGGCAAAGTGTTCCACCTCCTTTGGTAGGCTTGCTGGCTTTCATCACCTAGCAATCTCAACATGTCCTCAAAATGAGTGGCTACTTGGTCTTATGCAGCTAGGTATCTTGGTGCAAGCTGCAGATCATTGGAAATTAGATTGTTTGTGCTAATGCTAGCCATGGAGTTGGGTTGTTCCACTTTGATGAAAAGGGGTTATGTTTCTTCTCTTTCCAATACCATTTTTACTTCCATAGCCCTGGCCTCCTCATCATTCATCCATGATGCTAAGGCGATCAATTGTAAGTCCCCTAGCTTTGGATTAGGGTACCACACATTCAAATCTGCTAGGGATAAGTTATGTAGGTAGAATTTAGATATCTTGGCTCTATCCTCCTTAGTGCTTTAGCCGTAGAGGTTAGTGAACTGCCTATAGTCTTGGAAAGGCATAGTTCCTCTTTGTGCAAAGGTTTTTATTTGAAACTACATCCATTGCTCTTTGAGGTATAAGGCATATGATTTTTTTTGCATCCTAAATTGGAGTACCTCCATGGATAGAATTTCCATAGTTTCCAATTGGCCCTCCTTCTCCTACAATTGCCTCCTTAGCCATGTGTTCTCAGCCTCTAGTTTAGAATTCATCATTCTTTCTATGTCTCTTATGATACTCAACTCTCTACCCATTTCTAGCATCTTTTCTTCCATATGGCCTACATCCTCTACACTTTTTCATTTAGAAATTTGCATCCAATGATGTGTCCTTTCGCTCTCCTTTTCAAGTTCAAAGAATAGAGGGATGGTAAATTTTTATGGTATCACTCTGCGCCCCACAACGAATTTGTAATAGGAGTTGAAGTTTGGCTATGGGCTAGGTTCCTTCAGCTCTTGGGACTCTCCATTTACTATTTCTCGAGTATTTTTTGCCTCTTTTCCTTCCCTTTTCCCTTGAAGTCCTTCATTATCTTATTTTTGTGCTTCTTGTAGTTTTGAAAGGGTTTCTTGTAGGCTTTTGTGTGTTTCCTATAGGAGATCTTTCCTTTTTTGAAAATGGGTCAGAGGTTATTTAACTTTTTTTGCTAAGGTTGACTTGATGACATGCCTCCTAACATAGGTGATTGGTGACCTTGGGGAAACTTGTTGTGATGTTCCTTCTTCACCTCTCTTTCTTAGAGGGGCTAACTTCTGTTGTTGTTTTAGTGTGTCCTATACAAAAATGGGAAACTTGGAAGGGGCTTAAGGTCTCCCTTGTTTTATCCTGGTTCTCTTCCTTGTTTTGAAGTATAGGGGAGTCTACATCTTCCTATTTCCTTTTGATTGATAGGTGTACTTAGAGCAATTAAGGCAATAACTGCCTCCTTCTCTGTCAGCTCCGGAAACACCCATGGAGATTCCTCTTCTTCCTTGCTCTATATTTCAGGACTTGGCTCATCCTTTTGTAATTCTTCCATGTTGTATTTTTCATCCCTTATTTCATCTAGTTCCTCTTCCTCTTCTTCAGGCTCTTCTCCCTCTTCATCATATTCTTGTTTTTCAAACTCTTCTCCTTATTCTTTATCACTAAAAGTAGGGTCTCTGTCATACTCAATGGCTTGAATTTCATCTTCTTCATTCATGTCTACAAATGTTGACCACATATTAGGGATTCTCAAGTTGTTCAGGGAATCTTTGAGTATGAATTTGATTAATCCATAATGTACCAACTGTTGATGCTTTCCTACTTGTAATTTAATGCTCATGTCTATCATTGATTGTAACAAAAAGTAAGGCACACTAAGTCTTCTATGAGGAGGTATCTCTTCTCCAAATCTCAACTCATGGAGGAGTCTAAACTGGTACCCATAGACTATACTGAGTCTACCCTCACAGGAAATATAATTGGCAATATGGAATGCTTGCCCTTCTAATCCCATTTCTTTCTACAATTGGTTCTTCTCCATCCAAGAAAAATCTCTTCTTAGCAAAAGTGTTGCTATTTTTTTCCTCTTTCCTCCATTCAAACCTTAGAGGGAGTGTAGTGATCCTGCTAATGCTCTGATATATAATTGTTACTGAAAAACTCCTCACTACAAAGGTGAAACTAGCTATAGCTAGAGGTATGAGTGAAATTGAAAATTCCCTACCCACATCATCATCATATCCCCTAAGTAGCTCGAAGAATCCAAGCCATGAATGCCTTGTAAATATTTCTACCACAGGAGGATGTCGGTGTATTCTGGTTGTTCTGGTGGGCTCCATTTTTTTGAAACCCCATGTCATATTTTCTCTATGTCAAACTATTTTTATGAGGTTTGGGTGGCTACAACTTAAGAGCTTCTCTAGGTGATGAAGGGATAGAGCTTACTCTACACAATCTCCCACAAGATCCTGTCTATCTCTATGCACACTGTAAATACTTGAAAAAAATGACAATTTATTTCCTTTTCCTATTTACAAATGAAAACATAGAGGATGTGGCACCTACCTTTCTCTGCAATGCTTTGGTGATGAGAATTCTTGAATTGTTTGCCTTAGGCACCCATTTACAACGTCTATGACAATTTTCCATGTTTCCTATAGCTTTCCTATAGTTTCCTGTAGGTGTTCACTGTTACCTATAGCTTTCCTATAGTTTCCTATAGGTGTTCACTGTTTCCTATAGTTTCTCTGTGTTTCATGTAGGTGCTCACTGTCGGTAGGTCAAGACTAACTTTTCCTTTTGATGGCTCCTCGAGGTTATCTCCGCTCTCAAACTCTAAAAATGAACAATACTTTGCATGAAATTCAGGTAATATTTCTATTTATGGATGATTTTGTTGGGTGATGTGTTGGCTGGCCGAGTACGTATTTATCCTTTCGAACTGTTGGTCCCACTACTCGTTAACATGCCACCCTTCCTCATAATCATCACCCATTTATGTTCACCATAGCTTGACCACCTTTCTGATTTATTCCCCTTTATGTGACCTTGCCAAGTGTCAAGCTCACTAACACTTTACTTTTCGTTATCCCACTGAGGGTGGCCAAGTTAACTGGCCACCTTCTCTTATAAAATAAACTTTCTACATATTCCTACAGTTTAATCATATTAATACTTATGATGGAGTATTGATGAGGTGACATACCTATTGGTCCTTTTCCTTATTGATGCATGCTGGAGAGTTGTGTTGTTGTGTTGCTCATGACCGAGGTACATCTTCTTTGACTTCCTTTTTCATTTTTTTTTTATCTTATTTTGTTGATGGGTTGTCTCCTTGTGGATGTGCAGGTGTTGGCTTCCTCTGTTGATTCTGAGCTCTAAAGGAGCTTCATTGTTCTTATAATTATGCTTCTCCTCTTTCATGGTGCTGAAGGTTAGGCATGGAGTTGTTGTTTCTTCAGAATAGTACTACTACACGAAGTCCTATAGCTACCCTTTTTTTCATTTTTTGTGTCAATTCTCTACTTGGAGGGTGAATAGGTATTGGGGTGAGAAGAAGGTGTCTGCATGGATTGGTAGGTGGGTAGGTTGTTGGTGTGATGCCTCTTTGATGTTATTTTCTCTTTTTTCTTCATTTTTAATTTTTTTTTCTAACTTGATTTTTTTTTTATGGACATAGGGGGTGACATGGTCATGAAGAGGGTTGGCTGAGGTGTGGTGAAGTCAATGGCATTCCTTTTTTAGCCCAAAACAAGGCTGCATCATAATTTCTCCATCGGACTGCCTTTCCTGTAGATTTTCAACACTTCCTGTAGTACTACATGAAACTTCTTTAGTAATTACAAGATATCCTGTAGAAAGCACATAATTGCCTGAAATTTGAATTTTCCTGTTGTTGGAGATGAGTATGGTTGAATGAACATGGGAATTATGGAGCAGATGAAATAGATGAAGAAAAAAATGGGGTTGTGTAGGGCTTACTTTCCTTTGATCTGTGTTTCCATTATCTTCTTTGAAAACTTTCAAAAACCATAATTGTTATGAGTGGGTAGGTTTGATGTCATTGGCATTATTTTTGTGCTTTTCCTCTTCTTTTTTTTTTGAAAGACAAACAGGTTGCCTCAAAGGAGGCTTTCATCTTGGTGGCCTGCCATGGGCACCTCAAAAGAGGTTTTCACCCAGAGGCCTTTTATTTTCCTTTTTTTTTGTTAAAACACTGTTGGGTTGCCCCAAAGGGGTTTTCAACCGAAGAGTGGAACTCAGGCACCTCATGGAGGTTTTCCCCTAGGTCTCTTTTTATTTTTCTTTTTTCTTTTTTCTTTTTTCAAAACTTCAACATACCTCAAGAGCCTGGTGAGGTGGAAGTCGAGATTCCTTCAATAACCATCACTACCTTGCTGATGTTACTGATGAACTCCTTCTTTTACAAAGGCTTTTTGTAGACTTTCAACCTGTACCCATTGAAAAACAAAGGGATACCTTCTTCATCAATGGTTCTTATCTAAACATCACCATTACCATGGAAATTTTGTACCACATATGGTCCCAACCATCTGGTCATCAAATTGCCTTTGAAATCTTTGTACTGAGAGTCATACAATAGGGTCCAATCACCTTATTGAAACAATTTGTCTTTGATATTCTTATCATGCCATGTTTTTCTTTATACTTGAGTCACTTATGTTTGTAGGAGGGCCTACATCCTAAATTCATTTAACCCATTTAGCTGGAGAAATCTCTCTTGTTGTGCCCTCGTGCCATCTAGATCTGATTGTGCTACCATTATTAAGGTGTTGTACTCAAATTCAATGGACATCAAAGTCTTATTCCCATAGACAAAATCATAAGGGGTGAAACCAGTGGTGGTCTTCCAAGTTATATTTTAGGCCCAAGTGTCCTCCACCAGTCTATTTTCCTAATCCTTTCTGTTGCTGCTAACCACTTTGTTCAAATTTCTTTCCAATGCTCTGTTTGTGACTTCTACTTGTCCATTATCCTGAGGGTAGTAAGGAGTGGACATTTTGTGCTTGATATTTTGTTGCCTTAAGAGATTCTCAATCATGTGTGAGGTGAATTGATTGCCTTAATCAGTTACCAGCTCTCTTGGGTATCCAAAATTGTAAAACACATTCTCCCTCAAGAACTCAACCACTTTTTCTTATGTGGCTACCTTGACAGCTTTGGTTTTAGCCCACTTTGTTAAGTAGTTGGTGCACACAATGATGTAATTTTTACGTCTTGACGGAGGATCAATGGGCCCAATGAAATCCATGCCCCACTTGTCAATTGGCTCAAAATTCACTTGAGGTTGCAAAGGAATTTCATCCCTAGGAGTATGTTTCCCCATCCTTTGGTACCGATCACACTCACTGACATACCTTCTTGCATCCTGGTGGAGAGTGGGCCAATAATAACTAGCTTGTGGTACCTTGAATGTTGTCATTTTGGCTACAACGTGACCTCCACAAGGCCCATCATGATAGGATAGAAGGATATCAAAAAATTCCTCCTCCCTGACACATCTTCTCAGAATTTGATCTGGGCCCAACTTGAAGAGATTGCCCCCAATCCAAGTGAATGGGGCACTTTTCCTTATAGTTTTTCTCTTCTCCTTGGAGGATAGATTTGGAGGGAACTATGAAACTACTAAGTATTTGGCTATGTCAGTACACCACAGAGAGAGAAATGGAATGGAAAATAAATGATCATCTGGCAGCTGGTCATCAACCATTCCTTCCTCACCTGCACGCAAAGTCAATCTGGACAAAAAATATGCAACTAAATTTTCTCTACCAAACTTATCAAAAATAGTTAATTCAAATTGTTGTAACAAAAGTAAGCATCTAATAATTCAAGCATTTGCTTCAGGTTTGTTCATCAAATATTTAATGGCAGCATGGTCGGTATGTTCAAATGTCTGGTAACCAATAATGTAAAGTATAGATTTATTCAATGAATGGACAACAACTAGGATCTCTTTTTCAGTCATTGTGTATTTTAACTCGGTTTTGGACAGATTTTTTATGATGGAGTAAATGGCATAAGGTAGCTTATCATCTATCTGGCCCAAAGAAGCTCCTATAACTTTGTAAGAGGCATCTGTATGTATATGAAAAGGAAGATCCCAATTTGGGCCTTGGAGAATAGGTGCAGTCGTCAACTTGTCCTTTTGGGCTTCTAGGGCCTCTTGGCAACTTTCTGAACATAAAAATTTAGAGTCCTTGGCCAATAGACCAAACAAGGGAGATACTACCTTGCTAAAGTCTTTTATGAATCTCCTATATTATTCGACCAAGCCTAAGAAACTTCTGACATCCCACTACTTATGAGGAGTAGGGACCCTATTTATGATAACTATCTTATTTGGGTCTACTTTCAGTTCTTCTTGGGATATTGAGTTCCCTATAACAGTCCCTGTATTCACTAAGAATTCACATTTCTCGGGACTAAGGGATAAGTTCATTTTAATGCATTTGTTTAACACCTTTCCTAGGTTAGAGAGAGCCTCCAGGAAATCGCACCCATAGGGGGTGAAATCATCCATATAAATTTCCACTGAATCTTGGAATTTCTCTGAAAAGATGCTCAAGATTGCTCTCTAGAAAGTGGTAGGGGAATTGCATAAACCAAAAGGAAGGACCCTATAAGTAAAGGTACCCCAGGGACAGGTGAAGGTGGTTTTATCTTGGTCCTCTAGGCTGATCTGGATTTGATTGTAACCACTGAATCCATCCAGAAAAGATAATAACTTCTTTCCTGCCAGACCATCTAATACTTGGTTAGTGAAAGGTAGAGGGAAATGGTCCTTTTTGTGGATTTTTTTAGCTCTTGGTAATCCACATAGATCCTCCACTTCCCATTTTTCTTTGGAACTAGAACTAGAGGAGACACCCACTCACTGTTTGAGATGGGGTAGATTAACCATCCATCCAACAACTTGTTCAGTTCCTCTTTGACTATATCCTTGAGGGTTGGGTTCATTCTCCTCTGAGGTTGGTGGACTAGCTTGTAACCTTCCTTGATGTAAATGTGGTGAGTACACACTGAAGGGTTCACTCCCTTCATTTCCTTATAAATCCAAGCAAAGGCATCCAAATTCTTTCTTAGCATGTCACGTAACTCCTATCCTTGGTGTACAAAGAGTGAGGGGTTGATTTTCAATGCTCTTTTAAGGCCAAATTCTATCATCTTGAAATGAGTAGGGTTTGAGTCAGCTAAGCATAGATTAATCCAAGGTGCGTCTTTGGATTCCTTTACTAAATCCTCAAGAGACATGGTGTTGGGGGATTGATTTTGGAGGATGTGTTCAATCAGGTCATCTTCATCAAGTTTCCCCCTTCCTACAATAGAATCTATGGTATAGATTGGGGAAGAGTAGACTTCATCTTCTTTCTCCTCTTCTAACCATAAAGGTAATTCATGCTCTAGAAATGGTTGAGTATGAGGGTACAAGACCAATTGCTTGGACAGATTCCAATTTTAATGGTCATATTCCCAGCCCTCCAACTTATGTAAGCATTGGTAGTGAATAAAATTGACCTCCCAAGGATGAGAGGATAACCATTGAACTTGTTCCTAGGTTGGAGAACTAAGAAGTCCGCAGGGTATTCCCAGGAATCATTGGAGACCACCACATCCTCAAAAATTCCCTCAAGAGTTAGTGTGCATCTGTCTACAAGATGCAAGACTGTTGTGGTCTTTCTTAATGATCCCTGGAGATTTAGTTTAAGCATACTTTCCTTAGTCAACACATTGATGGCAGTAATAAGGCTGATCAAGGTATGTAGGACAATGGTGCCATCGATGTGTAAATATAGTACATGACTTTTAGGATCTATATACTTTGGAAAAATCACCTGCTCCAGCATTAATTCAGACAATTGTCGAATGAGATTAATGGTAGGGTTTTATTTATTCGCCTTCCCATATGTTTCAAACACTTCTCCTTGATTAACTTGTTGTAGATGGGGACATCTTTGATAGCTTGGAGAAGCATGATTTGACATAGATTTTTCAACTCACCTAGAAGTTCAGTCTCTTACGAGGTGTGTTGGATGGGATGGGTTAATCTCTCAGGAAAAGGAGGTGGATTTTCTTGAGGGACACTTTCCTCTTTTTCCTCTTCACACTCCTGAGGTGGAGATGGAGGTTGGTTATCCAGAAGCACTCTTCTAGATCTGAGGTTCATTTCATGAATTTCCACAACATAGCTAGGGTAGGATGGTTCTCCATTGTATACATGTTGAGCCTATCTGTTGCTCAGGTTCAGATTTGGTTGGGCAGGCATCTAAGGTTTTTTAGGTGGAGTAGGGTGTTGGATCTATGGTTGAGATGGAGGTGGAGGAAATATATTTGGATCTTGGTTGTATGGGGGCCTCCACCCTTGGGATAGTTCATTCCACTAAGGTTGTGGAGGAGCATATGGCTGAAATGGATGGTTGGCAGATTAGGAATAGTATTATGGTGCAAAAGACTAGGGAGAAGGTGTGGACCATGAAGGATGAGCAGGAGGGAACCAAGGGGGAATGGATGTATTCTTCTTAGGGTTGTAATATGAATAGGATGCCCCTTTCATGCCCTGTTGGTATGGTCAAGGTATTTTATGCCTCCTTTGATTGATGTAGCAGAGTTGTTCATCACCACTTTGGTTCCCTGATGCACAAATTTTAATCCAGGCAGGGAAGGGAACTTGTTTGTGGAGTGGTTTTCCTCACAGACCGAGAAAATTTCTGTGAGATTCAATGGACATTCGTTCCTAGGGTTCCTCCTGGTTCAACTAGGTAGAAGTTAGCTAAGGTTCTCTCTAGTTCCACTTGCTTCCTCTTTGTTTACATGGTGTCCATCTGTTGAGAAAGGGTATGGAACATTTCACTCTTAAATTCTTCCAACATGTTCCCAATTTCACTTTTTATGGATGTGTTGGAAGAGGACGAGCTGGGCACAACTTGATTAGCCCTACCCTTATTTCTAGCTACCCTAGAATGATTCCTGAAAACTATCTTGATATCATCATAGGGTAACTAGTAGATGTCCCCTCCTATCATCGAGTTTAGGGTTTCTAGGAGATCTTTCCTGATCCCCATAAGAAGGACTAAAGTGATTCTAGATCAAGGGTGCACCTAACCCATTTATAGCTATGTTGGAATCTTTCCTCATAATCATCAAAACATTCATCCTGTCCTAAGGTCATCCTAAATATTTCCTCTTTTGTATCTTTAGACCTGCAATAGTCCCTATACTTTTTGTTGAAGGCTTGTTGCATCTGAGCCCAAGTGGTGATACTATCACCAGGTAAACCCATGAACTAGTGCAGGGCTTCATATTTGAGATTAGATGGGAATAATTTCAACTTTTGATCATCAGAGGTGTAATCATAAGTCCTGCATATGACAACAAACTAGAACAGAAAAGTATGTAGGTCTTTTGACGTCATGCCATGAAAGTGAGGAAGAATAGAGGGGCTAATGATTTTCATCTTAGCATCCCCATTAGTTTCTCAGATGGAAAAAACACCCTCATCTCTATGTCTATCTCCCCTTTCATTTCTATTTTCATACATGGTGTAAGTTGGTGGAATGGTCTCTTCTTCTTCCCCCATAGGTTCTTCAAAAATTTCAAGTTGTTCACCGAATGGGTCATCTAGCTCACAGCCATCTAAGAAGAGGGAAGGTTGGATGTTTGATGTGGTGGGGGTATTTGGAATTTTTTTTCCTAAGTTGTCTCTACCCCTACGAGGCATGAAAGGAGTTTTTTTTTGTTTTTTTCCAGGTTTTTCTTTTGTTTTTGAACTTCTTGTAGAATGGAAAGAAATCAAAACCAAATTGCAACTACTTACTAAATGAAACTATTTGCAGAATGAGAAAGAAATAAGGAAAGAAAGAAAGAAGAAATCAAATCTACTTAGACACCTCCCCGACAATGGTGCCAAAAAGTGATGAGCGCAGTATTGCAGCAAGAATGTTGTAACTCCTGGGACTACCAACCTTACGTCATCAACCTAAGGTTCATATAAACTTGGAGGTGACAGTGTTGTATACACAAATATATGTAATGGTCTACTCTTGGCACTGTTCAACTGGGGTGATAGACCACTAAGGTTTCTCAAATCAATCTTCTATTGACTAGAAGAAGTCTAACTACCAATTGGAGAAGGGAAAATTATCCTAAAAGACAGAAAAGAAATGCTTCCTATTATAAAGAATGAAAGGTTGAATTGGAAGATGCTTGTAAAGTGACATGAAATCCTCTATCTATTGATTGACATATTTTACTTGCCAAAGAAACCTATCTCAACCATAATTATCACACGTGATAATTCAAACTATTGAGCATGGAATCTAATCTAGAGAATATCAACTTTTGCATGCATGTGCTAATTGAGAAATAAAAGAACTCTTTTTCTTTATCTTTTGATGTTATGAATGTAAAAGCTAATCTTCACTTGTTCTCTGGCAGGGGAGAGATATGGAGGAAGAGGGTTAGAATGGACATAATGGTATGGAGGTCCAGTAGAGGCCTAACCCCAACTTCAATGATGATTTCGCTAAATTCGGGTTCAAAACACTCTGCTACAGGATTTCCTACAGGAAAACTATAGGATGTCCTAGTTCTCCTACTACATCCCCTGTTTTACTACAAGAATAGGCCGAAAGCTTAAGAAGTCGTTTAGAAGGTGGAAGAATATTCGGAAAGGTAGAGAATGGGAGAATAAGGCATGGAGGGGGTGAGCACTATCCAGAGCTCAATCAAGTGCTTCAAGATGGTTGTTTTTTCTCAATGGAAATGGAGATTTTCGCTTATAAAATAAGAATTCTGATTGAGATTTTAGTGGATTTTCATGACATTGGTGGATAAGCATTGGATGAGGAAAATGAGATGAGGTCTCCCTACAATGTATAAGCTCCTGCAACAATACACATTCTTATATGCATCTATACACAAATTCATGTATAAATAGGATAGACTTATTAAATGGAAGAAAACGGATCTATTACCATCTAATTGCTACTTGCATGAATGGAAGTGCTCTGAAATCAATACAAGACCTAAGAGATCATAAATGAAATTTGAAACTTATCCTAGGAAACTTAAATGTAATGACCTACTCATCAAGAAACCCTAGATTATGCAGCAAAGCAAGAATTCTATTTTTGGGTTGTATGAAAGTGTCCCTCAAGTCATGATCCCAAAAGAGAGAGATGAGGTGAAAATCGTTATTGCCAGCTTTTTTGAAATGTATTATGTCACTATGATACGATTGTTCTAACTATCCACAAATGGAAGTAAACTAATTAATCATACCAATATTTTCAAAATAACAACACCAAAATCAGTTCAACAACTAACTATGGATATAATATAAGCATACATCTACAAAAAGAGGAACCTCTGCTGCTAGGGTTGGGCCCTAACCCAACAGTTGCAACCCTCTGAGTTAAAACAGTGCTGGATCAAGGGAATCCTTCTCATTTTCATTAAAATATAAAAAATACACAAGAGTGATCAGTACAATGTTTCAACTCAAAAATTTGTCTTGGCTACAATGAACAAAAACCTAAATCCTTATGAGGCTCTAGGAATTCTTATTTATACAATTTAAGTGCTCTAAATATTGTGCAGATTTTGTAGATGCTGAAATTTCCCATTAAAATTTTCAACAATAGTGGCAATATGAGAACCATTATATATGTCGAATGTGGAGTTGTTAGCTTTGGTTCATATCTCCTTCAGCTTGATATTGTGGAAATGTCTCTTTTGTACCATAATTAGATTCAATTGGATTTGGAAATATGAACTCGTTCAATTTAAGTGAATTGAGAACAATGAGGTTATCGTGTCGAACCAGATCATTCCAATTTTCACATTGTTCTAGGTGTAGAATTGATTGACTTGAGAGGGATGGTATATTATTGCTAGTGAAGATAGGTCACTGAAGCCAAGGGGATATTTTTCCTATTATTTCACCTAAAGCATATATGAAATATGAGAAAGTTCTCCGGATATTGAATTTTTTGAGAAAAAAAAATAAAAATTGAAACCTAATTTGTTCATACTTGAGTTGGAGAGAAAAACAGGGGAATCTAGCAAGGTAGTATGGTTGAGACTAGGGGGATAGTCAAATAAGAAGATCTCACCCCACGAAGTTAACAAACAAAAGGAAAGCACTTAAACATGGATTCTTTCAATCTAGGTGCATTGAATCACACTCGCATATCCAATCTCTTCACAAAATTTCCACCACCAGTCCTTAGAGGTCATTTATGGACTTGCCCAAACTGCTTGTCGACACCGATCCGGTCACAAAACCCTATCAAATACTAAAAAGATCATTATATTTATATTTATTTCTACTATTGTTTCTTTCAATAAAGTCCACCAATGATAAGGGCTTTAGGTTTTGCTCTTGTGCCTACGAGATTTCAATCTGTGGACCTGCGAGAAGCCGAGAGAAAAACTAGGAACTAAAGCCCTCCACCATTATAGAGGCAATAAATTTTATTGGGCTAGTTAAGGGGCCTAATCTAGAATCCTGATATTGTTATTTTATTCATTCCCTACCATTCATTTGCAAGAAGTTTGATGACAAGTTTATTCCCCACCATAGATTTTTCAGGAGTTTCGACAAACCCCATCTTGTTATTTTCCTCATTCCTCATCATAGATTTCACAGGAGTTTCGCATACTAGTCACCATTTTGAGAACTAGAACCCGAAAGGATTTCAATAAAATGGATAGATAGAGGAATTTACTATCTATATGATCAATAGAGTCCCCTAAAAGTCATGAAACTTTTTAATCATTCATGTTGGTATATACAATGTGTATCCATCCAACCCATGTTCCTAGTTTGTGTGAATAAATTCGATAAATTGCTATAGGACTGATTGTCTAGGTGAAGGAAATTGATGGTGACATTGTTTCATATTTTTCTCTATAATAAAAATAAAAGTGCTAAAACCCAAAATAATTGATTACTAAGAGGTTTTCTTGAAAAAACCCTTGAAGGGACTTGCAAGAAAACCCAAAAATGTCAGTCAGGTTTCATTACTTCAAACAAAATTAAATGAATACCATCAAAAGGGTTATGAATTTACCCTATTGTTTACAGTGTGAAATGATGCAGAGAAAATCATATTACTGTGGAAAAATGAAGCGCAATTAGACACTAGAGGAATAATACTAAAAATCTTCTCCTAACCCTCACGCATGGTTTTTCCTCTGTCCACAAAAAACAAGAACATTGACAAATAACGAACATGACAGTAGCGTAGTCAAATACTAATTTTGTCTTAAATTAAACGTGTTATATTGTCAGGTAGTCAATCAACAAGAATAGTATGGTTAACCTTTCATATGCTAAGCGTTGTAAGATTGCTAGATAAAATATGGAAAATTAAATAGCTGCAAATCCCTATTTAAAATAAAAAAATGTTTTATAACTATCTATGTCTAATTATCTAAGTTAGCTCTTAGGAAATTGTGTAGATGAATTTTAGTTGATAAAATTAAAGAAAAAAAATAATTTGTTTGAAACATTACAATTTATAACTTAAAATTCTTTATGAATCTCCTTATATCATCAAAAACATTCAAACCATATTTACACATTGAGATGTTTTCCTTTAGAAGGCATAGAGTTTGGGGTTAAGTGGTTATAAAAATGGAAAGCTAAGGATATCAAAAGAAGCCAAGAAATTTAAGGACATCGAAAGATATTGAATAGAAATCATAGAAATTGGAATACCTATCCTCATCCTTTACATTCACAACATTTTGAAATTTCAAGTTAAGGAATAGAGTTTGGGGTTAATTGGTTAGAAAATGATAAAGCTAAGGGCATCAAAAGAAACGTGGAAAGTTAAGGACATCCAAAGATACCAAGTAGACATCATAGAAATTGGAACACCTATCCTCACCCTTTACATTCATAACAAATTGAATTTTCAAGTTAAGTAAAGTTCCCTTAAACCCTAGACTCAAATCCTAATGGTCCCTATTTTTGAAAGTAAGGAAAAAATAAATTCCCCTAATTACAAGTCGCCATGATAACCCATATTTCATCCAAGATGCATCGAATTATATTTGAAATATATATTAGTGTATGGCTAGAAATATGTAAAAAAATAATTGAAGGCCACACCAAAATTATAAGTTTCAAATTAATTGTGGACCACATTTTTATATTTCAAGTAAGTGTGGAGGAGATTTGTAATAATGAAACTAATATCCCATTTTTCTTAATTGACTTCAAAAAACACCTTTAACATGGTGCTTTGAACTAACCTTGGGAAAATATTAGAGCTAAAAGTTTGTTTCTAATTGAGAGTTGTTACATTATTGTTATACATGAATGCTAGTACAAGTGTAACAACACTAAATGCTCATCAATAAATTAATTGCAATGTAGGAGTTAATTATGGACCACATTGTTATGATTCAAATAAATTTGGAATATTTTTCTAATAATAAAACTAGTCCCTTACGTTTTTTCAATGACTTCAAGAAAACCTTTGAGCTTAACTAAAATTATAACATTAAGGAGTGGATAAAAGGAGGGTGTACTTGTGATCCATTAATTATCGTGGATATTCCACTAGACAGTTCATCACAACATATCTGATAAAATTACAATTAAAAGTTCCAAATATACACTATTGTAGTTTTACATATTTTAAATTTATAGACATGTAGATTATTTTTAATAGCATATGCATGAAAATTAAAATTATGCATGAAATAGAGAATGGAAAAATAAGATCTCACAAACACATTTAACACATGATATGACCTTAGAAACCCTTCTAGGAGAAAAACCGAGCTAGAAGGTGAGGGTACTCTACTCTATTTCTCTTAATGGAAGTACAGAGAAGTATGGCTTGTGACATGGGGTTTGATACAATGCACAAATATTCTTTGTGTGCTCTACCCCCTATATCTCTTGGCTATTTTTTCTCCAGTATGGAACAAATGCACTCAAAAGAATGGAGCCCCTTTTCCTCCTGGTGGCTTGGTTATAACACAAATTGATAGCATACTAGTGGTGAGGTTTGAATACCTCAACTCTTAACCAAAGTTACAATATAGACTCTTTTAGAGTCTTCTACATCGTAATCACATGGATAGCCCATTTTTCAAGAATAATGGCAGATGACATGACATCATCTCAAATTATGGAGGTTAAAATAGGAAGGTCAACTTCTAAGTGGCATAACTTTCACATATGGATTTTGATTGATGTGATTCTTGGATTGTTGGAAAGGTATCTATGTGTACAATAGGGAAAAAATGTGCCACACTACAGTAGAAATTTTTTACGCCCAATAAACCTTTTATGATGCTTCAAAATGATTCTAAAAGGTTTCAGACCCTAATTTGCAAAACTAAGTCCCGCTGGTAAAAAATGGCCTCGATAGTTGATTCCTCCACTTTTTCCACTGTTGAAGGGTTGAGATGGATGAAAAATAATATATTTATCCAATTTTGAATCATACATACACCTTTTCGTGGGTGCACCATTTATATTTGTCAGGAAGTTTTCCTTTCAACCCAATTTTCCAAAGGTCATGTTACCCCTATCTTGTAGTTCTAGACTTGGTTTGCAAAATTGCATCTTTTGTAAACTCTACCTAAGAATCTGGTGTCGAATCCTCAACAGAAGGTAGGACTTGTTCCTCTTCCTAATCTACAATTGAAGGCTCATCGAGTTTCAAATTCTCTACATTCACAACTAAATAAATGCACATATATTGTGAAAAATTGAGTCGATAGGAATTATCACCCACCTTTTCTAGTATCTTAAAGGGACCATAACTTAGATCCTTGATTTTATTACCAGGACCCTATAGCCTCTCTTTGTTCAATTGTATACATAGTCTATCTCTCACCTTGAATGATTTCTCTATTCAATGTTGATCATGTGTGGACTTATACATCTCCTCTGGCTTCTGTAGTGTCCCTTGTACCTATATATGGATCTGCTTGATCTTTTCTATACAAATTGTAGCCCTCAAGGCGTCTTATATAAAATCTACCCTCACTCCTCCTTGTTGCCCAAATGCAATGTCCAAAGGTGAAGGTGACAAATATACAAAACAAATTTTGAATGGGGACTTTCCTATTGAAGTGTGGACTTCTCTGTTGCAAAAATTCTATTTATACACCATATTTTCTAATGCAGGAAGTACCTAAGACTATTATAATTAGTTTTGACCTTGAACATGTTTCCCACTAGATATGGCTGAAACTTGGCTAATGCATGCATAATTGTCAACATTTATTTTTCATAGATAGAATAAGCATGTTGATAATATTTGAGCTTCTTACTCTCAAAGAAATTGGATGATGGTTCTGTGTTAGAAAAACCGCAGTTCCTTCCCCATTGTCATCACAGTTCAAATAGGTACTTTCCTATGGAAGTGAGGACTTCTCTATTGTAATACTGCTATGTATACACCATATTTTCTAATTAAGGAATTACCTAATACTATTACAATTAGTATTGACCTTGAACCTATTTCCCACTAGATATGGCTAAAACTTGGTCAATGCATGCATAATTGTCAACATTTCTTTATCATAGATAGAATATGCACATTGATAATAGTTGAGCTTCTTACTCTTAAAATAAATTGGATGATGGTTCAATGTTAAACAACCCTGATTCCTTCCCCACAGGCATCACACTTCAATACAAATTGTTGATAGAAGTCCGACAAGGCTAAAACTTTGCGTGAACTCGTTATTTTCTTTAGTTTCTCAAATGCCTCCTATGTTGCCTCTGTCCATTCGAAGGTCCCATTTTTAGCTAGATCAGTCAGTGGGGCTGCCAACTATGAATACCCTTAACAAATCTCCTGCAATAAGTAAAAATACCTAATAAGGCCCTCAATTCTATTACACTTTTTGTAATGGGCCAATTGAGATTGAATTCAATCTTCTCCTGATGTACTTTAACACCATGGCCTCCAATTACGTGGCCAAGGTATAAGATCTTTGTCATGTCAAACTCACATTTGGATATTTTTTCATTGAATTGTTGTACCTATAATATTCCCAATACCTCAGCCAAATGTTGTAGGTGTTTCTCCCATGTTCGACTTTAAATCAAGATGTCATCGAAGAAGGCCGACACAAATTTGCATAATTTCTTGTTGAACACGTGGTTCATACAAAACTAAAATGTGGCAAGGGTATTAGTTAATCCAAAGGGAATCACCAAAAACTCACAGTGTTTGTAGTAGCATATGAAAGTTGTGTTAGGAATGTCCTATTCCTGAACTATGATCTGGTGATAACCTGAGCAGAGGGAAATATTTGAGAAGTAATTGGCCCCTTTATACTCATCAATCAATTCTTCGATCCTGAGGATAGGGTATCAATTGTTGATGGTATGCTTTATTTAGTGCACGATAGTCTATGCACATCCTTAGGGATCCATAGTTCCTCTTGATCAACACAATGGATGAGGAGAAACGACTTGATATCGGTCGAATGTGTCCTAATGCCAGCAACTACCAGATGGATTTCTCTATTTCATTCTTATATACCTTGGGATGTCGATAAGGGGTAATGATGACATACTTGACCCCTTCCTCTAACTCAATGATCTTCTCAAATCCTCTATTAAGAGGTTATCCTAGTGGTATATCTCACAAAACCTTCTAGTGCTTTTGCAAAAATTCCATGATGTCGTAGGGATACTCTCTATGTTGTTCTATTGGTTTCTTCTCCATGATTCGGAATTTCACGACATATATGATATCCCCATGTTGAAGATATGCCTCCATCTTATTGAATGTCACAATATTGGGTGGTTATGAATGCATTCCTCTCAACGTAACCTTCTTATCATATGGACCTAAAAATGAAAACTCCAAGTCTTGATAGTTCATTGTATGAGTCCCAATTGAATATATCCATTGAAATCCTAATACTACATGTGAGTGTAGACATCCACAATTTTGTTTTTATCCATAACTGTGTAGTTCACATTGTTAGAATCATATTAGGGACTATTTTAGTGTATGGAATGCAGTTTTGACTGAAAACACTTATGTGATAAATTTGGCCAAGAACCCAAAGTGCCATGATTGAATGAAGCACATAAATTCAAAATAATGTCTGATTCGAAATCATGTTGAGGCCAAGGAAATACACCGACGACATTCTTCCATAGATGAGAAGATTGTAAACATCTTCACTAAAGCACTTGGAATGGAATAGTTTGAAAGGTTCAAAATGATGCTTGGACTCACCAACATCCCTTTAGATTAAGGGTGGGAACGTTGACACCTAATTTTTGGGATTAGGAAAAAATATGAAAATATTGTAAATAGAAAAAAAATAAAGGAAGTTAGAAGACAAAGAGAAATTGGTAGATGAAACCCAATAGTCTCCCTCTCCTTGTATATATTCATATTATTTTTTAATGAAAAACACAATTTGATTTGGATTTACAAACTTGGCATGATAGGAAATACACTTAGAATAATTATATTAAGTAAACGAGAGCAGTAAAAATATGATGAAATGATAGCAATCACAATCCTTAGACATTTTTTTTCCTTTTTATGGCATGTGAAGCATCAAGGGGATCGCATAAGATGATTTCACAAGTCTAGTATGAAGACAAGGTTAATGTGTAGCACAAGGGATGAGTGGATGAGGGTAGCATGCAAGAAAGTAGAGAGGCAACCATTAGAATGATTTGAATTAGATAGAGTGGAGATGGCAGGATAGCACATAATTCAGGTGAGCACAAAGGAGCACAGATGACTATTGATATGAGTTGGGCCAAACTATCATTTGGGTAAAGTATGTAATACAAAATATTGACCCATTCGAAATGGAAGGATGCAACCTTCTTCAATTTGGAACAATTTCTTGTAAATGCAACAAGAGAGTTGGCTAAGACAACAAGAATTTGACCAAGTACCATTTGGATTATAATTTCTAACATGAGATGAATATTTGGTGAAGGATTTGGAGGGGAAATGCATAAGCTTATATGGGTTTGGATAGTGTGTGATTGCCCAATGTCTAACATGATTGGGTGGGTCATTGCACAAGTCATGACACAATTTTCTTACATGAAAAAGTGTAGGGAGATAAGTTATTATTAGTTAGAAGCAAAGATAAGTAGGCAAACAAAAAATAAATAAATACACAAGGTTTTTCTTGAATAAGGAATTTATATTCACTAATTATTCTCTCATATACATCCATCGAGCTACGCATATTCTCTCTTCTTTCTTCACATTACAATGTCCCAACCAGAGGTATATAAACATCAAAATTTTTAAATATGGAATCAAGCAAAATCTAACTTTCCTTTCCTCATGCAAACTAAGACTTCAAGATTTAACTAAACTTTTCTAACTTTCCTTTAACTTAACTCAACATTTTTCTTTATCTTGACTCAACTTTTCTAGACAAAGCATTAACCTTCTAACGCTGACTCACTTGACTTCTAATATTAGACTTGAACTTCTTTCCTTAACTCTACTCTTCATGTATTGCATGCATACGAGATTAATTACTATTTATAAAACTCCCCCTTAATTACGACCATATGACTCAACCTAAACTTAATTGTGACTCAACTAGGCATGCTATGCTTGCAGTACAAAATTGACTCAAAATAATACAATGCAAATTTTTCTTTTTCATTTCTTCCATATTCTATAGCCTTCAAATTGCTTCATTTTTAATTATGCTTTCTTGATATAAGCTCCATATTTATTTACTTGTTCCTACTGTAATTTTTCTTTGACTTCTTTTATATTTGTTATAAAAAACAATTTAGGCTTTCAAAGCCTCTATTCTATAGCTTCCTCTTAAAATATTTGTTCGAACATGGACTACTATCACAACTATTCATCTTCAAACTATGAATTCTTCCATTCTTCTTGTCCTTCGTATTCCTGATCTTCTTTTTGCCATATTTATTGATAGTATAATTTTATCTCTTCTTGACTCCATTGTTGAAAGTTTGTTTCAACACTTTCTTCTTTGTCTTCATAAACTTCCATGCCCCTTCCTAAATCTTTTTCTTGATATTCTCTTTCAACTATAACTATAATTGGATTGTTGTCCTATCTACTTGCATACTCAAAAATCAATGTTGAAAACATCTACATTATGCTATGCATTGAGAGCTTTCTCTGCTTCTTCTTTCTTCTCTACCTCTTCAACAACATTGAGGTTATCTTCCACTATTATGTTGTTAGTGGATATTCTCACCAAAATCTCATGAATCACTTTATCATTTTCTTAATCATCAATTGTTTCTAGATCGCACACTACCTCATGAGAAATTCTAACTATTGCTTCATAATGTTTTGCTACAATGGTAGCTTCAACCTTCAATTCTTCATCAAACACGACACTTCCATATTTCCAAAATCAGTCCTTCTTTCAAAAAAGAGACCACAAACTTCATCAACATAATTTTCATCCACTCTGTAGTGAGAAATATGAGCATGAATGTGCTCATTAACAATTTCAACTTCACCAAATTCATCATTTGTTGCTGGATTCATGAGAGATGCACTTTCAGCTCTACAAACCACTACTTCATATGGAAATTTATTTTTTATTCTCAAACTTAAATTCCTCGAACTGTAATGTAAAGAGGTCATCATCAACTACAATCATGCCAGCTACATCACACCGATTTTTCACTTTTTTATTGGAAGCTTCACAATCATCAACAAGGTCTATTGTTGGATTCACCAGTTCACAACTCACTTTGCATTCACCATCCACATGTGTCTCGTCACAATGTGATTCACCATCATCTTCACGATCCACGTTACAGTGGGGTTCTTAAGCATCTATATGCTATTGCTCTACTTCACACATAGAGGTTTCAACTTCTCACTCTGCAATATTTTCTATCTATTATTCATCCATATGCATGTCTGGATGATGGGTTTCACGTTTATACTATTTATGACCATCATCCACATTTGAGTGGGATTATCCAAACACTGTTTTCCTCCTAGAGTCTTGCTCATTTACTCTCAGAACTAGAGTTGAATTTCTATTGATTCTTCAATAGACTATAACAGAATTCATTGCTCTATGTCACTTTCATTTATACCAAATTCTACTTCCAAGGTCTTCCAAGCTTCCTACGAAGATGTAGTTTTTGCTACCTTGCACAAGGAATTCTCATCCAATGTGTGTTTTATAATATCCAATACCAAGTTATCACATACTTCATCATATGGGTTATTATACTGATACTCAACTCTTTACATCGAATAAAAGTTTTAATTCTGACAATTCCTAAAAATTAAAATTTTTACCAGTAATTTTGGAAGTGTTACCAGATCTATCCTAATCCATTCATCCTCAAATTGTTATACTTCATCTAATTGTATTTTAGATGCCCGAACTATGGTGAGAACCTATATGATCTCTTTGAAATACTTTGGCTCTTCCTTTCGATTTATTTTCTCGGTTTGCTTCAGTAGACTTGCTTTGTGACCCATGATTGTCGTATTTCTTTTTTCTTCTGTCATCTTTCCTAATTGTGTCAGCCTTATAGAAATTAATGTCACATACACTTGATTATATTTAAAACTAAACATTTTAACCTTCACTTTAACGGTGGCTCCCAACAACTACTAGCAACTTTGCTAAGCTCTTCTACGCATATTCATATGGAGGCTCATGGCTACAACTTACGGTGGAGACTCATTCTTTAGTGAGTCATGGTGGATCTTTCCTCTAGATATGGTGGTGGCTCTCTAGGCCACTCACCCTAATATTTTAGTAGTTGGGTTTACAAACTATCAACAAGCTCTAGTTTCTACTTATGGACCAATGGATGCAAACTTTGATTTGTAGGCTACCCACAATAACCAAGGCTCTTAGTGGAAGTAGCTCATAACCTTCTTAATCCTTTGGTTCTTTGAAACCTTGCTAAACCTTTCTCTGATACCACTTGTTAATTAGAGACAGAGGTAAACATTCAAACGCTAGACAAATAAGTACACAAGATTTTGATTGAATAAACAATTTATATTCATTAATTATTCTCCCATATGCATCCACTAAGTTGCTGCTAATCTCTCTTCTTACTTCACATTACAATGACCCAACCATGAGTATATAGGCACTAAAATTTCTAAATATGGATCATGCAAAATCTAACTTTATTTTCCTCATGCAAACTATGACTTGACACTTTAACTAAACTATTCTAACTTCACTTTAACATAAATCGACATTTTTCTTTTCCTTAACTTAGCCTTTATTGACAAGGCATTAACTTCTTAACTCTGACTCACTTGACTTCTAATATTAGACTTAACTTTCTTTCCTTCACTTAACTTAACTCTTCATACATTGCATGCATACGAGACTACTTACTATTTCTATCAAGTGAAATGATTTTGATGTATGGAAAAGTTGTGATCGATGGGAGTAAATAAAACAGGAAATTTGGGGATAAGTTTGTATGAATTGTGTGCTCTTATAATTTTTAAATTGCTATATGAGACTAGAGTTCACTTGGTTGTAACACATTTGAATATTTGACAACTATTAAGCTAGTTGGGTTCTTGATTATATACGATTACTTTCATTCATATCATTTGCATATTGTTTATGCTAAGGTATAATTGTATGAAATGATTATCTACATACTTCAATAAGTGTTAAAGTTATGAATTTTAATAAACGTTAAATATAAAAATTGAGGTGTAGTATGGAATCACGTAGTTTCAGATTGAGAAAAATGATGGGATTAAATGAGTCATGGTGCACCACAAACCTATAATGATGGGCCATATGGGTTCACTAAGTTAGCCTCTGATATCAATGACTATAGTGGCATGGCAATGACTTTTTAGGTTAAATTAAATTTTATGCTAGACATACACTTTCAGCCTCCTTTATAATTTATTTATATATATCTCTATTAAGTGAGGAAGATAACTCACATAGTCATTATTCCATAGTTAGAAATGATATCAATTACTAATATTGTTGAAAATCGCAACAAGAAATGCTAAAAATAGAAGTGCTAAAAATAGCACTACTAAAAATAGCAGTTTGGGTACCAGTGCTAGATTGGGAAACAGGGAATGAAAAATGGAAGTGCTAAAAATAACATTCTATTTTTAGTAGTTCAGGATGGATTCCTATTTTAGTCAGTCCCTGGACTAAAAATAGGAAGTAAAATTCGAATTTGATCTTAGCAGTTGTTTGTAAAATAATTAATTAATTCATCTTGAGTTAATTAGTTGTGAAAAATCAAACATGAAGTCTATGTGAGGACATGCAACAGTTTATCTATTAATTGAGGAATTTATCCATCAGTTAAAGAGATAAGGATGAGTTCTAATTTGATTTGTAATTAGTTGGCTCAGTTAACAGAGTCAAGTCCAGTTAGATTGATTTAAATAGTTTGTTTAAATTAATGTAAGTTTAGTTAGTTAATGCATGCTTGCATATAACTGCTGCACTTCAGATAACTGAAGATTCTCTCATGAATAACTCATGCATGTTAGTTCAGACAGAGACACAGTTAGAGAAGGGACAGTGTACTATCAATTGGATGAATATTTTTCCTATAAAGGAAGCTCATCCATGATGAGGATTTATCTCCTTCAGGACTGCGTAGATGGATCAGAGGTTAGTGAGTGTGTGAAGAGGCCAATTCATACAAGTAGCTGCATTGGACCCCAATCAAAATTGTGCAAAAGAAATACGAGGCTTGGAGGGCAGACCAGAGGTTAGATAGAGGCCTTTTATTGTTTATGAGTAGCAGAGGTATTTTAGAGAGAGCAAGATAGCTTTTGAGCTAATTCTTTTTGTAATACTGGTTATATTTCCACTTGTATGATAATACAGAGTTGGGGTTCTAGGCCGAGGCTTTCCCTAGGCAAATTCTTCTGTGTTATGTGTGATTGATTTCTCCATATCATTTATATGTGTTCTTATTGATGTTGCTCATGTTCGATTAAGCTTTCGCTAAATTGGTTGTAGGAGTAGATCAAGTATTTTGCTTTAGTCTATTGCATTATCAGGTGATCTACAGGTGGGAATTTCTACATGGTATCAGAGCACAGGTGATCAAGGAAGAATAGTATACAAGAAGGAAGAAGTTGAATTTTGTGCTTCCTGAATATAGAAATCGAGTTCTCATCACATCTCTATTTCACCTATGGCATTCTATGGTTTGAGACTTGAATATGCCCTTGATGGCAGTTCGAATTATATAGCCTGGAAGGATCACATGGAAGCAGTACTAGAGGATAATGGTCTAAAGGACTTCATTGATCAAGAAGTCCTCAAGCCAACTAATACTGCTAAGTTGGCTGAATGGAAGAAATCTGTGGCTAGAGCAAGGAGAATCCTTATGGAGGGGGTTCAAGATCACATAGTATCGAGCCTCCATGGGAAGGAGACACTGTTTTTAATGTGGAAAACTTGAAATATCTATATCATAATAGCAGTGATTAGAGGAAGCTGGCACTGAAGCACAAACTTCGAAAGATCAAGTGTGAAAAGGGCAACACGATCTCTATGTATCTGAACAAGCTCACCACATGTAGGGATGAGCTTGGAAGTGTAGGGATCATGACAGTTGATGATGACATGGTGAGTCTTGCACTCCTCGGTCTTTCTAAGAGCTCGCATAGCTACCAAGCCTCGGTTAATGGAAGAGAGAAACTGCTAGATTGGGAACGACTTTGGTCGGATTTGATGCAGGAGGAGATAAGAAGAAGCACCAGAGATGGTTCTTCATCCATGGAGGATGAAGAAAACTATGCCTTAGTGAGTAAGGTGAAGAAGGGGAAGGAGAAGGTTTCTCTTTCCGAATTCAGTTCTTCCCATGGTGGGAAGAAGTTTGACAAATCGAAAGTGCGATGCTTTTGTTGTCATGAGGTGGGCCATTTTGCTATGAATTATCCACAGAGGAAATCCAAGAAGGGATCCGAGGAAGGATCTGAAGGTGAAGCACTTGCTTCACAGTTCGAGTTGGATTTCACACTCTTCGCATGCATAGTTTCATCCTTGGTGGGAAGTGGTTGGTTTCTTGACAGTGGAGCTTCTTTCCACATGACCGGCGACAAGAGTTTGTTTAGTACTTTGGAGGAGAAAGATCTCTCGATAGTCATGGCGATGGGTAATGATGAAAAGTATAATGTCTAGGTGTAGGCATGGTTATTTTTCAGAGGGAGCATGGAGCTCACCTTACCTTGACTGATGTCAAGTATGTACTAGGACTGAAGAGAAACTTGGTGTCGATTGTGATGCTGGAATGGAGAGGCTATGATGTATTCTTCAATAAGGGAAAGGTTTTCCTTAGACACATCATCATTAGACAGGTGAAGCATATCGGTTCACGGGTCAAGAACCTGTATGCTCTTGAGGTTCAAGATGCATGCAAAGCCTTGAGTAGAAAGGCAACTGATGGAGACTTGGTGGTTGAGAGGGAGAGTATATTACCTCTCAACATGTAGCGCTAGAAGAAGTCTCGGATGATTATGGAGGAGCCACTATTGGTGCAGTGGCTTCAGGAGGTTGTGGAGCAGTGACAATAGGGGAAGCTGAGTAGAGATCGAGCAGAGACATCTACTCATGCAGAGACTTCCAGTAGGGGGAAACTACGAGCCATGTGGGCTGAGGGATCACATGTAGCCATACTTCCAGGTAGGAGGTGGGGCGATGTGGAGTGATCATCCCAAGGAGGAGGGGCAGGATCCTTGAGGTACCCAACCTCTTTGATTTGACATTGCTACAAGAACCCAATGACGAGTAGCAGGATTGACTAATTGGGTAGAGATAGATACAGATGGAGTAGCAGAGAGAGTTACAATGCAGGAATCCCAAGACAATGCAGAGTTAGTAGGCTGTAGCAATGTGAAAGGCACAAGTGCGTTGCACCAGTGAGGACAGCACAGAGAGGTATGCAACGGTGCGAGATGCATGGAGATGTTGCAGTAGCGCAGAGTTCAGAGAGGGAGAACTTGTAAGCAGCAGGTAGAGCTTCAGCATAAAATTATGTTTCTAGCCCAACAGAGAGGTCAGTTGGGAGTTTTTTTATACCGAGAGTTGCTGAAGCAACCACACTTGGTAGAAATGTTGCATGCAGAACATTCTGAAGGTACAGGATCAGGTTCGAGAGGAATCCTTTCTTGTTGAGAGGGAGTGTTGAAAATGGCAACAAGAAGTGCTAAAAATAAAAGTGCTAAAAATAGAACTGCTAAAAATAGCAATTTGGGTACTAGTGCTAGATTGGGCAATAGGGAATGAAAAATGGAAGTGCTAAAAATAACATTGTATTTTTAGTAGTTCAGGATGGATTCCTATTTTAGTCATTCCCTGGACTAAAAATAGGAAGTAAAATTCGAATTTGATCTTAGCAGCTATTTGTAAAATAATTAATTAATCCATCTTGAGTTAATTAGTTGTGAAAAATCAAACATGAAGTCTATGTGAGGACATGCAACAGTTTATCTATTAATTGAGGAATTTATCCATTAGTTAAAGAGATAAGGATGAGTTCAAATTTGAGTTGTAATTAGTTGGCTCAATTAACAGAGTCAAGTCCAGTTAGATTGATTTAAACAGTTTGTTTAAATTAATGTGGGTTTAGTTAGTTAATGCATGCTTGCATATAACTGTTGCACTTCAGATAACTGAAGATTCTCTCATGAATAACTCATGCATATCAGTTCAGATAGAGTCCTAGTTGATATCAGAGAAGGGACAATGTACATCAGTTGGATGAATATTTTTCCTATAAAGGAACCTCATCCATGATGAGGATTTATCTCCTTCAGGACTGTGTAGTTGGATTAGAGGTTAGTGAGTGTGTGAAGAGGCCAATTCACACAAGTAGCTGCACTGGACCCTAATCAAAATTGCACAAAGAAATAGGAGGCTTGGAGGGCAGACCAGAGGTTAGATAGAGGCCTTTGACTGTTTATGAGTAGCAAAGGTATTGTAGAGAGAGCAAGATAGCTTTTGAGCTGATTCTTTTTGTAATACTGGCTATATTTCCACTTGTATAATAATACAGAGTTGGGGTTTTAGGCTGAGGCTTTCTCTGGGTAAATTCTTCTGTGTTATGTGTGATTGATTTCTCCATATCAGTTATATGTGTTCTTATTGATGTTGCTCATGTTCAATTAAGCTTCCACTAAATTGGTTATAGGAGTAGATCAAGTATTTTGCTTTAGTCTATTGCATTATCAGGTGATTTACATGTGGGAATTTCTACAAATATTACTTGGTTTCTTAATAATGCATTCTTGGTTTTTTAATTGTTGAATGAAAATCTTTACCAAAATCTTAAAAATCTTAATACCTAACAATAAATTAATATCAAAAAATACTAAACTACATTTTGTGTATATATATATGCGTGTGTGTGTGTGTGTGTGTCTTTTTACAATAAGAAAAAGTTTAAATACTAAAATTTTATCTAATAAATAATTAAATTGTTTATTTATCTCTTTGATATATTTCTTCAATAGTGAAAAGAAAATTGAGATGTGAGTATAAGACATATGCAAGGATCAAATTTTTGACTTTTCATTTAGAAAGAAAAAAAGAAGATTTAAAATGCATATATTGATGAATTTGTATTTCAAAATTTTTGGATTTCTTATGTATAGTTTTAAAATTGATATATATATATATATATATATATATAGATATATATATATATAACAATTGAGAAAATATTTAATTTTTTTCGTAATATTGTATCTAGTTTCTTGCAAATTTATATTAACGTTTTACATGAAGTAATTTGAAAATTTCACATATTTAAAAAATAAATAATTTTAGCTCATTGAGTGTAACTCAATTGAAAATCACCTTGTTATGAAGTATTATGTGAATGTATGATATTCAAAGTTCAAATCCCTGTGAATTAGGCCAACCAAACAATAGTAATTTGTATCTATTTATTTATTATATTTATAGAATGTGGTATGCATATTGTAATTGTTTTGAAACCAAATTATCTTTAATTTATTAATATACATTTTAAATAAATATACATTAAATTAAATATTTAAAAATAGTTAAAAATATTCTACTTTTCAAAATCTTATATTTTAATTTTATAATTAATTAAAAAATGAATATAATTAGCATATTCTAATTTAACATTTAATTAAAAATGATTAATGAAAAAGGAAAAATATAATATAAAAGAAAGAAATTGATATGATTAAATTTCATGTGGTTTGAATAGCTATTTTCTAAAATTTAAAATATAATTAGCCCATATCTACTCATGGAATCTCTGAGCAAAATTCTCGAATGCAACGACTGACAACTTGTCTCTAATCGTATTAGCAGATATCGAAAGGGCAAAAGAGAAATTGATGTCCGAGAAATATTGCGAGGAAAAGTTATCGCATTCTTCAATGTTAGCTACCCCCACAAAACAAAGAGTCCAATGAATCCTTGTCTTTATATAAGATAACATGAATGGTAAGTGAAATAGCACCCTCATTATAGAGGTGAGAGGTCGTAGCCTACAAGCTAGCGGACTTAGGGCACACTGTTAGAGTCAATTTTGCAAGTATTAGATAATATTGCCTTAAGTTGATATGATTTTGTCTTAATTGTTAACTGTCTTAAATGGGTTTTGTTTTAATTTCCATTGCCTTAAGTGACTGTTGTCTTAAATATAAAGTTTTGTCTTCAAATATTTTTTTCTCATACTATTTTTGTCTTAAAGAGAGGGAACAAAAAATGTGATAAGGCCTCCAATGAAGGCATTAAGGTCACGGTGGATGATAAGACAACATCCATAGTTCAATAAATTCAATAAATCGAAACAATAAACAGTGAATATATAACATCGACATTAGATGCTAAGAATATAAGTAAGCATATCGTGAATCTCTCTAACACCCAAATTGACCAAATCACTTTAGGTCTACTCAAAAAAGGCTTAAATTTTTCTATTTCCCCGTGTACCATCCCTAAAGAAAACATTTTGTGCAACATTGAGTATGGGATTAAAGATTTGCTAGACAAAATTAAAGAGATTATTAGACAAGATTGTTCCATCATCCTCAGAAAGGCTAAACTACCCAGAAGCAACATTTCCAAACAGGAATACCTTGCTCTCAAGACCTTAAACCAAAACCCTAATATTGTGGCATTGAAAGCTGACAAAGGTGGTGTGACTGTTATAATGAACACAAAATATTACAATGAGAACATGCTAGACCACCTAACCAATAGTAGCTGTTACATTAAATTAAAAAAGAATCCCATAAAAAAGGTCTCCAAGAATGTTAATAACTTGATAAAATTGAGCAATTAACAAAATATCAAAAATATTATTGAAACCAATCCATACACTCCTAGGATTTATGGAGCACCTAAAATTCACAAAGAAGGCATCCCCATTAGACCCATTATCAATACCATTGGGGGCCCCACTTACCATCTTGTGAAATATCTTGCTAAAAAACTTAGGCCTATGGCACAGAACATTAGCTCCTTTGTCAAAGATTCCAATCCCTTCATCAATGAGATCAAACAAATAAAACTAGACCAAAATGACATCTTGGTGAGTTTTGATGTAAAATCTCTCTATACCAATATTCCCATAGATGAAGCCATGGAAGTAGTCCACAAAATCATTGATCTTGACACAACTAAATTAGTAGAAGTATGTTCAAAATCTACCATTTTCAGCTTTAAAGATGACATATATGAGCAGACTTGCAGTGTGGCCATGGTACCACCTCTGTCTCCCATCATTGCCAAATTGTTCATGGAACATTTTGAAGCTAAAACCATTGAGTCTTCCCCATTAAAACCTAAGATTTGGAAAATATTTGTCAATGACACTTATGTCATTTGGCCTCATGGAAAAGAAAAATTAGACATTTTCCTAGAACACCTTAACAGTCAGTCAAATCCTATAAAGTTTACAATGTAAGTAGAAGAGAATGGCAACCTTCCCTTTCTTTACATCCTAATCAAGAGAAACCAAGATGGCTCAATATCTCACCAGGTCTATCATAAGAAAACCCACACAAAACATTACCTTCATGCCAACTCTCACCATCATCCTTATCAGAAACTTGGGGTGCTTAACATTCTAGCAACCAGAGTTGTGCGTATTTCACATCATGATCATTTTGATCAAGAGAAGAACCACCTCATGGATGTTTTTGAAAAGAATGGATATAGAAGACACCAAGGTATCAAATATTTCAAGAGAGCGGAGAATCCTATAAACAAACAACCTATGGATGATTGTGCTGGTAAGGTTCACCTTCCCTACATACTAGGCACCACTGATAAGATTTCTTACATTTTAGAAAAGAACAATATGAATACCACCTTTAAACCATGAATACCATTAGGATATGTTTGAAAATGGTAAAAGATTCCATCAACCCTAAACACCACAAAGGGGTTTATTTTGTTCCTTGTTACTGTGGCAAAGCGTACATTGGGGAGACCAGTCGATCTATATTAACTAGGATTCAAGAACATGCCGCTGACATTAAGCATAACTGTTCCAAAACCTCAGCTTTGGCTGAGCACTCTAGCAAAACCAATCATCACATTTGTATCGAAAACTCTTGTGTTGTGGCCAAAATTGATCATTATCACCACAGAAAATTTTGAGAAGCCATCGAAAGAGGAAAAGACCCTAACAATGTCAACCGCGGTGATGGTTGGAAAATAAGTGATAACTGGATTCCCACTCTAACTATGGATTGTACCTTCTCCTATATGCTCCATGCCCCATTATCCCTTGGTCCTCATTATGGTCTACCAAACCCTAAAAATTATTATAATAATATTTGAATTAATAACAATAATCGAGAATGTATCTATTTACTCTTTCAATCTTTAAATTTATATTAAAATTAAAATCATTTTAATTTTAATTAAACCTTAGTTAACTCAATCCCAATCAAGTATAATTAAAAACTAAAAAACTTTATAAATCAATACATAAAAATTAATAATAAAGATATAATAATAATCTAAAAACATCAAAGACTTAGGAACATCATTAACAAAATATCTTAATAAAGCAACATCACTAACAAAATATTTTAATAACTATCAATTAGAATATTATATATTTCCATAAATTTGAGAACATTAAATCAAGATAGTTCATTATCATAATGATAATAATAAATATGCAATTAACAATGCATATAAATATTAAGTTTTAATTATAATTTAATATTTTTAATCATACAAAATTTAAACATTATTGTCAATACTAAAAAAAATAAAAATTAATCATTAAAAATCTTGTAATTAACAAAAACTAATTAATTTTGCAAAAAACAATTAGTTAGTTAATAATCATTAATAATATTAGGTCATAACATTTAATTTTTCATCAATAACTATAAATACAATTGTCAAGATTTAATAATCATTAATAAAAATTTAATAAACATTAATAAAATCAATAAATTAAAACTAAATATGTTTCATATCTTTATCAAACTTGTCGGCTCCATGCATTCCCATCCCAACTCTCTCCTCTATTTATTACCCCATTAATCTCTGACTTATTCACTCATGATGAACCACAAAGGTTGGTTCGAAATGTCGATTACAAAAAACATAGATGAGATGACTCCGGAAGATATCACCACACAAAATATAAAGTTGTCTTAAAATATTTTTTCCTTAAACTATTTTTCTCTTAAAATATTTTTGTCTCAAACTATTTTTGACTTAAATGTAAATTTTTGTCTTAAAATATCTTTGTCTTAAACTATTTTTGTCTTAAATTTTATATTAAGGATAATTCAATTGATATTAAATTTTAATGTAAAACAACTAAAATAAAAAGTGACTTTTTAAAACAAAAGATTTCTTTTGTCTTAAAAGTGTCATTCCTATGGTAGTGGGGTTTACTTGATGCTAGGTTCAAATTCGTTCGGCGATTGAGTAGTAATTATAGGCCCACACAATTTAATAGGAAGCAAGATGGAGGAGGGTTTGTCTTCTTTTTCTCACTGAATTTCATCACGTCATCAATGTTGTATAAGTTTTTAGAGAATTTCATTATCTTCAAAATATTACAGATATTTTTTACATAGAGGTTCAAATTTCATAATTTCTTTGCTCTAACTTTTTGGGGAATCGATCAATCACCAATTCCCAGTTTGTCCTTGTTGTACCTGTTCTTTCATTTTGATTCAATGTCTTATTCGGATGACCAGGGCACCTTGCTATAGAACTCTAGGTAACGCATTTGAGCAAAACTACAAACAATCTGACTTGACCTGGAAACCTTCTAAAACCTATAAAAAAGAATGAGGATGGCTACCAATCTTGCAGATTTAACTAAGCCTGCTTCATATACCCAAAAAAATGAATAATGATACTTTGAAATGTTTCAAATATATTTTACCCTACTTCGTTTACACTAAGGGTAGACGAGGGTTGAGGTTATGCAGAGTACATAGTAGATTGATATTAATGTTTTGAGGAGGAGATCAAGTAGGTGGATGAATTATTTCCAACATCGAGTTGGGTCCGAAAAATGTGAGAAAAATATGACCAGGCCAGATAGATTGGAAACATGCTCTACTCATGATAGCCTTTTTCTTCTATCCAATTTGATTGACTCAATAGGAATTAGAGTGATTTAGTGATTTTCATAGAGAATAGTGACCAACTTCTATGATGTTTTAGTGAATGCAGAAGAGGAATTTTGTTAAAGGCAACCCTAAAATATGACATGTGATCGATTTGTTTATGTCATCTTTATTTTAAGTGATATAAAATTAGACGAATTTATAAATTCTGTCCTAGGAGTGTTCATACGCTTTCATGAGTTGTCACAGTGAAATGATGATCAAGATTTTGACATTGAGGAACGATATTTTCGCAGTAGTTTGTTAGCACTACCTACATTGAGTGGGAAAATGCATAATTTTGTTATTGAATATGGAAATGGTAGATGTAATTCTAGTGCACATGTGGTTTTTCTAGAATGCCATTTAGAGTTTTTTCTATTTTTTTTGTAATATTGGTTTGACTACATCATCATCATGTCCAATATACCACCCCCATTGGGGCATGGAATGTCATTTAAAGTCAACATGCACTTTTCCTAGAACATAAGTTAGAGTCACTACCAGAACATGGGCAATAACACACACACACACACACACACATATATATGGTTTCCTAATTATTATATGATTTATATATTTTTACTTAAAATATGTCAAAAAGTTTCAAAATATATAACACATAGACCATGTGTATGTATAACACAAAAGTTATATCATATCCATAATTCTTGGAAGGATCGTGTACAATATTTCAAGCAAAAAGCCAACAATATTTCATTGATATACAGGGCAGTTACATGTGCTTGGTTCTGATAAGATTTAATGCCACCAAATTGTCTCAAAATACAAGATCATGATTTAATGTGTACATGAAGGATCATGCAAAATACGGAGCAAAAAATAGAGCAAAAATTAACAAAAATGTCCAGTTGTCTAGCAAGAAGACCAGAAAATGAAACTGGGGCTAAAGAACCCAACAATAAGTTGTGAAAGCCCATAAATGAGCCCTCAAGTGAAAACAAAGAAACAAGTAACTCGTTGAAAGGAGGAGCACCCATCAAATAGAAAAATACCCCTAGCTACTCATAGATCCATTGACCAGTATTTCAAAGCACATATGTTGGGCTCTGGTAGTGACCCTTCTCTTGCTTAGGGAGTCTACCAAGGTATTTTTCTCCCTAAATATATGGAAGAAAGAGATGAAAGGAAAGGAGGCGGACATGGTCCAAATACACTTCATCCTGTGAATAAGAGAAGGGATTAATAGCAAGGATTGCTTATTGACCTTGTCTATAGCTATCTTCAAGTACCTACCAATCAATATTTGTTCAATAACCAGCCACGTGGCACACCGGATCACCCCCCACAATGCTGAAACCTATGCTTGTGCATTAGAATCATGACTCCTTTACCAATAGAAGTGGTATGCCAGAGTGGGGCTAAAACTAATTATAATACCACAACCACACTGCCCATTCGCAACAACTCCATCAAAAAATCTTATTTGGAAGAGATCTCTAGGTTCTTGAGTGACCATCTGCAAGCGTGAATAGAAGGCCTGCATGGGAAAATCACCATAAAATAGGCTGCAATGAATAGATTAATGGTCCCCAAATTTGGAGCTTTGTTATAAAAAATGTTGGCATTCCTACTCCGCCAAATTCCCCAATAGATATACAGAGGGAGAGCCTTGTAATCTCATTTAAGGAGAGACCAACTTTGTATGAAAGTTGTTATAGATGTTCTATCCACTGACATATTGATATATAGTATGAAGGAGAGTGTACCTATGGGTATCACCATCTAACTTTTTTCTCTCAAGCATCTTTTATCAATTCGACATACTGATCATCCAATTTATTCAATCTAATCCCATCTTATCTTTGCGAGCATGCTTATCATCCTTTCCTTAACTCTCTTGTTAAAAATAATGTAATGTGCTTGGGTTGAGAAGAGGGGTCACTTTGTGGCCTAGAACTTTGTTGGTTTCACTATATTGAAGTGAAGGCATCATTGCTTTAAAACCTACTGCTTAGATCCATCTTAAATCTGGATCTACCAAGACCCGAGAGAGATCAAATCCCTTGAGGTGAAAACCTCTTTTTAGAGTGAATTAATATATAAGTTAAACATATATACATAAAACATGGGGATTCAATCCCCACTTTACCTTGGATATTCTTAATCTATAAATGGCTTTTGCTACAATACCATATCATGGTTTATCAATGCAACATGCCAAAAAAATCATAACTTTTCACATGACAAGTGCTCATGTGATTTTTTTCTTTAATTAAATAATTGAATTAAAAGGGAAAAATGACGTAACTACTTTGGAAATAACTCGTAACCTTGCATTTGTGAATACTATTAATAGTATTTTAGAATATTTTGTAAAGGTTAAATACCTACCATCAACCTAATAATTATGCCAATAGTATAATTTTTAGGTGGATGGTAGGGATTTGACCTCAATAGAATATTCTTAGTAGCATAAGGTTGATATTTTTTTCAAAATTATTTCTATATTTTTTGTCCTTTTAATTAAATTAAATAATATATATATATATATATATATATATATATATATATCTATCTATTAACAAAATCAATTTATAAATTAAGAACCTTTGTAATAATGTGTGGGTGAATCGCCCTGCTTTATAATCATGGTTTTAAAAATGTATATATATGTAACTTATATATTAATTATTTTTGTCATTATAATAATAATAATAATTGCTCTAAATGAAATTATAATTTAATTAACTTATATGATATTTTTTATTTTAAGAATTTGACATGTATGATTAATGTGTTTTGATACTTATTAATGACTATTGGAATTTACCAACCATTTATTTTATTTGATTATACTAGTTATAATTAAATTTAAATTTTAAAAACTCTTTTCCAAATAAATACACCTATTGTCATTCAAAATTAAACTAAAAGCATTATTATTATGCACAGAGGTGCATTATAGAGTCTAGTATGATGTGTAAGCATGTTCGTGGGTCATCAAAGTTGAATTTTTGCTCATGTAGACCAAAATTAAATTAAAAAAATATATATATCTAAAAAAAAATTAAACATATTTACTCTTTACTAAAGTAATTACCATTTCGTGAAATAAAGTAAAACGATTATTTCCACACAAAGAAGCCAAAATCTTGCTCCAAAATCGTTTAATATTTTTTTTAATTAAATATTTGTAGAATGAATCAAGGAGAACCATATATTATGTATATATTAAATTTTCTAAAGATGAAATATTTCCAATTCAAAGTTGTAATATTTGAAAATTGTCTTATCATTCTATGTAAAAGTATCATTAAACCTAATATTAATATTAATATTTTATAACATTAATAACTAAGACTAATGTAATATTAAATTTTTTATATTATAATATATATTAATATATCATGATATATATTAACTCTACATATATATGGGAGGGAAGAACAAAGACAAAGTGATAGAGGTGGACAGATAGAGGGAGTGAGAGGAAGGGAGAGAATGGGAGAGAGATAAGGATGAGAGAGGACTTGAGAGACATGAGGAGAGGGAGGGATAGAGAAATGGAGTTGGAAGGAAAGAGAGGGAGGGAAGAGAGAGAAAAGTGGAGAGAGAGAGGGGGTGACAAGGGAGAGATGGAGAGAGAGTATATATGTTTGGGGTGAGATAGAGAGATAAATTAGGAGAAATAAAGAGAAAAAGGGGGGGAGAATGAGAGATAGTGACATAGTTGGATGGTAGAGAGAGAGAGAAAGAAATATACAGAGATAAGGGGGGAGAAAGAGGGAGGTACGAGAGAAAGGTAGAGAGAAGAAGGAAGAGACTTGGATGTGAGAGAGAGAAGGAGAGAGGAAGGGAGAGAAAGAGGAAGGTAAGAAGAAAGAAACAAAGAGAGAAAGGTGGAGAAAGAGAGAGGAAATGATAAGGGAGATCGAGGGAGAGGAATAGAGGAGAGCAAGAGGGAAGAGAGATAAAAGGGGGGAGAGAGGGAGAGAAGGGGAAGGAAAAGAGAGGGAGAGATAGATAAATATGGAGAAAGAGTGTGTATGTTTTGGGGGTGATATAGAGAGACAGAAGAGAGATAGAGAGAGATAGATATATAGATGGAAGGGGATGAGAGGGAAGAAGAGAGAGATATAGAGAGGGAGATATAGATATCTATGGAGGGATAAAGCATGTGTGTTTGGAGATGGGGGGTGAGCTAGAGAGACAAATAAGGAGAGATGAAGGGAGATATAGATATATATAGATGGGGAAGACATGGAAGAAGAATTATTGCACTAGATGGATTGATTTCAGTATAGATGGTGATTTACAATCCTATTTGATTGCTTTGATTGAAGGAGATAAAATCAAGGACACGGGAGAGGAGGAATGAAGAGATGGAGAAGGTGAGGTGTGAGAAAGGGAGAGAAGGGTAAGAGAGAGAGAGAGGGAGACACAAAGATGAATCGGGAGAGAGGGGGAGAGAGAGAAGGAGAGAGGGAGGGAGATAATGATAGGGTTGGAGAGAGAGAGAGAGAGAGAGAGAGAGAGAGAGAGATGGGGCGGGGGAGAGAGGGAGTTAAGAGAGAAAGGGGGAGAGATGACTTAGAGAGAGGAGGAGGAGAGAGGGAGGACAAAGAGATGGATTTGGAAGGGGAGAGAGGGAGGGAAGAAAAAATACATACAAAGAGAAAAATGGAGCGCGAGAGAGAGAGAAGCGGAGTGAAAAGGAAGAGATGGAGAGAGAGAGTGTGTATGTTTTGGGGTGAGATAGAGAGACAAACAAGGAGATATGGAGGGAGATATAGATATATATTGAGGAGGAAGAGAGGGAAGAATATTTCTTGCACTAGATGCATTGATTTCAGTGTAGATGTTGATTTCTAATCTTATTTGATTTGTTGCACTAGATGCACTAATTTCGGTGTAGATGTTTTCTAATTCTATTGGATTTCTTGCAGTAAATACATTGATTTCAATGTAGATGTTGATTTCTAATTCTATTTGAATGCTTGCACTATATGCATTGAATTTTTGGTGATGGTGATTTCTAATTCTATTTGTTTGCTTGCACTAGATTCATTGATTTCAGTGTAAAATCAGATTTCTAATCTTATTTGATTGTTTGCAGTAGATGCATTGATTTTAGTGTAGATGTTGATTTATAATCTTATTTGATTGTTTGCATTGGATGCATTGATTTTAGTGTAGATGTTTTCTAATCTTATTTGATTGGGTGCATTAGATGCATTGATTTCAGTGTACATGATGACTTCTCGTTTGATGTAAATCAAAGTATGATGGTACATTAACTTAAAGTGATTGGATTAACAATGTGCATTGATTTCAGTGTAAGCACAAAAAAATGATTGACAATTTTCATTGATTAATTTTCTGTTATAGTAATTCAACCTATTAATATTGCAGAGCAAGAGAGACAAGGTATGATGCTTAGTAAAAGAATTGAGAATTGAATGGTTTACAATATTAACTATCCTTTTCATATAATCTATATGCAAACATGGAAACACTAACAAATACTTTAAAGATTTTGTAAATCTGACCACTCATTAAAAAAAATCAAAATTACATTATTTGTTGAATTTTACAAAATAAACTATAGATTAAAAAAAAAATCATCAAATTATTAGAAATAAATTATTTCAAACATTAGCAATGAAAAAAATGAATTCAAGAGTAATCTTGATGCAGTGAATTATTAAAATCACTCTTCAAAATATATTAAATAGTACCAGGGAGAACACTATTAAGACTTATTAATTGTCAAAAGTTGTGATACCTAAAATTAAATGAAATATATGTGCATTATCAATCATCTTGCAAACTATCGACAAGATTGTCTCCCTTCTTCATCACCAACTAATTACTAATAGATAACTACATACACATATAGAAATATAACACAACAATTGTTACATTAACAAACATTACCATCCAAATCCAAACACAAAAACCACTCCTAGCATCCAAGAGCAGACGTACAAACAAAAAATGATATAGAGATGCCAAACAAAGAAAACATAATGTAAATTTTAAAGTATGAAGTTTATCTCAAACATATACATAATAATGATACTCTAATAGAATATATAGTCACGTCAAAGAAAGAAAACATAATGTAAATTTTAGAGTATGAAGTTTATCTCATATACATAATAATAATAATGATACTCTAAAAATGTGTCATTGTGTCCCTCAACTAGAACCAACATAAATCCATCTAACTCTAAATCTATTATGCCCCGAAAAAATATCAATTCCTCAAAATGTAAACCTTTTCTCAAATTCTAAGCTCCAACCAAAAAAATCAAATTAGAAACATAATTTTTTTTATATACCTATTCACCATATATTAAAATTCAAATGCACTTAATGATGGTATGCATATTGAGAAAGCACGGAGGGGTATTGGATGTTTGAGAGACAGGATATTTGTCTACGATAATTAAGAAAGCTATCCGATAGCTATGCAGGAAATGTACACATGTATATAAAAAAGACACTGGTATTAATTGCAGGCAACAACATCACTATTTTAAAATGCAACTAATTTCTACCTTATTTTATTTTTAATGACATTATTATTTATATTCATTTATTTTAACATTGTAAATCAGGAAAGTTTAAAGTGAAAAGCTTTTGACAGTTACTAAGGGCAGATTGTTGCATTTACGTAGACACTTGGAATTAGGATATCGTCGTTGAGACCCCACAAGAACAAGCCCACATTTTAGCTAACATTGCTTAGTTTTCTTGCTCTGTTCATCTAAATTTTATAGAAAGTGAATGGATCTATGCTTTTATTGCTTTATAAACAGTCTTGGAAAAAAATACATAATTGGAGTTTAAAAGTAATTTATTTGTCACAGCAATGTAACAGAAAATAGTGGGCACTGTATCTTCCCTGGCACTCATGGATATGATCATTTACATATATCATGACAATCAGAACATGCGCACCGCAAGAGCTCCGAGCACGATAGACCCCACAAAAACAAGCCCATCCTTTATCTGCACGCCTGAAGCTGCCATGGCTGCGCTTGTTGGCGATGACACTGTGGGGCTTTTGGTAGATGTTGGAGGAGGAGAAGTAGCCGACCCCGTTGTTGGGGCGGCGGCAGCAACGATAATGGCGAGTTTCATACCGCCAGCACAGTGCCCAGCCGTTCCACAAATGAAATACTTGTTGCCGGCGCTGCCCAATACAATGGTTGTGCTTCCTCCCTTTTTCGTTGCTGTCGGATTAGATGTTGAACACGAATCGTAGGCCGATTTAGTAACCTCGAGCACATCGTGGTCCGTTGTGTATTTGAAGACTGCATTGAATAATCATTAAAAGTTGACCTATTGATGAGCAAATTGCAAATTCTGATTTCATAACAAAAAAACGGAGCAGTCTTAAGATTTTAGATTGAATCTGGTGATCTAATTTTCTTCAATTAAGTTATTTAAAATGTATTTTTTTAGAGTTAGTTTTGAAAAACTTGATTTTTAAAGGAGAGTTGGGTGGAATTTCATATTTTTTTTTTATCAAAATTTAGTTTTTATAGTTTATTGGGTTTATGACTAAATATAATATCTTGAAAAATCTTTCCAATTATGGAAAATTTATAACTCAAATTTGTTATTCCAAAAAATTATAATTTAATTATAGACCAATAAAACTATAAAATATACAACAAAATCTTTAAAATATAAAACAAATTATGGCTTTCTTAAAAATTAAAATTCCAAAATCTTTCTATCAAGCCAAAATTAACCCAAAAAAACAAATAAACAAAACAAAACTTCTCAACTTCTCATAATTAAGTTACTACTGAAACTCTTAGATTAACAGAAAAAAGAAAACTTCTCACAATTAGACTGCTGCTATAAAACCAATAGTGTTGTCTAAATATTAGAGGATTTAAAGTTTTCTCTAGAATTCCATGAATGTTATTTTGCCAAATTTTAAAATCTATTTTCACTATACAGATTTACTAACTTGAATAATTTTTGGGTTATTCAAAATTCTAGAATTTACAACTCAATATTGTGATTTCAACACATCCTACCAATTTCTAGCCGCAGCAAACAGAGAAATACACCCCCCCAAAAAAAACCCTCCAACAGTTAACAAATAAACACATCCTACCAATTTCTGACCGCAGCAAACAGAGAAATACACCCCCAAAAAAAACCCTCCAACAGTTAACAAATAAAATTAAACCTATCCATTTAACACATCTCTACCTATCTTTACCAGATTCTAAACGCAGTAGACCAGAATACAAACCAGAAAACCCTCCAAAACTTATTACAGAGAGAGTCCAACAACATATCTGAACTTTTGTAATTCCTAAAATGAGAGGACTGGGATTGTAGTGCTTACTGAGACTATCGCCCACACTGAATGTTTTGCCAGTAGCCCACGTAGCGTAGTTGACGCCCAGATTCCACTGCTGGTTGCCCCCGACGGTGTAGTTCGTCCCGGCCATACAATTATATGGCAAAAACATAATCATCACCATGGCCATTGACAATGCCGTTGTAATCTCCATTTCTTCTGCCAAAACCACAGCCATTTCGCCATTAAAACAAGAAAAACAGACACTACATCACTACACTTAAAATGTTTGCAATTACGAATTGAAGAATCCATTGCAGGAATAACGTTTCAAGAAAGATTAAAACAGTGTTCTGAACCAATTGAATCATTAATACATTTTCCGCTGCTTGTAGCTTCCTGGAATTTGGCACAGACGATGTGATTGCAGATGCAGGTGTTTCTTAGAATTGCAGATTTAAAGGGAAAAGGTATTATGAATGACAACCAACAGTGTTACCCATTGAATGTTGATGTGGAATACACTAAATGTAAAGTTGGAGATATAACATGCTCTGAACAAACGCACATGGGTGGGCTACAGTGCGTAAATGCGTACAGCAAAGCTGGTTGGTGGGTAAGGTGTCGATTTAATATAATATAACGAGAAAAGTACCGAACAGTGGTGTCCCAACTCTAAATGATTATTCTTTTGTTGTATCTTGCTCTCAAACGAAGATTGGAATGATGGACGCAGAGAACATAGTTCATGTATAGTGTAATCTTCATGTTCATCTTTTTGGAAAAATATAGGGTGCAATGTTGGTGGCCAGTTATATTTTAATGTGGAAAGTGGCTAGGTGACCTCATGATGAATATTTTTAAGTGGCTGTCTGACCTAAGGCCTTGGACAATCTTGAGAATATTTTTGCTTTTCCTTTTCATAAAGTTGATAAGGTAGGCTATGATATCAAACATGTTGCAAATTATTCCTTTAGTAAAGTTAGATAAGAGGTGCTATGATGACCATATATATCATGTTGAAATGGCTACTAATGAATATGGAATTCTTTGAACCAGATGCCCACAAACCTTTCCTTTTTCTAGTCAAGCGCCATTTAAGGCAATGCGTGGGTATTTTTTCCATTTTGCACATTTCCATTTCCATTTTCACGGATAATGATAGAGATATATAAGAATAACTATTATTATTATTATTTTTTCATAGTGCTGGTTTTATATTTATATATATAAAAGTTGATATTTATATCAATATGGATCTAATTCGATTTAACATGAGTTAAGAAGATCATATGATTTAACATGAGCTAAGAGGAATCAAATTTCTTCACTTACAAAAACGTTTTAACCATAAAAAACATAATTTTTTTTATGATAAATACATAAATTTGTTTAAAATGATATATAATGTGTACGGAATTGACATTAAAATATTTTATGTAACATGTACATAAAGACATTTTATGGCACAAATTACACAACCCTCTTATACTGGGTTGTAGAATGAACCTCTCAGGTCAAATCATTATTATTAATATTATTAATTAATTTACAAAATATTTTAAAAATAATATTAATAATGTTTCTATTTAAATATAACTAATATATATTTATAGGCATTGTTAATTAAGTTATTATTTATTTTATATTTTGACAAGCTTGTTAAGTAAGTTTTCACTAAGATTATAAAATCTCTTTAATTAACGTAAATATATTCCTTCCATATTTAAACACAATTCCTTTAATGTGAATACAATTGAGATAAAAGAAAGCCACTCATTGCTATCCGAGTTAAATTATATGATTCTATTTCATTTTTTTAACCAACATGTTGTAGTAGCTACAACCGCCCTCCAAAATTCTGGTTCGCGTGCAAATTTCATAACCTACCTTGGATCCTATGACCAACCGTTCCTTGGTCACTTGTTGGTAAGATAATGATCTTAAGCCCCCTCCTTGATCTTAAGATTTGTTCACGTTCTCATCTTTATGCAGTATGTGTCATATTTTGGCATCGAGATTATTGTTTGTCATGCAAAGAGAATGTTGTTCTGCTTCAAGGGGAAATCTTGTGTGTATGGGTTGTTCTCATTACATATACATGTTTCACACTCAATTCACACACTCTTGTCCCAAAGGTTGTTGCATCAAGCAGGGTATGCATTTTATGTTCTGGATAGTCTATGTTGTACCACAAAGTGTTTATGTGTGATCATAGTCAAGTTCTATCATTGTTTGCATCAATCTCATTGATCTCACACTTAGCCCAGTTTCCAAGCAATGTAGCCTTATCCAGCGCTCTGGAGCTACACACTTTGCTTCTGTAAACCCTCAAGATTTTTCCCTTGTTTTTTGGAACTACACAATGCATAGAGACCCCAGCCTCCCTTGGCATCCAAAACTGTGTAGTGGTATCTTCCAGTGTCCTTCCCCAGCTGGAATCCATTGTCTTCATAAATTGCACAGTGTTGTCCCTCAGTTTCCCAGCCAACATTGCTCTCCAGAAATGTGCTGAGTAGTCAGGCAGCCAACACTACTCTCCAGAAATGCGCAGAGCATTCAAGAAGCCATCACTTCTCTCTAGAAATGCATAGAGCAGTCAGACAACTAATACTTCTCTCTAGAAATGCGCAAAGTAGTCAGGAAGCTAGCATTGCTCTCCAGAAATGCGCAGAGCAGTCAAGCAGCCAGTACTCCTCTCTAGAAATGCATAAAGCAGTCAAACAACGATCATTGCTCTCCATAAATACACAGAGTGGTCTGACTACCCTGCATTAAGAAACTGTGTAGAGGTGTCCTCCTAGGACCACATCCTGCACCAGTGTCCTATCATCAGAAAATGTGAAGTATTGTCCCTCAGCTTCTCAAACTGCACTGCACTCAGAAACTACACAGAGGTGTCCTCCCAAGACCCCATCCCGCAGTAGTGTCTTGCATCTCAAAACTGTGCAGTGTTGTCCTAACCCCATAGCATCCTTGCTCCAAGAAATTGCGCAGAGCAACCTAGCCTTTCTCTAGAAAACTACGTAGAACAGGCCAGCAACCTTTCTCTCAGAAATTGCGCAGAGAAGGAAGCCCAACCTTGCTCTGCAAAACTGCACAGATCATCTAGTTAGCAATCACTGTCTGTTGAAATTGCACACATCTATCTCTGAGAGATTACAAGAAAATATGGCATTACTAAAATATAATTTAACAAAAATCATAGCAAATAAACATCAACTCAAAATATCTTAACTATAATAATTCCACAACCTAGAATAATATGTAGTAAGCCTTTAATAAATAATCACAACATATAATTAAAATGAACATGATTAAAATTAATAAAAAGACAAAGTAAAAACAATTACAATAAAACATAAATAAGATGATATTATTAACACAGCTATGACCCTAATAAAATAATAATAATTCAATAATTAACATAAGAGAATAACTAAATCATAATCAAAACAAATAGAATAAGGGATAATTAACACAATTAAAACAGGGCAACATATCCTAAACAAAATTAAAATGAACAAAACATAAAAGAATAATTAATAAAAACAAATAGAATAATAAAAATGGATTAGCATAATAAATAATTAAAATAAATATAATTAATAAATAATTAATAAATAAATTAAAATAAATATAATTATAACAATTAAAATAATTAAAATAAATATAATTAAAATACGAAATAATTAATACAACTATAACCCTAATGATAATTCTATAATAATTTTAAAATCCCCAAATATCACAAAAATACAATTAAATTTACAAAACATAATAGAATAATTAAATTAATTCTATAATGATTTTAAACCCTAAATATCACAAAAATATAATTAAATTAACAAAATAGAATAGAACAATTAAATTCATTCTACAATAATTTTAAACCCTAAATATCACAAAAATATTTATATTAACAAAATATAATAGAACAATTAAATTATAATTAAAACAAATAGAATAATTTAAAAATAATTTAATAAATCCTAATATCTGTCGGCAAAGCAAAGCACTTCATACATCTTTATGGAAAAATAAGACCAGTCTTTCAATAATCTTTCACATCCTGAAGGTGAACCACCGTTGCTGGTTCGAAACGTCGAGAAAAAAGAAACCTAATGTGATGTATCCAGAAGATAATCTACATAAAATATGGCATGCTAGATCACTCTCAAGGAGTTGAGGAGAAGGAACAAGAAGCCATATTATGATAAAATATCAGGACCTCGTGCAAACTTCGTCATATGCACGATCATCTCGAGGGTAGTTGGTAAGTAAAGAATATATTTTCAAATACATCTCATAGTGTAGCTTGAAGCACTGCTTGTTAGTGTCATATCATTCTGTCTTCAATAACATGCATGTTTGCAAGCACAAAGTCATTTCATGTGTTTCCTCTATGTGTCTTACTTCCCTCTTGCTTGTTTGAACAACTATCTGCTTGGCATGTTGATTGTTATGCCATGCTTGCAGCCCAGATCTAATAATGTCAAAGATTTTTCTTTGTGTGTTTGGGGTTATCTTAGCTATGCAAACACCTGCCACACTCACACAAAAAGTTGTAAGCATTGTTGCACACGTTTCATCATGGTCATTCAATGATATGTCTCAAGTGTCACATTTGTCACTCTTAACCTTTAGACAGTCTCATTGATTACATGTTTGTCTTGTTTGTTTGAGGTGTCTCGTCACCAACTTGTGTTAAGTGTGTGATCACATTGTCATGTATGCACAAGTACACTTGCTTTCACACTTAGTCAATTTTCCTGAAAATCTGTCAACCGGATAACCCTCCATCAACCGGACCCGATCTTAGTAACCTTGCACTGCTACCCAGAACTGCGTAGAGATTGAGGCTATCCTCCGGGAAACCTGCACTATGCAATTATTGGAATGAGCTAGCTGACGAACTCCTAGAACTCTGCATAAGTTGTTCTAGAAACCGATCAAGTCTATGCTTCCCGCAAGATCTGCCATCAAGGCTTCTACTAGTCAACCGGAAGTAATGACTTGAGTTGTGACCCAGGGCTATATTGATCTCCAAAATTGCACAAAGCTGTCCTCCACCTGCCCTTCTTCCCCACTCTGCAACCAACCCAGGAATTGTGCAGACCTGTCCTACACCAACCCTTCTTCCCTACTTTGCAAGCAACTTAGAAACTACATAGAATGGTGAGGGAGGGTTCCTTGGTGACCTACACTACTCACTCAGAAAATTGCACAGATCTGGATGCCACCAACCCTTCTTCCCCTCTCTATAATCAGTCAAGAAGTTACGCAGAATTGTTGGGGCCCAAACTATCTCCTAGGATTGCAAAATTATGACCAGCAACTCCTGCAGCCCGATCATGTGCCCCTCTAGGAAGCTGTGCGGGTTTTTCTACTAGTGCCTCCTACTTCCCACATTGTCTTCTCCGAAGAAATTGCGCAGATCCCAACATGATGACCTACCTAGTGTTCCCCTTGAAAATTGCATAGATTGGCCTAGTAGCTCCCTCATACCCTACCTGGCCTTCCTCCCCACAACTATCACTGTTGTCCCAGATTTCAGAAACCTGTCTCCTAGTGACATCTAAACAGTTTTTCTCCACAGTGCTCTGGATCCTTGTATCCCAGCCTGAGTTGTGCTTTGTGTAGTTTCAGTGCCTTGTGATTTTCCCGGTCACCTCCACCGAAATGGAAAACAATGCATCATGATAGACTAGGAGATTTTTGGATTTAATGTCGTCTCATCATGAGTGATTGCAGGAATAGGTACATCGATGAAACATGGTGCAATGATGAACGACATGGAAAAGAGGCACATGCTAGAAGGCTTTCTCACAGTTGAACGAACACATGAAGCACATTGAGCAAGCGAGTGAAAGGGATGCATTCACATGCACCATCAAGCAAAGACCAAGACCATCAAATACCCTACACACTTTGTCATGCGGTGATCCGAATTGGATCCATGAAAATTATTTGAGTTCTATGACTGCTTCAAATCATGACAGACTTCAAAACCTTGTAAACAACGAGCTATCAAAAATAACCTCTGTATAATGGTAAATTGCAGCCAGCACGGAGCAACGAGGACCTTCGGTCAAAGTGCGCTGACCGTTGGCCCATGGGGACTGTACATGGTACAAAAATGGCAGTTGGGAGGCTCAAAACTAGAAACAGAGGTTGTTTCTGATGCACGATTAGCGGCATCACTGGGCAAAAGCCCTTGAGAAGGAAAAGCCCCGAGCACTCTGTCACAAGGGAAACCAGAAAACCGTGGGAAAAGCGCTGAAACTGACAGGCGGGTCCTGCGCTCCAAAATCGGCGGAATATCAGAGGCATTTCAGGCGGTAAGCAGGATTGGCAGAGGAGCAAGCGATGCCATACGTTGAATGATGCGTGTCCGGCGGATGAGAGAGAAAAATGCTCTCATCGCAGGCTAACGATCAAGCCAGTCAACCCCACGATAAAAGTGATGACCGTACGATTTGGAAGTCCCAGATCTAATGGCGGAGATTGCACCCAATGGGAGACCAGATTTAGAGGGAGAAATAAACTACGACGCATAAAGGTCTGAAGTCCGATTTGACTGCTGAGCTAGCAGATGAATCATTTCATAGAATAATCGAAATAACCGTTGTTTGGGGAAGAGTTGGTGCTCAATTCGTAAGGAGACAAGTGGCCACCTCTTGTAAAATGTTACACATTGGTGATGACATAGAAGCAGGGAATTCCAAGAATACAGAGGCAGGCGAACCGAAGGGACGGAAGAGGAAATTAACAGTCAAGGGACGGATTGGCTTTAAGTCATGAAGAGACAGAGAACAGAAACAAGGGAGACAGAAGAGACAAAATAGAGAGTGAAGCAAGAAGCAGAGAACAGGGAAGTTGAGCTGACCTACAAAGCTAAGGCAGTGTCGAGCAGACAAAACCGAGAAGGCTTGAGAGGTTCAAGCAATCCCGGTGAGGATATCGGTCAGGAACTGAGTACCAGATCGAACTCATCCCATTAAGACAAGTTGAGGTCGAGACTTGGTAAGGGGGAGTTTGTGTACTCTAGTGGCTTGGGGACTCAAAGTGCCACCCTATTAAGCATCATCTGTTACAGGAGACTATATTGAGCTCCTCATTGTAAAAACTCTGCTTAAAGACAAAATAAAAAAAGAGGCCACCACTGAAAGCTAGACCAGGATACGTAGCCCAGGAGGACTGGGTGAACTCCTTATTAAATTGTCGTGTTTCTCTTACTATTTTCCAATGCTTGTGTATTTCACAATCTTATCGATCTGTTGCTTAAAATAACATAGGCACACCAGCACATGAGTCTGTAATACCTACGTTATAATTGAGATCATACTTAAGTGATTTTCAAATCAAGTGGTATCAGAGCTTATAGGTTTTAAGGTTAGACAAGCTTGTGCTGGATTTAGATATTGAATGTTAACTATATCAAAGCTCAAATTAGGAGAAGGAGAGTTGGTCGAAGCTAATCCTGAGATTGGAAGAGTCTATCCTCAGAAGACAATGTTAGAGGAAGGTTCTGTGGGGCCAGACCCTCAATTTATAGATAGTTTCCCGGCCATAAGGTCCATGGTAGAGGAAATGTATAAGGACTTTAGAAAGCATAAAGATGAAGATTCATCAGGCTCCAAACAAGAAAAAGGAGAAGAAGAGTCTCTCCTCCATGACCACTCAAAAGGCAAGGGGAAATAAGAAATCTTTCTCACACCTCCTAATAGCCCTGACATAAAAAGAAGACATCTTTGATTAAACTAGATGTTAAATTTGATTTACCAATATATGATGGAGAGTTGAATGCAGAAAAGTTGGACAATTGGATCAGACAAATTGATGTTTATTTTAAAGTGTAGAGTATCAATTTAGACAAGAGCAAGATTCAGTTGGCCAGCCTACGCCTTGGAGGCACTGCCTTGGTTTGGTGGGAAGGCAGGACCCAAGTTGACATGAAGTGACATGGTAAGACTATTTCTGTCTGGAGTGAATTTGTTTCTGTAATAAAAAAGCAATTCTATCCACTGGCCTACATGTAGCAAGCCATGATGAGTTGGCAAATTCTTCGATAGTTGAAAGGGAAAAGAGTACAAGGTTACGCCCAAGAATTTAGGAAGAGAACATTGATTCTAGGAATCTCACTAGACTCACCTGAGACTCTGTTGAAGTACAATGATGGTCTACACAGCTACATGAGGCACACTATCCTCATGTTTAATCCCACTAGTATAGATGAGATATCTATTCAAGAAACACATCTAGAAGCGAGAGGAAAGAATGGAAACCCGGAAGTTGGGGGATCATCCCAACCCACTGCAAGTAAGAATAAGGAGAAAATAAAACAGAAATGGAAAGCAAGGAGGGCCAATACTGCATAGAAAGGCAAGTCTTCATGCACTCACGTAAGAAGGATGGGCATGATGATGAGCATTGTTGGATTATGCATCTGGAGTTGAGACCTAAGAAGTTTGAGGGCAAGAAGAAGAAGATTGCTACAACTATTCAGAAAGATTTGGGGTCGGACTTAGGAGATGAAACAACCATTGCAGCCACAAGTATAAAAGGTTGTCCGCTTTAAAGAATGAAAAAATCAAGAAGCAGGTGCAGGAGTTGCTCGAGAAGGGGTTCATCAGACCTAGCACATCACCATGTGGATCTCCAATCATTTTGGTGAGAAAGAAATATGGCTTGTGGAGAATGTGCATTGATTACCAAGCACTGAATAAGATAACAATGAAAAATCGTTATCCCCTTCCTCGCATAGATGATCTCTTAGATCAATTGAAAGAAGCTGTTTATTTTTCCAAGTTAGACTTGCATAGTGGATATCATCAGGTCAGAGTTGCAGAACAAGATGCATGGAAGACTTCTTTCAAAAAAAAGCAGGGATTGTATGAGTGGCCAGTTATGCCTTTTGGCTTAACTAATGCTCCTGCTACTTTCATGAGAATAATAAATGATGTAGTCAGACCTTTTATTGATGATTTTGTTATTGTATATCTGGATGACATTCTAATATTTAGCAAAACATGGGAAGAGAATTTAAAGCATGTTAAGCAGACACTAGATGTTTTGAAAAGAGAAAAACTTTGTGTTAAACTCTTAAAATGTGAATTTGGAAAAACATCTTTGAATTATTTGGGAAATATAGTAGGGGGTGGTGAATTGAAGATAGATCCCTCTAAGGTGGCAGTCATTGTAAACTAGCCTAAACCCAAATCTACTACAGAAGTTAGGAGCTTCTTAGGAGCAGCACAATATTGGAGAAAGTTCATTTCTAACTTTTCCTTAATTGCAGCTCCCTTACATGCTTTAATAGGATTGAACAAGGTGTTTCAGTTGGGAGGCAAACAACAGAAAGCCTTCAACACCTTGAAAGAAAAGATTAGTACAACACTAGTACTAGCACTGCCTAATCTTCAAAGACCTTTTGAGATCCAAATGGATGCTAGTGACTATGCCATGGGAGCAATGTTGATACAGCATGGTAAACCCATATGTTATCATTCTGAGACATTTAATTTTGCAGTAATTAACTATCCTACATATGATAAAGAATTGTATGCATTAGTACAGAGTGTGAAAATGTGGAAACATTACTTAATGGGAAAAGAAACAGTAATACATACTGACCATCAACCACTTCAATATCTACACTCCCAAACTAAGTTGCAACAATCAAGACACTATAGATGGATAGGTTTTCTA